>CM035836.1:447783622-448983622 GCA_020510985.1 Pholidichthys leucotaenia | reverse complement strand
TTGTATGGGCATTCCCCCATCAGACTCCAGTGTGAACAGTCTACAGCTATGAAGTCACCCGCATGCGCAGAAGAAAACGTAACGTCAGACAGCATTGTAGAACGACTGAGGAAGGGGGGGATAGAACTTCTTAACCCTGATGCACCACAGCAAATTAAATGTTAAAATCATAAATATGAGACCAGCTTCATTCCTCTACAGGCCAGATGACCGCTGTGATCAGTTCTACTTTAACAGAACTGATCGATTAAACAGCCCTTAAATGTGCCATTACTGTGCGCCTATAATGTCTGAGGGTTTCAGCCCCGAACCCCCCCCCCCCCAAAAAAAACAAAAACTTTTAACGTTATTGTGCAGTCGGAGCCAACAAAATTACAATCCAGTGATAAAGGGAAGGGGATTGATTAAAAATAGAGCACAAATCTGCTGTGTCTCCCATGCTGGCTGCATCCTCCACCTCAGAATTGTAGCGTCTGTCTCACTTCAATGAGGAAAAAGTTGTCGCTTTGGAAAATATCAGATGCGTATCCGAATTAGGACCACATATGAAAGTGGCCTGGGTCTGGTATGAAAAAATCAGATATGTGTTGTTCAGACTGTCATTAAAAAAATCAGATATGGGTCACATTTGTGCAAAAAAATCGGAACTGAGCATTAAAACCCGCAGTGTGACTGTAGCCGTCTTTCCACTCCTCCTTTGTTTCATATTTGGGATCATGTTGACTTTGGGGTTCCATAGATGTGCATTGGTTAATGATTTGATGTACACCCTCTGCAGCTGTTTTAGTGTCACTTGCAGTAAGAGAGAGAGGGAGGGTAGTACTGCCATACTACCCTCCATTACAAAAATTAATTTGAAATAACAGTGTACTTACTTCTTTGAATAAGAATAGTTTTTTATATTTCGTAATAACAAATGACACGTTGCACAGTGTTGACACAAACTCTGATTTTGAAACTAGTATATTCACGCAAAGTTGCTTCACTGTGATTAATGTGGTTCAACTTGTCTACTAGACCCTATTCCTCAGATTTTTAATGAGGTTTAAGTATGAGTTCTGGCTCCTCAGATTTCTCTGAATGAACGGTGCAGCCCTGTGACAGTCTGGGTCAATGTGGGTGCATGCTTTCGTGTTAAGATCAAATAGGCCTGTTTGCTCAGGTCAGTGTGTGAGTGAGTGAGTGAGTGAGTGAGTGAGTGAGTGAGTGAGTGAGTGAGTGAGTGAGTGAGTGAGTGAGTGAGTGAGTGAGTGGTGGGGGGGTAATCCCCTCTCATACAGGCAGAAGCTTATGTTACACAGGAGCAGACCCTGTTAAAAAAAGGCCCTATTCCCTGAAAGATGTCTAATCTGCCAGAATCTTAATTCTTTTGGTCACTGCTAACTTTGTGGCTATAGGTAGGCTATAGGTGAGGGTAGGAATACAGGTTGATAAAAGATTGGTAAATTGGGAGCCTAAACTCCAAGCTGTTGCTGCTCCAATCTACCGTATCAGTCAGAGTCCTGCTCCATAAGGACATTTAGTGTGTGCATGTGTGCTTTGTTGACAGAGGTCAGATATTTTGTTTTCCTGGTGCCTCTGATGTGTGTGTTTTTGCAAAATGTAGTCTCCCCATTGAACATCTGTTTTAGCCAAGAGAATGGTGTTGGCTGTGTTTTTAAATCATTTTAGAGACACTCTGATGTGTGAATTTTTTGCAAATTGAAACACTTCTAGTAAAAAAAAAATGTCACCTTTGATCCCATCTGTTTTGGCTAAGAGAATGGCAGCCGTGTTTTTTTAAAGCGTTTTAGAGACACTCTGCTGTGTTTTTTGCAAATTGAAACACTACAAAGCTGTCACTTCTGACGAGAAGTCTTGTCATCATTAACCCATTCTCACGCTAACCCACATATGGTCAACAAATTAAAAACACAAGCTGTCAGTTTGACGAGAAGTTTGGGTCAAAGGTCATATTTTCAAAACACTTCTAATTGACAGCCTAATTACACGGGTCATGGGTCAGGTCACGGGGGCGGGGTCACAGTCAGGTCAGGTGGTGTGGCACCTGTCAAAATGAGAAAGGGGGTGTTAACAAGTACTACCCTCCCTTTCTAGTAAGCATTGGTTTCATGTGCAATATTCCTGTTAATGCATTTACCATGTCATTATTTGTTTTGACAAAAGTAGTGAGGGGCATTTGATTAGATAACATATTCGCACATTCTGTGTATGGACCAGACTGTGACACATGCTGTGCTGGAGGAGGTGAGGCAACATCATCATATAGGGGTGGTTCCTCACTGGCTTCCTTTTGTTTAATCGGCTGCAGCGTCTCCTTACTACTGTCACTTACTATTACCTGTCCTCCCTTCAATGCTGCTATGAGTTTTGGAATGTAACACATAGCTCTTGTATTCTCCTTTTCTGAATTTTTCAGTTTTTTATCTATCAATCCCCACCTGGGATTTCCTCCTTTTTCATGGTTTTCCTTGGCAGTATTATAGCTTTGTATAATTATTTGCAGGATATCTGCCAGTTTAACAGGCGAGGGCATTGGTTTTGATGATCCTGACAAATATCCTAAGTCCTGCATTTCAGTCACTCATTTTTTAAACATTCTTACTTGCGCTTTTCTATTTTTCTCAACCGTCTGTTCCTCAATGACTTTCTGTGCCTTATCTACTGTTTCACCAACAGTAAATGCTGACTTTCCTGTAGTCATAGTTATAGAACCTGTATTTATTTATATGGAGGCAAAAGTTAATACTGTACACAACTCTACGGTCCAAACTCCGAATCCTAAACCCTTTCTAGAAATTCCAGCCTCTCCAAGCTTCTACTTGAATCCTAATGAGACAAGCAGGAGAGCATACTACCTGGAATGCTAGTGGAAATCATGATCCTTTGTTTCTGGTACACCAAAAAAAATATTTACAGTCCCCCAGGCATCAGCCTTTATTTCCACCCCACAATGCAAAATTCTTCTTTTTCTAGACAACCAGAGATGGGAATTTGAGATCCGGGCCAACCCCTTCACTCTACACCATTCATCATGTCTTAAAAGGAGAATAAAGAGGTTAAGCCACCCTCACAGTCCCCAGACGAAACATCATCATCGTCATCATCATAGCAGTCTGTCAGGGGCGACAATGACTGTTTTATTTAGATTTGATCAGATTCCTCCACGCAGCTCTGTCCTTCGCCCTCCGCTGCCAGGAACTCCTGACCTTGTTAACCCGGGCGACGTCTGAGCCGGTACTAGTTGCTTTCTGACTGACCATTTCATGAAACTGCTTGCAAAGTATTTGAGTACCGCTAGCTTTTGCTGGACTAGCGGCACATTCTTGGCAGATAAAGGTATGATCAGTGGCAAGGACAGGCCAAGACAAACTGACTCCAGTATCTGTAGCAGTGACTGACCAGATGATAGGTTTGTTTATCTCTGCTTTTTGTGTAGTGCATGTCACGATGCACCGACTGGCAAAAGTCCACCACAGACCTTGCGACAGATGTGCTTATCTGTCAGGATGTCCATTCTCACCCCGTGTAACTGGAAGTGGTCCACCACAGACCTGTGACAGATATTGTTTTTAGTTCTGCCAGGATGCCCAGTTTCACCCTCCACACCCTCGGAAGGGCAACCCAAGTATAAGCAAGTATTTCTGCATGCCCGTAGAAAGCAGGTGTAAGCAAGCAGGTCACCACTCGTTCAGTGATGCCTGCCTTTGATCTTTGACATGGTTCCCATGGCAACAGTAACCATGGTGAAACCTGCCTTTGATTTTTGATGTCACCACTTGTTCAGTGAGGATACTGTTACCAGCATGCACATTAAACTGCAGAGTTATGTGCGTATCCTTCCCTTCCACCTTGTGACCAGCTTAACTCTACACAGAGGCTATTTTCCCTAATCCGTGTCCAGTATTAGAACAACTGATAGCGTATTATAGAGATTAGTCCCAGACCAATTTTAACAAACTGGCGATACAGACACGCACTGTTTGTTGTTTCTTAAGTTTCTTGTGCTGTATCTATATTTCCTTATTTATTCACTTTTTTTTCTATCATCTATAGTGATACAGAATGGTTTGAATGTATCATGCGCGCATGCGCATGGGAGTTGAGATTCTACATACAAGTAAATGAAGTGAACCTACGCTCTGGTCTCGAGGTCCCTTTATTATATATTTCATTAGGTACACTGCACAATACATGGTGTCAGAAGTCGACGACCCGTCTCTAATATGATGACAGAAGCTTTAAAAAGCATGTAAGCGAAGTTTCCTTCCAGTTGGGCTGTACGCGAGGAAAAGAAGTTTTGGAGTTCTCGAGCTGAACTAGCGATCATTCCAAGGTAGCCACAACGTGACGAAGACGTCGGAAGGTAATGGATACGTTATTTTCGATAAGCCCGCCCGAGGCATTTGACTTCAGGGATGTCGCTAGTTGGCCAAATTGGATCAGACGTTTTGAAAGATTCCGCATGGCTGCCGGACTCGACCAGAAGAGTCAAGAGTATCAAGTGAACTCGCTAATATACACTATGGGAGACTCGGCAGATGATGTGCTTAACACTTTAGCACTGGCTGAAGCGGACAAGAAAGACTACGAGAAAGTAAGAGACGCTTTTGAAAAACATTTCATCTGTGAACATAACGTGATATACGAGAGGGCCAAGTTTAACAAACGCTGCCAGGAGCCTGGTGAATCAGCCGAGGCGTTCATCACAGCCGTCCACAAGCTAGCTGAGTATTGTCAGTATGGAATCCTCAAAGAGGAGATGATAAGAGATCGCTTAGTCGTAGGTATTAAAGACCACACGCTTTCAGAGAAGTTACAACTCGACTCAAAGCTAACTCTAACGAAAGCAATGACGAAAATTCGCCAAAACGAGGAAATTAAAAAGCAACAAACCACACTGAGACAGACTAGCACAGATGGTGTTGAAGGAGCTAATATAGATGCAGTTAGGTTCAAGCAAAAACAAAAATCGGGTCAACAAGGAAACAAAACAAATCACAGACCAGGTCAGACAAATGCAAAAGACAGATGTGGCAGGTGTGGAAAAGCACATGGAAATTCATTTAAAGAATGTCCTGCTCGCAATGCAGACTGCAAGAAATGTCAGAAAAAGGGGCATTTTGCTGCTTTGTGTAAAACAAAAATGAGAGTGGAGGAACTTCAGCAGAAGGACATGAGTGAAAGTTTGGAGACTTTGTTTTTGGGCACAATGACTACTGCACCTAGTGCAGTGTGGAAAAAGTTGATTGGAGTAAATGGCCAGCAGGTAGTGTTCAAGCTCGACACCGGCGCTGCAGTGACAGCCATCCCAAAACACATGTACTCTGAAAAGCTGCACGGGAAACTTTCACCACCAAGCAAAAAACTGTGTGGACCAAACAATGTTCCTATCGCAGTACAGGGACGCATCACCGCCGACATGAGCTACAAGGGTTCTGTTGTGAAGCAGCAGGTGTATGTTGTCCCAGGGTTAGCTACTCCACTACTTGGCTTGCCAGCCATACAAGACCTCAGCTTGCTTAGTCAAGTAGATGCCATTGCAACAGAGAATGCTTATGTGAAGCAATATCCCAGAGTGTTTACTGGTTTAGGGAAGCTAGAGGGTGAATATAGGATTAAATTGAAAGAGAATGCCACTCCATTTGCCCTAGCGGTGCCACGCCGCTTGCCTCTGCCATTAAGAGGGAAAGTTCAAGAGGAGCTGAATAGGATGGAGGCAATGGGAGTTATTTCACCCATCGAAGATGCAACTGAGTGGTGCTCCGGAATGGTCGTAGTACCAAACCCAAACGGAAAAATCCGTATATGTGTCAACCTCACCCACCTAAATGAGAACGTGTGCAGAGAAAGACACATCCTCCCTGCAGTCGATGAGACGCTCGCTAAACTAGCTGGAGCTAGAATTTTTTCAAAGCTAGATGCCACTGCAGGTTTCTGGCAAATCCCTTTGCATAGGGAATCGTCCCCACTCACCACCTTCATCACGCCATTCGGCCGTTTTTGTTTCAACCGACTTCCTTTCGGAATATCCTCAGCACCAGAGCATTTCCAGAAGCGCTTGACACAAATGCTGGATGGCCTGGAAGGAACGGTCTGTCATGCAGATGACATCTTGGTGTTTGGAGCCACACCACAGGAACATGATGAAAGGCTGCATCGAGTGCTGCAATGCCTACAGCAACGAGGCCTCACCCTGAACGACAAGTGCCAGTTTGCAGTGACTGAGGTGAAATTCCTTGGGCATATCGTCAGCGGAGAGGGAATACAGCCAGATCCCGACAAGATCAGGGCCATTGCAGCCATGCCACCGCCCAAGGACGTGGCAGACCTCAAAAGATTTATGGGGATGGCGAATTACTTGGGAAAGTTTTCCCCAAACATTGCAGAGATCACAGGACCGATCAGGGACCTCCTGAAAGCTGATAACACGTGGACATGGGGGCCAGCTCAACAGACAGCCTTCGCAAAGGTGAAAGAAGAGCTCAGCTCATCGGCTGTACTTGCCCCATACTGCACTGACAGGCCGACTAGGGTGTCAGCAGATGCATCCTCCTACGGACTGGGAGGTGTTTTGTCACAACTTCAAGTTTCAGGAGAGAGGAGGCCAGTGGCCTTTATTTCCCGCAGTATGACAGAAAATGAGCGTAGATACGCCCAAATTGAAAAAGAGGCCCTGGCCATCACGTGGGCGTGTGAACAGTTCCAAACGTACCTCCTGGGCCTGCACTTTGAGGTCAGAACAGACCACAAACCCTTGATAAGTCTCCTCAGCTCAAGAGCACTTGATGACATTCCCCCTCGTGTGTTGCGATTCAGATTGAGACTCCTGCGGTTCACATACACCATTGTGCATGTTCCGGGAAAAAATCTCATAGCAGCAGATGCTCTTTCAAGAGCTCCCCTTCAAGGTGCAACAACAGAGGAGGATCTCGTGCTCCAGAGTGACGTGAGAGCTCACATCAACGAAGTCATTCAGCAACTGCCTGCATCGCAAGAGAAACTGATGCAGATTAGGCAAGCTCAGGAAGAGGATCAGGTGTGCTCACAGCTGTCTTCTCTGATCTGCACAGGTTGGGACAGACAGAGTTCAGCTCCGCAGCTGAAGTCCTATTGGCAGTACCGAAATGACTTGTTGATGGCTGATGGTCTCCTGATGAAAGGGAAAAGAATAGTGATTCCAGCAAGCATGCAACCAAACATTTTGGAAACGCTTCATCAGGGCCACCAGGGAATGGTGAAGTGTATGGCGAGGGCTCATGAAGCAGTATGGTGACCAGGTACGCCAGTGTGAAGTTTGTCCCCAGCTTCAAATTCCTGGGGACCCACATCTCGGAGGACCTGTCCTGGTCAGTTAACACCACCAGCCTGATCAAGAAAGCCCATCAGCGCCTCTTCTTCTTGAGGACACTGAAGAAGAACCATCTGTCAACTGACATCCTGGGCAACTTCTACCGCTGCGTGATAGAGAGTACCCTGACCAACTGTGTCACAGTCTGGTATAGGAGCTGCTCTGTCGCTGACCGTAAGGCGCTGCAGCGGGTGGTGAAAACCGCCCAACGCATCACAGGGACTCCACTTCCAGTTATAGAGGACGTCTACAGGAAAAGATGTCTGCGCCGGGCACGCAGCATTCTTAGGGACTCCAACCATCCTGCTCATGGACTGTTCCAGCTTCTCCCCTCCAGAAGGCGTTTTAGAAGCCTTCGGACTAGAACCAGCAGGTTTAGGAACAGTTTCTTTCCAACAGCTGTCACGTTATTGAACTTAGTTCCCCGCTGACTCTCTTACCATCCTCACCTGTACATAACTGCCCATCTAACTTATTGTACATTATTTGCACATAACAGTACTCTTAACTTTCTGCACTGCTGCATATATTTGCATATATTTGCTTAAATTGCACATACTGTTAATTACCGTATATACTGCACTGCTGTCCTTTGCACTTCTGATTGGATGCTAAACTGTGTTTCGTTACCTTGTATTCATACATGTGTAATGACAATAAAGTTGAATCTAATCTAATCTAATCTAATCTAATGATGACATAACATTCAATTTACATGTACTAACCTTTATCAGTGTCTACTATTCAATTTACAGTACACCTGTACAACTGCTGTACGACTGCTTACAACTTAGCATAAAAACCTGACCTGATCAAGAGAAACAGATGTCTTTTTCAGGTTCAGCAGTGCAAAATTGTCTTAAATCAGTTGAAAAAGCACAGACAACTTACAAAGAAATTATTTTGGTTATGTTGTGTAATTAGTTATTTCTAACACAACACTCATCCTCAGCCTGCTTGTAAATAAAAGGCTCAAATCATGAGTAAACTTCTTCCTCCACTCTTCTAATCAATGTACCATTTAAAATTGTGAAGGATTCTTTTCATTACCTTGGCATAACTATTACTAGGTCATATTCAAAACTTTTTCAATCTAATTTCACCCCCCTTCTTGAACACTGTAAATCCAACTTTGCACGATGGGCTGCCCTCCCATTTTCTTTAATTGGCAAACTTAATTCAGTGAAAATGAATACCCTCCCCAAATTTCTTTATCTGTTTCATTGTCTTCCTATCTTCATTCCTCGCTCATTTTTTTAAAACACTGCAACAATGAATCTCTGGTTTTATTTGAGGGGGGCAGCAAGGATACATAAAGAATTTCTTGACAGGCCTAAACATCTGGGGGCGGGGGTTTCCTCGCCTAGTTTTCAATTCTACTATTGGGCTACTAATCTGAGTAACGTCTCTTTCTGGCTTCTAACGCCAGATAATACAAACTGTCCTACGTGGGTTAACATTGAGGCATCACTGTGTTGTCCCTACTCTCCGGCGGCTCTCCTTGGATCATCGTTTCCTCTTCCGGTCTCCATTTCCAAAAAGAATGTGGTGGTGTGGCATTCGTTAAAGATCTTGAGGCAGTTTAAGCTGACCCTCAGTATACTGTACATGGCATTTCTCTATTCTCTCCTATTCTGGGTAACCCCTTATTCCCTCCTGCCACTCATTCCTCTTCTTTTTTTAGCTGGGCTACCAGGGACAAACAGAATCTCAAGAACTTGTACACAGATAATACTTTCGCCAGTTTCACCCAACTTGCAGTCAAATTTAGCTTGTCACACAGCCATTTCTTTCAGTATCTTCAGATAAAGGACTTGGTCAGAAAGAAGTTTCCCAATTTCCCACTCTACCCACCTAAAACTCACCTGGACCATATCATGACCGAGTGCTTGCAGTCTCAGAGGGGGAGGTGCGCTAAAATATATGAATATAGTATTTCAATTAATATACCCTCAATAGCTATCATTAAACAACACTGGGAAGATGAGCTTGGTTTTGACATTGAGAATGATATTTGGGACATGGTCCTTAAATGTGTACACTCCATCTATTTGTGCACGTCACAGGTTGATCCAGTTTAAAGTATTGCATTGTCTCCATTATTCCAAATCTGCCCTAGCTAAAATATATCCGAACACAGACCCCCTGTGTGATGGATGCAAAATAGTGCCTGTGACCCTTTATCATACAGTGGTGTGAAAAAGTGCTTGCCCCCTTCCTGATTTCTCATGTTTTTGTATGTTTGTCACACTTAAATGTTTCAGATCATCAAACAAATTTAAATATTCGACAAAGATAACACAAGTAAACACAAAATACAAAAATGCAGTTTTTAAATGAAGGTGTTTATTATTAAGGGGAAAAAATTCAAACCTACATGGCCCTGTGTGAAAAAGTGATTGCCCCTTCTCCCCGTTAAAACATAAATTGTGGTTTATCACACCTCTGGAAAGCTGAGTTCAATTCCTCTAGCCACACCCATGCCTGATTACTGCCACACCTGTTCTTAATCAAGAAATCACTTAAAAAGGATCTGCCTGACAACAGTGAAGTAGACTAAAAGATTCTCAAAAGCTAGACATCATGCTGTCATCCAACGAAATTCAGGAACAAATGAGAAACAAAGTAACTGAGATCTATCAGTCTGGAAAAAGTTATTAAGCTATTTCTAAAGCTTTGGGACTCCAGCGAACCACAGTAAGAGCCATTATCCACAAATGGCGAAAACATGGAACAGTGGTGAACCTTCCCAGGGCTGGCCAGTCAACCAAAATTACTCCAAGAGCGCAGCGACAACTCATCCAAGAGGTCACAAAACACCCCACAACAACATTCAAAGAACTGCAGGTCTCACTTGCCTCAGTTAAGGTCAGTGTTCATGACTCCACCATAAGAAAGAGACTGGGCAAAAATGGCCTGCATGGCAGAGTTCCAAGAAGAAAACCACTGCTGAGCAAAAAGAACATAAAGGCTCATTTCAGTTTTGTTAGAAAACATCATGATGATCGCCAAGACTTTTAGGAAAATATTCTGTGGACTGACGAGACAAAAGTTGAACTTTTTGGAAGGTGTGTGTCCCATTACATCCGGCGTAAAAGTAACACAACATTTCAGAAAAGGAACATCATACCAACAGTAACATATGGTGGTGGTAGTGTGATGGTCTGGGGCTGTTTTACTGCTTCAGGACCTGGAAGACTTGCTGTGGTAAATGGAACCATGAATTCTGTTGTCTACCAAAAAATCCTGAAGGAGAATGTCCAGCTATCTGTTTGTGAGCTCAAGCTGAAGCGCACTTGGGTTCTGCAGCAGGACAATGATTTAAAACACACCAGCCAAGTCCACCTCTGAATGGCTTAAGAAACAAAATGAAGACTTTGGAGTGGCCTAGTCAAAGTCCTGACCTGACTCCAATTGAGATGCTGTGGCATGACCTTAAAAAGGCGGTTCATGCTCGAAAACCCTCCAATGTGGCTGAATTACAACAATTCTGCAAAGATGAGTGGGCCAAAATTCCTCCACAGCGCTGTAAAAGACTCATTGCCAGTTATCGCAAACACTTGATTGTAGTTGTTGCTGCTAAGGGTGGCCCAACCAGTTATTAGGTTTAGGGGGCAATCACTTTTTCACACAGGGCCATGTAGGTTTGGATTTTTTTTCCCCTTAATATGAACACCTCATTTAAAAACTGCATTTTGTGTTTACTGGTGTTATCTTTGTCTAATATTTAAATTTGTTTTATGATCTGAAACATTTAAGTGTGACAAACGTACAAAAAAATGAGGAATCAGGAAGGGGGGAAACACTTTTTCACACCACTGTATATTTTGGGGATGTTCTGAGCTAGATCATTTCTGGTCCTCATTCTTTAGTTTATTTTCTAGAATATTTAAGAAAAGTATTTCTCCTTCCCCCCGACTGCTATTTTTGGTGTACCCCCAACAAACACATCTACAACTTTCCAACAGAATAAGGCTCTCGCTTTTGCGCCCTTACTAACACAACGATATACAGTATATTGATAAACTGGAAGAACGCTGCCCCGCCCACCCACACTCACCTCATCCGTAATATTATGTCTAATCTTAAAGTGGAAAAGACTCGATACACTGTAAACGATGCCCTCCAAGACTTTCACAGCATTTGATGGCTTTACAAACCTTGTGAAGGAGCTGGATGGTCTACAATTAGACTGAAGGACATTCAGCAATCTGTTTACTCTGGTATGCTCTGGTTGACATTATTTCACCTTTGTTCATGCAATTGGTGACCCCCCACCCACTCATGTGTGTCCTGTCTTACGTGGTGTTGATTGTTTTATGAATGAGTTGTTGTGTGTACAGGGGTTTTGTTTTTTCTCATTATTTTTTCCTATTTTTACCTCCACCAACGAGGTAATGTTTTTACCGGGGTTTGTCTGTTTGTCTGTCTGTTTGTTTGTCTGTCTGTCTGTCTGTTACCAAAATAACTCAAAAAGTTACTAACGGATTTTGACGAAATTTTTTTTTTGGAAAGGTGTGTAATGGCACGGGGAACAGATGATTCAATTTTGGTGATGATCTGAGAGTGCATACCTTCACCAAGGGCTTTGTTTGTATTTGTGTAGCAGGATTACACAAAAACTACTGCATGGATTTGGATGAAATTTTCACCAGAGGTGGTTCTTGGGCTAGAGAGGAACCCATTATATTTTGGTGATGATCTGGTAATGAATACCTCAGCCAAGGCTCTTATCTTCTCACAGTGTGTTAGCAACAATACTCCAAAACTGATGGATAGACTTTGATGCAGTTTTCACCACAAGTGGTTATAGGCCTACACACAAACCCTTTACATTTTGGAGGTGATCCATGAGAAACGGAAGGAGCCTTGGCGGAGGTATGCGCTCTATGAGTGCTTTTCTAGTTTTAAATTATTTTTCTATTTTCTGTTTTGTTCAGGGTTTACCAATGTTTGGGGTGTTGATACACAGTGGATTCTCTGTTTTACATTCAGGATGTGTCTTTAGCATATGAATGTATAGTACTAATCTTGTATGTACAGCCAAGAAAATTCAATAAAAATACTTTAAAAAAAACATGAGTAAACAAAGTTTAAAAACTCTTTCAGTTTATGTCTCAGTCTGGCAAAATTTCCACCTACACTAGTTTAACTCATCTTTACTGTCACTGCAGCTGGGAAAAAGGTATTGTAATAACTATGCCAGGCCAGTAGAAGTAGCAGTGTGCCTTTTTTACAGCCCTCCCATGCCACAGGCACCGAGGCATCAGCACTTTGGTGCTTTCATTTATATTTGTTTCTCATACAGTTACTCAGGGAGTAACAACTGTATGACTTTATTCATCAACTGTATGACAACTGTATTCAACCGCTGGACTAAAGTGGCCAACCGGTGGAAAAGTGGTATTTGCCAGTGGAGAATCGGTATTCCGCTGGACTAAAGGTTTTTTTTAATATATATTTTATTTATTAAATCCGCTGGACTAAAGTGGCCATCCGTTGGAAAAATGATATTTGCTGCTCTGCTGAGACCAACCTACCACTGACCACTTTTCGATCTCGTTGTCTCTTCACAGCAGACCACTGCTCAGAGTAAATTTTGTGCTTAAATTAAGCAGTGATTTCAATATTAAAACACCAATAACTCATATAACTGCAATATTTGATTCTTAAAGCTTAAGTTACATCATATTTTTTTTCCAAGGTCTGATTTTTTTTCCCCATATGGGGACTGCTTGGTTTCATTACTGTAATTTAACTTGTTAAATTGTTTTCTTTAAAGTTCAGCTGATTTTTTTAAGTCTCAGTACTGATGTCAGTAATATAAAAACACCACGGTGTGACATGCTTCATTCATTCACTTTAAAATGATTCACTCACTAAACCAAGCAATTTATTAAGCTGAGGAGAAACATGACATCTGTATTTTTTATATATATCACATTTGTAACAATAATCACTTTTTTTCTGGGTTTTTTTTCCTTTTTGTTTCTTTGAGGTTCACGGTGATGAACCTGACGGTCAGCAGTCAGAGCAGCTGTGAAGATAACAGGCTGGAAGCTAAATAAGAATATTAGATGTTTACAGTTTACACCAGAAGCTGCTACTGTATTTCAATAGATTAATATTTGGACAAACTTAGTTTTTTTTGCAAGATTAAGAAACTTTCAGTATTCATTACACATACTGTAAGTGTGATACATTCCAAACCATTCTGACATAATATTCATAATTATGCTTTTACTTTTTTGGCACTGCTCTCAACTGGTTTAAGTTCTATCTGGCAGACAGGAGTTTTAAAGTTAGCATCTCTGGGTTTGAATCCCCTTCCAATTCATTTCAATTCAACTTTATTTATATAGCGCCATTTCACAACAACGGTCATCTCATAACACTTTCAACTGTAGGGGAAACCCCCACAATTGCAGAAAGAACCCAGCAATCAGGTGATCCCCTATGAGCAAGCGCTTGGCGATGGTGGAGAGGAAAAACTCCATTTTAACAGGAAGAAACCTCCAGCAGAACCAGGCTCAGGGAGGGGCAGACATCTGCTGCGACTGGCTGGGGGGTGAGGGGATAGAGAAGATGAAAAGAACAGACATGTAGACAGCAAACAGCACGATGGGCACTCAATCTATGGGAGAGAACAAACAGATGTTAATGACCAGCAAAAAAAAAAAAAATATTTATTTGAGAGTGAAGAAAGGAGTGAAGCCCAGTGCAATTATTGGAGGTCCCCCGGCTGTCTAAACCTAGTAGCAGCATAACTAAGGGAGGGCTCAGAAACACATGATCTCTCCCTAATTGTAGGCTATATCAAAAAGGAAGGTTTTAACCCTATTCTTAAAAACAGAGATCGAGTCTGACTCCCGAATCCAGATTGGCAGCTGGTTCCACAAGAAAGGAGCTTGATAACTGAAGGCTCTGCCCCCATTGTACTTTTGGAGATTCTAGGTATTACAAGTAATTCAGCATTTTGGGACCGTAGTGCTCTGTTAGGATAATAGGGTAGTATCAGATCTTTTAAATAAAAAGGGGCCTGATTGTTTAGAGCTTTAAAAAAGTGAGAAGAAGGATTTTAAACTTAATTCTAAACTCTATGGGAAGCCAATGAAGGGAGTCCAGAACCGGAGAGATATGATCTCTCTTTCTAGTACCTGTTAAAACTCTTGCAGCAGCATTTTGGATCAAGTGAAGACTTTTTAAAGATGTTTTAGGACAATCTGATAATAAAGAGTTACAATAATCTAATCTAGAGCTAACAAAAGCATGGATCAGTTTCTCAGCATCACTCTGAGACAAGATGCTCCTAATCTTGGCAATATTACGCAAATGTTAGAAGGCAGTCTTAGAAATGAATTTAATATGTGAATTGAAAAACAGATCTTGATCAAAAATAACTCCAAGGTTCCTCACAGAGCTATTAAGAGAAAGAGTAACTGCATCCAAACTAAAAGTTTGATTTGGGTCATCCAAGCTTTGATTTCCTTAAGACAGGCTTCTAACTTGGCTAATTGATTACTATCATCTGGCTTCACTGACAGGTATAATTGTGTGTCATCTGCATAACAATGAAAATGTATACAGTGCTTCCTAATAATGTTGCCTAACGGAAGCATATATACTGTAAACTAAAAAGAGTAGGGCCCAGCACAGATCCCTGTGGAGCTCCATGACTGAGCTTTGAGTTGAAAGAAAACTCATTATTGACATGAACAAACTGGAACCTATCAGATCAATAAGATCTAAACCACAGCAACAAAGTGTTCTAATCCACACTCATCAGTGTATATGCCCCAACAATGACCAACACAGAGGAGGTGAAGGAAGAGTTCTACAGTGATTTACATGAGACTATAAGGCGTGTACCGACTGATGACAGGCTGATACTCGTTGGAGATTTTAATGCCAGAGTTGGTTCGGACACTGAGAAATAGAAAGGAGTGCTAGGCAGTCATAGAGTAGGCAAGTGCAGTGCTAATGGAGAACTTCTACTTGCACTATGTTCAGAGTACAACCTTGTGATAGCCAACACTCTATTTAAGCACAAGGACACACACAACAAGACATGGATGCACCCAAGATCCAAGCACTGGCACTTATTAGACTACATCATAGTCAGGCAGAGAGACATAAGGGATGTATTGGACACCAGAGCAATGAGAGGCGCGGACTGTGGTACTGATCATGTTATGCTGAGATCTAGATTAAGGATTTGCAGACGAAAACAGCACTGCAGGATAGATGCGAAGCCACCATGGAAGCTAAACACTAATGCACTGAAAGGCCAAAAGAAGCAGGAAGAACTTACACAGGAAATGGATGAAAACTTGAAAGACTGGGACAGCAACAACTCAGAGAATGACATAGAAGAGAAATGGGCAACACTGAAGGATACGGTGTATCAGACTGCAAGTGTTGTATTAGGCTACCCTGAGAGGAAACATCAAGATTGGTTTGATGAGCATGATGAACACCTGAAGAAACTACTAGAAGCACGGAGTACAGCTAGGCAGGAAAACCTACAGTGTAACACAAGGTCAAAGAAGATGAAATACTCAAAGGCTCAGAGTGAGCTACAGAAGTGCACCAGAGAGATGAAGTCCAACTGGTGGGATGAAAAAGCAGAGAAACTTCAAACTGCAGCAGACAGGAAGGATATGAAAACATTCTTCACAGGTTTGAGAGAAATCTACGGCCCTAAACCAAGAGGATTGATCCAACTAAAGGCTATGGATGGTGAAACGGTTTTGCAGGAGAAAGACAACATCCTGGACAGATTTGCAGACCACTTTGACCATCTACTAAACAACCCTGGAGATCTCACTGAAGAGGCTAAAGAAGCTCTAGTGCAGTGACCAGCTGTATCAAGTCTGGATGAACCACCAAATTTTGATGAACTAATGGCAGCTATCAGGATAACACAGGATGGTAAAGTTCCAGGAAGGGATGGAATTCCGGCAGAAGTGTGGAAATTTGGTGGTTTTCAGCTGACCAACTGCCTGCACAAGCTCATCCAAGAGATATGGGATGCCCAGAAAGTACCTCAAGACTGGAAGGGTGCACGTATTGTGCCTTTGTTCAAGAAAGGTGACAGGAAAGATTGTGGAAATTATCAAGGTACAGTGGGGAAATAAAGTATTTAGTCAGCCACCAATTGATCAAGTTCTCCCACTTAAAAGATGAGAGAGGTCTCCAATTTTCATCATAGGTATACCTCAACTATGAGAGACATAATGAGAAAAAAAATCCAGAAAATCACATTGAAGGATTTTTAATGAATTAATTGGTAAATTTCTCGGTAGAATAAGTATTTGGTCAATAACAAAAGTTCATCTCAATACTTTGTTATATACCCTTTGTTGGCAATGACAGAGGTCAAACGTTTTCGGTAAGTCTTCGCAAGATTTTCACACACTGTTGCTGGTATTTTGGCCCATTCCTCCATGCAGATCTCCTCTAGATCAGTGATGTTTTGGGGCTGTTGCTGGGCAACACGGACTTTCAACTCCCTCCAAAGATTTTCTATGGGGTTGAGATCTGGAGACTGGCTAGGCCACTCCAGGACCTTGAAATGCTTCTTACGAAGCCACTCCTTCATTGCCTGGGCAGTGTGTTTGGGATCATTGTCATGCTGAAAGACCCAGCCATGTTTCATCTTCAATGCCCTTGCTGATGGAAGGAGGTTTTCACTCAAAATCTCACGATACATGGCCCCATTCATTCTTTCCTTTACACGGATCAGTCGTCCTGGTCCCTTTGCAGAAAAACAGCCCCAAAGTATGATGTTTTCACCCCCATGCTTCACAGTAGGTATGGTGTTCTTTCTCCTCCAAACACGACAAGTTGAGTTTTTACCAAAAAGTTCTATTTTGGTTTCATCTGACCATATGACATTCTCCCAATCCTCTTCTGGATCATCCAAAAGCTCTCTAGCAAACTTCAGACGGGCCTGGACATGTACTGGCTTAAGCAGGGGGACACGTCTGGCATTGCAGGATTTGAGTCCCTGGCAGCGTAGTGTGTTACTGATGTAGCCTTTGTTACTTTGGTCCCAGCTCTCTGCAGGTCATTCACTAGGTCCCCCCGTGTGGTTCTGGGATTTTTGCTCACCGTTCTCGTGATCATTTTGACCTCACGGGGTGAGATCTTGCGTGGAGCCCCAGATGGAGGGAGATTATCAGTGGTCTTGTATGTCTTCCATTTTCTAATAATTGCTCCCACAGTTGATTTCTTCACACCAAGCTGCTTACCTATTGCAGATTCAGTCTTCCCAGCCTGGTGCAGGTCTACAATTTTATTTCTGGTGTCCTTTGACAGCTCTTTGGACTTGGCCATAGTAGAGTTTGGAGTCTGATGTTTGAGGTTGTGGACAGGTGTCTTTTATACTGATAATGAGTTAAAACAGGTGCCATTAATTCAGGTAACGAGTGGAGGACAGAGGAGCCTCTTAAAGAAGAAGTTACAGGTCTGTGAGAGCCAGAAATCTTGCTTGTTTGTAGGTGACCAAATACTTATTTTACCAAGGAATTTACCAATTAATTCATTAAAAATCCTTCAATGTGATTTTCTGGATTTTTTTTTTCTCATTTTGTCTCTCATAGTTGAGGTATATCTATGATGAAAATTGGAGCCCTCTCTCATCTTTTAAGTGGGAGAACTTGCACAATTGGTGGCTGACTAAAAACTTTTTTGCCCCACTGTATATCACTGCTAGCCACTGATGGCAAGGTTCTCTCACGTGTACTACTTAACAGACTCAGTGAACACATCTCGCAGAATGTACTACCGGAAACCCAGTGTGGCTTTAGAAGTGGAAGAAGCACAATGGACATGATTTTCTTCTTGAAACAGGTTCAAGAAAAGTGTATCAAACAAAACATGCCGCTTTATGTAGTCTGTGAAGCTTTCGATACTGTTTCACGACAAGGACTTTGGTAGGTACTCAAGAAATATGGTTGTACAGAGAAGTTTGTCAGCCTGATCGAGGCACTCCATACAGGTATGCAAGCAAATGTGGCAATGAGTGGTTCAGTATCTAAAGACTTTTCAGTAAGCAACGGGGTGAAACAAGGGTGTGTGCTGGCACCTACACTCTTCTCGCTATATCTGGCAGCCATGCTTGAGGTGGCCTTCAAAGACACTTCAGAAGGAGTATACATTCAAACAAGGAAAGAAGCAGACTTGTTCAATGTGGCACAGTTTAAAGCCTAGAGTAAGACATCGATAAAGGTAGTCAGAGAAATGCTCTTTGCCAACGACAGTGCTCTAGTTGCACACAGCGTGGAAGATATGCAATCTTTAGTGGAGAAATTTGCAAGAGCAGCTAGCCAATTCAGCCTCCAAATCAACATCAGAATCAGAATCAGAATCAGAATGAGATTTATTGTCATTGTTCATGTAGTACACAAACTAGGAATTTGTCTCGGTGCAATGCTGCAACATTAAACATGGAGAAGCACTAAAGATAAAAATAAAAAACTATGCATGCAATAAAATGTAGAATATGAATGAGTAATACTAATCTATGCAATTTTTAAATATATTAACAAGCAGCAGATATTGTGGAGTTCCACATAGTGCAGTCGGTAGTGCAAAAGAAAACAGTGATAACTATCATGAGTCCGGTTGAGCTGCTGTACGTAGTGCACGAGAGTCTAATAAGTCACTTAGTGTTCAGCAGTATGATGGCAGAGGGGAAGAAGCTGTTCATGTAGCGGGAGGTTTTAGTCTGAATGGACCGAAGTCTTCTACCTGAGGGGAGGGAGGCAAACAGTGCGTGTCCAGGGCGTGAAGGGTCGGCTATGATCCGACCTGCACGCCTCCGGGTCCTGGAGATGTACAGGTCCTGGAGGGATGGGAGCTTGCAGCTGATCACCTTCTCAGCAGCACGCACAACGCGCTGCAGTCTTAGTCTGTCCCTGGCGGTGGCTCCTGCGTACCACACGGTGATGGAGGTGGTGAGGATGGACTCGATGATGGCCGTGTAGAACTGCACCAACATCTTGGTGGGTAGCTTGAGCTTCCTCAGCTGCCGCAGGAAGAACATCCTCTGCTGGGCCTTTTTGATGAGGGAGCTGATGGTCGGCTCCCACTTGAGGTCCCGGGTGATGGTGGTGCCCAGAAAGCGGAAGGAATCTGCAGCGGTGATGGGAGAGTCTGTGAGGGTAAGGGGGGGGCAGAGGGGCTGTAACTTTTCTGAAGTCCACGATCATCTCCACTGTCTTCAGAGCGTTCAGCTGCAGGTTGTTGTGGCTGCACCAGGACACCAGCTGGGCCACCTCTCTCCTGTAGACGGACTCGTCGCCGTTGGAGATGAGCCCGATGAGGGTGGTGTCATCCGCAAACTTGATCAGCTTGACAGACTGGTGGCTGGAGGTGCAGGAGTTGGTGTACAGGGAGAAGAGCAGGGGGGAAAGTACACAGCCCTGGGGTGATCCGGTGCTGATGCTAACAGAGTCTGAGACAGTCTTTCCCAGCCGCACATGCTGCCTCCGGTCCGTCAGGAAGTCGGTGATCCACCTGCAGAGGGAGTCAGGCACGTTGAGCAGGGACAGCTTGTCCTGGAGCAGAGCGGGGCAGATGGTATTGAATGCAGAGCTGAAGTCCACAAACAGGATCCTGGCGTAGGTCCCCGGGGAATCCAGGTGCTGCAGGATGGAGTGGAGGGCCAGGTTGACTGCGTCGTCCACAGACCTGTTGGCTCTGTAGGCAAACTGCAGCGAGTCCAGGAGGGGAGTGGTGATGGTCTTGAGGTGGGGCAGGACCAGGCGCTCAAAGGACTTCATGACTACAGAGGTGAGCGCTACAGGTCTGTAGTCGTTAAGTCCAGTGAGCCGTGGCTTCTTGGGGACAGGGACAATGGTAGAGGTTTTGAGGCAGGTCGGCACGTGGCATGACTTCAGGGAGGTGTTAAAAATGTCTGTGAAGACAGGAGTCAGCTCTTCCGCACAGTGTCTCAGGGTGGAGGGAGACACGCCGTCCGGGCTGGGGGCCTTGCGCGGGTTCAGTCTGGAGAACTGTCTGTGCACGTCCTGCTCACTGATGGCAAGGGCGGGGGGGGGGGCCGCCTTTGATGAAGTGGGGACCATGGAGGCAGTGGCGCTGGGGGGAGGGGGGGAGTTGGACACAGCTGACGAGGTGTCAAAACGGGCATAGTGTTGGGACAGTCTTTGACAAAGGGCTTTGTCATCCTGACCCTTAGAAGCCTGAGGCCGATAGTTGGTGATTTGCCTCAGTTCTCTCCACACAGAAGCAGAGTCATTAGCAGTGAACTGTTGCTGGAGTCTCTCAGAATACACAGATTTAGCTCTCCTCAGCTCTCTGCTAAACCGGTATTTGACCTCCCTGTAGCAGTCCCTGTCTCCACTTTTCAACGCTGCTTCCTTCTCCTTCCTGATCTGTCTGAGCTTAGCTGTGAACCAGGGCTTGTCGTTGGAGTAACTCACCCTGGTGCGCGATGGAAGAATGCTCTCCTCACAAAAGTGGATATATGAGGTCACAGTGTCCGTGTACTCATCCAGATCATGCGTGGCTCCTTTAAACATGCCCCAGTCAGTTATTTCCAAGCACGTGCGCAGCTCCTCCCCAGCTTCACTGGTCCATTTCCTCGTAGTGCTCACAACAGGTTTTGTGAGCTTCAGTCTCTGTCTGTATGTGGGAATCAGGTGGACCATCACATGATCAGATAGTCAAAAGAAGACAAGAAGACAGAGTGCCTTTATCAACCACCAAAGTTCCAATTATCAACATCACTACCAGAAGAGATCAGCATTGATACAGAGCCACCAGTCAAGTGCAAGACTTTCAAGTACCTAGGGAGTACTGTTTCAGAGAATGCTAGGCTGGAGGATGAACTATCTCTCAGAATGGGAAGAGCGAGCGCTGTGTTTGGAAACTTGAGGGAGAGACTGTGGAACAATTGGCATGTGTCTATCCGTGTGAAATGCAAAGTGTACAGAGCGACAGTACTGGCTACTCTATTGTACGGTGCTGAAACTTGAACTGTCTACAGAGTGCAGGTGAAGAAACTCCATGCGTACGTGATGAGACACCTTCGAGCCATAATGAACATCTCATGGAAAGACAAGTTAACCAACATAGAAGTGTTGAAACGAGCTGGTCTACTATCAATGGAGGACATGCTAATACAGATGAACCTGAGATGGCTCGGACATGTTGAGAGGATGGACCACCAGCGTCTCCCTCGGCAGTTACTCTACTCACAGTTATGCGAGGGCAAACAGAATCAGGGTAGAACAAGGCTCAGATTTAAAGACACTGTAAAAAGAAACTTGAAGAAGTTGGACATAGACAGGAGTTCCTGGCAGCGGAAGGCTAAGGACAGAGCTGTGTGGAGGAATCTGATAGACCTAAATGAAACAGTCATTGTCGCCCACGACAGACTGCTATGATGATGATGATGATGATGCTTCTGTATTGTTATGTCTTGGTGCAAAGCCAACGTAGGCATATACACGTGGACAACATTGTTGGTACCCCTCTGTTAATGAAAGAAAAACCCACAATGGTCACAGAAATAACTGGAATCTGACAAAAGTGGTAATAAATAAAAATTCTATGAAAATTAACCAATGAACATCAGACAATGCTTTTGAATTGTGGTTCAACAGAATTATTTTAAAAAACAAACTCATGAAACAGGCCTGGACAAAAATGATGGTACCCTTAACTTAATATTTTGTTGCACAACCTTTTGAGGCAACCACTGCAATCAAACGATTTCTGTAACTGTCAATGAGACTTCTGCACCTCTCAGCAGGTATTTTGGCCCACTCCTCATTAGCAAACTGCTCCAGTTGTCTCAGGTTTGAAGGGTGCCTTCTCCAGATGGCATGTTTCAGCTCCTTCCACAGATGTTCTATAGGATTTAGATCAGGGCTCATAGAAGGCCACTTTAGAATAGTCCAGTGTTTCACTCTTAGCCATTCTTGGGTGTTTTTAGCTGTGTGTTTTGGGTCATTATCCTGTTGCAAGACCTATGATCTGCGACTGAGACCAAGCTGTCTGACACTGGGCAGCACATTTATCTCTAGACTACCTTGATAGTCTTGAGATTTCATTGTACCCTGCACAGATTCAAGACACCCTGTGTCAGATGCAGCAAAGCAGCCCCAGAACATAACAGAACCTCCTCCATGTTTCACAGTAGGGACAGTGTTCTTTTCTTGGTATGCTTCATTTTTGCGTCTGTGAACATAGAGCTGATGTGCCTTGCAAAAAGTTCCAGTTTTGTCTCGTCTGTCCATAGGACATTCTCCCAGAAGCTTTGTGGCTTGTCAACATGCAGTTTGGCAAATTCCAGTCTGGCTTTTTTATGATTTGTTTTCAACAGTGGTGTCCTCCTTGGTCGTCTCCCATGAAGTCCACTTTGGCTCAAACAACGACGGATGGTGAGATCTGACACTGATGTACCTTGACCTTGGAGTTCACCATGAATGTGTTTAAAGGTTGTTCTGGGCTCTTTTGTCACCATTCGTATTATCCGTCTCCTCCTGCGGCCACGTCCAGGGAGGTTGGCTACAGTCCCATGGATCTTAAATTTCTGAATAATATGTGCAACTGTAGTCACAGGAACATCAAGCTGCTTGGAGATGGTCTTATAGCCTTTACCTTTAACATGCTTGTCTATAATTTTCTTTCTAATCTCCTGAGACAACTCTCTCCTTTGCTTCCTCTGATACATGTTTAGTGTGGTCACCAAACAGCACAGTGACTACTTGTCACCCTTTAAATAGGCCGACTGACTGATTACAAGTTTGTAGACACCTGTGATGTTAATTTGAGGACACATCTTGGTTGAACATGTCCCTATGGTCACATTATTTTCAATCTTTTCTAGGGGTACCATCATTTTTGTCCAGGCCTGTTTCATCAGTTTGTTTTTTAAAGTAATTCTGTTGAACCACAATTCAAAAGCATTGTCTGATTTTCATTGGTTTTGTATACTTTATTGATCCCCAGAGGGGAAATTGAGGGCATCCACCTGGATGGATGAAGCAGCCACGGTACGGCGCTATCCCTTAACTATTCACACACACATTCACACCTAGGGCCACTTTAGAGTCTCCAATTAACCTAACATGCATGTTTTTGGCCTGTGGGAGGAAACCGGAGAAATCCCGGAGTAAACCCACACAGATACAGGGAGAACATGCTAACTCCACACAGATCACTGTTGGTCAGAGGCTGGGAAATGTTCATAGAATTTTTATTTATTACCACTTTTGTCAGATTCAAGTTATTTCTGTGACCATTGTGGGTTTTTCTTTCATTAACAGAGGGGTACCAACAATTTTGTCCACGGCTGTATGGTAATCACTCCATGTGTCTGTGTCTGTGTCTGTTACCAGTTTTCAGCTCACCCACTCAAAATCAACTGGAACTAAAGGCTTGTATCATTGTATCGTCATATTTTCTCAACTTTTAATTTACCACAATTTCCAGATAAGGCTTTGTTTTCAAAATGAATACAAATTTAACTCACCTTTACCATCAATGCAGCTGCGAAAAAAGGTATTGTATTAACTATGTCCACCCACTGGTAGTGGCAGTGTGACTTTTTTACAGCTCCCCATGCTGCCATGCCACAGGCACCAAGGCATCAGCACCTTGGTGCTTTCATTTCTTAGTTTTTATTTTGCAAAAATCTCAATAAAAAAACTTTTTTCATGTATTATGGGGTATTGTGTACAGAATTTTGAGGGAAGAAATTAATTGAATTCATTTTGGAATAAGGCTGTAACATAACAAAATGTGGAAAAAGTGAAGAGCTGTGAATACTTTCTGGATGCACTGTAATATCAAAATGGCCTTACTGTACAAACATGAATTTGTTTTAAACTTTGAGTAAATTGTACTTTTTCCCCCAAATTTAGACAAAGGGCATTGTAGGACTTCTACTGCCACATTGCATGACTAAAACACATGCAAGAATGAATTCTGTGTTAAAGCTGTTCTGACATCCAGATGTCATTACCAACCACAAAACAGGGAAAAAAGGACAAATGGAGCAATGGGATTACTTTGTGACATAAACTGTAATTTTCTCACTGTCCTGTTATGTCAAGCGGTTTGGATCAAGCAATATGTAGGCCAGCAGTAATTGTGCTACAGTATGTTAGGGGCGTGTGTGAGTGTTTTCAGTTGATAGAGTAACTGCCCTTCTTCTGTCTCAATTATTTACGAGTATATGCTTTTGCTTAATGAAAATAATTGTAGTGATCACCATCTGGTTTATTTACAGGGAGGTCTGTCTTAACTGGTAAATATTTTATTCATGTCATTAAACCACAATAATAAACAATTTTATGATATTTCAACCTCAATTATAAAGTGGAAAGTGCTAATGAGAGAGGGCTGCACATCACAAATCACACAAGTTTACAGGACAAGTAAAAACAAACAGTAACGTCATTATTTTATTTTATGTGATTTCAGTGCCTCCCTTTGACATTTTTTCATTTTTGTGATTATTTGCAGAAATTCTGTGTTCATTTTGCAACTCTTTGTAGATGTTTTTTTTTTCTTTGTCACAATAAGAAAATGTTTTTACCAGCAGGAATTATTGTATGTCATATAGTTACAAATTTGGAAAAAACAATTTCTATTGGTTGTGGAAAATAACTACAGTGACTATAAAAAAAAAAAAAAGTTTACACACTCCTGTTCAAATGTCAGGTTTTTGTGATGTAAAAAATGATACCAAGATAAATAATTTCAAAACTTTTTCCACAATACTGATGGTACTAAAGGGTTAACCAAAGTAGCTTAATCTGCGCTGGGGAGATTTGTCAAATATCACAGTGTTTAACTAAGTCTCAGCCTCAACAGCTGCCAGTGGGACGACTTACAGAATGTATTAGATGTGACCTACAGTGGGGCAAAAAAGTATTTAGTCAGCCACCAATTGTGCAAGTTCTCCCACTTAAAAGATGAGAGAGGTCTCCAATTTTCATCATAGGTATACCTCAACTATGAGAGACAAAATGAGAAAAAAAAAATCCAGAAAATCACACTGAAGGATTTTTTTTTTTTAAACTTTTTATTTATGAACGTTTTTCAATTATAAAAACACAAACATATGAGGTCATGGGATGATTAATATGGTACAAATCAGATACAGTAAAAATATACAATTCTGAATGTCAGGAATCTAGAAACTCATAAAAGTGATCGTATATTAGTTCGTTACCTCAATAAAGATTCAAGACACAAAATTCTATTTCTCATGAGCTTTTGTTTACTTGCAATGCAAGGAGCACAAACCTGGTTACAGGAGATCAGTACTAAAGACAATCATCAGAGTTCAGACAATTTATACACAGCAGTTTGCATGATCAAACAGAAACATCTATCATATACTCCCTTATACAATCATGATGAAATATGCTGACATCAAAGAAAAAGGAACAGTTTCACTTTATCAGAGTCCACCTTGTGTTCTAAGGAGTAACAGTTTCTTAGGGCAGGTCATACTGTGCAGCCCAGGTCATCATGTGCCTTAAGCTAAATCTACCATGAAAGGAGAACTGGAATTTCAACATAATTAAAATAAGAAAAAACAACTTCAATCTTCATGCATCATGTACAAAACTTCTAATACACAGACAGTTTTAGTATTTTTCAGCAGACAGTTACATACAGTTATATATACTTGATTGGATTATATAAAAATGATAATATGCATACACATAATTTTTCTGACATTCCCTCCTGTTTATCATTTTTATCAATTTAAATCACATGCAATCATCAGTACTATGTATCTTCTCACGATTTTCTACATTGACATTCACTGAGCATCACTTCCAAATCTAAACAGTGGTTCTGTCATCACAATCACCATTACCTTGTTGTCTCAAGTCAGTATATTGTACAGGAACTTCCTGTTGGAGCATAACAGATTGTAACATGTAAGTGTGTTGAGCAAGAGCTCTATTTATTATGGACCTTATACAGGGAATGACACACATGAAAAGCACACAGAATAAGATTAATATCACAATCAATGGGGTTAACTATTTCAAAAGAATCTGCCACCAAGTTCTACTTTGAAACCAATCCCAGGAGCCCCAACCTTTATCTTCATCTAACCCATGCTGTAAGTGTAAAATATCATTCAAATGGCTAATTTTTGTTCTTCATTTAAAGTTGTGAATCCTTGCTCCATTAATACAGTCAGATTTTCCATTGTCCATGCTAATGCATTTATGTGGTGTATAGCTAGAGCACTGCCATACATTGGAAAAAGAGTACTCATAATACCTTTAAAATCACTAATTCTCTGTTTTCCAGATAGTTTACCCACCAACCAATGTCCAACATTACTGCTTGTATTAAACAGAGAGTTCATCGCTATTGTCGCTCCGGGTGTTTCCTCTTCACTCAGTGGAGCAGGGATCATGGGTATTGCAGTCTTGTGTGAATGGGGTAGCAATGAACACACATAGCAAGAAGTATTGATTCCCAGTCCTCTCACTGAAACCACCATGGTACCACAAGTTATGCATATAATCCACGTATTGTTCATTGTCCGTGCTTCATGGGTTCCTTGTCCTTGAATCAGAAAGAGATTACCACCCCACTGTCAGGAGAAGTGCTGAACACAGTCATCAATAATTTTGGTGCCATGCTTCCACCTGAGAGAGTACCCCTCCGGGCCTCTTTCTTCACCAGGGTTGAGACGGCCTTGTCCTTAAAAGGACACGCCCCCTTTGTAACTGGACTTACTCAGGGAAACAAGTTAGTTAGTTCCCTTATAGGCACCCGTAGTCTTTTAACGTGAATCCAAGATGGTCATTCAGCAATACATACTGCAGTGGGAGTGGGAGTGTCCAGTGTTGTCGGTGGTGGTTCTTTACATAGCCTCCAAGTTGCAACGGGTTATCCGCTTTTTTCTGTGGAGGAGAGAGAGCTTCTGACAGGATCAAAACATTCCCTGAGATGTTCACCAAGATCTGTGTATTTGTTAGGCGTGGTTAGTGGTGAGAGGTCAGGTAATACATAAGGACAGTGAAAAACACATTCAAAATGTGATAATCCTGTCTTTAGGTCTAGTATAGAGTTAATGGTTAGTCTGACTAATTTCAGGGCTTCTGGCCAAGTAATACCCTTTCCATGTATAGTTTTTTTCCAGCATTTGTTTGATTGTACCATTTTTCTTTTTACAAAACCTGTACTTTGTGGGTGGTAGATACTATGAAATTTGATCTTACAGCTTAGATTAAGTCTTGAACTGTTTGTGCTGTAAAATGAGTTTTATTATCTGCATAAATCAGTTCTGGAACCCCAAAAACAGAAAAACATAATTTACTAGAGTTTTACACACAAATGCGGCATGTGGGACAAATTTCTGTCCACTTTGTGAAGGTGTTAATCAACACCAAGCAATATTGTAGCTTTCCATTGCTCCTTGAGCATTATTTTATAAACAAATGATGCACTTTTGGCATGTTTTTGTTACTTCTTTCAAAATATTAGGACAGTTTTTCCAACATCCTCATCATTCATTGATTTCCCTCCTGTTGGCACATGATTGGCCATGTGCCACCAGGACAGCTCATTTATATAATGTGGGTGGCAGAGCAAATTTTCGTCAGGCAAGCCAAATGTATATCTAATTATTTACATATGAAACAGGAGGAAGGTCCATATTATTTTAACAATCTTTTAAAACATCAACATCATTAATAAAACAGATGGTTCCTAAAAGATTAATAGCAGTACAGTGAGCAGCGTTATCAGCCAAGCGATTACTGCAGTTAAACAAGTCAGTGCCATTAGTGTGGGCAGGGCAGTGAATAACTGCCACATAACGTGGTAGCATCAAAACATTATGTAGCTGCAATAATTGCTATCGATATTTACTGGTTTTCCTGTGGAGGTGACAAACCCCCGCAGATTCAAGGTAACAGTATGCAGGTGGCATGCGTTATAAGCATATTTACTGTCTGTACAGATAAGTTACATTCAGGTTAGTAGCCAATAGTTCAGCTGTTGGAGGTGATGCAGGTTGTGGAATTTTTACACAATCAGGACCCCAGACAACATTGTTACAGCATAAGCACACTTCTATTTTTTACTAAGCAAGCCTGTCGCTCGCTTTTTCCCTTGCTAAGTAGAGAGAGAGAGCTGCTGTTCACCCTCCCCTTGCTGATGGGAGAGAGAACCACCGCTCGCTCCTCTGTTGCCCCCCTTTTTTTTTTTCTTTTTTTTTTTTTTAAATGAGCCATCAGTAAATAACCACAAGGAATTTGGTACAAGCTTAAGGTGTGGCTGTGACAACAAGGTTATAGTGTACGACAATAGTCTAGCTGGTAACAATATGGAATGGTTGTCCTGCTGCAAAACCCCCTTCACAACATAATAGAGGGCATGATCTTCTTATTTGTATTATCCCATGAATAATAAAAAGTGGTCTGTATTGCCCAGCATGTATTTTAGTTATAACTGTAGCCATATGTTTATCCTGGGTACTACAGAAAATGAAATGAGAAGCGCTTATGTACATAAAGTTGAATTGAATTCATCATCAATCATTTATTGATAATTTTTTTAATGCATTATCTATTTTTCTGAGGATTGCTAATTATTTGTTAATTAATTTCTTTGATACCCCCTGTTTTGATACATGGAGACTCACATGCAGCAAAGTTACAGGGTATTTGTTTGATTTTACTGAAAGGAAGTGTGCTAACAATTTTAATTTTAAATAAAATTTGCAGGTAGCCCAGTTCCTTCAAAAATAAGATTTCAATAATTATAGCTTCTTTTTGTGACATCTCTTGAAATAGTTTACAAATTCTATTTAAGAAAAAGAAAAAGAAAATAACTATCTGTGCATTTTTGATATGCTTCAGCATTGATAAATAAGATCAGTTTGTCCAGTTGAACACAGATAGGTTGAATTTGAAATATTGTGTCACACCCTTTCAGTCAAAGGAAAGGCGGACGTTTTGCCCAATTAGAATTTGATTTAATATTTTACAAGGAATGCCCCTATTTCATAGATTCCTTGGTAAATTATGGAGTGCAATGTAGTTCACCCTGACCCAGCTTGGCCACCGCTGAATCAGGAGAAGCACATTCCTCATTGCTAACACATTTCTGAAATATGATGTTGTTACACCATTATAAATGTATCCCGCAGTGCAAAATCATATAAACATCACATCTGTAAAATCAGAGTCCTTTAAATCAGTGTAGTCATCCTTCTTTTATTTTTTAAATTTGGGCCTAATGTAATGTCAAGTTTGAATAATACATCTCTCCCGAGTAAATTTACTGGGCAGGAGAGTGCCACAACCACTTCTGAAATACATACTTTGCCTGTGGAGGAGTCTGTTAATGTAATTGGGCCATAAAGGCTCTCAGTTGTTGTTCCACCTCCTGCATTTTGAACCTTAATAGTTCTTCCAGTAAATTTAGCACCTTTGGGGATTTTGCGAACAGTAGTGCGTGTGGCTCCTGTGTCACAAAGAAATTCAACCTCCTTTCCATTCACTAGTAACCATATTGTAGGGGCAAACAACGCACTGCTGTACATAGTCAAGTCCAAAGTCTCATTAGGCCTTGTCAACACTTCAGATAGTCTTTTCTGTTGGTCCAGTACTGTCTGTTTGTCCTCAGAAGAGAGTTTGTCACAGTCGGTTAGTCATGCTCTTCTGTCTGAGGGTCCTTGTCTATTCTCACCTCCATAATCATTTTGATTTCTACCTCCTCTGCCTTGCTGAAACCTGCCTCTCTGATCATTCTGAAATCTTCTTCTACCTCTACTTGGTCCCCTGCCTCCAAATCCACCTCTTTGGCCAAACCTGCAGTCACGGGCCCAGTGACCAGGTTTGCCACAATTAAAACAAACATCCTGATTTCCATCATTCACTTGCATTGACCTGCCTGTCTTGGGTCTAGCCCCACCTTGCACCATCCGTGCAACAAACACTTCCTCCTCACCCTCTACACTGCTCAGGAGCAGTGGAACTGTCCTACTTTTAACTTTTTCTTCTGCATCAACGTGTCCTTTAAAAATGTTACCCCAGCAATTTTGTCTTCATAATCAGGATCAAAATGTTCATTTATATATTCATTCACTTTTTCACCACACACAGTTCTCAGTATTTTAAACATTTCTGAGGGACCTAAATAGTGTATTAACAACAAATCTTTAAGCTCCCGAATGCACCTGGTCAAATCCTCTTCAGGATTTGGTATGCTCTTGGCCGCCTGAATTATTTCTTGGGGGGTCCAAGGTTTAAAATACAGCCTGTCTTGTTTTGGCTGTCCCTCTTCCACCTTTACAGATTTGACAATTACTGGAAAAGCTGATGTGTGTTCACTGTTTTGAGGGAGATACTTTTGTTCAACTTCTCTGGCCTCTTTCATTAATGCATTATAAGGACCCTCCTTAGGATCAGAAGTTGAGTGAGACAGGGGAGGATGTGCTTCCTCCTCCCCGTGACTTAAGGGCTCCTCGCTGTTTTGACTCTTACACCTTGGTTTTTTGTTTTTTTTTCTTTTTCATCATTTTTTCTCCCTTGATCTGATTTGGCTTTGGCGTCTATAGCCGCCATTGCCCAGAGATTGGCACATTTAAGTTCAGAACTTAGCTTACTTTTCCCTTTCTTATTGCCTTTAGTTATAAGTTTTACAGTTGATACTAGGACCGCACATTCATCCACATTCAGTGTGGGTTTGAAAGAATAATCTTTTTCCCATTTATTTAAATATTTTTCAGGATCCTTTATTTGCTCTTTTTCCTTTAAATGGTAATTATAATTTTTAACTGTTCGACATGCCGTTTCTTCTTTTTTCTTTTGTTTAGATTTTTTCTTGTTTTCTGTTTTTCTTGCGCAATTACCCATTTTTAGCCTTTGTTAATTCCACAGGAATTAAAGTATTTTACCAGGAAAAGTGTGTTATTTCGGTTCAACACACTACCATTACGTCCCAGACGACCCGATATTCTTTTTTGGTCCCAGACCAGGTATCACAACCTTTTATCCTTGTTGTCAGGAAAAATATAGTCACCGCTATATTACCATTACATGTATTCAAAACCTGGCAACTTACTTATGGTCCCCGACCATTTTTTTCTACCATTACACTCTTTTCAGACTTATGAGCGACACTCACTTATTGATTTTTAAAAAAAAAAGGTTCTTGTGGCTCTTTGTTACATTACTCACTCAGGATGGATTAGGAGATTCTTGTAACGTATTGAGTGTATACTGACTTTTATGGTCCCTGACCGTAATACAGGAAACTCACTGTATCCTTACACTTAATAACAAAAGACGTCACTTACTTTATGACTGCTAGCTTCTTTCTCTTTATTATCGAGGATGGACGTCAACTAGGGAGAGCCAGGGCGCCGGTCCTCCTCCGGAGTTCCCAGAAAGCGGGTTTCCAAAGCTGACCAGTGGTCAGACCGTGCGCACGGATTTCAACCCAGAGAAGGCGTCGCTTCTGGCACCCTCTAGCCTGTTGTCCATCCGGGTCACCGGCACCACGTATGTCAGGAATCTAGAAACTCATAAAAGTGATCGTATATTAGTTCGTTACCTCAATAAAGATTCAAGACACAAAATTCTATTTCTCATGAGCTTTTGTTTACTTGCAATGCAAGGAGCACAAACCTGGTTACAGGAGATCAGTACTAAAGACAATCATCAGAGTTCAGACAATTTATACACAGCAGTTTGCATGATCAAACAGAAACATCTATCATATACTCCCTTATACAATCATGATGAAATATGCTGACATCAAAGAAAAAGGAACAGTTTCACTTTATCAGAGTCCACCTTGTGTTCTAAGGAGTAACAGTTTCTTAGGGCAGGTCATACTGTGCAGCCCAGGTCATCATGTGCCTTAAGCTAAATCTACCATGAAAGGAGAACTGGAATTTCAACATAATTAAAATAAGAAAAAACAACTTCAATCTTCATGCATCATGTACAAAACTTCTAATACACAGACAGTTTTAGTATTTTTCAGCAGACAGTTACATACAGTTATATATACTTGATTGGATTATATAAAAATGATAATATGCATACACATAATTTTTCTGACACTGAATCTGCATATTAATAAGTACTGTCACATCTTGTGAAGTCCAGCCATTTTTTCCAACGTCTTTTTCCTAGCTCCTTTTGGAGTCGCAGGGTATAGGTCATGCGTTCCATGGACCTTATATTGTCTGTTATAGAGGTGAAAAGGTTCAGTGTGGGGGGCTGTTTTTGTAACCAGCACTTTGTTATAGCCTTTTTGGTCGATGCCAAAAAGATTTTCAGGAGGTAAATATCATCTGCAGTCAGCTTGTCAGGGAAACATCCAAGGAATAACAAAATAAAAGAGCAGCTGATATTAAAGTCCAGTGCCTTAGAAATGACATTTGCTACGTCTGTCCAAAAAGGCTGAATGTGTGGGCAAGACCAGAATATGTGCCCATGGTCTGCTGTTGTTTCCCCACATTCTCTCCAGCAGTGAGCAGGAACTCCACTGTACTTGGATTTCTGATTGGGTGTTATGAAAAAACGAATAAGAGTCTTCCAGCAAAAGTCCCTCCAGGTGCCGGAGTTGGTGGATGAGGATTGCACCTCCCAAACCCTTGACCACATTTCATCAGTTATTACAATGTTCATTTCCTTTTCCCACTTTTGCTTTATATATGTTGTTGAGTCTGTTTTAAGTGTCATTAAACTGCGATATAACTTACTAATAAGGTTTTTAAGACTTGTTGACTTATATGCATTAATAAAGATATTAAGAAGTAATGAAGACTCTTTGATATTACTGCTTTGTACCCTTTTATTAATGAAATCGCGAAGCTGCAAGTATCTAAAAAAATCTTGCTTCTCCAGATTGTACTTCCTGTGTAGAGTATCGAATGACATTAGGTTTGATTTCTCATACATTGTACACGCTGCGGTAAGGCCCCTGAATGTCCACTGTCTAAATCTAAAATCATGTGAGGAGGGCAGAAAGTCAGGATCATATGCTGGCCATCTGAGCAATTTAATTTCTTCCTGGAGTTTTAGTTTTCTTATCTCTGATTTCCAGATTTTAAATGTCAGATTAGCCCACTGACTAGTTGTTGGGGTAGTTTCGCTTTCAAGGGTACCTAGTTTAGACTGGATTGGGACCTCAGATAAAGCCATCTCAATTGTTTTCCATTTTGCATAATAAGATGGGTCACACAAACAAACCAGTGGTCTCAGTTGGGCTAATATGTAGTAGTCTCGTAAAGAGGGCAGAGCCTGCCCCCCCCCCCCCACCGCCATCCTTCGGCAACTGTAAGGTAGAGTATTTAACTCTTGGTCTCTTTTTAAGCCAAATAAACCTTGAAATGTATTTATTCCATTTCCTAAATTGTTTGTCAGGAATTGATACTGGAAGAGATGAAAAGAGATATAGCAATTTAGGGAGGATATTCATCTTGATTGCCTGTATTCTGCTGCCAAAGTCAAGGGGGAGCAGACTCCAACTATCAAGATCGCCAATTATTTCTTTATTTAGTCGGTTGTAATTCATATCATACAATTGTGACAAATCTTTGGGTAGGTACACTCCTAAATATTTTATATGGTCAGAATGCCAATTAAAATTATATTTAGATATTAATTCTTGTCCAGGGTGAAAATTGAAGGTCATAACCTGAGTTTTATGGATATTAAGAGCGTATCCAGAGAATGAACCATACATTTCTAAGATTTCCATCAACACTGGTAAACCAGAGACCGGATCTGAGATTGTGATCAATACATCGTCCACATACAGGCTCAATTTATATTCCTTCTCACCAATCCGAACACCCTTTAGTGCGGTCTCTTGGCGTATTGCTTGTGCTAAAGGCTCTATAAATAAATTAAATAAATTGGGGCTACCGGGGCAACCCTGTCTACATCCGCGTTGTAGTTGTATAGAATTAGAAAGACTCCCGTTTATTTTTATTCTAGCAGTAGGGGAAGAGTAAAGAGCTTGAATGCATTTTATAAAGTCAGTACAGAATCCAAATCTCCTCATTACTAAATAGAGGAAGTCCCACTGAACTGAGTCGAATGCTTTTTCAGCGTCAAGACTGAGAATAACTGAATTTATCTTTCTTTTATTAATCTGTTCAATTATATGTAGAGCTCTCCTTATGTTTTCCGAAGTTTGTCTGTTTTTAAGGAAGCCTGTTTGGTCTTCATCAGTCAGTAAGGGCATCACAGTGTCCATTCGTTTGACCAAAATAGTTGTGTATAGTTTATAATCCGTGTTCAATACACTTATTGGTCTATATGATTTGCAGTCTATTTTATCCTTTCCCTCTTTTGGTATAACAGATATAAAGGCTTCCTTCCAGGACGGAGGTACAAGGCCTCCTTTCAGAATATAATTGAAACTGGTTTCTAGTAGAGGTATCAGACTTTCTTTCATTTTCTTGTACCATTCAGGGGGGAACCCATCAGTACTAGGAGACTTGCTAGGTTTAAGGTTAGAGATGGCCTTGTCAATTTCCTCACATGTTATTGGTGACATAAGCTTATTATTTGCATCTGTGCCGAGTGAGGGAAGATCCAAAGAGTCCAAGAAATCAACTACTGCATTTTTATTAATCGGCACAGATTGGCTATATAGGCTTTTGTAATATGTTTCAAATGATTTTTGAATACCATCCAAATCAGTTAAAATGTTGCGACTTATAGGGTCTTTTATTTGGTAGATTGAATTTTCTGCTTGTTGTTTCTTAAGTCACCATGCCAACAGTTTAGATGTTTTAGATCCTGCCTCATAATATCTCTGTTTCATAAACCGTAAATTTTTCTCTACTTCCTCACCTAATATTCTATCTATGTCCTGTTTAACTTGTCTTATTTGTTGTGTTATAGTGGGACTTTTTTTTGTCAGTTGTGTTTTCTCTAGATCTTTCAGTCTCTCTTGTAGTCGTAACAATTCTTGAGTCTTTTGCTTTTTAAGCATAGCCGACCTTGCTATTATTTTCCCCCTCAGAACCGCTTTAGCTGCACCCCACACGATGCTAGGGTTTGTCTCGCCATTGTTGTTATCCTGTAGGTATAAATTTAAATCGGTTGTCATGGACTGTAAAAAGGAGAGATCATTTAGCATCCCTGTATTTAATCTCCATAGTGTTTTTCTCTGTCTGACATCAAGGTGTAAACTAAAGTAAATTCCAGAGTGGTCAGAGATATCTCTTTGACCAATTCTACATTCTTTTATCCTGTTTAAGTCTTTATTATACATGAAGCAATAATCTATCCTTGAGTGAAAAGAATGGGGCGTAGAGTAAAATGTAAATCCAGGGGCAGATCTGTGTACAGAGCGCCATACGTCAATAAGTCCTAAATCTGAAAGCATTTTTTTTTACACGTTTCTCTATAGGCAGATATTTCCTTCTAATATTTGTTGTATCCAACTGGGGGTTTAACAATAGATTAAGGTCTCCAGTAAAAATTAAAGGTCCATAAGATTCTTTAGTAGTCAAATCAAAAACTTTTTTATAGAAGCCAATATTACTCCCGGGGGGAGCATATACATTCAATAATGTAACCTCTTTATGGTCAATTTTACCTTTCACTAAAATATATCTGCCTTCTTTGTCACTTGATTCAGATATGAATTCAAAATTAATTCTATTAGAAATCAAAATAGCTACTCCTCTTTTTTTACCACTTCTATGAGAGGAATAGTACGTATTTTTGAAACCCATTTTTTTTAAATTTATCATGTTCTGTGTTGGATAGATGAGTTTCTTGCCAATATGCAATATCTACTTTCTCTTTTTTCATCTTTACCACCAGTTTACTTCTTTTTACAGGGTTATTCACTCCATTAACATTTAGTGACAGTATATTATAATATTTAAAAGACATAGCTTAACATGTAAGAACAAAATATCATCCCAGACCTCAGAACAACAACTGTAAAACGTGAACATGCTGAACAGTAAAACGACGTAACACTGAACTGGGCTTCCAACAAGAAGGATACAATGTAGGCCTTGAAAAAGGAGGGGACTAGCCACAAAGTGGGGCCCCTCTCCACGGTGAGTATCGTGGGAAACAAAAAGAAGAAAAGAGAAAAAAAAAACAACCCCCCCCCCCCACCACCACCAATAATAATAAAGAAAAATCAGTAGTTAAGTAGAAATAAAGAAATAAAGTAGTCTGGTGACCCTCAGCTCGAGTCTGCAGGCTCCAGCCCTTTCATCAATAATGAGATCGGATAAGGCTACAAAGTCATAGTCATGAATAAGCCAAAACAACTATTCTCACCATAGTAAGGCCGTGTGTTCTTGCGGAGTACTCATTAGTCCACCGTTGTTTCTTCTGACATCCGCCGAAACTCGCTCAGCTTCTCCCGGATGTGTTTGTGGAAATCCCCGCGGCGGGTCCTCTGCGTCTCCCATGGCAAAAGCTGCTTCAGTATCTCCTCCGACATCGTCTGAGCAGCTCTGTTTCTGGCAGCGGTGATCTGAACCGTGGCGATGGCTCTCCTTTGTAAATCTTCCGCGGCTTCTGTGGCGCTATTGTAGAGGACACTTCCTGATGCGTAAAAAATACGCATCTTGTTGAGTGGAGTTTGAAAGCGAATCCCTTTCTCCTTCAGAGCTCTTTTAACGGGGATATATTCTTTTCTTCTTTTCTGTACTTCCACCGCGTAGTCATGGTCAAAATACACTTGCTTGTTGTGAATGCGTATTACCTTTTTCCATGCAGCGCGGAGTATTTCTTCCTTAACTGTGAACCGGAGGAAGCGGACTATTATTGAACGTGGCGGGGCACTCGCTGGCGGCTTTGGGCCCAAGGCACGATGGGCGCGCTCAATGCCGAGGTCATAGTCTTGGCCTAAAACATCACCAAACTCTTTTTTAATGAGACTTTCGGCAAAGGAAGTTACAGATGTGCCTTGCTCTGAGTCCTCGGGTACCCCGTATATGCGAATATTATTCCGCCTGGCCCGGCCCTCCATTTCGGATATCTTATCCTCAAGTGTCTGCTGATTTTGTAACAGTTGAACAAGCGTGTTTTTAACGCCAATGTTCCAATTCTCCAGTTCTGCCATATTTTCCTCAGTCTGTTTTATACGTTCTCCTGCGTCATGCACTTGTTTAGCAGTTTCCTGAAGCTGTTGCTGTACTTCCGCTGTGAATTCATCCATTTGTTTCTTCATATCCTCACGAATTACTGAACGAAAATCTTGTAAATCTGTTTTTAATTTGGCTCGGAGAGTTGCCATTCCAGCTGCCACGGCCTCGCTCACGGTAACTCGAATCAGGTCCAAACCAGCCTTGCGGTCGCCATGTTGGTCCGATGTTAGGTCCGTTTCATTAGCCGAGGTTTCTTTTGTTGCTTCATTATCGGGATTGTTTCGTAGCCCATATCAGAATCAGAATCAGAATAGCTTTATTGCCAAGCATGTTTACGTAAACATAACATAAACATACAAGGAATTTGACTTGACATTGGGCGCGCTCGATAAGCGCCTCCCAATGACGCGGCAGCCATGCAAGGCGCCTGTCAACAGTGGAGGGTAAAGAGGGGAATGGGGGGGGATGACACAATGGGCAGAGAGAAAAAACATAGTTAATCAAAATAAAGCTCATTATGAGCAAAATTGTGATTACATAGAAAAAAACCCTCAATGCACACTTAGCAGACAATACAGCACACAATAACAAAGGAGCAAGAGAGAGACCAGTGTGTGTAGTCAGCATGTAATCAGTATGAATAAATGCAGTGTGGATGTATCAGTTGCTGATGTACAACAAAGGGGCGCCTCCTGGCAACGGATGGATGTTATGTTCATGTAATCTAAACACAGATAAGCATGTCCACACAGAGTCTAACTCGCTTCGTGCATGCCAGATGGCAAAGTTCTGTATTAGACACATGATAACGCTGTCCTTGAAGAGTCCAGTTTGCTGAACAACAGCAAGTGGTTGTTAATTGTTTGGGTTAAAGAGAAGCAAAGCCAAAAACTCTCTTCTGCCTTATCTTCATCCAGGAGGAATGTAATCTACAGGGCGCCGAATCAAGGTCTAATAGGCACAGTTCACTCAGAGCATAGAATTTTCCTCTCTCATGCGATTCTGTGCTTCATAATTTCCATATACAGGCTTTAAAAACATTCCCTGGAGAGCACCAGTGACTCGAAGATGTATACCACCTGCTGAATCAGCTGCCATTCAGTTCACCATTTGCCGCTATCAGTGCCCTCCCCAACTGGTCGAATTTGTTGAATTTGTTGAAGGAGCTTGCCGAGTCCACATTTTGATCAGCTCTCCCAACCTCTTTAATTTCTGATACATCAGGAAACTCCAAAGCCAAAGTAGAAATCCTGTGATCATAGCCAAACAGATAGATGTCTTCCGTATCTCCAGTCGAATCCCACAGACACATGAGTTCCCAATTTCCATGAGTCTCCCCACTTGGGCTCCCTCTAGCCCGATCTTCTTTTAAAGTGGTGTCAATCGCATTTAAAGCCCAGCTTTTCAGATCCATAATTTCCGTTTGGATTAAGATTCAGCCAGAAGAAGAGCGACACAGACAAGACACAGCAAGCTGGAATCAGAAGGGAGTAGGAGGGAGAGGAGAGGAGGAGAAAAGCGTCTGCTCTCTCTGAAAGCCGGAAGAAGAATCCGCCTTTCTTGAATTTGTCCCCGCTCATTATGGCAGCAAAATATTGCCGTTTTTCCCAAGTTTGGGTCTTGAGTCTAGGGGAAAAATAGAGCTAGAGCCAGAGCTCAGTTTTTATGCGTCCATGCTGTTACGCGTCACCGGAAGCCTCCCCACACTGAAGGATTTTTAATGAATTAATTGGTAAATTCCTCGGTAAAATAAGTATTTGGTCACCTACAAACAAGCAAGATTTCTGGCTCTCACAGACCTGTAACTTCTTCTTTAAGAGGCTCCTCTGTCCTCCACTCGTTACCTGTATTAATGGCACCTGTTTGAACTCGTTATCAGTATAAAAGACACCTGTCCACAACCTCAAACAGTCAGACTCCAAACTCCACTATGGCCAAGACCAAAGAGCTGTCAAAGGACACCAGAAACAAAATTGTAGACCTGCACCGGGCTGGGAAGACTGAATCTGCAATAGGTAAGCAGCTTGGTGTGAAGAAATCAACTGTGAGAGCAATTATTAGAAAATGGAAGACATACAAGACCACTGATAATCTCCCTCCATCTGGGGCTCCACGCAAGATCTCACCCTGTGGGGTCAAAATGATCACGAGAACGGCGAGCAAAAATCCCAGAACCACACGGGGGGACCTAGTGAATGACCTGCAGAGAGCTGGGACCAAAGTAACAAAGGCTACATCAGTAACACACTACGCCGCCAGGGACTCAAATCCTGCAGTGCCAGATGTGTCCCCCTGCTTAAGCCAGTACATGTCCAGGCCCGTCTGAAGTTTGCGAGAGAGCATTTGGATGATCCAGAAGAGGATTGGGAGAATGTCATATGGTCAGATGAAACCAAAATAGAACTTTTTGGTAAAAACTCAACTTGTCGTGTTTGGAGGAGAAAGAACACCATACCTACTGTGAAGCATGGGGGTGGAAACATCATGCTTTGGGGCTGTTTTTCTGCAAAGGGACCAGGACGACTGATCCGTGTAAAGGAAAGAATGAATGGGGCCATGTATCATGAGATTTTGAGTGAAAACCTCCTTCCATCAGCAAGGGCATTGAAGATGAAACGTGGCTGGATCTTTCAGCATGACAATGATCCCAAACACACCACCCGGGCAACGAAGGAGTGGCTTCGTAAGAAGCATTTCAAGGTCCTGGAGTGGCCTAGCCAGTCTCCAGATCTCAACCCCATAGAAAATCTTTGGAGGGAGCTGAAAGTCCGTGTTGCCCAGCGACAGCCCCAAAACATCACTGCTCTAGAGGAGATCTGGATGGAGGAATGGGCCAAAATACCAGCAACAGTGTATGAAAACCTTGTGAAGACTTACAGAAAACATTTGACCTCTGTCATTGCCAGCGAAGAGTATATAACAAAGTATTGAGATGAACTTTTGTTATTGACCAAATACTTATTTTACCGAGGAATTTACCAATTAATTCATTAAAAATCATTCAATGTGATTTTCTGGATTTTTTTTTTCTCATTTTGTCTCTCATAGTTGAGGTATACCTATGATGAAAATTGGAGACCTCTCTCATCTTTTAAGTGGGAGAACTTGCACAATTGGTGGCTGACTAAATACTTTTTTTCCCCACTGTATAACCTGTACAACCCAACTGAAAAACAAACTGAACTTTTTTAAAGGGGAAAAATGAAAAATAAAAACTGCATTATAGGCTGTAATATGCACCATCTGTGACAATGTGTTATTAAAGCAGATGGTTCTGAGCCACGTCAGAATGAAAACTGGGTGTGTATGATAATTTTCCTCAAAATATGATCATTTTTAGCTCCTGGTACGATACTTCAACATTTCCCATCTGGCAACACTGCTCGGGACAGGAAACAAAAATGAGGATGACGAGCAAGTGTGCAGGCCCGGTTGCGGAAGGCTCCTCACAGACCATCGCTCCTGAGCATTTTTGTTGTCAAATCCTTAACGGAAACCTGTACTTACCTTGCCTATGTAACATTATATAAAAAAGGTTTATGATGAATTGCGTTGTTTTCCAGGTTGGAAAAAACAGAGAATATGAGTTTGTTGTAGTCCCAGCAAAGCACTTCAATCCACTTAGCCTCTGCCCATTTACTGCATTAATCTTTCCTTTATGCTCTGCTAAACCTTGGAAGTGTCTCGTTACACCTTCTGCTGGCTGTGTTCCCACTGGGTGCTTTGACGTGATCTCTTGGGCCATGGGGTGACCAGGTACATGGTTGTAGTTTACCGTAAGAAAGTATTAGGTGAGTCACACACACACACACACACACACACACACACACACACACACATCTCATTAGAGGAGCTTTATAGGTAAGCTGCGTCTGCTAGGTGAGCGTTAGGTAAGTGGATGAGAATCCAGTTAAGGAGGGAGACTTCAGATTTGTTTCAGAGCCTCCATAAAAAGCCCTAGAATCACGCGCACATGCAGACGCTCACAAACAAGCCTCTGAGTTCTCTGCTGAGAGGATTTCACTTAATCTATTCTGGTTCAAGTCTTTGTTATTCTGAACAAAAATCTGCTTTGCAAAACAATCCCCTGTATTTATCCCGTGGATAGAAGACACACTTCTCTCATAAACATCCTGATGACTCACGAATGAACTCCATTTCCTGTAAGTCGGTGCAGCAGATTAGTGCAGGTTTGCAGTCATCATGTCTTTACACTCAGGGTACCAGTGTTTAGGAATAATGGTGGGTTCTGATGCAACTCAAACCAGCATGACACTGATCCAGGAGGAGCTTTGTGAGAAAAATTAATAAGGAAACAATTTGTGTTCCATACAAAGAGATTCCAGGAAAATGTCCAGTTGTAAACAGTTTACCACTGCTATGAAGCAACACCCATTTGGAAATTCCACCAAAGAAATATTGTGTGTTTTTTTCTGCTGTGACAAGATATTCAAACAGACAAAAATTACATCTAGAACTGGGTTCAGTGTTTGTTTTGGGATGAGTGGAAAATAGCAAATTTTTACTGAAGTAATATAAGCTGGAAATGTTAAGACACGGAGATAATAGCAATTGGGAAGGTAAAGAGCTGCAATTATCATTAAAAAAAATAAACTCTGGTGAATTTTTGATAACACTTGGGTAAATTATAGTTCACTTGCTAACTTACTGTAAACTAGAGGGCACCCAGAGAGTGCATACTTCTGTCAAAGTCTGTCTGTCCATCTGTCTGAACAGGAAATTTTCAGCTGAGGTGGCCCTTGGGTTACAGATGAACCGATTAGATTTTAATGATGATCTGGGTCAGGATGTGGATTCTGAATGACTTTTTCACTTTCTTTAACACTGCAACAATGTCATCCTGAACGTGGGAAAAACCAGGTAGATTGTGGTCGACTTCGGGAGAGGACACACGCAGCATCCCCCTCTGATCACTGATGGAGCAGTTGTGGAGAGGGTGAGCAGCACATCTCTGAGGACCTCTCCTGATCTAACAACACCACATCACTGGCCAAGAAGGCTCAAACTCACCTCTATTTCCTCCACAAACTGCGGAGCGCACAAATCCCATCCCCCATCATGTGCTCATTCTACCGGGGTACCACTGAGAGCATCCTTACCAGCTGCATCACGGTGTGGTATGGAAGCTGCACCGCCTCCTGCCAGAAGACTCTACAACGCACAATGAAAGCAGCCAGCAAGATCATCGATGCCTCTCTGCCCTCCCTCTCGGACATTTACCACACCCGTCTCAGTCGCAGAGCCATCAACATCGCAGGCGACACCTCCCACCCCTCACACTTCCTCTTCAGTCCCCTGCCCTCGGGAAGAAGGTACCAGAGCCTCCGGACCCGCTCCACAAGACTGCTAAACAGCTTTGTTCACCAGGCCATCAGGACCCTGAACTCTGCCCACTCCCCAACCCCCACCCCTGGACCGTAACACACTCACCCACACAATAACTACCTCAGCTGTTTGCACAGAAAGACTTGGCACACCAACAGTAATACATCTGCTGCTGTATGTTTCTGCACCTTACTGCAACCATTTGCACAAATGCCATACCTGCTGCTGTCTGTTATTGCAATACTGATTATGTGCACTTGCAATTACAGGTATTACGGTTCTACTTTTTTTTCTGTACATAGGATTGCTGTGTTTTATCTTTACTTGCATTAAGGGTAAGTATTACTGTAACCCAGCCACAGGGGGTCCACAAGCCAGTATACTCCTAGTGCCGGTCCTAAGCCCGGGTAAATGGGGAGGGTTGTGTCAGTAAGGGCATCCAACCTAAAACCTTTGCCAAATCAAACATGCAGGTCATGACAAATGAGACTTTCATACTGGATCGGTCGAGGCCCGGGTTAACAACGACCACGTTAACCGACAGGGTGCCAGTGGAAATTGGGCTACTGTTGGTCGAAGATTGAGGAGGAGGAGAGAGGGAGGGCATGCTAGGAGGGAGAGAGGGAAAAGAAAAGGTAAAAGTATGGAGGTGAGAGTAGGGACATTAAATGTAGGGACTATGACTGGTAAAGGCAGAGCGTTATCGAATATGATGAGAGAAGAAAGGTAGATATACTGTGTGTTCAAGAAACCAGATGAAAGGGAAGCAAGGCTAGGAGTATTGGAGGTGGATTTAAACTGTTCTACCATGATGTAGATAGGAGTAGGAGTAATCTTGAAGGAAGAGTATGTGAAGAGTGTTCAGGGATTAAAGAGGGAATAAGACAGAATCATGAGTATGAAGCTAGAAGTTAAAGGTGTGATGCTGAATGTTGTCAGTGCATATGCCCAACAAGTTGGATATCAGGTAGAAGAGAAAGAGGAATTCTGGAGGAATTCTGGAGTAAGTTGGATGAAGTGGTGGCGAGTGTTCCCAGGGGGGAGAAAGGGATGATTGGAGCAGACTTTAATGGGCATGTAGGTGAAGGGAACAGAGGTGATGAGGAGGTCCTGGGTAGGTACGATCTTAAGGAGAGAAATGTGGAAGGACAGATGGTTGTGGATTTTGCTAAAAGGATGGAAATGGCTGTGGTGAACACATACTTTAAGAAGAGAGAGGAACATAGGGTGACTTACAAGAGTGGAGGAAGGTGCACACAGGTGGACTACATCTCATGCAGAAGAAGAAATCTGAAAGAGATAGGAGACTGCAAGGTGATGGCCGGGAAGAATGTAGCTAGACAGCATCGGATGGTAGTCTGTAGGATGACTTTGGAAAGAAAGAAGAGGAAGAGAGTGAAGGCAGAGCCAAAAATTAAGTGAGGGAAGTTACAGAAGGGAGAAGGTCGCACAGAGTTCAGGAAGGAGTTGATACAGGCTCTGGGTGGTAGGGAAGAATTACCAGATGACTGAGAAAGTACAGCAAAAGTATTGAGGGAAATGGGTAGAAGGGTATATGGTGTTTCCAGTGGACAGAGGAAGAAAGACAAGGAGATTTGGTGGTGGAATGAGGAGGTACAGGAAAGTATTCAAAGGAAGAGGTTAGCAAAGAAAAAGTGGGATAGTCAGGGAGATGAAGAAAATGGACAGGAGTATTTGGAATCTGGGTGCATGGTAAAGAGAGAGGTGGCAAAGACAAAGGAAAAGGCACATAGTGAGTTGTATGAGAGGCTAAACACTAAGGAAGGAGAAAAGGACTTGTATCGACTGGCTAGACAGAGAGATCGAGCTGGAAACGATGTGCAGCATGTTAGACTGATTAAGGACAGAAATGGTAATGTGCTAACAAATGACAAGAGTGTGTTGAGAAGGTGAAAGGAGTATTTTGAAGAGATGATGAATAAAGAAAATGAGAGAGAGGGGGATGGATGAAGAAAAGATAGTGAACAAGGAAGTCTCGAGGATTAGCAAGGTGGAAGTGAGGGCAGCTTTGAAGAGGATGAAGAATGGAAAGGCGGTTGGTCCATATGACATACCTGTGGAGGTATGGAGATGTTTAGGAGAGAAGGCAGTGGACTTTTTAACCAGATGGTTTAACACAATCTTGGAGAGAGAAAGGATGCTGAGGAGTGGAGAAATGTTTTGGTACCAATTTTCAAGAACAAAGGTGATGCTCAGAGCTGTAGTAACTACAGAGGCATAAAGTTGATCAGTCACACTATGAAGACATGGGAAAGAGTTGTTGAAGCCAGTTTAAGAGGAGAAGTGACAATCAGTGGGCAGCAGTACGGTTTCATGCCAAGAAGACTCTTCTTCCGGCTTTCAGAGAGAGCAGACGCTTTTCTCCCCCTCTCCTACTCCCTCCTATTCCCTTACTGATCCCGCTTGCTGTGTTCTGTCTGCGTCGCTCTTCTTCTGGCTGAATCTTATTCCAAACGGAAAATTATGGATTTGGTGGGCTTTAAATGCGATTGACACCACTTCAAAAGAAGATCGGGCCAGGGGGAGCCCAAGTGGGGGACTCATGGACAATTAGGAACTCATGTGTCTGTGTGATTCGACTGAGATGCGGAAGACATCTATCTGTTTGGCTTATGATCACAGGATTTCTACTTTGGCTCTGGAGTTTCCTGATGTATCAGAAATTAAAGAAGTTGGGAGAGCTGATCAAAATGCGGACCCGGCAAAGCTCCTTCAACAACAATTCGACCAGTTTGATTTTAAAGCCTGTATATGGAAATTATGAAGCACAGAATCGCAAGAGAGACGAAAATTCTATGCTCTGAGTGAATTGTGCCTTTAGACCTTGATTCGGCGCCCTGAAGGTTACTCTCCTCCTGGATGAAGACAAGCAGAAGAGAGTTTTGGCTTCTCTTTAACCCAAACAATCAACAAACAATTGCTGTTGTTCAGCACACTGAGCTCTTCAAGGACAGCGTTATCATGTGTCTAATACAGAACTTTGCCATCTGGCATGCACAAAGAGAGATAGACTCTTGGACATGCTTATCTGTGTTTAGAATACATGAACATAATATCTATCCGTTGCCAGGAGGCGCTCCTTTGTTGTTCACCAGCAACTGATACATCCACACTGCATTCATACTGATTATATGCTGACTACACACACTGGTCTCTCTCGCTCCTTTGTTATTGTGTGATTTGTTGTCTGCTAATTGTGCATTTGAGGTTTTTTTTCTATGTAATCACAATTTTGCTCATAACGAGCTTTATTTTGATTAACTATGTTTTTTCTCTCTGCCCATTGTGTCATTCCCCCCCCCATTCCCCTCTTTACCCTTCACTGTATGACAGGCGCCTTCATGGCTGCCGCGTCATTGGAATGCGCTTATAGAGCGCGCCCAATGTCAAGTCAAATTCCTTGTATGTTTATTTTGTAAACATGCTTGGCAATAAAGTGATTCTGATTTCTGAGAAAGAGGACTACAGATGCAATGTTTGCTTTAAGAGTGTTGATGGAGAAGTATAGAGAAGGTCAGGAGTTGCACAGTGTCTTTGTGGATCTAGAGAAAGCATATGATAGGGTGCCAAGTAGGGGTGAGAAAAAAGATTGATTCAGTGATGGATTGCGATACTTGGCACTGGTGACAATGCATCGATCCATAAATGCACAGATCGATCTTTTATTTTAAAAAAATGCGCACACATATACTTTTGGGTTATCAGTTAATCAATGGCGTTTTCAGTCCACTAGATGGCACAACGCAAACACCCAGTCAAGTGAAGTCATAGCTTGTCTCAGAGATTTGCAGCCATCTTTAAAATTTAGGAAGCAGTTAGCTCAAAGTTAGCTCAAATGTCAGGCCTTTTTTGGATTTTATAACAAAGATGGAAGGAAAGATCTTGACATGACAAACAACCCGCAAGAAGCGCTGCACGAAAAAAAGAAAAAACACAGAATACGTGGGCCACACACACGTCTCGGAGCAGCATTAGCAACGGCTAAGCTAAAGAAACACTGGCATGGAGCTTTTTCTCCAAGCATTACCGTATTTTTTGGACTATAAGGCGCACTTAAAATCCTTTAATTTTCTCAAAAATCGACAGTGCGCTTTATAATCCGGTACACCTTATGTATTAATTCTGGTTGTGCTTACTGACCTCGAACCGATTTTATGTGGTACATGGCGCTCAAAAATCTGTCAAAAATGTTTTAGTACGACTTTGGTAAGTTATGAAGCCGAACCGCTTGATGGCTTGTCGGAGCATTACGGTAGTCAGGAGCCTCACAGAGTAATATGTGCTTCACCATAATGGACGGATGGCTTTTTCCACAAATCTCCATCCCTATTGATCTGCCACTCCATGCGTGCCCATCTCACCGATACTGTCAAAACCCAAGTGAAGCAAACTACTTCGGAGCTTTCCATCATTCCGGGTGGATTAACCAAAGAACTCCAACCGCTATACTGGTGTCAACAGGTCGTTCAAAGTTAAATTGCTAGCGAGTTACGCCACTATCTGCCAATGGATCGTGGATCGAAACTGCTCCTGTTTAGCTGTAATTAATATTCAAAAATGATATTTTCGGGACGAAAGAATTCAAGCGTCCCGGCATTTGTTTGCATTGTTTACTTCTCGGAGCTGCCGCCGGAGAGCGAGCCGTATCGATTACTGAGCAAGTATTCTGGCGATGTAAACAGCCACGGACCAAAAACGTACATTTGCTCATGGAACAGGTCATTCACACTCGCAGACAATCGCGCTATATGTGTCTATAATGACTATAGATAGGATTTTCTTTCCATGCACGCAAAAAAAAAAAAAATTCCCAGATCCGACTACCTCGCGAGGTAGTCGATACCCAAAAGCCGATGGTGTATAGAACACGTATATTAGGATTTGTATGTGAAATTTCGGCATCGAAACTGCTCCCAAGGGAGCAGTAAATACGGCTGTAAATACGTATTTACGGCTGTAAATACGGCTCGCTCTCCGCCAGAGAGCGAGCCGTATCGATTACCGAGTGAGTACCGAACGAGTATTCTGGCCAATATGGCAATGTAAACAGCCACGGACTAAAAACGTTCCACCTGCTCATGGAACAGGTCATTCACACTCGCAGACAATCGCGCTATATGTGTCTATAATGACTATAGATAGGATTTTCTTTCCATGCACGCAAAAAAAAAATTTTTCCCGGCTCCGACTACCTTGCTTTAATGCGCCTTATAATCCGTTGCGCCTTATGTATGAAATTAGACCATCAAATAGACCATTCATTGATAGTGCACCTTATAATCCGGTCCCAAAAATACGGTAAGTAAAGTTTATTTATTAAGCGCTTTTCAGAGACGTATAGTCACAAAGCACTGCACAATAAAATGGAAGGAAAAAAGGAAGTTGATAGATAAAAATCATTTTAAAAATACAAAAACAAGTTAAAACACAAGATTAAAATAATTTTAAACTATAATGCTTACCATTAAAAAGCAGCTGAAACTCAACGGAAATCCTAGGTAGACAAAAAAGTTTTCAGCTGCTTTTTAAGAGTCCAGAGTCAGGAAGACATAGCTAGAGTGGGAGTCAATTCCAAACATTGTCCATCACCCTCCCTGTGTGCAAAGATGTGTCTCCATGGAAAACAAAGCCCAAGAATACTTTATCATATGAAAGAGATGTCAGCAGTTTTACTTTGAGACATAATTTGAGGTTGAATAAGATGAAAAAGTTTGGAATATATGATTGTGATACTCGATTATCGCAATATTGTGATTATCATTGAATCATGATCGGATGAAATTGTGAGCTCCCTCATGATTCCAACTCCTAATGCCAAGAGAGGAAGTGTGGTACTGTATAAGAAAGTCAGGACTGGCAGAGAAGTATGTGAAGATGGTGCAGGACATGTATGAGGACAGTGAGACGGTGGTGAGGTGTGCTGTAGGAGTGACAGATGGATTCAAGGTGGGGGTGGGGTTACATCAGGGATTGGCTATGAGCCCCTTCTTGTTTGCCATGGTGGTGGACAGGCTGAGAGATGAGGTCAGGCAGGAGTCGCCGTGGACCATGATGTTTGTAGACAACACTGTTATCTGTAGTAAGCGTAGGGAGCAGGTGGAAGAGAACCTGGAGAGGTGAAGGTATGCTCTGGAGAGAAGTGGAATGAAAGTCAGTAGAAGCAAGACAGAATACATGAGTGTGAAAGAGAGGGAGGCAGATGTAATAGTGAAGATGGAAGGGGCAGAGGTAGTGAAAGAAGATGAGTTTAAATACCTGGGGTCAACCATCCAAAGCAATGGAAAATGCACAAGAGAGGTGAAAAAGAGAGTGCAGGCAGGGTGGAGACGAGTGTCGGGTGATTTGTGACAGAAAGGTAGTAGTAAGAGTGAAAGGGAAGATTTACGAAACGGTAGTGAGACCTGCTATGATGTATGGTTTGGAGATGGTGGTCCTGACAAAAAGACAGGAGGTGTAGCTGGAGGTGGTAGAATTGAAGATGCTAATATTTTCATTGAGAGTGACTAGGAGGGACAGGATTAGAAATGAGTATATCAGAGGGACAGCTCAGGTTGAGTGGTTTGGAGATGTGCAGAGGAGGGATAGTGAATATATTGGACAAAGGATTTTGAAGATGGAGCTGCCAGGCAGGAGGAAAAGAGGAAGACCAGAGAAGATTCATGGATGTAGTGAAGGACATGGAGAGGGTTGGTGTTACAGACGAAGATGCAAGGGATAGGGTGAGATGGAGGCAGATGATCCGCTGTGGCAACCCCTAAAGGGAGCAGCCGAAAGAGCAAGAAGAAGTAGCATTACTGTACATAGACTGCTGTTGTTTTTATCCTTATTCCTTCTTTTCTTATACAGTATATTGCGCACACCACTAAGAGAGAGAAAAAAGGCATTTCAGTTCTCCTGTATATCCTGCAACTCCGCCATTGCCGGTCCCAAGCCCGATTGAGAATGTGAGGAGGGTTGGGCAGGGTTAGCAGCTCTGTCCTGTAAAAACCCACCACTACGAACGGCAATCACACTAAGGCTGGGCCCTCACGGGCTTGGTGTCATCTAGCCCAAGATCGCCCTGCCTTCAGACAATTGGCCACAACGGTCACTTAAGTGGCCAGGCAAGGATTAAGTTTTTAAGTTTGTCCTGTACGTATAGAAGTATTGACAAATAAAAGTCTTTGAATCTTTGAAGATAGGGCCTTGGTGGAGGTATGCACTCTCGGATGGGTTCATTCATAAGCCAAAGGCTGCCTCTGGTGAACATTTCATCAAACTCCATCCCGTAGTTCTCCTCCACTGCATTGTTTTTCAGTGGGCATTGCTAGCAATGTTTTTGGGGTTTTTTTTTCATTCTTATCAATCAATCAATCAATCAATCAATCAATCTTTATTTCAGATAGATTAAAAGTACAGATTAAAAGAAACAGAATAATATAACAAAGGGAGAAAGAAAATCCAACAAGGTCAAATTAGACAATAACTCCTCTGATTATACAGTTCAACATAAGTTATCCGAAATGGGTGATGGCTGAAGCCGCAGCTTATATTGCCCACCCATATTCCATCCAAGAATTCAAAAGAAAAACAAACAAGAGCGATTACAATTCAGAACAAAGCTAAGACAAAATGTGACAAAACAAAAAACAAAAAAACTAAGCAACAACACAACGCAGACTGGATATGACAATCCTTATGTGATTTTACATGTCATCTTGTATATATGTTTGGAGTATTTCTTCCTTTAGTTTTTGTTTAAATTGTCCAAGCGTTGTACATGATTTTAATTCAGGTCCAAAATCGTTCCATAATCTGACTCCTTGCACTGAAACACAGTGTTGCTTGGTGGTAGTTCTCACTGAAGGTTTTTGAAATATACATGTTCCTCTGAAATGATATTGTTTCTCCCTTATTTGGAACAGCTTTTGGATATTTGCAGGCAGTGATAGATTCTTCACTTTAAACATTATTACTGCAGTTTTAAAGTCAACCAGATCTTTCAACTTGAGAGCTTTTAATTTAAGAAAAAGTGGGTTTGTTGGTTCCCTGTAAGCTGCTTTGTTTATTATTCTAATAGCTCTCTTCTGAAGCATAAAGACTGGATATATGTTTGTTTTATATGTATTTCCCCATACTTCAGTACAATATGTCATGTATGGGAGTATTAATGAATGATACAAGGTATATAGTGTGGGTTGATTCAGCAAATATTTCACTCTGTGTAGTATTGCAATTGATTTGGATATTTTACCTTTAATATTTTTTTTTTTTTTTTTTAGATTTAGTATACTTTATTGATCCCCAGAGGGGAAATTGAGGGCATTCACCACCTGGATGGATGAAGCAGCCACGATACAGCGCTATCCCTTAACCATTCACACACATTCACACCTAGGGCCACTTTAGAGTCTCCAATTAACCTAACCTGCATGTTTTTGGCATAATATAATTAATATGTGACTTCCAACACAGTTTATTATCAATTATTACACCAAGAAATTTAGTTTTGGATACCCTTTCAATCTCTACACAATTTACACTGAGTTTAGATACTAAGTTGTTGTGATGGTTGTTAAAAACTATAAATTTTGTCTTACTTAAAGTGAGCGTTAATTTGTTTGAATCAAACCACAGTTTAAGCTTTCCTAATTCCTTTCCGAGTGTATCCAAAAGTTGTTCCAAATTGCTTCCACTGCATAATAAATTAGTGTCATCGGCAAACAATATTAAATCCATTTTTTCTGAAATTTTACATATATCATTTATATACATATTGAATAACAATGGCCCCAAAACTGAACCCTGTGGGACTCCACAAGTAACCTTCAGTAACTGTGAGTTTTTGTTACCAGCACATACATACTGATATCTATTCTTTAAGTAACTACATAACCAGGACAGTGCTACTCCCCTAATACCACAATTTTGTAGTTTCTTTAATAATAAATTATGATTCACTGTATCAAATGCTTTTTTAAGATCCAGGAATACCCCAACTGAATACTCTTTATTTTCAACGGCAGTTGATATTTTTTCTATAAATTCCATTAGAGCAAATGCAGTTGTCCTCTTGTGTCTGAACCCATATTGCTGCTCACACAATAAATTATTCTTCAGTATGAATATGTCAATTCTCTCATAGAATATTTTTTCAAGTATCCTGGAAAATTGCGGCAACAGTGAAATTGGTCTATGGTTTGAAAGTTCCCTTCTGTCACCCATCTCGTATATCGGAATTGCTTTAGCTATTTTCATTGCATTGGGAAATATACCTGTTTGGAGAGACAGGTTACAGATATACGTCAGTGGTTTCACTAAGCATTCAATAATAGTTTTGACTAAGAGCATGTCAATACCATCACAGTCCGTAGATGTTTTACTTTTAAATGATTTAACAATTTCAATGACCTCTCTCTCATCTGTGTTCTTTATGAAAATGGAGTCTTTTATAGCAGTGTTTTTGCTTATTGTATCACCTGTGGGTGCCGTAATGGGTATTTCTCAAGCCAAATTAGGGCCAATGTTAACAAAAAAGTTATTAAATTCATCTGCAGGTGAAGCTGCATTCACACTCTGAGTCATTTTATTATTTTTTGAAAAATTGATTGGGTAGCTTGTATTTCTGTTTTTATTTCCAAGAATATTGTTAAGTATTGTCCATGTATTTTTAATATTGTCTCTGTTTTTCTCCAGTTCTTTACTGGTTAATCACTAATTCATTTGCTTACTTTTAAATTTGCCTGAAATCACCAAACAGTCTTTGTTTACCAGACTATTATGTAACAATGTCGGCATGCTATCATTTCATCTTAAGGTTTTCAACCTCAGACAGAAATGGAATGTACCTTTAGCCAGGATGCTAATGAAGCTGCTTACATAAGCTACTAGCTGTCAGCGATCAGACCCCAGCTCTCTTACAAGCTGAATTCACAAGAAGAGCTCCCAGGCCACAGAGCATCTCCCTTTTATACCTTAATCATTTGCATAGTGGCCTGGGGCTCAGACATCATACATGTTACAAGACAAAGCCCATATGGTGCATTAACATAACAGTACGCTGGTGCAGCACTACTTCCTTCTCCCAGCAGCCAGCGTCTCCACTTCTCCCTGGGGGGTATTCCACCTCTGCTGCGCTGTCTGGACCCCCCCCCCCCCCCTTCCCCGGTCAGTCTCTCTTCTCCTGGGCCATTACTCTCTGGGTGGAGAGTCTAACACCTGTCACGACCTGAACTATCTTTTCTCTGCGTTCAGGTTGTCCAGTTCGCTCCTGCTCCGGGGTAGTCCGTGCCGGGTCTTCCATGGCCCGCTCTTTGACAGCGCCCAGCTGATTGCCAGCTGTCTAGTTCAGCTGCGCTGGGACAGCTGTCTCCTATTCCCAATCATCTCCCCCATTTAAGCGAGCAGCCGAGAGTTACTCGTCGCTGCGACCTCGCTATGGGAAGACGTTCCTTGTGTTCCCACGACTGTTAGCTCCTACGTCTAGCTTCAGTCCGCCGTTACCTCGGCGCTTCACCCAAAGTAAGTGTTGCGACTCGGCGTGTATTTTTCCCTCGCCGCCTCTCTAGCCTTTCTCCCTGGGTGGTATGTTTCCCTTAGTTCTGTGTGTGTTTTAGCCCAACGTGGCTCTTTACTTTTCTGTTCGTTATTTTGTGTAGTGTGTGCTTTGTTAATAAACTACGCTAACTCACTGGTCGCCCTCGTATCTCCTTTCCTGGCTCGTGAGAGCCAGAGTTATGACAGTAGGTCGCAGCCATAGTGAGACGGCCGCGACCGTGAGTTGGCTGTAAGGACTCGACGCCTTTTTTTTCTCTTCCTCTGGGTACGGGCGAGCCAGTATCATGTCCCCTTCCAAGAGACTCATGCGGCACCCAGGCCACGATCTCTCGGAGACTCTGGACCTTGTGGACGGAACGTTGTTCACCACGGACCTCTACGATGCCCCCAGCGAGATACGCTGGCGCCTGGAGCTCGCCGAGGGTATGCTTAACTGCTTTTCTCGCTACTTTCTTCTCCCCGAGGTTAAGGCGAGGAGGGCAGACATCTCTGTGGCCTGGGAGAGGCTCCGTAGGCTGGAGGAGAACTCCGGCAGGAAGCCGAGGACAGGACGCCTTCGCTCCTCGCTTCGGAATCCCGCTCCTGCCGCCGGTCCAGTCCAGGAGTTCGCCTCACCCAGGGGTGATCCCCAGGATAGAGTGACGTCAACCGGGTTTCCCCCGGAGAAGATGAGAATGACAGCGATGCGCATTGCGGATCGAGTGGCAGCCGCTTCTTCCGCCGCCGTTCCCCCCGTAGCCATGAAGAACGTGATTGCGGCGGTCAGGCTGGTCGAGAAGAACCCGGAGCTGAACGATTATCCGGAATACGCTGACCTGTTGGCTTCGCTCATCGCACAGGAGCGGCGTTTTCCCGACCTCACGTTCAGAAGACGTCGCTCCCAAATTCCCCACTCATCTCAGCGAGAGTCCCGTCCGGATCCCGCTCCAGGAAACCACACGAATTCCGCCTCCCAGCCTGCTGTTGCTCCCGTGTCTCGCCGAAGAAGTGAATCAGCTGCTCCCGCTCCTGGGCCTGCTCTCCCCGCTGTCCCGTCAGCTTTGGGCCCCCAGCTCTCCTCAGCTGTTTCACCCCCTTCTTCGTCATTCACTCCGGCCGCTGGGAGAAGCGCAAATTCATCTCCAGGTGTTCCAGGTCCCGATCCGGTGCGGGTAGCACCGCCTCATCTGTCCGGGGGGTTCCCCACTTCTATCCGGTTGGGAGAAGAGAGACTCGAGTCCCTTGTAGCGGGTTCCACCGGCCCTCCGGGAATCAGGCAAGTGTCCCTTCATTCTCCTCCCATTATGAGTGAATTGCCTTGTTTGATTCCTGGGGGAGGAGTTCAGGGTTCACAGTCCCCTGAGCTCTCTCCTCCCGCTGCAAAAACTGAATATGAACCTGCGTCCTCTGTGTCTCTTCCCCTTGAGTGTGCCCCGGTGCCAGGTGTACACCGCTGCGCGAGGAGGAGGCGGCCTGCGGCCCTGGAGGGTTTTGCCCCAGCCCCGCAGCCACGTTATGGGCAGAGGAGAAGGTCGAACTGCCTGTTGGAGCCAGCGCCGACGATTAAGCGTCCCCGGGTCTCCACGGAGGAATGGTTCGGCCCAGCAGAGTCCAGATCTCCTGCCCCCACGCCAGGTGGGCTGTCGACACGGTCTTCGGCGTTTGGAGGTCGTTTGACTGTGGAAACCATCATGCCGGCTGCGGAGCCATTCGCAGTCGAGTTGGAGCCGGAGGACGGAGTCCTGCACGCTGAGCCCGGAGCATCGAAGTCCTGGATGGCGGTAGAACCCGAGATCAGGCAAGTGCTCTATTTTGTTTTTCTCTTCTCTATTCTGGAGCATTATTGCCTGTCTCTCGGGGGGGGCGGGCCGGGTGCAGCCGTCTGCTGCGCTCGAGCCTGTTCCGCCGGGCTCTGCCGCTGCCGGTGATCCTGATCCCGGTTCCTTTTGTCCCTCTGAGCCTCTCCCCAGGGTCACCGGAGACGAACCTGCTCTGGGTGCCATCTCGGAGGTTCCGGTTCCCTGCACGGTGTTCGCCTCAGATGCTGCGCCCGGGAGTGTTTCGCCGGTCCAGCTGGGGTCCACCGGGAGTGTTTCGCCGGTCCAGCTGGGGTCCACCGGGAGTGTTTCGCCGGTCCAGCTGGGGTCCACCGGGAGTGCTGCGCCGGCCCGATCGGGGTCCACCGGGGGTGCTGCGCCGGCCCGATCGGGGTCCACCGGGGGTGCTGCGCCGGTCCGGGTAACGGTTAGTGTGGGAGCTGGAGGATTGTGTTCGCCTGACGTCAGGCTGACTTCGTCCCTTGCCTCCATCATTTCTCCTCCTGCCGCTGTTGGGGTTCCTCTCACCCGGGCCAGTTTCCCCCTACCCTTGTTGCCATTAGATGGCAGGCTAACTTTGCCCCTGGCCTCCATCTCTTCTCCCCCTACTACTGTGGGGGGTTTTCTCACCTGGGTCAGTTTCCTCCTGCCTTTTCCCTCAGGGAGGAAGCTGCACCAAGACTTCTCCCTCAGCTCTCCGTGGTCTGAGGTCACGGGACGACCGCCTGGGAAGCCATCTGGCTGGTTCGGTGATCTGGGTCGGCCTCCGGAGAAACTGTGTCTCCTAGCCTGGGACTCGGGTAGGCCACCCGAACTGGTGTTGTGGTTCCTGGCCTGGTGGAGTTCGGGCCGCCCGCCGGACAAGCTGTCATCGCCTGCCCCACTCCACCTGCTGACGTCCTGGAAGAATTGACTGACTGTTTGTTGCCTTGCGTTTGATTGTCCTCCCTAATTTAATACTTTTCAGGACATCAAAGAACTCTCTGCCCTAGAGTCCTTATTGTAGGGTTATCCCAGTTAAAATTTCCTTGGACTATTTTCTTTGTTTTATAATCCCAGTATGATCCTATTCTAATTTCTCCTTAAGTAGCATTTGCTTCACATTGCCTGGCCTCATTCCGAGTAGTCTTGTTTTTCTGTATTTATATCCTCCTCCAGACTGTTTAGTGACACTTTTGTGCTAATACGTGTTTGAGGAGTTGTTCCTTTTGTATTTTTATCTTCATGCCAATTTGCAGTTCCAGGCTCTATTTTTGGACCTTATGCCCGGTTTGCATCCTTTGTATATTCTGTTTTGGTCGGGGTTTACTTGTGTAAGTCTATTTTAACCATATGTTCAGAGTTTTGTAGTTTTTGGCCTTCGGGACATGAGTTTTTTTTTTTATTGTCCTCACCCTAAGTTATTGTGAACTTTTTCCATGACTGTGTCGCTATGTTTCTGCATTTTGGTTCTTGTCGTTTCTCCCCACCTCCTGTGGTCACCTGCACAGACCGTCTGGCCTCTGCAGGGGAGGGGGTGATGGTTTTTTTTTTGGGGGGGGGGGGGTTAAGATTATTATGGTATCTGACCCTATACTGTATCTAGGTTTTTTTTTTCTTCCCTGCCTCCTTTTTCTGGTCCCTCCCTTTCTCCCAGATCTGGCCCCCACCGCCCTCCCTGGTCTTCCCTCGGGGGGGGGGGGGGGGGGGTTTAGGCCGCTCCAGGAGGCGCGGCTCGGGGGAGGAGTACTGTCACGACCTGAACTATCTTTTCTCTGCGTTCAGGTTGTCCAGTTCGCTCCTGCTCCGGGGTAGTCCGTGCCGGGTCTTCCATGGCCCGCTCTTTGACAGCGCCCAGCTGATTGCCAGCTGTCTAGTTCAGCTGCGCTGGGACAGCTGTCTCCTATTCCCAATCATCTCCCCCATTTAAGCGAGCAGCCGAGAGTTACTCGTCGCTGCGACCTCGCTATGGGAAGACGTTCCTTGTGTTCCCACGACTGTTAGCTCCTACGTCTAGCTTCAGTCCGCCGTTACCTCGGCGCTTCACCCAAAGTAAGTGTTGCGACTCGGCGTGTATTTTTCCCTCGCCGCCTCTCTAGCCTTTCTCCCTGGGTGGTATGTTTCCCTTAGTTCTGTGTGTGTTTTAGCCCCACGTGGCTCTTTACTTTTCTGTTCGTTATTTTGTGTAGTGTGTGCTTTGTTAATAAACTACGCTAACTCACTGGTCGCCCTCGTATCTCCTTTCCTGGCTCGTGAGAGCCAGAGTTATGACAACACCTAGCTCCCCCACAGTATGTTCATTACCGAATAAAATTCACATTCATTCAGTCAGGCCTTACTGACATCCTACATGAAACTTATTGTCCTCAGAAGTATTCAAATGATGATATCATTCAGGTATCAGGAATTACACCTGTAGAAAAACAAAGAAGCTTAAAGGGACATTATATGAGGGGAAAAAAAGGCCAAGGTTACAAGAAAAAACTGTAGATCACTGAGAAAGTCATAACATTTTGTTGAAAATGCCATTCAGAAGAATAAAGATGAAAATTTACATGGATAAAATAAAAGAATAATTGTACTGTTTTTTGAAAAAATGTCTCCAAACCAACTGCAATGATGTTTGTGGTGGTGGTGGGGGGGTGACACTTTGCACATTTACAGCTCAAGTAATTTAACTATCTAGTGACATCCTGTTTTTGTATTGAAGTGGATTACTAATCTCAAATTTTAACAAATGCATTAAATATAGACTCTTGTGTATTATTAAAAACACAACAACAATTCACATGGAAGATCTGTTGTTCATTTACACATATCCACATTTGCCAGCAGGGTCCTGTTCACAGTCTGCTACTGGTCCATTTTGCAGAGGCATCCATTGTACTCCCTCCTCTGTACTATGTAGACACTATGGAGAATATATCACACAAAAAATAAGGATAAATACAAAAAATATTAAACAGGCCCTCTCTGAACTAAATAGCAACACTCTTGTGGTGTTCGGGTTTAATGCCCTTATTGTGAAGTGCGGTGTAGTGGCGGCCACTTCCTCTTCCACCACTGCACCACCCTATAAATAGCAGAGGGCATCCATTACACGGTCTCTTTACCGGTGCCCTCTGCCTGGTGGCTGTTCTGTGTCCATTGTGGTTCGAGTATTAATAAAGCTGAGTTCACCCATTCACCTGGCCTCATCATTCCAGAAAGTATTTTATCAGACATAACATTTGGCAGTCGAGGATTAACTAATGGAGGCGTGTACTGCACCACTTCTCTCCTTCCTGGAGCTCCCAGGTGAGCCGCTGGTGCCCTGGCCAAGATGGTTTGCGGCCTTCCCAAATTACATTGTCGCACTCGACCTGGGTGAGCTAGATAAGCTAAGAGCATGTGCGCTCCTTGTACATAACCTAGGGATTGAGGGCCAGTGTATCCTATGCGCACTCGGGGCTTCGGACTCATTTGAGGATGTCGTTGAGTTGCTAGCGAGCCACTTTCACACCCCGGATAGTATGATTGTCCGGAGGATTCGGTTCCAGCATCAACACCAACAGGTGCGTGAGCCTGTCCACCAATTTGTCGTCGACTTGAAGCAGCTAGCTAGCGAATGTCATTTTGGGCCACTGGAGGAAGAAATGGTATGTGACCAGCTGGCGGAGCACACAAACAGCACCGTTTTATGAGCTAGGCTACTCACAGCGCCATGTGACTTAACATTAGCCAGGGCTGTCAAGCTAGCTCTCCAAATGGAGACCACAGACAAGCTAGCCTCGAAGCTAAATTGGCACCAGTCACAACGGCAGCTGGAGCCTTCCGCCGCGGCATTAGTAGCGGACCCGGATAGCGAGGATAGCTTGGACAACGACAATGTAGAAGCCAATGCTACCAGCCAAAGGTCTGCCCCAGGAAAACCCCTGTGCATGGGTTGTGGGTCCGCGAAACACCAATATAAGGCTAAGGACTGCCCGGCTAGAGGGAAGCATTGTGGCAAGTGTGGACGCTTGAACCATTATGCTAGAGTGTGCCGTGTATCTGAGCCGGAGAGCCCACGGAAGAAATAACTCCGTCCGTCCCCAACAACTATTCACATGGTGTCCCCGAGTACCAACAGGTACCCGTTCTGCACAATGACGCTGGACAGCGTGGAGGTGTTGTTGCTGCTCGACATGGGGGCGGAGGGATCGTTGCTGAATTGGGCCACAGTGAGGAAGTTTTTCCCCCACTTTTCTCCCACGCCGCCATCAGTGTGTGAATGTGTGTGTGAATGGATGGATAGCAGGATCTGTAAAGCGCTTTGGTCATCTAGAGATGAGAAAAAAGTGTTATATAAGTGAATGCCATTTACCACTACAGGATAAGAGGTAACCCAGTGCCGCTTTACAGTTGGACAGGAACGGAACGTTGGAGTTAATGGTTCGGTACAAGTCTGCAATGATGGCTGACTTCACATTCCACGTGACGGCCCGAGACAACAACATCATAGGCTGTGATTTGTTTTACGGACTGGGTTTCACCATCAAAGACAATGCTGGGGAAGAATGGTCTGGTTGTGGCCAGTGGAACCCTCCAGTTCCAGTGGTGAAGGACGACGCTGTGTGGGATGAAGATCTAATGGACACCACAGTGGTCAAGCAGGACCAGCCTCACTCAGGTTCGACGCAGAAGGGTCTCAGTGCTGGTGCTCAGGGAATGGTAGGAGGGGATACCAAGCGTGGCGGTGAGGTGCCTGCGTCGGCGAGTGATGCCAATGTGCTAGCCCCAGATTCCTCCAGAGCTTGGCCACAGAGGGATGGAGGATCTGCAGCTACGATGGCGACCGCTGCAACGGCTTTAGAAGAGGTCGGGGCCAGACTGACTGGCACAGAGAAACCGCGTTTCAAGCAGCACCATTTCAGGCCGAGCAGAGTCCCTCTGAGAATTATGTTTGCCCCCCTTACCTGTTTGCCCCCCTTGCCCCCCTCCCCTCTGGTAGAAGACTTCGGTCCATCCAGACTAAAACCTCCCGTCACATGAACAGCTTCTTCCCCTCTGCCATCAGACTGCTGAACACTAAGTGACTTATTGACTCTCGTGCACTATGTACAGCAGCTCAACCACTCATGTCAATCATCACTGTTTTCTTCCTGCATTACCGACTGCACTATATAGTTCTCCACAGTATCTGCTGCTCGCTAATATATTTTAACTGCTGACCAGTATCACTTACTCTTATTCTACACTTATTGCATGTATAGTTTATTTCTTTTATCTTATCATGTTTAATGTTGCAGCATTGCACCGAGACAAATTCCTAGTTTGTGTACTACATGAACAATGGCAATAAACCTGATTCTGATTCTGATTCTGATTCTGATTCTATGGACTTGGTCCGGGTTCGAGGAGAGGAACGTCCACGGTGAATAGGGGCCAGACGACAGCCAGCGAAACACCAGGAACACCTGCGCATCATGGCTAAGCTGGGCGCAGCTTACTTCCAGCTGTCGGACGGCTCAGCGAGGCATGCCAATGAGCTGCGGCGTGTCCGGGAAGAGGCTTCTGATGGCAGGGCTGGACGAGAGCAGCGGTCGGTGGTGATGAGGAGAGGCACCTTTATCCATGAGGTCAGCCACCATCCTGGGGGCCTGCTGTTTCCAGGGGTGTGTCTGCTGAAGGGCTGCCTTGCCCCCGCCCCCCAGCCGGTTCTACCCTTTTCTGCCCAAGGGACAGTAATGTAAACTTTGCTAAATAATTCTAACATTCAGGTGTTTATATCGGTGAAATGTTACGGTTTTGTGTGTTTTGTTAGTTTAGGAACATGGCAATAATTTTAGGTTATTAATGGACTTTGGTTTATTTTAACAGGTGGCAGAATAATCCACCTTGCCGTGTGGGCAGGACAGTAGTCCACCCGTCCTCCCTATTTTAGGTTCTGTTGTGTGAATGTGTTAGGCCATTTAGAGATATCAGTTTCCGTTGTGGTAAGTGCGTGATTTGGGTCCTAAATTGGGGAGGGTCTTAATTGAGTGAGTGGTTTTGGACTTTTGGGGGGGGGGGAGATTGTGGTGTTGGGGTTTAATGCCCTTATTGTGAAGTGCGGTGTAGTGGCGGCCACTTCCTGTTCTACCACTCCACCGCCCTATAAATAGCAGAGGGCATCCATTACACGGTCTCTTGACTGGTGCCCTTTGTCTGGTGGCTGTTCTGTGTCCATTGTGGTTCGAGAATTAAAAAAGCTGAGTTTGCCCATTCACCTGGCCTCATCATTCCAGAAAGTATTTTATCAGACATAACGGCTCTTTGTCAGGTGCTTAGGCCATAATGATGGGTCATCTTCAAGAACAAACTGGCCAAACTTGTGGTACATAGTTCCCTCATCATCTCCTTCACCGTGAAGGATAGTCATTGACACAGCGGGTGTGTCATTTAAGCAACATGGGCTAGCAGTCGTGGTACTGTCTACAACGGATACAGGTCAAGTGGACCCCCAGATCCAATCTGTACATGTATAAGTACATTTGCAATCCAGTGATTTACAAACTGATTCATAATATTCTAAAGCTTCATTCAGAACATTATAATCCCACATACAGTACCTATTCTGTGGATTTTCATCTGGGGGCAGCCATCCGTGACGAGCAGCAGCAGTGGAAAAGAGAAGCCTTTTGAAAGCAGAAACGGAGCCAAAATCTTCTCTGGGTCTTTTAATACATATGCTGTATACATGTATATATTCTTTTACACTTCTTGGTGACTATAATGTTCTGAATGAGACTTCAGGAAATTATGAATCACTTTATAAATCACTGGATTGAAAATGTACTTGTACATACACAAATTAGATCCTGAGGTCCACTTGGGGTGCTCATTTGGTCAGGGGTCCACTTGACCTGATCCCTCCTGCAGTTATGCTGCCAATGCTACTACAATTATTTACCTTTTGTTCTTATTAAAGACAAAAATAGAAAGGAGATGTCTTTACCATCTAAATAATTATTTATCTTTTGTCTTTAATAAGAACAAAAGGTACATAATTAAAAGAAGACAAAATGAACCTACTTGAGCTGCTACTACAATTGCTGTGAACAAAATAATAAATCACATCTGCTCTGTTACAGGTTTTAATGTCATGTCCCATCATGCAATGCTACTACCCCTCTCTAATGTCTCTCAGAAACTGTGTCTTCACCCAACAACTGTACAACAGATTTTTGAAATAAGGGCTGACCCGGCTAGCTAGTTGAGCTAGCACAGGCTAATAACAGCTGCAAGTTTGATCTTTTACTGCACATAAACAAGAAAAAAGCTGACGAAATAAAACAAGATCACAGATGACAGAATCTACCTGTTAAGTGGTAAAATGACCAAAACAACGGCCATTCATTAACTTACCCGGGATTATTAAGCAGACGCTCCATGAAATGAATGGTGGTCTATGGGGAAAATTCCATGCTTGTAACTATTCGCCGCTCCTTGACCCACATGACTTCCACCTTTCACAGTTTACAGAAGTCTACCGGAGTGTTGCAACTCTCATAGTATACGGCGCTGAGATACATTGAACAGTCCAAAAGTCTGAGGAGAAGGGGGGAGGACGTTATGTTTGTGAGTTGTTTTGGCGTTTTTATAAATACCCGTGTTTCTATATGACTTGAATCCAATTGAACATCTCTGGAGAGATCTGAAAATAGCTGTGCACCAACGCTTCCCATCCAACCTGATGGAGCTTGAGAGGTGCTGCAAAGAGGAATGGGTGAATCTGCCCAAAAATAGGTGTGCCAAGCTTGTGGCATCATATTCAAAAAGACTTGAGGCTGTAATTGCTGCCAAAGGTGCATCAACAAAGTATTGAGCAAAGGCTGTGAATACTTATGTACATGTGATTTCTTAGTTTTTTATTTTTAATAAATTTGCAAGAATCTCCACCCAAAAAAATTTTTCACATTGTCATTATGCTGTATTGTGTGTAGAATTTTTGTTTCAACAATTTATTGAGGAGAATCATATATACAAAAGCAATAAACCATACAATACAGATTGAAAAATGAACAATTCTCCGTTTTGCTTATAAAACCTTATAAGACCCCTTGTGGTCTATATGAATCATATATCCCATAACCTACATATGTTTAAGCATGTGAGAATGTTTGGTGATTACATATGTAAAGCGACTTCACACCTCAGAACAGGACAAAGGGTCTCAACCGCTAGTGAAGATCAAAGAGCATCCGAGGCGCTGCGGTGGAGACCAGATGGGTCGCCCTGACCCCACAGGGCCAGGTGGAGGAGTACGGAGACAAAAGAGGGGATTAAGATAGTGAGGGATGTCAGCTTTTGATATGCATGTCTTTTGTTATGAGCGAGTATAAGTTCGTAGAGCCGAAGGTTTTCGCTCTCTTCCTTCTTCTGCTGCTGCACCTAGATGAGACTTGTTAGAGGAGCTGATAATAAACTTTGGTTTATGAATCACATCGCCTCGTTATTTCAAGCTCCACTACACTGGTGACCCTGACGCGAGAATGGACCAGAGGCGTTCCCCCACGATCGACTCATCTGTGGCGACCCAGGCAGACGCCGGCGCCCATGCAGACAGGGGAACAGATGGACGACGTTCCCCCACGGCAGAAGTGATAGAGAGGGCTCAACCGAGCACCAGCGCCGCGGAGAGAGCCGAAGCAAGGCACTCTCACCCTGCGGACACATCAGTGATGGTCCACACAAACGCCGTCACCGTCAAGATGCTGGACTTCTGGCAGGAAGACCCCGTCTCGTGGTTTCAGCAAGCTGAAGCCCAGTTTGCACTTGTGGGCATCACGGCTGACGACACAAAGTTCTATCACATCGTTGCCAAACTCGACGCCGCCACTTCGAGATGTGCGCGGAGCATAATCCAGCGGCCGCCGGCCCAGGACAAATATAAAGAACTGAAAGCGACCATCGTGGCAAATTACATCCCCTCAGCCGAGGAGAGAGCCGAGAGGATCCTGGCGGTCTACGGCCACAGAGGATGCAGACCCAAGGCCCTCATGGAGGACTTGCTGCAACTTAAAGAAGAGGACAATGACAACTTCCTCTTCCAATTCATATTCCTCAGTACGCTGCCGCCACACATGAGAGGGACGCTTGCCAACATGCGATGCGGCACCCAGCAAGACTTCCGCATGCTGGCTCACGAAGCTCAATGGCTCGTCAACGCCTGCAAGGAGCAGACACCCACAGCAGCATCCACAGACCTCAACGCTGATGTCCGGAGCCACGAGGAGCCACAAATCACCGAGCAGAATCAGCCCGCGGTGACAGCGACACGGCCAGGATGCAACAGACGGAGCAACGTTTGTTATTACCACCACCGCTTCGCCGAGAAGGCTTACAAATGCGTTCCCCCCTGCAAATTCACGATTTCGGGAAAACGCCGAAGCCGAGAGCCGTTAACAGCAGCGGTTCTAGGCGAACAAAGCAAGCTTTTATATGTGACGGACGGACACACCGGCAAGCAGTTCCTTATCAACACGGGAGCTCAACTAAGTTTTGTCATGCCCTCCCAAGCAGACCGGGCCATGGGCCCCCGGGGCAATGGAGCGGTGGCAGCCAACGGCTCCATCATCGACACTTTTGGCGAAAAGAGCCTGCCCCTCTGCATCCACGGCCGCAACTACAGATGGACATTTGTTGTAGCGGCGGTGAGTTTTAACTTGTTGGGCGCAGATTTTTTGTGTGCACATGGGTTATTAGTTGATCTAGCAAACAGACGCTTGGTTAATGCACTGTCCTTTGCTTCTATTCCCTGCTCAGCCCGAGTTTCTCCACCACCTGTGCAGGCCAGCGTCACCACAGCAGGAGGTAAGTTTGATCAACTCCTCACCCAATTTCCAGCACTCACAATTCCCAAATTCTCAGCCACAGTGGCTAAACACGGGGTCGAACACTTTATTCCCACAACGGGCCCACCCGTATTCGCCAAAGCTCGGCGCTTAGACGCGACCAAGCTCGCCATAGCTCGGGACGAGTTTACCACCCTTGAAAAATTAGGCATTGTCAGACGCTCGAAAAGCCCCTGGGCGTCACCACTTCACATGGTCCCGAAATCCGCGATTACCGCAGATTAAACAATGCGACAGCGCATGACCGCTACCCAATTCCTCACATTCAAGACTTTTCACTACATCTGGCGGGTGCGCGCATTTTTTCAAAAATAGACCTGGTCCGCGGTTATCATCAAGTCCCAGTTCGAGCAGAGGACATTCCTAAAACAGCTGTAATAACCCCCTTCGGTCTTTTTGAATTTTTGCGGATGCCTTTCGGCCTCAAAGGCACTGCTCAAACCTTTCAGCGGATGATGGACGCAGTATTACGCGACCTCCCTTTCGCGTTCGTCTACCTCGACGATATGCTGGTAGCCAGCTCGTCTGAGGAGGAACACGAGCAGCATCTCACTATGGTTTTTCAGAGACTAGAAGAGCATGGGTTAATAATCGATCCAGCCAAATGCAAATTCGGCGTGTCACAAATTGATTTTTTAGGACACAGAGTTTCTCCGAAGGGGGCAGTCCCACTGCCAGACAAAATTCACGCAGTAAAAAGTTTCCCACGGCCACAAATGGTCAAATCGCTGCAGGAATTTTTGGGCATGGTTAATTTTTACAACCGTTTCCTCCCCCATGCAGCTCAGCTCATGCAGCCCCTATATGACGCGCTCAGAAAACAAAAACCTTCCAACGCGGTCAAATGGACCCCGGAGCGCGAACGCGCCTTCGCGGAAGTAAAAAGTGCCCTAGCTAATGCCACATTGTTGGTTCACCCCGATCCCTCGGCCCGCATTGCGCTAACCACAGACGCTTCAGACCTGGCCATAGGGGCAGTTGTAGAACAACACGTCGGCGGAATCTGGCAACCTTTGGCATTCTTCAGCAAATCACTAAACCAAACTGAGCGTAAATACAGCACTTTTGACAGAGAGTTGCTAGCGCTCCATTTATCCATCCGCCACTTCCAGTTCTGGTTAGAAGGGCGGTGTTTTACGGCTTTTGTAGACCACAAACCGCTCACCTTTGCTATGGCTAAAATTTCCGAACCGTGGTCAGGCAGGCAACAAAGACAGCTAGCTGCGATTTCAGAGTTCACCACAGACATTCGACATGTGGCAGGCAAACTTAATGTGGTAGCAGACGGCCTCTCTCGCGCTGTGACATCGCCAGAGCACGAGGAGACAGATTATACTACCTCAGCCGCAGAACTCTTCGCCAACGCGGACACATACGCAGCACCAATCCACGCAGGGATAGATTATGCAGCCATGGCAGAGGAGCAAAGTAGTGACGCGGACGTGCGCGCACTCCTGTCTGGACCAACAGGGTTAAGGCTGGAGAAAAGGGGTTTACGCGACGGTGTGCCCCCCCTAATATGCGACATCTCAACCGGCCGACCTCGCCCGTTAGTTCCAGCTGCATGGCGCCGCCGTATTTTCGACTCGATTCACTCCCTCACGCACCCAGGTGTGCGCGCTTCAGTTAAAATGGTCGCCGAAAAGTTTGTGTGGCCTGGCCTGCGCAAAAACGTAAAAGAATGGGCAAAGACTTGCATTTCTTGTCAGCGTGCCAAAGTACACAAACACACAAAAGCCCCTCTGGAGCCTTTTCGAATCCCTGCTAGAAGGTTCGACCACGTTCATGTCGACCTCGTGAGGCCGCTACCTTCCTCCCAAGGTTTCACACACCTGTTAACAATGATAGACCGCACCACGCGCTGGCCAGAGGCAGTCCCTCTGGCGTCAACCACAGCGGAGGAAGTCGCTCGCGTTTTTCTGACAAACTGGGTGGCACGTTTCGGCGTCCCATCGGACATCACGTCCGATAGGGGGCCTCAATTTGTCTCGGAGCTTTGGTCAGCCATGTCCAGCAGCTTAGGGGCGACAATTCACCGCACCACCGCTTATCACCCTCAGGCTAATGGGTTATGCAAGCGTTTTCACAGATCTTTAAAGGCCGCCCTCAGAGCCTCACTAACGGATACAAATTGGGTAAATAAACTTCCCTGGGTTTTATTGGGGTTGCGTGCTGCGCCCAAAGAGGATCTAGACGCCTCCCCAGCAGAATTAGTTTTTGCACAACTTCTCAGGCTCCCAGGTGAATTTTTACCAGAGAACCCAGAGCCAGGACATCTTCCAGCCCTGAGGTTTTTAGGCAGCAACGGACCGGACTCTCTCCCCGGACCGGCACATCACTCTTTTCCACGGGTTTTTGTCCCCCAAGCTTTAAAAAACGCTGAATTCGTTTTTGTTAGGCATGAAGCTTTAAAACCAACCTTCCGCCCATCATACGATGGACCATTCAGAGTGCTGGAACCTGGTGATAAGCATTTTGTGCTTGATTTTGGGGATAGAAAAGAAACAGTCAGCATTGACAGACTTAAACCTGCCTTCTTGTTGAAAGACGAGCCTGCACGGTTGGCGAGAGCACCTCGGGGGGGTCTACCCCGCCGAGGTGCTCTCGCAAAGTAAGAGAAACAAAGAGAAAAGACTCAGCCCCCCTGCAGGGAACAATTAACCACTCTCCTCCCCAAGCTGCAGATTCCTTACAGGAAGGTCCCACCAGGACGCCCAAGCGGACCCACAGCAGATTCGGGAGAAGATTAAAACCCAGACGGCACAGGGACTGATGCAAACTACTCAACAGTTGTTCACTAATTGTGCTGTAACAGTTTAGGACTGATTTGTGATATTACTATGCTGTTATGATTACCACTGAACTCTCCTAGGAGCATGGCTGCTGGAAAGTTTCTTCTGTGTCAAGAGGTGTAGCAGTTAGTATGTCATAATAATTATCTTAAACTGTGAATTTTTCTATTGTCCTTTTCTTAGTCGTTTGGGGGGGGGGCTGTGGTCTATATGAATCATACATCCCATAACCTACATATGTTTAAGCATGTGAGAATGTTTGGTGATTACATATGTAAAGCGACTTCACACCTCAGAACAGGACAAAGGGTCTCAACCGCCAGTGAAGATCAAAGAGCATCCGAGGCGCTGCGGTGGAGACCAGATGCGTTGCCCTGACCCCCCAGGGCCAGGTGGAGGAGTACGGAGACAAAAGAGGGGATTAAGATAGTGAGGGATGTCAGCTTTTGATATGCATGTCTTTTGTTATGTGCGAGTATAAGTTCGTAGAGCCGAAGGTGTTCGCTCTCTTCCTTCTTCTGCTGCTGCACCTAGATGAGACTTGTTAGAGGAGCTGATAATAAACTTTGGTTTATGAATCACATCGCCTCGTTATTTCAAGCTCCACTACACCCCTACCCGAACCTAGATCCCATATCGAGTAGCTTTCATATACCACAGGTAACTACCTGGAGGTATAATACTCCTTCCTGTCAGTGTTTAAATGATAGTTAAAAGGGGTGGGGGGGGAACTTTAAGAAATATATGTAAAATTAAAAAAATAAAAATAAATTAAATAAATAAATACAACAATACAATCAAAGATCAAAGATAATGGCAGCAGCATACAAGCATTTTGATGGCATAACAGGAACTGGCATTTTTAAGGGTGCATTAAAATGAAAGGTGGAGAAGTGTGGGGGAACAGGGCAGCCCAACCACTACTCTATGGGCTAATATCTTTTGTTGACAAACTATCAAAATATTTAATCGAAGGCTGTCAGTATGAATAGAACTTCACAGGAAAGCCCTTCAGGGAAAATTTTATTTTCTCTAATTTTAAAAAAGACATCAGGTCTCGTAGCCATAGTTTAGGGGACGGGGGCCAGTCAGATTTCCATACCAAAAGAATTCTTCTACATACAATCAAAGAGGTGAAGGCAATGACATGCAATTGAAGAGTAGTTGTATCATGATCTGCTTGGACACCAAAGATAGCTACATGTGGGGATGGGAGAATGGACATTCCAAGGATTGCTGAAATCGTTTTACAATAAAACTCCCAGTAAGGACTTAAAGCAGGATAACTCCAAAACATTTGTGTCAAGTCGCAGGGAGAGCGAGAGCATCTGTCACACTTGTCCTCAACTCTGCCTGGATAGATGTTAGCTAGCTTAGATTTGCAGGACCTTAAATTGAATAAGGCTGAGACGAGCACATGAGGAAGAGGAATTCACTGCTTTCAGAGCAGAAGACCAGAAATGATCTGAAAAAGTGACCTGAGTCTCGCTGTCCCAGTGTGCTTTAATTTTCTCCAGACCTGAGTCCTCAGGAAACAAGAGAAGATTATGGCCCCGTGATGGACTGGCAATCTGTCCAGAGTGTACCCTGCCTCTCGCCCAAAGATGCTGGGATAGGCTCCAGCCCCCCAGCGACCCAAAAAGGATTAAACGGAAGAAGATGGATGGATGGATATGTGACCTTTAGCTAAAGATCCAGCTTTTAGCATCAAGTAGTAAATGCCTGACTCAGACGGGATCTGGAGAAATTGTGAAGAATGAGCTCTTGTGAAATTTCGAAGTTGTAAGTATCTGAAGAAGTCTGGATATGTAAGCCCATAGTTCAGGCTTAGCTGATTGAATGAAGCAAATATTCCATTGATGTTTTTTTTTATCTTTTCATCCATTATTACATTGCACATAACTCTCACACTGCTTTTTACTTCATTCACATTATATCACTGAATCTGAGTTCACATTGAAATACTGTGTGACTGTATATTTTTTCATATATTTCTGCAAAGTGTGGTTAGTCTGAGTAAATAACTGCATATATTCCTGTATATATTTGCATCATTTTATAGAAACGTGGACAGACTGTAATTTACTGTACATGCTCTTTTGTCATTGAATCCTTATTTAAATCCTCCACCTGAACAACGAGAGCAAGTTTTTAGCCAAAGTCAAATTCCTTGTATGTGTTGTGCATACTTGGCCAATAAAGCTGATTCTGATTCTGATTCTGATTCTGATGTACAGATCTCCCAGGCAGTGGAGGCCTTCTCTAGCCAGGTGTCTAAATCTCGGGTCAGTTTTTCCTGGAAGAAAGAGATGGTTCCCACAGATTGGAATGGCAAGTGGAAGGGAAGACCGCTTGAAATTTTGGCGTATCTGTGCCCATATCTTCAATGTAGCTCCTACTATTAAATTAGTTGAACAGTTCGAAGGAGAGGAAAGGCTAGGGTCACAGACCAGGGCCTGTGGGGATGCACACAGACATGAATTTATCTCGAGCTGACACTAGTTAGTCTTATGGGAAGTGAACCACACAACATGATCTTGTGAGCATTTACTGCCCAGTAGTGATGTAAAAGACTCGGTAAGCCCAGACCTCCATCAACCCGAGTATGCCGCAAGAGTGGTTTGCTAATTCTAGGGTTGTTGCCTGCCCACAGAAATCCAGAAATAAGAGCGTCAACAGAGTTAAAAAAAAAAAAAAAAAAAAAAATGAAGGGGGCAAGAAAACGGGAATACACTCAAACAGATACAAGTATCTCTGTAATATGTTCATTTTAACGATTTGTACCCTTCCTGCAAGGGAAAGCGGCAGATGGATCCACCTCTGAATGTCAGATTTGACCTTTACTGTTAGATCTGAGAAGTTCTGTTCATGCAGTGTACGAAGGGAATGAGTGATGAAGACTGCCAAGTATCTAAAGCCTGAACTAGACCATCAGAATGGGATTAAGCTGGGTGACAGCTCCCGGGACTGTTGATTAAGGGGGAAGCATTCGCTTTTTTGAATGTTTGATTTATATCCAGAGAGCTCACTAAAAGATTTTAAAACTGACATAATGTGGGGGATGCTGTGTGTGGGGGTTCTGATATAAAGAAGCAGGTCGTCGGCATATAAGGACACCTTGTGTTCAACTCCCCAGCGCTGAATACCCAGAATTTAGTTACTGGATCTCAGTGCGATAGCAAGCAGCTTGATGGTGATAGCAAACAGAAGTAGAGACAGTGGGCAGCCCTGGCGTGTGCCCTGAGAAAGAGGAAAGGGGTCAGAGCGAAAAGAATTTGTACACACCATGGCCTTGTGGCATAGAGTAAAGCAATCGAATCCACAAAATGAATCTGTTACTGAAACCAAACTGTTGCAACGTGAAAAAGAGGTAGGTCCATTCAACTCTGTCGAAGGCCTTTTCAGCGTCTAGTGACACTACCATCTCAGGTTTGGAAGGAGACGATGGAGTATGGATTACCCCAATAGGCCATGAGCAGCTCCCTCAAAATGTGGCTAGAAAATGATTTTCGTGGCACCCAACTGGGAACTACGGGATCTTTGATGATTTCTATGTAAAAAAAAACCTGCTGAATCCAAAAATCGATGTTCCCACTGTCAAAGGTGTGGATAGCTATGTTAAATTTGCATAAATCCAAGATGGCTGCCACGACTAACCAAGGGAATGAATGGCCTAACATTTCAACCAGTCTACCTAGAAACACGTTTGAGGCCTCTTTTTCGGATAATGTTGAGCCGAGGAATCGATTTCTGAGGTCGACTGTGTGATTGAGGGTCAAAGAACCACGCTAATTTGCATAAATCCAAGATGGCCACCATGGGTGTGGATGGACTATATTTTGAACCACTCTACCTATAATCACGTTTGAGACGTCTTTTTCGGATAATGTTGACCTGAGGAATCGATTTCTGAGGTCAGATATGTGATTGAGGGCTCCACTAATTTTCATAAATCCAAGATGGCTGCCACGAATGGCCTAACTTTTTTATCAGTACAACTAGAATCACATCATTTTCTGATAATGTTATGCCCAGGAATCGATTCCTGAGGTCACTTTTGTGATTGAGGCTCAAAGAACTCCACTCATTTGCATACATCCAAGATGGCCGCCACAGGCATGGATAGTCCAACTTCTTAACCCTTCTACCTAGAATCACGTTTGAGACGTCTTTTCTGCATAATGTTGACCCGAGGAATCGATTTCTGAGGTCAAATATGTGATTGAGGGTCAAAGAACTCCGCTTATTTGCATAAATCAAAAATGGCCATCATGGATGGATGAACTTTTTTAATCAGTCCACCTAGAATCGCGTTTGAGACATCAAGCAGCATGGTGAGATCGCAGTCGCTTTTTAGGAGATGGTGTTGGGGGACTAAGTTCTGGTCCGCTTTACTCCTGAGGCTCAGGAATGTGGGCTTCGGCCAGTCGTTTTTTACGAGCTTCAGCACGTTCCACTCTTGTTTTGTCCGTAAAACGGCTATAGCACACACGATGGTAGCCAAATGTTGGACCAAGGTTGTTTAGATCTGAAAACATATTATATGGACCATAGGGTATTATATGACATAATGTCTGGCTCAGGAGACACACACGCAGGCTCAGGATAGATTTAACAGCTTTATTCAACAAGCAGGTGTGAATGAATGCGTGTGTGAGATATGTAAATGTCTTGTGGGAGAACTTCAGTGCGCAGGCAGCAGAGCAGTTCGCCGTACAGCCGGGCAACCCTATAATGACAAAGCAGAGGGAAAAGGTAAAGGGCACCACACCTATACAGGTCCGTGAGAGTGACTGCTGCTTACTTGGTTTGACAGGTGGCTGGCGTCGGCAAGGGGAATACCCAGGAGACAGTGACCTGCAGAGCCTGTGCGGCAGTAAGGATGGAGTGGCAAAGACGAGGTGTCCGCCGCCGAGGAATCCACCTGTGCACAGGGGAGAGGACTGAAGAGAAAAGGTAAGATGCTTACTTGGAGCATAATCTTGCTGGCAATGGGGGTTCCAACAGTGAAGACGAGCCGAAGGGAACAGACAGCTTCAGGCCGAGGCACAGGGCTGAGTGGGTTAAATAGCTCGCCGCTGACGAGGCGCAGGTGTGCGCGCAGCAGGAGCCAATGATGAATGGCGAGTCATGACAGTACTCCCCCCCCCGAGCAGCGCCTCCTGGCACTGGTTTGTCCGGGTGCGTCCGATGGAACACCGTGATGAGACCCTTGTCCAGCACCAAGGATGGGTGTACCCACTGCCTCCACTCAGGACCGAAACCCTCCCAGTCCACCAGATACTGCAACCTGCGACCTCGGCGCCGAGAGTCCAAGATGGCAGTGACTCTCCAGGCCGGATGGCCATCAATCATCAGGGCGCGGGCGGCGCCGCGGGCGGAGGGCAGAGGGGATCGGACACCACTGGTTTGATTCTGGAGACGTGGAAGGTGGGGTGAATACGGAGGGGGGGAGGAATAGCCACACGCACAGCCACCGGGTTAATGATCTTGGTAATGGGAAAGGGACCGATGAAGCGTTGAGCCAGTTTCTTTTTCTCACCCTTCAGGTTGACGTTGTGAGCAGAAACCCAAACTTGCTGACCCACCCGGTAGGCAGGAGCAGGCCTCCTGTGACAGTTTGCAATGGTGCTATTGCGCGCAGCCATGCGCAGGAGCACGTCGTGGGTCTTGGACCAAAGGCTCCGGCACCGCCTCAGGTGCGCCTGGACGGAAGGGACAGCCAACTCACCCTCCTGCACCGGAAACAATGGCGGGTCATACCCCAGGGACGCCTTGAAGGGGGACATACCAGTAGCAGAAGACCGAGTGGAGTTGTGGGCGTATTCCACCCAGGCTAGATGCGTGCTCCAAGAGGCCAGGTTGGAAGTGGTGACGCAGCGGAGGGCAGCTTCCAGCTCCTGGTTGGCCCGTTCGCACTGCCCGTTGGACTGCGGGTGATGGCCGGAGGAGAGGCTTACTGTGGCCCCCAGGGCGTTGCAAAAGCTCTTCCATACCTCAGAGATGATTTTTTTTTTTTTTGTTACTTATTTGTACCCGTAGGTAGACTTGGTTTGCAGTCTGGTGACAAGCCACCGGCTGCTGGTCGCTGCGTGCGCGAGCGCCCTAAACCTACATGTTTTTGGTGTGCGGGAGGAAACCGGAGAAATCCCGGAGTAAACCCGCGCAACACGGGGAGAACATGCAAACTCCACACAGCTCACTGTTGGTCGGGGGCTGGGATCGAACCCACGATCTCATGATCCCCGCGGTCCCCCAGCCGAGGGTAAAACTGTGCTGCCACAGTGCTAAACCACTGCGCCACCGTGCAGCCGAATTGGAGCACTCGGTCCGAGATGACGTCTACCGGTATCCCGTGCAGTCTGACCACGTGCTGGACCAGGAGATCCGCTGTCTCCCGTGCCGTAGGGAGGCCCCGCAGTGGCACGAAGTGGGCGGCCTTGGAAAAGCGATCAACGATGGTCAGTACTGTGTCGTAGGTGTTGGAGACAGGGAGACCGGTGACGAAGTCAAGGGCTATGTGGGACCAGGGCCTGCCTGGGATTGGCAGAGGGTGGAGCAGACCTGCGGGGGGAGCTTTACCTGACTTGCCGGTGACACAAACAGGGCAGGCCCGGACGTAGTTGGCGGCATCCTTCTGCAGGCCAGGCCACCAGAAAGACCGCTGGAGGAGATCGACCAACCGGGACACCCCAGGATGACAGGCGAACTTGGAGGTGTGGGCCCAATGGATAACCTCCCCCTGAACCGAAGACGGGACGAATAGCCTCCCCTCCGGTCCGCCACCAGGGTCTGGTTCGGTCTCCTGCGCCTTCCGGATCCTGTCCTCGATGGCCCAGGACATCGCCCCCACAACACACGAGCTGGGCAAGATGGTGTGCACTGACTTCTCGGACGTCTCAGGGGCAAATTGCCTGGAAAGGGCATCAGGCAGGCCGTTCTTTGAACCAGGGCGGTACGTGATGGTGAATCGGAAACGGGCAAAGAACAGGGACCAACGCGCCTGGCGGGCGTTCAGACGCTTGGCAGATCTCAGGTACTCCAGGTTCTTATGGTCCGTTAGAACGATGAACGGCAACGCAGCCCCCTCCAACCAATGGCGCCACTCCTGCAGGGCGAGCTTGATGGCAAGCAGCTCTCTGTCCCCGACGTCATAGTTGCGCTCAGTCGGTGACAGGCGCCGAGAGAAGAAGGCGCAGGGTCGCTTGGTCCCGTTGGCGGGCGACCGCTGGGACAGCACCGCCCCCACCCCCGTATCAGACGCGTCGACCTCCACCAAACACTGCAGCACGGGGTCGACCTGGGTCAGGACCCGGGAGGAAGAGAACTCCGTCTTCAGTGCCTGAAAAGCCGCCGCAGCTTCCTCGGTCCACAAGAAGGGGGTCTTAGGCGAGGTGAGGCGGATCAATGGGCAGACGATGGCGCCGAAATTAGGGATGAAGCGGCGATAGAAATTGGCGAATCCTATGAATTGTTGGACCTGCTTCCTGGAAGTCGGTGTGGGCCAGTCGACCACCGCCTTTACCTTTGCGGGATCAGGGAGGACTTGGTCGTGAGAGATGACAAAACCTAGGAAGGAGGTGGTCTTGGCATAGAATTCGCATTTTTCGGCTTTAACATACAACCTGTTCTCCAACAGGCGCTGCAGGACCCGCCTCACATGGACCCGGTGTTCATCCAGTGACCTGGAGAAGATTAGAATATCGTCCAGGTACACAAACACAAAGAGGCCGAGGAAGTCACGGAGGACATCATTTATGAGGCATTGGAAAACTGCAGGGGTGTTGGTTAGACCGAACGGCATCACCAGGTATTCGAAATGACCAGTCGGCATCCGGAAGGCTGTTTTCCACTCATCTCCCTCCCGGATACGGACGAGGTGGTAGGCACTACGGAGGTCCAGTTTAGTAAACCAGGTCGCCCCCTGGAGGGAGTGGAAGGCGGTGTCCATCAGCGGCAGGGTGTAGTGGTCCTTCTCCGTGATGTCGTTGAGAGCCCGGTAATCGATGCAGGGGCGGAGAGATCCATCCTTCTTGGAAACAAAGAAGAACCCTGCGCCGAGTGGGGATGAAGAAGGACGGATGATTCCCACGCTGAGCGACTCCTTTAGGTAGGCGTCCATTGCCTCCCTCTCCAGCGCTGACAGGCTGTATAAACGCCCCGAGGCTAAGGGGGCCCCCGTGCGGATGTTGATGGCACAATCATAGGGCCGATGAGGGGGAAGGGACATCGCCCTGGACTTACTGAAAACAAGGCCCAGATCGTGGAACTCCGAGGGCACCAGGGAGAGATCCGGCGGCGCGGCGTCCTTAGCTAGAGGGGGTGCGGACGGGGCGCAAGCTGCGGACTGAAGGCAGGTGCCCATACAAAACGAGCTCCAGACGGCGATCCTTCCGGCCTGCCAGTCCAGAACCGGATTGTGTAGGCGTAGCCAGGGGTAGCCTAGGATGACTGGAGAGACAGAGGAGGACAGGACATAAAGGACAATATTCTCCCGATGGTTACCTGAGACGATGATGGGAACAGGCTGGGTCCGATGAGTCACTCGTCCGAGAGGTGCATGCGAGAGGGTGATCAGGCTGAGCGGAGTTGACAGAGGGTGACAGGGGATGCCCAATTGGGTTGCCAGGCTCTTAGAAATAAAACTCTGCTCTGCTCCTGAGTCCACCAGTGCGTGAGTGATGTGCCCCATAGAGTTGTGACAAAAACGGATGGGCAGAGAAAGGCTTGTGAGGGGTTTTGTCCGGTTAGAGTCCGCGAGGCCCCCTACAGTGACTCGCGGACCTCCCCGTTTGGCTTCTCCGGGCAATGCTCCACGGTGTGTTGACTGCCTCCGCAATACATGCACAGGCCCAACTCCCGACGGCGTTGTTTCTCCACTGGGGGGAGCTTTGACCGGCCAACCACCATTGCCTCCGACTCCTCGGAGGACTCCGGAGGCGGCAACGCCAGGGGGCGAGCTTGAGGCGTGCGGACGGAGCCTCCCTACGAGCGGCTGGTCAACTTCCGCAAGGAGGAATGCTCCCGCAGCCTATTATCCAAGCTAATAGCTACGGAGATTAGCTCCGAAAGTGTCTCCGGGAGATCTCGACCGGCCAGTTCATCCCTCAGACTCGAGCTGAGGCTGCGGAGGAAGATGCCACAAAGTGACGCCTCATCCCAGCCTACTTCCTCGGCAGCGACCCGGAAGTCGATAGCGTAGTCCGCCGCTGACCGGCCTCCCTGTTGGAGCGCAAGGAGACGGTCAGCTAGGACACTATCGCACCAAGAGTGATCAAACACCTCGAGAAAGCTTCGCACGAATTGGTCATAGGAGAGGTTCGCGTAACTGGGCTTCGCCATTACGGCGTAAGCCCAAGTCAGCGCTCGCCCCTCCAAGAGATTGCCAATGTAACCAATTCGGCTGTGGTCCGAGGGGAAATCCCCGGGAACGCGCAAAAACACCGACTCACACTGCATAATGAACCCCCGGGCTCTGCCTAGCTTCCCGCTGAAGCGGGCGGGGGTTGGAATCGGTGTGAGCCGGGATGGCGTTCCCGCGGCAGACTGGCCAGCCACCGGAGCAGCAGGAGCAAACCCTCCCTGACGAGCCGGGGGGAACGCCTGCTGGGGGTCCAGGCGGTCTAACCGGTGAGTAATAGCGGTCAATTGATTGAGAATCACCTGCTGTTGGTGGGTTATTAAATCTACCCGAGCCTCGAGGGTGGAAAGACGATGTGCGAGCCCGCTGTCTGCCGAGCCGCTCTGCTGAAGCCGTACTGACATAATGCCTGGCTCAGGAGACACACACGCAGGCTCAGGATAGATTTAACAGCTTTATTCAACAAGCAGGTGTGAATGAATGCGTGTGTGAGATATGTAAATGTCTTGTGGGAGAACTTCAGTGCGCAGGCAGCAGAGCAGTTCGCCGTACAGCCGGGCAACCCTATAACGACAAAGCAGAGGGAAAAGGTAAAGGGCACCACACCTATACAGGTCCGTGAGAGTGACTGCTGCTTACTTGGTTTGACAGGTGGCTGGCGTCGGCAGGGGGAATACCCAGGAGACAGCGACCTGCAGAGCCTGTGTGGCGGTAAGGATGGAGTGGCGAAGACGAGGTGTCCGCCGCCAAGGAATCCACCTGTGCACAGGGGAGAGGACTGAAGAGAAAAGGTAAGATGCTTACTTGGAGCGTAGTCTTGCTGGCAATGGGGGTTCCAACAGCGAAGACGAGCCAAAAGGAACAGATGGCTTCAGGCCGAGGCACAGGGCTGAGTGGGTTAAATAGCTCGCCGCTGACGAGGCGCAGGTGTGCGCGCAGCAGGAGCCAATGATGAATGGCGAGTCATGACATTATAACATTCGGCCTACCTTGTACCCATATAGATATAAAACATATATAGATTGCAGATAATTTTCACATTAACAGTGAGCTTATAATAGAGACCTTGTGCAGCCTAGTCACTGCTCAATGTAAACTTGCAAAATGGCAAGCACAGACCGTGTGCCCATATTTATTGAGAGCATAAAGTATACAGGCGACTGCTGCTGCCATGAGTTTAACCTTTCCTGGGTGACACATCACAAACATATGGGCTTTCCTTAACAGGCCATTTTCCATCCGCCTAAGGCTTGATAGTATGGGTGTGACTATGTGCAAACTATATAAATGTATGCCCAAACTTGTTCCTCCCTCACCTACTAGTACACTGCACCCCTTGGGCTTGGGCTGAGAAGTACATCCAACCCTCAGACTCAGAGTTAAGCTCATTGGGATTGCTAACCTTTTCCCATTTGAGCTACTTTGTGGTAGTGGTATATTTTGACTATAATTCAGGCCCAGGGTGGGTTCTGGGGATAGATGCATCATCAGAGTGAGTCGATCTGTATCATCTAGATCTATACTAGGACTATGTTACCTGGCACCCAGAGTCCCTTGGTTATTAGCCTCCACACCCCCAGATCAGTCTACTCGGAGTCTTAGACCAGGACTAGGTCACCCTGTGAGCGGTTGACAAAGGTTTTAGACATCTAGGGTTCCATTTTAGTTCATATTTAGAGTTACAAGTGATCAGAGCCAAACGACTCCAGGGCACATGCAGTACAACCATAAACAATGGCTGCCACTCACCTTTCTCGAACAAGTCGCGACGTTGTTCTGCTACTTTCTGTTGAGGTCCGTCAAGTACAAGCCATTTTTGGGCACACTCACGTACTTTTGCCTACGATGCTTCAGTAAAACGAGTGATACTGCCTGAAACTTATCAGAAATGTGAATAACACAGGAGAGGCTTTCAGCGCACGCTACCCCTGTGGGCGCTGCCATTTTGTTGTCACATGACCAAAGGGACAACGCTGATTGGTTAAAACGTCCCGGACTGGGCCATGTTTAAGGTAGCCAAACAATTATTACCGACTGACTTCAATCGCATTTTTCATACAGCTATCCACACCTTTGGAAGTGGGAACATCGATATTTTGTCTTACAATAATGTAATCTTAATTTAGAAACACTAAAATTTTAGTTCCCCGTTGGGTGCCACGAAACTGAATGAAAAGTGGCAGCTGCTCACGGCCTACAAGAAGTCTTTGAATGTTGGAAAATGAGTGACGCTGTTGTGTAAATCCTGTCTGGTCCTCTGATATACAGTAATCATGGGTATGATGGAGTCTAAACAGTGAGCCAGAGCCTTTGCTAGTATGTTTACATCCACTGGGAGCAAGGATATTGGGCGATAAGAGGAACATTCGGCGGGGTCTCTTTCCTTCTTATGTATAAGACAAATTGAAGCTTGGATAAGGGAAGGTGGCAGAAATACTCGTTGAAATGATTGTATAAACATCTGTAACATAAGAGGGGCTAATTTTTCAGAGAATTTTTTGTAAAATTCCACCGTGAACCCATTGAGTCCCGGGGACTTGCCATTTTGCATAAGATTGATAGCTTCTGTAATTTCGTTAAGTAGTAGAAGCCCATCTAGTACTCGGCAACTGTCATCTGAAATTTTAGGTACATTAAGATGTGCAAAGAAATTTACTAGTTGGGCATCATCGAGAGGTTCTGAGGTGTAAAGCTGGGGGTAGTAGGATTTTAAAATGTTGTTGATCTCGGTGGGATCCAAGGTGAGCGTACCAGTGCTACTGCATATCTGAGTTTTCTGATTTGAAGTGACTCTAGCTCTTAACTGTTGTGCAAAAACTTTGCTAGATTTGTCTCTAAATTCATATAGCGTTGCTCATGAATGGAGCAAGAGTTGCTTGGCCTCTCTTGCTGTCAGCAGGTCCAATTTGGTTTGTAGCTGTACCCTTTTTTTGTAAAGATCGGGACATTGATTATTAGCGTTCCGATTATCCAAATCCACAATGGCCTTTGTAAGTTCTGTCAAACGCAACTGCTGAGTTTTGTTAACGTGTGATGTGAAAGAAATTATGCTGCCTCTGAGAAATGCCTTTAATGTCTCCCACAACAGGGAGGGTGAGACACCTTGTGTTTTATTAGTGGATAAAAAGAGATCAATGGCCCCTGAAACATGTTTGCAGAAATTTTCATCTGCTAACCACAAAGGGCTCAGACGCCAGGATTTAAAGCCCCTAGGTTTCAGATCAAAGGACGTATCAATAATCACTGTAGAATGGTCTGAGACAGTTATTGGCGAGTACTGTGTATGAGCTATTGAAGCAATGAGTGCCTTATCTATCAGAAAGTAATCAATGCGTGAACAAGTATGATGCACACGTGAAAAGGAGTACTGCTTTGCGTAGGGATGTAAGTGTCTCCAAGGATCAATGTATCCATATTGCTCCATGAATGCAGAAAGAGTCTGAGACATTCTTGAAGGGGTTGCAGTTTTAGAACAAGATTTGTCAAGGGTGGGATTAATAACACAATTTATATCTCCTCCCATTATTAACCCATAAGCATGTAAGTCAGGTAATCGAGACAGCAAATTTTTCATAAAATTGGGGTCATCCCAGTTAGGGGTATATACAGACACAAGCACAACTGGTTTCTGATACAGTGTACCTGAAACGTTTGTGTCTGCCCTGACTTCATCGGGGATAAAAGGAGCATTTTTTCTCATTAAAATTGCCACCCCCCCCCCCTTGTTTTTACATTAAAACTTGAATGGAACATTTGGCCAATCCAAGGTCTGTTGAGCTTTTGCTGATCTGCATTCATCAGGCATATCTCCTGCAAAAACATGATATCTGCCTTTAAAGTCTGAATGTGTCAGAAGATTTTTGCACGTTTAACAGCTGAATTAAGTCCGCTGACATTCAATGAAATAATTCTTATTGGCTGCCCAGCTCCCCCACTAGCTTTGCTCCCGCCAGCCATGACGTGCAGAAAAACATAGGATGAGCAGTGCAAGAGCTGCTGCTTCTGTAAAGGATACAAAATGCACCAGGATAAAACAAATGAAGAAAACAGAAATAATGAAAACAACAACAAAAAAACACCATATTTAGATTCAAAGTGAAGGACACAAATCTGCTTGCTCCAATCTGGTTTAGCCAACTCGTTCCCACCCCAGGACCGTTTTTAATTTTTTATCTCTTTTTACTGATATTAGCTTTTTACTTAGTGTTAGCTTAGTGTTGGCCTAGCAGAAAGCCCGATCAGGCACACAAGTGAATCAGACCCCGGGCAGGGCTGTTTTCACCAGGCTAGGCTAACCTGTTTTTAACCTGTTTTTGGCTGTTCTTAGCTGTTTTTTGCTAGCTAGCTATCCACTTCTCGTCTGGAACGTCATGGCTCCATCCCCGACATGTGTCAGCTGTGTGTCCCTCCTTAAGAAGGTTTCTGAGTTGAAATTGAGACTCTCCAACCTCTATAAGATTCGGGAGGCTGAAGACCACCTAGATACTATAATTCTAGGGCGGACAACGGCCCCGGCAACCGACTCGCAGCTGGCAGAGATGGCTACTTACCTGGGTGAATTTAGCACATCGCCAATTACTTCCACCCCTGCTCCGGTCTCCTCAGCTGTCCAGGACCCCAGCAATAAACACTGGCTTCAGCTCGGAGCTAAACCCAAAGCCCTGGGAGGTTTTTCACATCCTCAATGCGCACCCTGGACCTTGGTTGGGCTAACTAGCAAACATCAGGGCTTGACCAGACATGGTCGCGCTTCCTCTCTTCCCCTGTTACTGGAAAACAAATTCAACATCCTTTCCCTGGAAGATTTTCCCCACCTGCACGTCGATCATCCTCCCATGGCCACCCCTCCTCCTACAGCAGCGGCCCAAACCCACAAGCCCCGGATTAAAACTACTTTAGGTGTGCCAAACTATACACCAGCTCCAAAAAGAAGAGAGCACATCACCCTGCCATCACAACAATGGCAAAATTATTCACCATTTCAGAAGCCACCGGCAAGGCCCTCCCAGATGACGTTGGTAATTGGTGATTCAATTATGAGGAACGTCAGAAGCAGGTACTGTGTCACTAAATTTTTTCCTGGGGCTAAAGTGTCAGACATTGAGGCCCTTACCCCTGACCTATTAAATGAATACCCCCACACTAAAACTGTCATTGTGCATGTTGGATGCAACAATATCCCTGATGAAGCATCGGAGATCTTAAAGAGTGACTTCAAGAGCCTTCTGTCCACTCTTATGAATTGTTGCAGACATGTGTTTATTTCTGGGCCATTGGCACCTTTCAGATGAGGTTGCAATTATTTTAGCAGAACTCTCAGCCTTAATACCTGGTTGTGTTCTACATATCCTACTTTTAACATTGGTTTTGTAAACAATTTCAACCTGTTTTGGAACCGCCCATCACTTATGAGGCCAGATGGCATCCATCCAAATAGACTTGGTGCACGTGTTTTAATGGACAATCTGTTCTATTCCATTCGTTTTTACCTCCGCCAAGGGGGTTATGTGATCATCGGCGTTGGTTTGTCTGTCTGTTTGTCTGTTTGTTTGTCTGTCTGTTTGTTTGTTTGTTAGCAAGATAACTCAGAAAGTTATGGACGGATTTTCATGAAATTTTCACAGATTGTCAGAAATGGGGTATCCTACAAATGATTACATTTTGGTGGTGATCCGGATCACCATCCAGAAGAAAACCGCCATTACTGAAAATGCCATTTTCGTCAATAACTACTGAACCACTAATCCTATCATTGTGAATCCAATTGCTAGTCATATGTTTTCATGGTCAAGAAATCTGAAAACGTACACACAAACACTGTATGGGGGGGAACTGTGGCGCTTGGCAGAGGTCTGCGCTCTCCGAGTGCTTTTCTAGTTTAGTACAGTGACTGAAATTTGGTGCATTAACTCACCCCGAAGTTCCTGGGTCTGCCAACCAGCCCTTCTTTGTTTCCACTTCTCATATTAATCCTATTAATCCAAATAATCCTCACTGTTTAGATCAGTCTTCAATTTATAACCCCATAGAGACTGTCTGTCTCCCGTTACTCAAAATATTATAACCCAAGACAAATACAACATAATTTGATAAATACACGCCTTTCTGCAGCTCCTCCTCATCCGCCACCCTTCAACTTAGCCCCTGTCTTCCCCCTCAGAGAACCTTTGTTTACTCCCCCCAAAGTTAATAAAGATATAATGTATAAACATCCTAAAGTGATTAAACAAAAACTTGGTAAAACTCAAATTAAACATCAAGTCTCTAAATTTAATGATTTGGCCTCTCTTCCTCCTCATAATTTAAAAATTAAATGCGGTTTGTTAAATATTAGGTCTCTAGCTCCCAAGTCTCTACTAGTCCATGATCTGTTAATTGATCATCAGATTAATTTAATATCCCTTACAGAGACTTGGCCAGGGCAAGATGATTATGTTGGTTTAAATGAATCAACTCCCTCTGTTTATCTTGTCATGGGTCGTGTGCTGACTCTGTCGGCACTCGGGCTGTGCGGTAATCTCTGTTCTCTCCTCTGGCGCGCTTCTAGACGTTTATTTTGACAGCGTCTCGGCAGGGCTTCCGGCTGTCAGTGGAGTCCCGCTGAACAACCTGATTCCAATCAGCTGATGACCCTTCATTAGCTGATCAATCTATTCAGCCCTATTTAAGGGAGCAGCTCTGTTTGCTCAGGGCTGCGACCTACATCTCCTTCCCAGTCTGGCTTCCCTAACCCTGAGGTCAGTTCCTTCCAGCGTTCAGGTTCCACCCTCGCTGTTCATATATAAGTGTTTGTCGTTATTTGTGTTTTGCCCCACGAGGCTTGGTATTTTGTCATTGTGTCTTTATTTAATAAATGTACGAACTCACGGCTGCCTACAGCGTCTCACTGATGGCTCGCGAGAGCCATCCATGTGAATGAATGAATGAATGAATGAATGAATGAATTTTATTTATTTCGGATAGTACATTACAGGTTAAAAGAAACTGTATAATATAACAACAAGGTCAAATTAGACAAAGACTCCTTCTACTATACACTTCCACGTGAGTTATCCGAAATGGGTGATGGCTGAAGCCGCAGCTTATATTGCCCACCCATATTCCATCCAAGAATTCAAAGGAGAAAAAAGAGAAAACAAGACAAGAGCGATTACAATTTAAAACAAGGCTAAGACAAAATGTGACTGAGAGAAAAAGAAAACTGAGCTAGTCTAAGTTAAGCGGTTACTATTCAAAAACAAATCTAAGACATAGTGTCACAGAGAAAAAAAGAAAAAAAGAAAAAACTAAGCTACAACACAGCACAGGCTGGAAATGTCAATCCTTATGTGAGTTTACATGTCGTCTTGTAAATATGTTTGGAGTATTTCTTCCTTTAGTTTTTGTTTAAATTGTCCAAGCTTTGTACATGATTTTAATTCAGGTCCAAAATCGTTCCATAATCTGACTCCTTGCACTGAAATACAGTGTTGCTTGGTGGTTGTTCTCACTGTAGGCTTTTGAAATATACATGTTCCTCTGAAGTGATATCGTTTCTCCCTTGTTTGGAACAACTTTTGGATATTTGCGGGCAGTGATAGATTCTTCACTTTGAACATTATTATTGCGGTTTTAAAGTCAATCAGATCTTTCAACTTGAGAGTTTTTTGTTTAAGAAAAAGTGGGTTTGTTGGTTCCCTGTAAGCTGCTTTGTTGATTATTCTAATAGCTCTCTTTTGAAGCATAAAGAGTGGATATATGTTTGTTTTATATGTATTTCCCCATACTTCATTACAATATGTCATGTATGGGAGTATTAATGAATGGTACAAGGTGTATAGTGTGGGTTGATTCAGCAAATTTTTCACTCTGTGTAATATTGCAATTGATTTGGATACTTTACCTTTTATATAATTAATATGTGGCTTCCAACACAGTTTGTTATCAATTATTACTTCAAGGAATTTAGTTTCGGATACCCTTTCAATCTCTACACCATCTACACTGAGTTTGGGTACTGGGTAGTTGTGATGGTTGTTAAAGACTATAAATTTTGTCTTGCTTAAATTGAGCGTTAATTTGTTTGAATCAAACCACAGTTTCAGCTTTCCTAATTCCTTTCCGAGTGTATCCAGAAGTTGTTCCAAATTGTTTCCACTGCATAGCAGATTAGTGTCATATCTAAACTATCATAATCCCAGAAGTGCTGGCTGTGGAGGTGGAGTAGCGACAATTTACCATTCTAAATTACTAGTTAATGTAAAGCAAAAATCATGTTTTAATTCCTTTGAGGGCCTGGTCCTCAGTATGGGGTGTGTTAGCAATCTTAGCTTAAATCCAATTTTCTTTGCCATAGTTTACCATCCTCCCTCAGCCTACTCAGATTTTTTATCCAAATTTGCCAAATTCTTAGCTGATTTAGTGCTGAAATCAGAATAATTATAGTAGGGGATTTTAATATACATGTTGATGTAGATAGTGACTGTCTTAAAAAGGCATTCAATTCAATATTAGACTCAATGGGGTTTTCCCAGAAAGTAGAAAATTCTACCCATTATCCCCACCACACATTGGACCTTGTTCTGACTTATGGCATAGAAATAGAAAATCTGGTAGTGTCTCCTCATAATCCTGTACTGTCAGACCATTGTCTGTTAACCTTTGATTTCACTATTCCTGACTATTTGACTCCTAAAGAAAAATACTACTACAGCAGATGTCTTTCAGATGATGTTGTTACCAAATTTATGCAGATTGTCTCCTCTATGCCATGTGTCAACACAACGGAAATAAAAGATGGATAGCTTGCTCCTTCCGTAATTGATAGCATGGTAGATAGTGTTACAGCTTCTCTGCATCAGACTCTAGACTTGGTGGCCCCTTTAAAAAAAAAAAGTCTAATCAGAGATTTCTAACCCCTTGGTTTAACACAGAAACTTGTAGCTTAAAACAGAAGACTCGTCAATTAGAAAGGAAAATGGTGTTCCACTAATTTAGATGAAATCTATTTAGCTTGGAGAACTCACCCTTGGCCGGGGGATCCTGGGTTCGATCCCAGCCCCCGACCAACAGTGATCTGTGTGGAGTTTGCATGTTCTCCCCATGTCTGCATGGGTTTACTCCGGGATTTCTCCGGTTTCTTCCCACATGCCAAAAACATACAAGTTAAGTTAATTGGCATCAAACTGGGGATTCTAAATTGTCCTTAGGTATGAATCGGAGAGTGAATGGTTGTCTGTCTCTCTGTGTTGGCCCTGCGATGGACTGGCGATCTGTCCGGGGTGTACCCTGCCTCTCGCCCAAAGATGCTGGGATAGGCTCCAGCACCCCACCCCACCCCCGCGACCCGAAAAGGATTAAGCGGAAGAAGATGGATGGATGGATGGATGGAAATCATCTCTTAATTAATAAAAAAAATCTCTTACAAAAGCTAGAACAAGTTATTACTCTGCATTAATAGAAGAGAATAAGAATAAGCCCAGGTTTCTTTTCAGCACTGTAGCCAGGCTGACAAAGAGTCTGGACTCTGTCAATCCTCGCATCCCCCTAGAGCTTACTAGCCAGGACTTTTTGAATTTTTTAAATCATAAAATTTTACCTGTTAGAGATAAAATCAGTCAGATTCTTCCCATTGTAAACTTAAGTACAGCAACTAGTACAACTCCTTCAACTGATATCTGTTTGGATAAGTTTACTCCAATTGTCCTTTTAGAGTTAGATAAAATAATCTCCTCATCCAAGCCTTCAACTTGTCTTTTAGACCCTATTCCTACCAGGTTATTTAAAAAAAGTCTTACCATTTATTGGTAGCCGTATTCTTCAAATAATCAATTCTTCTTTAACTTTAGGTCATGTACCACAGGCTTTTAAAATTGCTGTAATTATAAACCCTTACTCAAAAAGCCAACGCTAGATCCAGGAGTTTTAGCTAACTATCGACCAATCTCTAATCTGCCTTTCATTTCAAAAATCTTAGAAAGAGTTGTTGCTACGCAATTATTTGACCACTTGCAGGGAAATTGTTTATTTGAAGAGTTTCAGTCTGGGTTCAGAATTCATCATAGTACTGAAACAGCCTTAGCGAAGGTCACTAATGACCTCCTTATCGCATCTGATAATGGACTTGTTTCTGTACTTGTCCTTTTAGATCTTAGTGCAACCTTTGATACTATTGAACATGATATTCTACTTGATAGATTAGAACACTATGTTGGACTAAATGGAACTTCGCTGCAGTGGTTTAGATCTTATTTGTCCGATAGACTTCAGTTTGTTCATATCAATGAGTTTTCTTCCAGAATCAGAATCAGAATCAGAATCAGAATCAGGTTTATTGCCATTGTTCATGTAGTACACAAACTAGGAATTTGTCTCGGTACAATGCTGCAACATTAAACATGATAAGATAAGAGAAATAAACTATACATGTAATAAAGTGTAGGATAAGATTAAGTGATACTGGTCAACAGTTAAAATATATATTAGCCAGCAGCAGATACTGTGGAGAACTATATAGTGCAGTCGGTAATGCAGGAAGAAAACAGTGATGATTGACATGAGTCTGGTTGAGCTGCTGTACATGGTGCACGAGAGTCACTTAGTGTTCAGCAGTCTAATGGCAGAGGGGAAGAAGCTGTTTATGTGACGGGAGGTTTTAGTCTGGATGGACCGAAGTCTTCTACCAGAGGGGAGGGGGGCAAACAGTACATGACCAGGGTGTGAGGGATCGGCTATGATCCGGCCAGCACGCCTCCGGGTCCTGGAGATGTACAGATCCTGGAGAGATGGGAGCTTGCAGCCGATCACCTTCTCAGCAGTGCGCACGACGCGCTGCAGCCTTAGTCTGTCCCTGGCAGTGGCTCCTGCGTACCACACGGTTATGGAGGTGGTGAGGATGGACTCGATGATGGCTGTGTAGAACTGCACTAACATCTTGGTGGGTAGCTTGAGCTTCCTCAGCTGCCGCAGGAAGAACATCCTCTGCTGGGCTTTTTTGATGAGTGAGCTGATGGTCAGCTCCCATTTGAGGTCCCTGGTGATGGTAGTGCCTAGGAAGCGGAAGGAATCAGCAGTGGTGATGGGAGAGCCTGAGAGGGTGAGGGGGGGCAGAGGAGTAGTGACTTTCCTGAAGTCTACAATCATCTCCACTGTCTTCAGAGCGTTCAGCTGCAGGTTGTTATTGCTGCACCAGGACGCCAGCTGGGCCACCTCTCTCCTGTAGGCGGACTCGTCGCCGTTGGAGATGAGCCCGATGAGGGTGGTGTCGTCCGCAAACTTGATCAACTTGACAGACTGGTGGCTGGAGGTGCAGGAGTTGGTGTAAAGGGAGAAGAGTAGGGGGGAAAGTACACAGCCCTGGGGTGATCCGGTGCTGATGCTAGTATAGTCTGAGACAGTCTTTCCCAGCCGCACATGCTGCCTCCGGTCCGTCAGGAAGTCGATGATCCACCTGCAGAGGGAGTCAGGCACGTTGAGCAGGGACAGCTTGTCCCGGAGCAGAGCGGGGCGGATGGTGTTGAATGCGGAGCTGAAGTCCACAAACAGGATCCTGGCGTAGGTTCCCGGGGAGTCCAGGTGCTGCAGGATGGAGTGGAGGGCCAGGTTGACTGCATCGTCTACAGACCTGTTGGCTCGGTAGGCAAACTGCAGCGGGTCCAGGAGAGGGGTGGTGATGGACTTGAGGTGGGACAGGACCAGGCGCTCAAAGGACTTCATGACTACAGAGGTGAGCGCTACAGGTCTGTAGTCATTAAGTCCAGTGATCCGTGGCTTCTTGGGGACAGGGATGATGGTGGAGGATTTGAGGCAGGACGGCACGTGGCATAACTTAAGGGAGGTGTTAAAAATGTCTGTGAATACAGGAGCCAGCTGTTTCGCACAGAGTCTCAGGGTGGAGGGAGACACGCCGTCTGGGCCGGGGGCCTTGCGCGGGTTCAGTCTGGAGAACTGTTTGAGCACATCCTGCTCACTGATGATAAGGGGAGGGGGGGAGGTGGGGGGGGTGCCTTAAATGAAGTAGGGAATGTGGAGGCTGTGGAGCTGGAGGGAGGGGGGGAGTTGGACACAGATGACGAGGTGTCAAAACGGGCATAGTGTTGGGACAGTCTCTGACAAAGGGCTTTGTCATCCTGACCTTTAGGAGCCTGAGGCCGATAGTTGGTGATCTGCCTCAGTTCAGCTTAGAGTTCCAACTCTAAGCTCAGTCATGGAGTTCCACAGGGATCTGTGTTAGGCCCTACTCTTTTTAGTTTATATATGCTTCCGTTAGGCAACATCATTAGAAAGCACCGTATACATTTTCATTGTTATGCAGATGACACACAATTATACCTGTCAATGAAGCCGGATGATAGTAATCAATTAGCCAAGTTAGATGCCTGTCTTAAGGAAATCAAAGCTTGGATGACTTGTAATTTTCTGCTATTAAACCCAGATAAGGCTGAAGTCATTCTTGTTGGTCCAAAAAACCTTAGAAATACCTTTCCAAATCAAACTCTTAATTTGGATGCGGCTACTCTTTCTCTGAATAGTTCTGTGAGGAACCTTGGAGTTATTTTTGATCAAGATCTGTTTTTTAACTCACATATTAAATTTGTTTCTAAGACTGCCTTCTATCATCTGCGTAATATTGCCAAGATTAGGAGCATCCTGTCTCTGAGTGATGCTGAGAAACTACCTGCCTACAAACCTTTATTGAAGCGCAGCAGGCCAGCAGTGAAACAAATCAGGATTTTGCCAGAGAGTGCAACCTCTGCACTGCAAGACTGTTTTCAGCACACAGACTGGAAGATCTTCAAAATAGCAGCCTCCCAGGAAGACAGGACAGATGTGGAGGAGTATGCTGATACGGTCACCAGCTACATCGCGAAGTGCACAGAGGATTTCACTACAGTGAAGACCATCACTATGCGGGGTAATCATAAGCCCTGGATGACTGCAGAGGTGCGCTCGCTGCTTACAGCCAGAGATGCAGCCTTCAGAGCGAAGGACAGGATTGCCCTCCGCTCAGCCAGGTCTGCGCTTTCAAAGGGAATTAAGGAGGCAAAGCGCGCCTATGTGGAGAAAATCCAGGGACACCTCTGTGACACTAGGAACACCAAGCAGATGTGGCAGGGAGTTCGGACACTGACGGGCTTTAAGTCTAGGCAGGGGGTCGATGATGACGACGCTTCGCTTCCAGACAGGCTTAACGACTTCTTTGCACGTTTTGATGCATCAAACTCGACAATCAGAGGGAGGGCCGGCCCACCCCCACCATCGGTCGGACCAGCTTTTACCATCAACACAGCGGACACACGGAGGACCCTATCCAGAGTCAACCCACGCAAAGCTGCAGGTCCAGACAACATTCCGGGACGTGTGCTCCGAGACTGCGCGAGCGAGTTGGCGGATGTCCTGACTGACATTTATAACATCTCCCTGAGTCAGGCCATCGTTCCCAGATGCTTCAAGACCTCTATCATTGTACCGGTGGCAAAGAAACCAGTGGTGTCCTGTTTGAATGACTATCGTCCTGTTGCACTGACACCAATTGTGATGAAGTGTTTTGAACGGCTTGTCAAACCACACATCACAGCCTGCCTCCCTGCATCACACGACCCGCTCCAGTTTGCATATCGTTCAAACCGCTCCACGGAGGATGCTATAGTCACCACCCTACACTCTGTCATCACCCACCTGGACCAGAAAGACACCTACACCAGACTCCTGTACATTGATTTCAGTTCAGCATTCAACACCATTATTCCCCAGAGACTGATGGAGAAATTACTCCTTCTCGGTCTGAACACCGCCACATGTCTCTGGATCCTGGATTTCCTGACTGAGAGACCTCAGTCTGTCCGGGTTGGAAACAACATCTCCAACTCTGTCACACTGAGTACCGGAACCCCTCAAGGCTGTGTACTCAGTCCACTGTTGTTTACACTTCTAACACATGACTGTGTATCCAAACACGAGGGGAACCAGATTATTAAGTTTGCAGATGACACCACGGTGGTGGGACTTATTCAGAGGGATGAGGAATCAATGTACAGGGAAGAAGTGAGAGACCTGGAGGGCTGGTGCAGGGAGAACAATCTGGTGCTCAACGTGGACAAAACGAAGGAGATGATTATCGACTTCCGGCGGTCACAACCTGAGCACGTCCCCCTCAGCATCGGCGGCCGTTTAGTGGAGAGAGTAGAGAAAATCAAGTTCCTCGGAGTGCAGATCTCGCAGGACCTGACCTGGAGCAAGAATTCCTTGGAGATCAGGAAGCGGGCTCAGCAGAGACTACACTTCTTGAGGAAACTCAAACAGGCCTCTCTCCCCATCTGCATCCTCAGGACCTTCTACAGAGGTGTGGTGGAGAGTGTTCTGACGTACTGCATTGCTACATGGTACTCCAGCTGCAGTATGTCAGACAAAAAAGCCCTGCAGAGGATAGTCAAGGGGGCGGAGAGGGTAATTGGAGTCTCCCTCCCCTCTGTCCAAGAACTTTTTCAGAACCGTTGTAGGAGCAGGGCACTGAACATTGTCAAGGACCATTCTCACCCTCTGCATAAACACTTTGAACTTCTTCCATCTGGTAAACGATTCCGGAGCATCAGAGGCAGAACCACCAGACTAATCAACAGCTTCCTCCCACAAGCTGTCAGGATGCTGAACATCTGACCCAGAATCTCTCATACACACTACTGCACCTATGGACATTTTGTATATTATAGTTAGTTATTCTTTTTCCCCAAGTATGTCTCAGGGATGTGTGAATGGATGGGGGGTGGGGGTGGGGGGTGGAGCTATGTGGGAGTGTGTCTTAATCATGCTGCTTCTTATATGGATGCCAAGAGAAACGCAATTTCATCTTGCCTGCACTACAGTTGTATGTACAGCAATATGACAATAAAGTTTGATTTGATTTGATTTGATTTGAGAAACTGAGCCACGCTTTTGTTAGCTCTAAATTAGATTATTGTAACTCTGCGGCGGCATGAAATAAAGCGGCGTTGTAGAAGGTTTTAAGTAGAGTTTTATTATATCATACCGCCGTCACGAGCTCCGCTCCCGGCGCCGTGCATGAGCGCCGAGAGCGAGCCCACGGCTCTCAGAGAAGGAGAGGAGGACACACAAGTTTGTGTCCTGCAGCAGAGGCTGAAGTGAGAGAGAGTTTGCGTTACAGAGTTGCAGCTTATATACTTGACCATAACAATACATCAAAGGAACATACCCCAGCAGTTAGTATGATCAAAGAGATAACAGAACAGGCATAAGATATTTGCATTTGAGAGACCTATTGATCTCAGTCCCTAGGTCACAGTGAGGACAGGACACATGAGTACAATGCATGAAAGGCAACCATTAACATCACATAGGTGAGCCAGACGAAACGCGTCTGCCTGTAGACATTAATACACATTACACTGTTCTGCTATTTGCTCTAGCCGAGCGCTGTGTTTGACCAGTCTTTTTGTGGAGATTTACCTCAAAGCACATCTACAATTGTAAGATGCTCAGAAAAAGCACAGTAAGGACAAGACGCATGAACACTATACAGAATGGCGCATTACATCACAATACATGCATGTTTGCATCACAAATACATGAATGGCACATTGCATCTCAGTAGTGCAGCGGGAAAAACAGAGACAAGAGGGCTGAGTGTCCTTATCTGTTGTGGGGTTAACCGAACCGCCACACGCTCCCCCCCAGAGGGCGCGGCAGGGGGCCGAGACCTCGATAATCCATCTGTGTGCGTGAGCTGTGGGAGAAGCTCGCTGCAGGCGGAGGGGGAGGGAGGGGAGGGGTAGTAAGTGCCGGCAGGAGCTGTAAAATCGTCCTGAGCCGCGCAAAAATTGCTTGCTGCTCCGCGACGTCGAGGGGCTGTCCCGTTGCACGTGCGGAGATGACAAGAAGAAAAATTAGTCTCTGACTCCTCTCGTGGCCATGATGAAAAGCAGGAGCGGCTGTAAGAAAAAAAAATAAACAAAAGCAGAGGAACTGGCGTGTTGGCTTTAGGTGCAGGCCGCAACCCCAAAGCCCCCGGGAACAGCTGACGGCTGAAATCCCTTTGTGCCGTGGCTGAGACCATTAAAAAATCCAGTGGCGAGCTGCGTGCTAGCTTCAGGTGAACGGGCAGCCCTGAAGGTTCCGAGGGTGGCGATCGGCCGTTTCTCTCGGGCATGTGCAGCGGCGGAGGATGATGGCGGTCTCTGGAGCCGTTACTTGTCCCGTGCTTGATGCGCCGTCCTCATAACTCCCCGATGCGTGCGCGGGGGTTCCGTGCGTGGGTGGGCCGCTGGAGAGAGGAGAACCAGGGTGCAGAAACTTGGTGGAGATCGGCGCAGACGGCGCCGATAAAAATCCAGGTTGAGCTGTGGCTGTAGGTTGGCCATGGTGCGTTGGAGCGGTGAGAGGAAATAGACGATCTTTTGTCCCTCAGGCTCGTGCAGATGCGTTGGAGCGGTGGGAGGGAATAGACGATCTTGGGCACCGCTCGGCCGTGGTGCGTTCAGGCCCGCGTGTTGCGTTCTCCGCCGGCCCTGGAGGACGCCGTCGTGGAGAAGAGACGAGGTGCCCGCGCTCTCTTGTGAAGGAACTGCGAGCGCGGCCGGTCCAGCGTGGATGAGCAGATCTCAGACGTGCAGATCTCATCCTGAAAAACGGGTCACCAAGTGCAGCTGTCCAGCTCAGAAGATTGCTTCGCACAAAGCGTGTGCGTGTCCGGGTGTTGCGTTCGCTGGCCGCTCGTTTTTCTTAGCGTCGGTTCACCAGCGTGGCCGTCCAAATCAGAAGGTTGCGTGTTCACATCACGTCGGGGTCACCAGTGCGGCGGCATGAAATAAAGCGGCGTTGTAGAAGGTTTTAAGTAGAGTTTTATTATATCATACCGCCGTCACGAGCTCCACTCCCGGCGCTGTGCATGAGCGCCGAGAGCGAGCCCACGGCTCTCAGAGAAGGAGAGGAGAACACACAAGTTTGTGTCCTGCAGCAGAGGCTGAAGTGAGAGAGAGTTTGCGTTACAGAGTTGCAGCTTATATACTTGACCATAACAATACATCAAAGGAACATACCCCAGCAGTTAGTATGATCAAAGAGATAACAGAACAGGCATAAGATATTTGCATTTGAGAGACCAATTGATCTCAGTCCCTAGGTCACAGTGAGGACAGGACACATGAGTACAATGCATGAAAGGCAACCATTAACATCACATAGGTGAGCCAGACGAAACGCGTTTGCCTGTAGACATTAATACACATTACACTGTTCTGCTATTTGCTCTAGCCGAGCGCTGTGTTTGACCAGTCTTTTTGTGGAGATTTACCTCAAAGCACATCTACAATTGTAAGATGCTCAGAAAAAGCACAGTAAGGACAAGACGCATGAACACTATACAGAATGGCGCATTACATCACAATACATGCATGTTTGCATCACAAATACATGAATGGCACATTGCATCTCAGTAGTGCAACGGGAAAAACAGAGACAAGAGGGCTGAGTGTCCTTATCTGTTGTGGGGTTAACCGAACCGCCACAACTCGTTATTATCAGGTTGTCTTAAATATCTTTAAAAAGTCTTCACTTGATCCAAAATGCTGCTGCAAGAGTTTTAACAGGTCCTAGAAAGAGAGATCATATCTCTCCGGTTCTGGCCTCCCTTCATTGGCTTCCCATAGAGTTTAGAATTGAGTTTAAAATCCTTCTTCTCACTTACAAAGCTCTTAATAATCAGGCCCCTTTTTATATAAAACATCTGATACTACCCTATTATCCTAACAGAGCACTACGCTCCCAAAATGCTGGATTACTTGTAATACCTAGAATCTCCAAAAGTACAATGGGCGGCAGAGCCTTCAGCTATCAAGCTCCTTTTCTGTGGAACCAGTTATCAATCTGGGTTCAGGAGTCAGACCGGATCTCTGTTTTTAAGAATAGGGTAAAAACCTTCCTCTTCAATATAGCCTATGATTAGGGAGGGATCATGTGTCTCTTAACCCTCCCTTTGTTTTGCTGTTAATAGATTTAGACTACCGGGTGACTTCCCATAATGTACTTGGCTTCTCTCCTTTAATGTTTGCTCTCTTTATATCTGTTCTTTTCATCTTCTCTATCCCCTCACCCCCAGCCAGTCCAGCAGATGACTGCCGCTCCCTGAGCCTGGTTCTGCTAGAGGTTTCTTCCTGATAAAAGGGAGTTTTTCCTCTCCACCGTCGCCAAGTGCTTGCTCACAGGGGATCGCCTGATTGCTGTGGTCTTTCTGCAATTGTGAGGTTTCCCCTGCATTGAAAGTGCTATGAGATGATGCTATGATAATTTCCTCAATGTAATGTCCCACTACCTGAACCACTGCTGTGGTTTTGCTAAGACTAACCATCTGCTTCGCAATGTCTCACTTCCCATTCTTAAATATAGTAACCCCATCTTAAACCACACTAAACTGTAACTAGCTGTTTAAGTCCCAGAAAAACAGTTTAAGTATATAATCGAAATTTAAGGCTAAACTAATGTTCAACATTATGCAACAATTCACAGTTTAAAGGCCTATGCTTATAAACAATTACCTCCATAAACCCTAAAATGAGACTTCATTCCCTCAGCTAAACTGAAGAAGAGACAAGAGAGAGAAAAAAGGGGGAAAACATACATGAACATCATATTGACAAATAGTTTATAACAATGTAGGGTTGAGAACAAAAAATAGACAACTGTGCTCCAGCTGAACTTATGAATTATGTATAACTAAGTAGAAGGTAACCGGTTCAGTTTCCATAGCCAGGATAACAGTATTAAACGAAAAATAATTTAAATAAATTCCTAAATGCTCCACCTTGATATTGTTAAAAATCATCTAAAATGATCTTGCATTATGTAGTGGAGTGCTATCAAATGGCAAACCTCAGGTTTCAGATCTTGGGTGGCCATTGATTGGAGAGCCCTCACGGTAGGCCGCTGCAAAACCTGTGCCTTTTCCAGCGAGGAGAAGCCTCTCCTGACCCCACCTTTCAGCGTAATCCTCAGCCGTGCGGGGAAGAGCAGAGACGGTCTGAGTCCTAGATTGTACAGTGTAGCCATTACCTCCCAATACCTGGCACATTGTTTCAGCACCTCTGGAGTGTAATCCTTGACAATGTGGATTGGTCTGCCTTGGCAGAAGAGTTTTCCTTGCTGTTTTCGGGCTTCCCAGATAACCTGTTCCTTCACTTGATAGCAGTGGAAGCGAATAATGGCATCCCGTGGCTTACCCTCTGGGGGCAGCTTGGCTATCAGAGCGCAATGAGCACGGTCCAGTTCAGGCAAAGATTGGAGTATCTGTCTCCCCAGGATCTCCACTAGCAGATCTGAGAAGAATGTCGTTGGTCGGGGACCTTCGATTGACTCGGGTAACCCAATTATTCTGACATTATTTCTGCGGCTTCTGCCTTCCAGGTCGGCTACTTTAGCTGATAGCTTAGCAGTGGTATCATTTAGGCCAGCACATTTCTGTTCCAATTCGTGTATGTGTTGTTCCAGGGAAATGGCATTCTGCTCGCTAGATGTGAGGCGTTGTTCGTGTTTATTAATGGTCTCGTCAATTTGAGACAGCCTGTCTTCCAGCACCGTAAAAGCCATTTTAAACTCGGCAGAGATGGTAGTTCTGTGTTGTTCTAGCAGGCTAGCTATGCTAGCCAGATCGCTACATGCAGAGCGTCCGTCGTCTTTTTTGCTGTCATCTTTCTCTGCTTGTTTTGAGGTTTTGGAGGTCATTGTGCTAAGAAAACTTTGCGGTTACTATTATTAACTGTCCTGTAGTATAATAAGCCAACTGGGGTAATGGTAAAGTATATTTTGTCTCAAAATCGTTGGGAGCGCGGGACTAATGTGACCACTACTTACCGTTCCCGACCAGAAGTCCACCTGTGTGTAGAATTTTGAGGAAAAAGAAAATAATTTAATCCCTTTAAGAATAAGGCTGTAACATAACAAAATGTGGAAAAAAGTGAAGCACTGTGAATACTTTCCGGATGCACTGTAAATGCTGAAGGTCTGTGGACAATAATAAAATAAAGACACTACTGAGTGTGTTCATTGAAACAAAGTCTTGGGTGAATTGAAGAATTGCATTCTGACAGATGCACACTCTGTGATTATTACCAAGTGCAGCCAGCAGTCCATATGTAAATTAATCCTCCATCTCAAATATACTTTTTTTTGTTAAATTAATAATCCTGCAAGAAAATTGTAAAAAAAAAAAAAAAAAAAATCCTGGATCCTCTTTGATTCGGATTCACTCCAAAATCTAATAGGCTCTTCTGTGGTCCAAGCTCCATCTTTACACCAAATTTAACTGAAGTAGGGTCAGTGGTTTTCCTATAATCCTGGTAACAGTCAAACAGCAATGAAAACATAGCCTCCACTGGAGGGGTAATTAAATGAAATACATTATTTGAGCTGGGCACATTAAATTGATCTCATAAAGGTTCAGTCATGACTTTACACTTCATACAGAAGGATTACTGTAACGTTTTATGATGTCCACTTCGCTGGTTTTGCGGCGCAGAAAAATGAAAAGAGAAACACAAAATGAAAGGAAAAGTTGCATAAACCGTGTGACTAACTACCCAGTGGCAATTTAAAATAACAAGTCCATGACATTGTTAGGACCCCTTAGACATTTGCCTGTTTCCTGACCCTGAAAACCTCCGCTGTGGCGTCAGGGTCATCCTGGGTTTGTCAGCGGGAGAACATGACTGACTGGGCAAGTGACCGCAAACACAGTGCTCCCTGTGAAATTCCACCATCAACAGGGGCTTTTTCCAGGCCTGGTGCACCACAGCCCTCCAGAGACCCTATGTTGACTGTATTTGCAGAGAAAGAGGGGGAGGCCAGGGTTCCTCAGTATTACAGAGAATCTCCAGTGGTCATTTACAAAGAGCAAATTAAAGCAGAGCTGATTCATTTTTATTTTATTTTTTTTTTTTAGCTCTGGGTACTTCAGTCTCTCCTGTTTCCTGCCTTTCAGACAGGATATGATGCATTTCACAGTTAAGGTGTGTTTGTAATTAACAGAAGTTATTCATCACAAACATGGCTCCTCACTATAGTGCAGCAGAAAAAGAGCGCCACCTACAGAAACTGCAATTTCAAGAGAGCAACTTCTGAAAAACACTTTCTAATTATCTTCAAACCTGTGTTGTTTGATTGAAGGATGGCCTCTGGGAAATGGAATAAAGAAAGCACTTTAGCTTAGTGCAGAGGTCCCTGCACTAAGCTCTGTGACTCCAGGGCAGAGGTTGCGCTAGACTTTTTTGTTATCTATCATTTTGATAGCCAGGGTTGTAAAAAATTGTGTCATAATCTGTTATTACCACTTACAATCATTTTAAAACTGATTTTAATTAGATCACCCTCAGTGTAAGCTATCAAAATGACTGCAGTGAATTTTTCTCACTGCTGGAAAAAAAAATGTCAATGACGGACAATTTTCAGTTAACGCAACATCTGCTCCAGAGCCACATGCATGCTGGCAGGCAAAGCAGGCAAATGCTTGGGCCCCCAGGCCCCCGGAGGGCTGACTGACTTTGAATCACTACAGCAATGACAATGTGAAGAGTTTGCAAAGACAGTAGTAGGCTGGCGCATAACTCCCTAAAGGGGCCCCACCCCGACCTCTCACTCTCACAAGTGCTGGTGCTGGTCTTATGTAAACAAACAAGTGAGAGCAGTTGTATCAAAATGAAGTGACGTTATTCATCTGGCAGTAACAAAAGAAAGAAGAAAAAAGAGGAAAAGGAGAAAATAAAACAAGACATTGGTGAGCAGTGCAAATAATCCATCCATCATCCATCTTCTTCCGCTTAATCCTTTTCGGGTCGCAAATAATACAGTAGTTAATTTAGGTCAGAGCAGCTTAGTGTTTCCTGCCTCTGCTGGTCCTGATAAGATAAGCCTTTATTAGTCCCACAGTTGGGAAATTCCAGGATTACAGCAGCACAGGGACAGCAACACTCAGAAAAATAGTAAATAAGATAATAAGATAATAATTGGTTTGCCAAAGCAGTAAATAATATATACATATGTATATAGTTATATACAGTCATGTGAAAAAAAATAGGACACCCTGTATAAACCTGTGTGTTTTTTAACATATCTGGACATATGGATATTGAAATTCAATGTTAAAAATACTGGGAGATTCATGTAATACAACTAAGCAATTAAAAATGAATTAAAGCCTTTTTTCAAATTTTCTGTAAAATGTAATTCTAAACAAATTATGAGGAATAAATTAGGACACCCCCCATCTTTTTTAGGACACCCCCACATTCATTCCCACTTAAAATGGCTAAAATAAATGTTAAAATTTGCAAATAAAAACAAAAACAAGGTTAGACATAGATATGTGAACTTTTTTTTTAAAAAAAAGAACTGAATATTTAAAGGGGTGTTCAAATTTTTTCACATAACTGTACACAGTGCAGGAGCATTGCAGCTAGATGGTATCAACAGCATTACAGTTAAATTACCCGCCAAAATATAAATATGGACCGTGATATGACCATGTTGAGTACCTGGGTGTTGTGGGCAGGACACTGGCACCCGTTTATTATTTTTTGTTTTGATTGTTCTGCTTTTTATTGCTCTTCAGAATTCTATTTTTGAATTTAATGTTTATTCTCTTGAAAAGATATTGTGTTTTTGAAATAAAAAATGTTTACATTTCACATTTTTTGTTAGTGTCAGATTATTTATTATATAAGGGTGATGAATGCTGGTTGGAGGGGCCAACTGTGAATTTTTGCCCAGGGACCCAAGAGACGCTAGAATTGCCTCTGTGCAGCACAATGTATTTTTGCCCACAGAGGTTTGCCAGTCTCTTTCCAAGTGTCACAGGGGGTCAAATTATAATTGTCTCTAGCTCTAGAAAGTTAAGCCATCTTAAAACAAAATAAACCTATCCAGTAGAGAATGTGGAAGTTTCAAATGGGAATATACATTACTTTTATGTTAATGTTTCTCACAGATTTCATTTTAGAGTGAAAAAAATTGAATTTAAAAGAAACTAGAGGGCACTTGGAGTGCATACCTCCTCCAAGATCTGTCTGTTAGCAGTGGTGGCTCATGGGAGGAGGCAAAGGAGGCGGAGCTTCTTCAGAAATTTGAGAAGAAAAGGAGAAGAAATAGTCCAAACATTGTGATAATAAATATACAGTAGGTGTGTGTGTTACAGGTATCATGGTAATTTCTGAAAACTGGGATAAAAGTGATGAGACAGGGGAGACTTAACTGTTATCTGAGAATTCTTCTGGTTAACTGTCTTTTTATTCAACATTTTCCAAATAACATCATGTCTTGTCTTTCAAATATAATCACTTTGATCAGTGTCTTATTGTGTCTCAAAAAGAGTTTTCACATTAGTGTGCAGGAACACATTCAACAACTTAAAAACTTTTAAAAGAAAAGTAACATTGCCTATTACATTTACACTGCAATATCACATTCTCTTGCCCAGAATATTAACACTGTCTCATTTTACAATGCTTATAAAGTTCGATGCACCATAAAGTGCCCACAGAAAGACGATCATTTGTTATTTCAAGTTTATGGTAAATCAAATTATTGTAAACAGTCGTACACTTAGATTTAAACAAAAACTTATCAGAACAATACTTTTTTTTTTTTTGAAAGATAAAATGTACAGGAGCCCGGTAATTCAGCACAACATATCTGGGGAGGATTACACAATAACTTACTCATAGAAACGCATCAGTCATCACAATATTCTCTAAAATAAAACAGATCATCAAAAATTGACAAAAAGATCTAAACAAAAATGAATATTTATGTTATTCAAATCAAGTGTAAGAAAATTTAAGTTTTTTTATGATAATTACTAACCTGAAAACTGTCATAGCGAATTAAGTTTTGACAGCTCACGTGCACGATGCCAAACACAGGAAGGAACCACACAGAGGGGCGCGTTTGACAATTTTATTAATAGCAAAATCCAAAGCACACAGCTACAGAAACAGTCACTTGCCAGAGGAAAGGTCCTGTGGAGAGAAGACAAGAGCAGTGAGCTGAGGAGTAGGGTAAGGGGAAATGGACGAGCCAAATTGGCACTTACTTGAGAAATCCAGAGAGGACTGGCAGGACCCAGCAGGGAATAGACAAACCAGTAGGGTAAGGGGGGAAGATGAGCTGATGGTGCCTGACCGGGTGGAGTTGATTGCTGAGGGACAGTGTGGGGAGGCAGGAGAGCATGCGCAGTCCCAGTGACACACCTACACGGTGGCAGCAACCTGAAAAAGAGGAGAGAATTAAGGTTAATGGCGTGTTAACGCTTAAGACTTGTTAAAGCTTGCCTGATCATGGGCAGTATACCCAGAGGAGCAAGCGTTGACTGCGCGGAGAAAGCCTCCTTATGTACGCTGGCTGATGAGCGGGTGCAGGTGTGTCTTCTGCCTCAGGTGCAGTGATGAATTTGTGAAAGTGAGACCGGAGGGGATGGGCGCGCTCCCACTGCCCATGACAGGGCTCTCCCTTCTAGGAACGTCTCCTGGCGGTCCAGAGGGCTTGTCCGGGTGAACACGGTGAAAAGCGCGGAGCATCTCTTTGTCCAATATACGCGACGAGGGGGTCCAAAATTGTTCCTCCAGCCCGTAGCCCTCCCAGTCGACAAGATACTGTAGACCCAGGCCCTGGCGGCGAACATCCAAAATCTGCCGAATCGTGTAGGTGGGGTGGCCATCGATGATGTGGGGAGGAGGAGGCGGCTTCGGTGGGGGGCAAAGGGGACTGGCCGAGAGGGGCTTGATGTGGCTGACGTGAAAGGTAGGGTTCACCCATAGGGACGGGGGCAGCTTAAGCTGGACCGACGCGTCGTTAATCACCCAGGAGATGGGATAAGGCCCAAGGAAGCGGGGGGACAGTTTCTTTAACTTCATCTTTAGAGGAATCTGACTTGCTGCCAGCCAGACCTGCTGTCCCACGACATACTTGGGGGCCGGGACCCACTTCCTGTCAGCAGCGGCCTGGGTGCGTTCCGTGGTGCAGGCCGGAGCGGCCCAAGTATACTTCCAGACACGCCGGCAGCGCTAAGCGTGGGCCCCTACGGATGGAACCGAGACCTCCCTCTCGGCCATAGGAAGGAGAGGCAGCGTGTACCCCAACAACGCCTCAAATGGAGTGAGTCCGATAGCAGAGGAAACCTCAGAGTTCATGGAATACTCTACCCAGGTCAGGTGTGTGCTCCAGGAAGAGGGATTATCGGCCGCTACGCACCACAAGGCAGCCTCCAGGGACTGATTGGTACGCTCCACCTGCCCGTTGCTCTGAGGATGATTTCCAAACGAGAGACTAACAGTGGTTCCCAGGGTCCGGCAAAAGGCCCTCCAGACCTGGGACATAAATTGTGGACCCCAGTCAGACACAATGTCAATAGGGATGCCGCGGACCCGGATGACGTGATCGGTGAGGAGGACCATTGTCTCCAGGGTCAGTGGGAGTTTAGGGAGGGCCACCAGATGTACCACCTTGGAGAAGTGATCCACAATGGTCAGGATCACCGTTTTGCTGTGGGAGGAGGGCAACCCGGTCACAAAGTCCACGGCAATGTGGGACCACGGCCGACCAGGGATGGGGAGGGGATGGAGGAGTCCAGATGGTGGGGAGGAGTCAGATTTACCCCGGACGCACGTCTGGCAGGCTCTGACATACTCCCGGACGTCCCGCCGCAGCGTGTGCCACCAGAACACCCGTCGGACAAAGTCGATGGTCCAGGAGATTCCAGGGTGGCAGGTGAAGCAACTGGTGTGACCCCATTGGATGACGTCACTGCGGAGGGCGGCCGGGATGTACAGACGGTTCCGGGAGCACCCTACTGGCACAGGCTCCTGGGACTGGGCCTGGCGGATCCTCCACTCGATATCCCCAGTAAGGGCTCCAAGGATGCATGAAGGTGGTATGATGGTTTTGGGGGAGAAGAGGGGGCTACGTCCCCGGAATCAAACTGGCGCGAGAGCACATCTGGTTTGGTATTCCGGGCGCCAGGCCGGTAAGTGATGGTGAAATTAAATCGCTGGAAGAATAATGACCAGCGAGCCTGCCTGGCATTCAGTTGGCAGGCCAACCCCAAGTACTCAAGGTTCTTGTGATCGGTCCACACGACGATGGGGTGAATGGTCCCCTCTAACCAGTGCCTCCACTCCTTTAATGCCAACTTAATGGCCAGCTGCTCTCTGCCCCCCACGTCATAGTCCCTCTCAGCCGGCGTGAGCTGCTGCAAGAAATATGCGCACGGGCAAAGCTTCTGATCAGGAGGCGTACGCTGTGACAGCACAGCGCCAACCTCCAAATCAGACGCATCCACCTCGAGGACAAATGGAAGCTTCATGTTGACCTGAGCCAAGATAGGTGTTTCCGTGAACTTGGACTTTAATTTGGTAAATGCCTGTTCAGCTGCCTCAGTCCACCGAAAGGGGATTTTAGCAAAGGTCAGCTGTGTCAGAGGCAGTGCGACCCCACTATAGTTCCTGATGAACCTGCGGTAAAAGTTTGCAAACCCAAGGAAGCATTGAGGAGCCCTACGGGAGTGGGGAGTCAGCCAATCAAATACTGCCTTTATCTTGGCCGAATCGGCAATCAGCTCTCCCTCAGTCATGATGAAGCCCAAGAAGGTGGTAGATGTAGTGGAGAACTCACACTTCTTGGCTTTAACATAATACTGGTTCTCCAAAAGTCGCTGTAAAATGGCCTTGACGTGGACCTCATGTTCCTCTGGCGAGCAGGAGAAAATAAGGATGTCATCAAGATAGACAAACACGAACTGGTATAGCATATCATGGAGGACGTCATTTATTAACTGCTGGAAGACGGCGGGGGCGTTAGTGAGCCCGAATGGCATCACTAAGTACTCAAATTGCCCCTGGTATGTTTTAAAAGCCATCTTCCGTTCATCGCCCTCACGAATGCGGACCAGAGGATATGCGTTCCTGAGGTCTAACTTGGTAAAAACCCGTAAGCGCTGAAGGAGTTTGAACACTGAATTGATCAAATGCAGAGGGTATTATCCTTGATGGTAATTGCGTTGAGCTCCTGGTAGTCAATGCACAGGCGCAACGAGCCATCCTTCTTTCTGACGAAGAAGAATCCGGCCCCGAGCGGAGCCGAGGATGGCCGAATAAGGCCAGCGTTCAGCGACTCCTTAATATATTGCTCCATCGTCTCCCTCTCTGGGCCAGAAATGCTATACAGCTGGCTGGACGGCAGCCTCACCCCCGGGATGAGGTCTATAGTGCAGTCATAAGAGCAGTGAGGCGGTAGCGACAACGCTCTTGATTTGCTAAAGACCTCGCCCAAATCGTCATATGCCCTGGGGACGAGGCTGAGGTCTGGTGGCTTGGCCCGAGAGGGGGAAACTGACAGAGATGGGGAGCATTCGGCTGAACACATACAGTGGGCCATACAAAACGGGCTTCAGGCAGAGATGGCATTTTTGGCCCAATTAATCATTGGGTTATGCCTCTGGAGCCACGGATAACCTAGAACCACCGGGAATGATGAAACAGGAGGAACCAGGAACGATTGTTCTTCCCAGTGGTTCCCGGAAAGAAGGAAGGATATGGGCACCATGCTATTAGTGACCACCACGATCTCATGGCCAAATATGGTTGTGATTCTTTGATCACAGGGCAATTTGCGTGTGGGAATGCCCACCTGCTTCACAAAAGCAGCAGACACAAAATTACCCTCTGACCCTGAATCAGTCAGTGCCATAACCCTCCTCTCGACTCCCGGCAACTGTACAAGGGCTGAAATAGAAAAATTACCGGGGGGCCCGCCAGACCCCCCATGATTACTGACAGGCTGTGTCTTTTGGCCGCTGGCGGCATTCATCCAGACTGTGGTTAGGTAAACCATAGTACATGCACGTCCCAGCCCTTCACCTTCACTGGCACTCATCATCAGTTAAGTGCCGAGATAGCTCCATTGGTTCAGGCGAAGAGCCAGCACCGCCAGTGCCAGTAACGACAGCGGCTACACGCTTGGCATGCAGGCGAGGAGTGGGGCTGCGCTCCTTCACGTGTTCACGGTACCGATTGTCCAACCCCACTGCCTGATCTATGGGGCCGTCGAGCATCTCCGGGACAGGATGGACTGCCAGGTCTTCACGGAGTTGGTCGTTCAACCTGTGGAGGACCGCGCTGCATAACGCAGTATCGTTCCACCCTGAATCGGATGCCACAACCCGGAACTCCACCGAGTACTCGGCCGCTGACTGGGTACCCTGGCAGAGCATCATCAGGCGGCTCATCACATTGCCCTGACTCTCGGTCCAACCAAATGCACTAGTGAATGCGGCCACAAATTGGTCAAACGTTTAACGAAACCCCTCAGGGTTGTCTAGAGTGTAATGTGCCCACTCCAGGGCTTGATCCCTGAGCAATAGAGTGAAAAACTGAATCCAAGCAACATCCCCCAGATATTCCTCCCCAACCTGCTCCAGGTACATTTGAACTTGAAGAAGAAATGCCTTACATTTCCCCACCTCCCCCGTGTACAGAGAAGGCATGGGAATGGAGGTAGTACGGCACACCATAGTGCGCGGCGCAGGCTGAGGGGGCGCAACCGAGGGATGCACTGCAGACCACAACGTCATCATGTTAGATACCTGCTGCGTCAGTGCAGTGAGCTGATGCTCGGTTGCCGCTAGGCGATCCATAGCCGACTGCTCCTGCGGTGAGGCACCGGCTGAGCTATCGTCCTGGCTGGCTTATTCTGTCATAGCGAATTAAGTTTTGACAGCTCATGTGCATGATGCCAAATACAGGAAGGAACCACACAGAGGGGCATGTTTGACAATTTTATTAATAGCAAAATCCAAAGCGCACAGCTACAGAAACAGTCACCCGCCAGAGGAAAGGTCCTGTGGAGAGAAGACGAGAGCAGTGAGCTGAGGAGTATGACAGTAGGTCCATCACAGTGTTATCCTTGCCGGGAGTGAAGTGGGTGGTGAAATTGAAAGCCCTCAGCTGTTCCGACCATCTGTGGATCCTCAGAGGCCTTTGTCCCAAACCCGATGCTTCCAGCAGAGTCGTGAGCACCCGGTGGTCCTTCCTCAGGGTGAAATGGCACTCGTTGAGATAAATATGCCACCATTCGCATGCCCAGATGCAGGCAAGCGCCTCCCTCTCACCGACAGCATATTTTTGCTCGGCTGCCGAGAGAAACCTTGATGCGAACGCCACCGGGCGTTCCGTGCCGTCTTGTACCTGGGACATCACCACCCCCACCACAGAGCCAGAAGTGTCACAAGTCACAATGGTCGGTCGGTTAGGGTTGAAATGGGCCAGCACCGGAGGGGAGGTGAGCTGGCATTTCAGCTTGGCAACCGCCGCCAAGCAGACTGGAGTCCACTCCCATGGAGCATCCTGCTTCAACAGGGTCCAGAGGGGTTCAATCATCTCTGAGTAGCGGGGAAGAAAACATCTATAAAAGTTTACCATGCCCAAAAACGACGAGATCTGTGCGGGCATTGAAGGTTCCGGGAGGCATAGGACCATCTCCACATTCAAGTGTATAGGTTGAAACCCCCTCCTGTCTAGCCAGAACCCCACAAACTCTATGGAGTCTGCTGCGAAGACATACTTCGCAAAATTCCGCAGTACTGGGGACTCCCTCTGTCTAACTGTGTCTGACACATGTTCAAGCAAGAGAGCATCTCTGGCTAGCCTTAGCTTCTTCTTCAGCCACATGTTGTTGGCGCTATGCGTGAGCTTATCCTGGACCAGTTCCTCCTCAATAGGCCTGAAAGCACACTCCCTTTCTAGGCTGCGTAGCTCCATAATGGAAGACTGAGTGGACTCACCCGTTCACTGTTGATGGTCAAAAAACTCGTACCTCAACTCAGTGACGGTGGAGTGGTCCCCGAAGGTACTGTCCATCAACTCCAACCAGTTTTTCAGCGAACCACTGCCACACAGCCTAAAAAATATCCTCTGTCCCTCTACACCGAGGTGTTGGACCAACAGACTCCTCCGTCTTTCTTCGCTGGCGTCGCCCAGGTCGCCCAGGCTGGCTGCAGCCAAATACACATTAAACATGACCCTCCAGTGGGTCCATGATACAACTGGTGTGCTCGGACTGAAGAAACAGAGGTAGTTCCCTGACATGCGCGCCCATTTTTCCTCATCAACAAATGTTATGTCAGAATAATGAGGAGACGGAGTCATCATTAACTGAACACTGAACTGCTTTATTCCTGCGTACAACACAGTATATACTCTAACTGTAGCCCGCCTTACGTCATCATTCCCCAACCCCTTGGCTGGGCTACGGCAAGCCCCGAGACACAATTCTCATATATAACAGTTTCCACTGATCATCCTTGAGATGTTTCTACAGCTTAATTGGTGTCCACCTGTGGTAAATTCAGTTGATTGAACATGATTTGGAAAGACACACAACTGTCTATACAAGGTCCCACATTTGACAGTGCATGTCAGAGTACAAACCAAGCATGAAGTCAAAGGAATTGTCTGTAGACCACCGAGATAAGATTGTTTCGAGGCAAAAATCTGGGGAAGGGTATAGAAACATTTCTGCTGCTTTGAAGGTCTCAATGAGCACAGTGGCCTCCATCATCCATAAATGGAAGAAGTTTGGAACCACCAGGACTCTTCCTAGAGCTGTCCGGCTGTCTAAACTGAGCGATCGGGGGAGAAGGGCCTTAGCCAGGGAGGTGACCAAAAACCCGATGATCACTCCATCAGAGCTCCAGCATTCCTCTGTGGGGAGAGGAGAACCTTCCAGAAGCACAACCATCTCTACAGCAATCCAATAATCAGGCCTGTATGGTAGAGTGGCCAGACGGAAGCGACTTCTTGGTAAAAGGCACATGGCAGCTCACCTGGAGATTGCCAAAAGGCACCTGAAGGACTCTCAGATTATGAGAAACAAAATTCTCTGGTCTGATGAGACAAAGATTGAACTCTTTGGCGTGAATACCAGGCATCATGTTTGGAGGAAACCAAGCACCGCTCATAACCATGCCAATGGTGGTGGCAGCATCATGCTGTGGGGATGTTTTTCAGCAGCAGGAGCTGGGAGACTAATCAGGATAGAGGGAAAGATGAATGCAGCAATGTACAGAGTCATCCTGGATAAAAACCTGCTCCAGAGCACTCTTGACCTCAGACTAGTGCGACGGCTCATCTTTCAGTAGGACAACAACCCTAAGCACACAGCCAAGATATCAAAGGAGTGGCTTCAGGACAATTCTGTGAATGTCCTTGAGTGGCCCAGCCAGAGCCCAGACTTGAATCCAATTGAACATCTCTGGAGAGATCTGAAAATGGCTGCGCACTGATGCTTCCCATCCAACCTGATGGAGCTTGAGAGGTGCTGCAAAGAGGAATGGGCCAAACTGCCCAAAGATAGGTGTGCCAAGCTTGTAGCATCATTTTCAAAAAGACTTGAGGTTGTAATTGCTGCCAAAGGTGCATCAACAAAGTATTGATCAAAGTATGTGAATACTTACAGTATGTATATGTGATTTCATAGTTTTTAATTTTTAATGAATTTGCAAAAATCCCCTCAAAACTTTTTTTTTTTCACATTGTCATTATGGGGTATTGTGTGTAGAATTTTGAGGGAAAAAAATGAATTTAATCCATTTTGGAATAAGGCTGTAACATAACAAAATGTGGAAAAAGTGAAGCGCCGTGAATACGTGAATACTTTCCAGATACATTGTACATTTTCTGTAAATTCTACAGTTTAGATAATCACATCAGAAGCACCATCTTTTTTTTTTTTTACTTTTTTACATGCACCTTTTTCTCCTCATAATTTTGCAGTGTTATAGTTTTTAAAGTGCATTTCAGACTTGATTCTCATAAATTTGAGGTTTTTCTTCTAAATCATATCATATGAATAAAAAGTAAACATTAATAAGTTCATTATTTCCTGAGCCAGAGGAGAAGATCAAAAAACCAGTAACATAAAAAATCTGCTGCCATCTACAGATATAAATTAGCTGTTAGTTTAAATCGATGAAAATTTAAGTGTAGATCCATAGCCTGAAGCCTGCCATTCTGGTCTGATTTAACCTATTTGCTTCTTAGTAAAAAATATTTCAGATTGGTCATGATGTGAAAATCAAAGACACAAAAGGTAATGTAATAAAATACATGTGATGACTTTAACTTTGTTCATTATCGCTACTTGACTAATTAAAATGATTAGAAATCAAATAAATTACATTAAGAGCCAACTTGCTCCTCCAACCCATTTTAATTACCTCCTCCAAGAGGAGGAGGTTATGTGATCATCAGCGTTGGTTTGTCTGTTTGTTTGTTTGTTTGTTTTGTGGGGCACATATGTTGGTTTCATATGCTCCACAGATATATTACTGTATGTTTATTGTGTGCTTCAAGTCTCAAGGGAACAAAGGGACTGAGCCTCCTAGAGGTAACAGGAGGGTGTGAGATTTGGCCTTTTGTTTCAAGGAGATGGCCTTGAGAGATTTCCTGACCACCGGAGACTAGGGGGTGGATGGTGTTAAGATCGGGAGAAGTTACATTGTGACTGGGATTAAGTACCATGTGACTGTATGTTTGATTAAACACCATGTGACTGTAGGTTTGATGTCCTGGGTATAAAAGGACAGATGTGAGAAGATTCATCCTCTTTTTCTGCTTTGGAATGTTGGAGTATGTGATTGTGAATAAAGATGAACCTGAGGAATAAACTCAGTCTCGTCCTTCAACACATCTCCACAGTTTGTCTGTTTGTCTGTTTGTTAGCAAGATAACTCAAAAAGTTATGGACGGATTTTCATGAAATTTTCACAGATTGTCAGAAATGGGGTATCCTACAGATGATTACATTTTGGTGGTGATCTGGATCACTGTCTGGATCCAGGAATTTTTTAAAGGATTCTTTTTTTTTTTCAGGTTCTATAATATAAGGTTTTTGCGCAGCCGTAGTGGCTGCACAAAAACCAGCTCTGCTGGGGAAGCTTCCAGATCCTCTTTCGGCGCGGAGCGCAACCCCAATATAAAGCCCATGGCAGCCTGTCTACCCAATTTGCATCCGTCAATGAAGCCCTGAGTGCTGCTTTCAGTGATCTATGAAAACGCTCACATAACCCATTGGCCTGTGGGTTGTACGCGGTTGTGCGGTGAATTGTAACACCCAGGCAATTTTAGCAAACACGGCCGTATTGCCGTTTCTGTATGCCAAAAAGAAAAGAAAAAAAATATACGGGAAGAAAAATTATTGAGAGTGTGGAGGAACACCTCGTGTGTGACCCCCACAGCGTATGGGGCTGGCAGAGCACTCAGCGTGAGCAATTATCAGAACAGTAAGAGGTATGGACTGATCATTATTCGTCCTGCAGCTCCGGAACAGAGAGGAATCCCGGCGCCAGTAATACTGATATGTGTGACTCTAATGCAAATGTCCATGCTTTCCTGCTGTATACTGTGATGCTAATGTGCCATGCATGCATTGTCTGAGCTGGGTATATAAGTTGACTGCATATCTCTTGCTCTCTCTCTCTTTTTGATCACTCGCATTGTTTGTTGCTGACTTTGAGACACATGGCTCACTCCAGCATGCTGCCACAGCGCTGAGCGAGCCTCATGGAGGATGAATAAAGCACCCTTTTAAACTTCAGTTCGCCGTGTAATGTAGGATTAATATTTATGATTTTAAACACTGTATGGGGGGAACTGTGGCACTTGGTGGAGGTCTGCGCTCTCCGAGTGCTTTTCTAGTTTATTATTTATTTTGCGTGGATGTGGCTTCATCACGCACTTTTACAGCTTTAACAATTTTTTTTTCAGACAAAACTAAGAAGCTCAGCAGTAATTTAAACCAAAGAAACAATGGTTTGATACACTATAATGTCTCCTATTAGCACAACATAGCATCATCATTTAGCATTTGTCGTTTTATAATTAGACATGGTGTTAACGTTACTTACCTCCCATTAAAACGAGGTTAGCAGACTATCCTCTCTGATGCAGCACAATGGAAAACAGTCCCACATTCCTAGCAAACAGAATTAGCAGCTATTTGACCAAACTGGTAGTTTGGAGTTAGCAACCACCGGAGAGCCTAGCCACCCACCACACACCTGTTCCACTGTGCACACTGGAGGACCCCACCCACTGCAAAAGTCCACAAAAATATTCTCAGTCATTAGTGTATTGTTAGTGCTGGTTTGTGCTGTTAAAATTTTCGTTTGTGCCATTATGGTTTTTTAGATATAAAAGATTATTTCAAAGGTCATCCAGAGGTCAGCCCTCCACTTGCTCCAAATTGACCCAAAATTGTCTCATTTTTTAGCCCTTCGTTAGTGCTGGTTTGTGCTGTTAAAATTTTTGTTTGTGCCATTATGTTTTTTTAGATATTAAATATTATTTTAAAGGGTCATTCAGAGGCCAGCCCCCCACTTGCTCCAAATGGTGGAAAAAAGCCAACAATATTCTGTTTTCTTTGAAGATCTCAATATGTCACCGAAGGAGAGCAGTTTTCAACCTTTCCATATAATTACTAGGGCAGAACCAATTTAAGATAAGTGTATCATAGCCGAATCTCATTCTCCTCCCTTGCAGACTCGTTGACTTTAGGCACATTTACGTTAAGTGGCTGAGGGTTTAGGGCTGTCCCAACCTGAAATCAGAAAGTGGCCACTTCCTGATTTCAGAAAGTGACTGACAGAAAGTGACTGATCACTCACTGACTTTTTGAGCCCTTAAATGACCCCTTTTCCTAAGTCAGCATGCTACTTAGGAAATGAGTATATATAAGGAGGAGAACACTTCAACCAAATTGCATAACAAAAGTCACAAGTCTTTCTTTCTCCGTCACCTCTGGCATTGACCAACCAAATATGATAGAAAAATTCCATATTATCTATACTATTATTGATATTAATAATGTATTGTTATATTTGAGAAGTATCATACCTTTCATATGCCATGTTTAATGTGTATATATGCATTCCATATAGGATAAGTTTATATATTCTTGGCCTGTCCCTGTTCGGGTGCCAAATGTTTGAATAATTTAAGCTCAAAATTATTCTAAGTCAAATAATCAGGCGGAAAGTTGAATTTATGTACATTTATTACAAAATCACCCCATTGGCCACTATGGGGGAGAGGATACAAGGCATGACATTCAGGCACACCTAGAATCTCTAAAGGATCCATTCTTCTAAGTCTGATATATATAGGTAGGAGAAAGGAGAGGGAGGATGAGGATAAGGGAAGGGACAGAACGGGACAGTCCTGATAACTAAGCTTATCCCGGCGGACATCAGACACTCTGGAGACATGGGTCATGAAGACATGAGATCCATAAAACTGACAGAATGTCCATCTACCACTGATCTGTACAGGCTGAGAAATTCCTGTGCATTCCTGTGACCCAAAACAGGTTATGTCAAAGAGATTGTAATAAATGGCTTAGATACAGTGGGGATTAAAAATCCTTCAATGTGATTTTCTGGATTTTTTTTTCCTCTTATTTTGTCTCTCATAGTTGAGGTATACCTATGATGAAAATTGGAGACCTCTCTCATCTTTTAAGTGGGAGAACTTGCACAACTGGTGGCTGACTAAATACTTTTTTACCCCACTGTAATTCCTTACGCATGTACTGATCCTCAGTCTGAACTCTCTGAAACTACTCACAGAAACAGGCCAAGAATATATAAACTTATCCTATATGGAATGCACATATAAACATTAAACATGGCATATGAAAGGTATGATACTTCTCAAATATAGTAATACATTATTAATATCAATAATAGTATAGATAATACGGAATTTTTGAGATGCCTGTCAGACCCATCAGTCAATTTTAAGTAGCCGTCGCCGCCAGACTGGACCACCTGCAGATCATCCTGTCCTGATTCTGGAACTGCGCACCCGACCAAGCCGAGGCTCAACCCTAGGGCGCACTTTATCGCCCTCCCTTAGGGGAGCACCCACTGGCTTCCTCTGTCGACTGCGCCACGTTCTGGCTCTTTTATGACTCCGTCCATGTCCCTCGCCTTGGTTAACAGCACGGTTGGGGTCTGCGCCGTCTGGTGTTGCCCCAGACGCCAGATGATGGTGCGTTGGAGCGGCATCAGTTACTGCTGGCTCAACAGTGGTATCCCATTGACCACCAGAACCCGGCAACTCTCACTCTCAGGACCTTTCTGCCTCCACAGAGATCAAACCATTAGGTTATTTCCTTCCCGTGTCACGGGAAGGAAATAACCTAATGAGGTGTGACGTCTTCTGCGGGCTCAGGTTCGCCATTACCTGCGGAGAGTTGGAGGAGTGGGCAGGTGGTGGTTTGTGGGACCAGCCCTTTTATGTGGGATGTGACGACGAAGTGTGGGACTTAAGGTGGCTCATTCTGAGTGAAGAGGGACACCGCTGACACCATAGTACGCCAACTAGGCGGGGATCCCGTGCCAGTGTTTGTGGTCCAGCGGAGGACGAACCTGCACGGTATGGTTTGATCTCTGCGGAGGCAGAAAGGTCCTGAGAGTGAGAGTACCATACCACTGTATGGATCTGCTAAGCACCGGTATCGAGCCAGGGAGTGCACGGCGAGGGGCAAGTGTTGTGGACAGTGCGGCCTGCTCCATCACTTCGCCAGAGTTTGCTGCAACTTCGCCAAGGAGGAACGGGACCCGGCTAAGGTAACACTGAAAAAGAAGGCCCCAACGGTGGTTCACACAGTCTCACCTGACACTGACGGACGTATAGTTTGTGACATCGTGCTGGACGGGATGACGGTGCCGCTGTTGGTGGACACGGGGTCAGCAGTCTCCATCCTGAACTTGGCGACAGTAAGACGTTTTTTTTCCCCACTATAGAGTTAGCAGTACCAGCATCACCTGTTGTGGTTATGGTAGCCACCCGCTGGATATTGTGGGTTCGGTTTGGTTGTCGGTGAGGTACAGAGGAGCCTCTATCTACGCCAACGAGTTCATAGAATTTTTATTTATTACCACTTTTGTCAGATTCAAGTTATTTCTGTGACCATTGTGGGTTTTTCTTTCATTAACAGAGGGGTACCAACAATTTTGTCCACGTCTGTATTATATGATATTCCTATCCTACAGCACGTCCTAATCAGATCAGCTTTTTCAAGATCCATGTAAACAGTAAAATTCTGATCTGAATTGTAATCAGATTGAATAAATTTTGCACATGTGACTGTGGCTGATGTTTATTAGCGTGACTGAAATCTGAAGAAAATAATAACCACACCTGGTAAACCAACTTCCAAGTCTGTTTGCAGACAAACAGCTGTGCTGATCAATAATAAGAGTACATGTTTAAGGCTGTACTTACCATTTCTTAACATTGAGGGAAAAATCCCAAAGCATTAAAATAACTAATCATCAGACAAAAAAACAATATTGTGGTGTTTCACACAATGATGAGAGAGGATTTGGAATATAATTTACTTCTTCTTCTTCTTCTTCTAGATTTGATTGGTGGTTGACAACCAGCTTACAGGTGCATTACCACCACTGACTTGGTTATCATCACTCTACATCTTTGTATGAGGAGTTTAGTACAACTCCTTACCCAAGTCTGTGCATTTCTCTTTTATATCTTTATTTTGTACGCAGTACAAAGGGGAGGTCATCCACACACACACTCAAGGTGACACAGATACATAATCTCTCACATGCAGGGAAAACAACACTAACACAACCAGACTCATAACACAATTATATTGGTACAACAGTAACGTTCAGAACACAAGAATTATATCAGTCTATGAATCCCCCGCGGCGCAGAGCATGCCGGGAGGATTCCCCGCCCCTTATCACAGCCCCGACGTTACGTGTGTGTGTGCGAGAGAGAGAGAGAGACCAATTTCAGAAGATTAAAACCTACAAAAAGCAATTTTTCAGTGAATGGGACCTTTAAGGTCATGTCACACAACTCCCTTTCATTTAATCAGAATAACATGTAAAGGTGATCAAAACGATAACTACTTACACTCCTGAAACTCTCAGGCTGGTCAATACTATTACAAGGAAAATACACTTCTATCTTTTCATTTATGCCTAAATGTATATTTGTAGTAGAGGCTAAAACTTAAAAAAAAAAAAAAAAAAAAAGAAGGCTTTGTGTGGAGCGTCTATTGTACTATTACCTTCAAGAGAACGGCGCCATCTTGTGGTAACGTGAACTGTTACATGTGTGTTAGCGTGGAAGAACCAGAACACAAACTGGCACGATACTCTAAATTTATTCAAAAGTTTAAAATCATTATTTAAAATCAAATCAGCATATAAATGAACTTGATAAAACTATAATAATTTGTCAGCATCATTAACCATCCACCCAGTTATGTCCATAGATTTGTTTTTTTTTAATTCGGACACGTGGTGTACAACATGTGAATAACATGTTTCCAGGGATGATTTTAAACATGGCTGTTCTGGTGTCAAACAATGAAAACGATTTACCTAACAGATCAGTAAGGTTTGGAATCCTTTTGCTGTCATAAATGTTCAACAAATATGGCTTTTACAACCAGCTTAAAAATCATGCATTGTTCACGGAAACAATCACGCACGATGTTACACATTTCTCTGTAATAATGTCACGCGTGCATGTGCGGCCTGATCAGTGTCCATTTGCATTTTGCTTTCGACTGACATGGAAATATTAGTGTCCCCAGTGAATGAGGAAATACGGTTCAGTGGTAAAAAGTTCCCTCGTCACGCACACTGAGGCCTGTGTAGAAGTGGCTCAACGCGCAAGAAAAACTCACAGGTTTCAAACATGAATACATGAATACAGCACAATGCTGTAATCCATCTACTGCATATGGGTCACAAGGACAGCTGCAAAAAACAAGTTCTCTGTCAAGCTGAACCATAACAAACCATCAGTCTGAAATTTTGAAAATTACTCTTCATGGTCAGTCTGACACCATTATTCTTAATACCACACAAACACCGTTTTTACACAGTGGGCAGAATTTTTTTTTTTCTTTTGCAACGGTGGCCACGAAACATCTGAAATTTGTCAGATTTTCTAGACAAACTGGATAGGATTGTTTAATCATTTCTTCCTACCCCCCCCCCTCTATTTTCTGTCCCCATGGGTTATTTGAGATGTTCCTTGGCTTAACAGACATATCCAAAATAAATCTATTAAAACTCCAGTCTGTTTGAAGTCTACATAATCTTGGTCTCCACACATGGTCAGTAAGAGTAGGCCTGAGTGATATACTGAATATATATGGCTGCCTGTGATACATAAAATGCCTATATTGCACATATCGAGTAGTTTGTCACGTTACTAGGAGCCAGGACTTCACTCCATGCAGCGTCGCTCTCTCAGCGGCTGCCCTGTTGAAGAGTCGTCCCCTCAGCACCTCAGTCACCTGCTCAGTGCCGCAGAAAAAATTTTACAAAATGACTTCAATTTAAGAGTGAAATTTTGCAAATTCAAGAAAATAAAAAACGTCTCAAATGTATATGGAAAGTCACAAATTTTGTGCATTTTGTGCACAAGTTTAAAATTTCTGAGTAAAACGTTGCAAATTTACCCAAAATAAAAACCTACAAACTAAGTAAAGTTGCAAATTTGGCATGAGGAAAAAAACATGCAAATTAATGAAAAAAGTTACAAATTTAATAGAAATCCTCACAAATTGGCAAGAGTAAAGTCACCGTTTCCTTGATGCATTCTTACTCAAATAATTTTCTGGGTTGACTACTCAACCTCAAAAGGTAACACTACTTTTACTTGAGTACAATTCCTGGCTACTTTACCTACTTCCGGTCCCAGGACCCAGTTAGCTATATTTTCTTGAGAACAACAAAGTGATATCTACCATTTTTTTAATATTCAAATTTGGCATGTATTTGTGAGGTTATTATACAAATCATTACCCCAATATTTCAATACAGTGGTGAAGAATCCTTCAAATAATCTCTGGTAAAATCTGTCAGTAAAGCTGATGGTCAAAACAAAATCCACCTACCACATGACCTCTTCAGAGGATTTTAGGAATTAATTTTGAGTGGATTACTAAAGGCAATGCAGACAACATGGAACCACCCACACAATTCCTCACACTTACTCTACTGAATTAACAAAGGAGGACTGGTTTGATAGTTGCTACATGACTGTATTAAAGGGGTCATTGACTGCACTTTTTCCACATTTTAATAGCTCACATGTCTAATGAAATGTTTGTGACATATTTTGGTCAAATTTTCATTAATTATTTAATTGTTGCAGCACAATATGTGAATCATCTTTTGTAACCTTTCTCAAATGCCTGGTTTCAGTGCATGTCTCTTTAAATCGCTCAGACCGTATTCAGCTCCGCACTCCCTCTTACGTCACTATTGCTAACATTAGCTGGCTAGCTCTGATCTAGCCTAAGCCAGTTAACATAAATTTGTCTTAAAGAATGAAAATAATGCATTATTGGGTGTGGTTTCAGTGGTTGATAAGATACAACCAGTCCTTGGAGTACAATAAGCACAAAAACCTTTGTGTATGTATGGATAAACTATTAGCTTCAGCTAGCCACCTTTGGTCCCGATCATAGATAATACTACAAGAAAATTAGTTAAAATAATATCTAAGAACAACGTATATGGCCAAGTGTTGTAGGTGAACAAGGACTTCAGTGGGGGTGAAAAGAATTTATAGTCCAACCGACTCCAACTGCCTAGCATGCTAATGCTAATGGTTCAATGCACCATCATGGCAAAAATATGACAAAATAAGCCAGAATGACACGATATATTATCGACTGTGGATTAGTGAACCAGATAGAAACAGGATGTTATTAGGGTGACTGAAATCTAAACAAAAACAATATAACTCCGCTTGGTGTGAGCTTCCTAATATCACTGTTAGATCTTAAGCTTAGGCCTTTGGCTCCCCGTCCATCTGCATGACAGACAGCTAGGCTGACCAATAATGGAGTATCGGGTGGGTATCAAAGACGGTACTGGGCTGGTTTTACCATTTCCCAAAGTGAACCCAGAAGAGCCAAAACCATTGTTTTTTTTCTTTGTTTAAGAGAAGTGAGCATTTTGCTTTTTTTTGTGACCAATAGGTGCATTTCAGAAGATTAAAACCTACAAAAACATTGTTTTCAGTCACTGATTCCTTTAAACTGCAGCCAAATGTGACTCACTTCTGCAAGGATGCTGTAACAGGAGACGCCATCAATAAAGTTGTCAGTAGAGCGTTCCCCTCACCCCACTGTAACCTTCACAGCTGAGACAAACAGGGCACAATGCTAAATGGACACTGGGGGAAATAAAGCATGTTGATTTTTTTTAATGTGCAGATGTGGTTAAAGGCAAGGAAAACATCTCAATATGACAAACATGAACGATTCAGACCGCCGACTGATTATCTGACAATCATCAGATCAGAGCAGTACACTTTAACAATACTCATGGCTGGTGCTGTGACAACTCAGAGGAGCAGACACGCATAACAACGTGAGGTCCATGTCTGCTGTATTGCACTCACAGAGACAAATGTTCATTCAAGTTTGCATACCACGTTTAGGAAAATATCCTCTTCAGATCCACAGGTAAAGTCTTGGAAGTACAGTAAGTGGGAAAACTACTTAACAAGAACAATGAAAAAAAGAATAAAAATGTTGTTTTTTGATACAATAAGGTGTGGATCAGCCGAGTTCAGTTTTAATCTCCTTTAGGATGGTGCGGTTGAGATTTCTATAACAGGAGTGGTGAATAAAAGAGCCCATCAAGCTGCAGTCTGAAGTAATTTAAGATTATTCTCAAGCTGACATGCTAGCTCAGAAACACCAGAACCTACCTCTCCCAAAGTGCAATTTATAACATAATGCCTGTGTTTTATTATTATTCCAGCACCATGATGTCAGTTTGTAATGCAAACTTGGTGGAATCAAAGTCAAATCTCATGCCCAGCCAAATGGTAACACTGTAAAAATCAACAAACACACATAATCACACTTTCATATTTCATGGGTAGAGAGCTGAAGTGCACGTGTGAACGAGTAGCAGTAAACCAAATTTACATATGTATTTCCTCCGGCCTTTAATGTTAGACAGCAATCTACACTGTCACAAGCACAGTTTTGGAGATAGGAGCTCTAGATATACAGCGGGGGGAAAACTATTGAACACGTCAACATTTTTCTCAAACATTTTTCTGATAGAGTCATTGACCTGAGATTTTCACCAGATATCAGTAACAACCCAAGTAATCCATACATACAAAGAAATCAAGGCAACTGTTCACAAAACAAGTTATATTTAATGAAGTGGAATGACAAAGGGATTAAGTATTGAACACACCACAAAGAACTCATGACTGATGGAAGCAAAGAGCTCTCTCTAGACCTTTGCAACCTTATTGTTGCAAAACATAATGATGGCATTGGTTACAGGCACATTTCTACACTGCTGAATGTTCCAGTGAGCACTGTTGGTGCCATCATTCGGAAGTGGAAAGAACATCATTTTACCATAAACTGTCCACAACCAGGAGCTCCTTGCAAGAGTTCTGACAGAGGAGTCAAAAGAATTATCAGAAGTTATCCAAGAGCCAAAGACCACTCGTGGAGCGCTCTAGAAAGATCTGGAGTTAGCAGGTACTGCTGTTTCAAAGAAAACAATAAGCAATGCACTCAACCAACATGGGCCCAATGCCCGCTCACTTGCAAGACTCCATTGCTGAAGAAAAACCATGTTGAAGCTCATTTATAGTTTGCTGAGCAAGCCAGTAAAATGCTGGGAGGATATAGTCTGGAACTTTTTTGATGCCACAATACACAGCATGTTTGGAGGAGAAATGGCACTGCACATCAGCCCAAAAACACCATACCAACAGTGAAGTTTGGAGGTGGGAGCATCATGGTGTGGGGGTGTTTTTCAGCACATGGTACAGGCAAGACTTCATATAACTGAAGGAAAGATGAATGGACAAATGTACAGAAACATCCTTGATAAGAAGTGTTGCCATCTGCCAAAATGCTGAAGATGAAACAAGGGTGGACATTTCAGCAAGTGGTCCGAAACACACAGCCAAGGAAAGTCTGGCTCCAGAGGAGGAAAATAAAGCTGCTAGAATGGCCCAGTCAGTCACCTGACCTGAATCTAATTGAAAATCTATGGAACGAACTGAAGATCAGAGTTCATAGAAAACACCCACATAACCTTCAAGATTTGAAGAGTTTGTGTGGCAGAATGGGCTAAAATCACTTCTGAGCAATGCCTGCACCTAGTTTATCCATACAGAAGGCATCTGGAAGCTGTTATTACCAACAAAGGCTTTTTTTTTTACTAAATATTATATGAATTTAATCAAGTGTGTTCAATACTTATTCCCTGTGTCATTCCACTTTATTAAATAGAACTTGTTTTATGAACACAGTTGCCTTGATTTCTTTGTATGTATGGATTACTTGGGTTGCTACGGATATCTGGTGAAAATCTCAGGTCAGTGGCTCCATCAGAAATATGTTTAATGAGAAAAATGTTGACATGTTCGATACTTATTTTCCCCGCTGTATGTGCCTTCTTGAATAGGTCAATTTCCCAGCAGCTAGCTCAACATAACAACATGGGACCTGCTAATTCTCAAAACAGCAAGCTACCTAGGATGTTGATTTTTTCTTTCTTTTTCTTTAAAGATTTTTGGTCAGTCTTCCCTTTGTTGGACAAGTACAGTGAAGAGCAAGGGTGAGACGTACATGAAAGCTCAATCTGGTTAGGAATCACAGCAGGGGTCATACTAGTGTGGTATGTATCATAACCAACAGGCCAGCGGGATACGTGGATTTTGTTTCTTAAAAAAATGTGAAGGCTAATTATGCTTCAGAAATTTCTTCTTCACTAATAAGACGGAACAAAAATGCTAATGTGAGCAGTGCAAGCCAAATGCCACTAAAAACAGCACTATGTAACTTTGCTGTAGGGATGCGCCGATTGTGAAATTTTGGGCCGATACTGATAGTGTGTGTGTGGGGCAGGGGGGGGGGCTTGTCATCTGTCCCTCCTCCATGCCAGGGAAACAATGGATAGGACTTGTTTCTCCAGCACATTCCACAGATGCTCAATTGGATTGAGATCTCGGGAATATGGGGGATAACCCAAGACCTCAAACTCGCCGTTGTGCTCCTCCAAATTCACCAGAGATGTCCACAAACAAGTCAGATCCATGGAGGCCCTACCTCGCAACTTACAGAACGTAGAGGATCTGCTGCTAACATCTTGGTGCCAGATACCACAGCACACCTTAAGGGGTCTACTGGAGTCCATGCCTCGATGGGTCAGGGCAGTTTTGGCAGAAAAAGGGGGATACATGGATTTTGTTTCTTTTAAAACCAACACAATGTCTGGCAGGTGGTCTTAAAGTTATGCCTGATCGGCGTGTGCTTCAGCCCTTCATCACACCAGATTTGAAAGTGCAAATTTAATCATACAAATGTCTCATACAACTTTTATTTATAACCTTTCACGTGACAAAGACCATTTTTGTGGAAAAAAAAAATAACCGTTTCCTCAATCAAAAATTAAGAGTCAGGTGTCTTTTCAGCTTCATTTCCACCACTAACTCCATGCATGGGAAATGTGGTTCTTATTCGTCTAACCACATGGAAAACCGGAGGTTCAGCTGGCTTGTTTACAGCTCCTATTAGCTAACGCTATTGTACTAGCTCGTTTGAGGCACAGTTTACTTTTGCTGTTGTGATTGCATCTCAAATCTACTTTAATGCCAAACAGACCAAGTTCTGAGCTTTCAAACAATGTATTCCATGGCTACAAACTCCAATCAGGTTTGCTACCCTCATAGCACCTAAACAGAAAATGAAACACAAGTCAGCTGCCTGGGTTCAAGCAAAGCAGTGAATTTATGGATTTTTATAAAGTGGACGGACAATAAATCTTACTCAAATGAATCTATTGGACCTGTGGCAATGAAACGTGGCTGGATTTGTTTGAATATTATTCTTTTTAGGAGTTCAAGGACCAGCATTCCAGCAATGTCAGACATCATAGTAATGAGGTCAGAATGATATCACATCCGTTTAACTGCTTTCTAACAAAACATACTGGTACAATGTTTTTATGCACAAATTATCATATACTAACATCTAGCTAACAAATGAGTCAACACTGACCCAAAACAGTGCAGCAGGTGGTAGCTGACCGTAAAAACACTGTAGCAATATGTTGTGTCTGAAATCATTACTTAGACATCCAGTGTTCTTGGAACGCAGCTCGACTCTACTGTTTTCCAAAAGGGCCAGATAACACCAAAGAAATGTCTCCAAAAACAGGAACTCGCACCAAAGACATCTAGATGGAAACATGGCAATATGGAGCTGAAAAAATAATTTGAACATGGGATGACTAGTAGTGGTTACTGGTTCTGCTGGTTCAACCCAGAATCTGCAGCTCTGTGGGCCTTCAGATCACCACTCCACAACAACCCACCTGTCTGCTGGTGAGGAAAATCAGCAATTATTTTAAACGTTGCTGCATCACATTAGGGATCAAAGATGGGCGAGTTGTGATTTTACATTCATTATACAGTGGAAAAGAAATGATATGCACTGAGCTGATAATGTAAGGGGGTGTGGCTGTGTTGGTGGTGTGGACATCAGTACAGCAGCGGTTAAGACAAGTTTTGTACGAGAATTCCTTTTCTAGAGACAAACCACATAGCTAGCGAAAAGCTATGACCTGTACAGCAGACTTGTCTCTTAGAGCTCTATCAAACTGAAATGTTCAGACGCTTTTATTAATCCATTTATTCTTTTGCCGACACACCCGTCTCAATATGTCTGCAGGATTTGTGAAACCTTAAAAAGGCAGCAGTTATAGCTTAGATTGTTCTAAGAATTTCTGAGTCTAAAAAAATATAGAAGGCTTAGCCTAGCGATAAAACTTGCAAGACATTAATCCTTTTTTAATCTCAGAGAAGGCACACTGACTACAACAAAGTTATCGCAATAATCATTATATGTGCAAAAAAGCTCAGGTGATATTTCCTTAATAAGAGAAAGAAGGGGGGGAAGGAAAAGACATTCTCTGTAATCCTGTCTTGGTTCTGTGGAGAATAGACTGCCGGGTCCACAGGTGTCAGAGTAGAAATGTGCTTCAAGCCCAGATACCTCTGCATCTCCTCTGTTGGCACTGTGTTTGCCTTCGTGCGGCCACGACGACAGGTGCAGACTCTGCATGTGCACAGTTTATACGTGGCCCACAAGGCTGCACCAACGATGCTTCAGTATGAGAAGAGAAACTCCAGAAATAGCGCGATTGCGGGAACAGCTCAGACTGGACAATACTGAAGGTGAAAGAAAACAGCACTTTGGATCCCTTTATATATATTTTTTTGCTCAAAAGTAGTTTTGAACCAAAATGTTTAATTTTCTTTCAGCAACAATCTTAAAAACTTATAAGTTATCCAGCATTAGGAGGCACCTCTGGTCCCTCAGTGTCCACCAGCTGCTCCGTCGTCATCGTCACCCCCCACCCCCCTTACTTCCTCATTTTTCTTTAGTTATTCAGCTGTGGGTGAAGAGGCAGCGGTGGTCGGTGATGGCTTAGGGGCTCCGGGGGCCTGTTGGTTTACAATAACCTGGATCACAAAGTCCTTCTGAATCTTAGTGTCTTGAAGCCGCGTCTTGTCCGTGAGCAGCTTCCCAGAGAAGAACCAGCGCTGCTGGGAGGCATCGATGTCCTCATGGGCCTGGAGCTGCTTCTTCAGCTGCCCGATGGTGTCAGCCATGCTCGCACTGAGGCGTAGGTCCTTCCCTGTGGACAGTCGCACCTGATGAGGACAGAATGTAAGGCGATCAAAAGAAAAGCTACATGGAGGGATGGCTGAGCAGTAGCTCTGTGGGTGAGTGATACTAGGTTATAGTTCCTCAGCACACGGAACCTGGATTAGCGTCACAAGCTGAAGGAGATGAACACAGAATATGCACAGTGATTGCTACACAAGAAATTCAACTCTTTTTCCATCTGTATTTTACCTTAAGTTGAAATTCCTTCTTGGATGCTGCTGGAGGTTCAGGGTTCTCGCTGGGGTCCTCGTCACTACGCTCTGATATGAGGTTAACAGGTGGCGCCAAACAATAGACAGGCAGCTGATAGCGGTTCCCAAGCTCATCGTAACACTCTGCCAGAGTACCTAGTCGGGGAAAAAATAAAACAAGTTGTTCAACATAACCTGAGCTAACTAATATAAGATTAGCTGAGTGTGAGAGGGTAAAAGCACACATAAAACATAATCTGGAACAGGAGTGTGTGGTTTGTATGGTTGAATGCTGCTCTCTGGGGTATTTAATAACCACAGGAATGAGTGAGTATCTGGCTCTGCTAGCTGCAGCTGGTAGTGGATCAGTCCTGGCCAGAGTATAATAAACTACAGTAAATAAGCTAAAATAATGTCTAGAATGAGATATATGGTCAAGTGCTGGTAGATTAATGTAATAAAACTACTGAAACAAAACAAAAAAAGGGCAGTTGGAACATAAAACTGAAGTAACCTTGCTCATGTCGTTTTTTTTTTTTTTTCAGTTCTTCCCTTCTCCCTGTTGTGTGCATGTGTATGGCAGCTTTCACGTATTTCCCCTTTAAAGCGTGTCCTGCCCCACCGAAGCAGCACGGTCAGCGCTGCTCAGAAGCAGCAGTACACGGAGGAAAAATTTAAACCATTTTTACCAAAGAGGGATGCAGTGTCCATCCACATAGCATGAGATGACTGACTCATTGTTTCATCTGGGGATGCAAGGACATTCTGAGTGGGGTGCACAGAGAGTGGCGCGGAGTGCACTGAAGCTGTGTAGCTGTTGGACTCTGACCGCTGTCCGCGTCATCAACTGTTTTGCAGTGGGAGTGGATGAGCTAAGGCTGTATTTAAGAGCCCGATAAGAGAGTCCCTGTGCAGTGATGGCATGGTTGTGGCTGCATGATGGGCTCCCCGTACGCAGCTGGCTGGCCACTGGCGGGAGTCATGTGGCCCGCGGGCCCTCAAGAGGTATGTGTGGACACAGACTTCTGTACTGGACAGTGCTTAGTTTGGTGGCATGTGTGTGGGGTGACAATGGGCCTATTCTATATTATATTATGGCCATTGATGCCCGAATCACTGCGGTGATATTTTCATTGATGCCGCACTCTCATGGCTTAAATACGAGCCTCGTCAGTGAACTATAAGGGAGAAGAAACGAGGGAGGAAAAAAACAACTTGAAAGCTTCAATTAACCGTGATGATGATTTAAGGTCAAATCGTCCAGCACTAGATTAATGATCCTGGATGGGGTGAGAAGTCAAGGACAGCCACAAGCACTAGCTAAGCAAGGCTAACGCCCTTAGCAGGTATGTTGGTGTGATTACAAGGCCATCCAAAATATAATAAAAATAATTTTGAATAATGCCTGAAAGCAAGATATACAATAATAAAGTGTGGATTAGTGACCCAGCTGGGAACATTTAACATCTAGTGGGGTGAGTAGAATATACAGAGAGAGTAACCATAAAAACCATGGTAGCTCCTCTAAGCTAACTAGGCTACATGTGCTATTGGTGTGTGGTTTCAGAAGCTCACTCGGACACATCTACTTCCACCATCTTTAAAATTAGTATACCCAACTTCTTGCACAAAAGCATTGCAAAAGTGAATTTTTCATCATTTCTCCTTTAAAACTGAGATTGACAGCGCGGCTAAAAAGAATCAAGACATCAGTATTACTAAACAGCAGAAGAGTAACTGAACGATCATTCATCGCTGTAGCCAGCTGCAGGGATCCAACTGGTATATTGGCCAAGTCTTTTGATGTAACGGGCCGCTTTACCCAGTGTCAGTTCAATTATTATTACTATGAGCATGGTTTGTGTTGATTTAAAGCATTATTTGCGTAAAACAGAATTGGGAAAACCACTTGGCAGTATGCATCAATATACAAACTAACCATGTGCTCATGCTGCTTTTAGCTATACAACATCCACTACAGATTCTGTTGATTAATCGGGTGAGGTAATGTTTTGACTTATTTATCCAACATTAAAAAAAAACATGGATTTGGGGAAGCATTTGTGTTCTGACCATGAGGCAGTGTGATACTGGCTCCATCCACTATAGCCTGAGCCAACTCGTGGTCATTACACTCCAGGGCCACAGCAGCGGCTTTCAGTGCATCCCAGATCTCCTTACGCCCCTCGAAGGCCGGTGCCGTGTCCCAGAATTCGTCACGCTTGCTTCGTAGCTGGCCCTCCGTCATCGGGTAGTCGCTCTTCCACTTGGGACGATCTTTTCTCAGAGGCTCGTTACGCCCTGTGACATGAAGATCAGAGAAATGTGAAGACACTCAACAAAGATTTAGGGGGAATCTTTAAAAAGCAGAACACAAAGAACAAAGGTAGAATCCCCAGACCTGCTCACCAACACCCAACCTGCACCTTTCTGTAATTGTGGTCTACTGTATTATAACACCAATCGTTTCTCCTACATGTACTGTAGGTGTCTTTTTAAACCAAGGAAGGAAGGACAGGAAATCTGTAACACCAGTTTTATATAAACCTTACTGTGGTCCACAGAATAGAGGGGAAAAAAGCTGATTAATTCATGGCTTTTATCATCAATCACTTTCTGGGCTTTGATCTCTAAACAGAGCTGCCAAAGGAAAACAGAAACGACCAACAAGAGAGACACAGGACATCACACTCAACCCCAATATATCAACCCATTCTAAAACAAGGTCACTTAGTTTGCAAAATGCATGTGTAGACTATATCTGGGAATGTAACTTTACCCAAGTTTCCCACCATCCCACTCAATACTAACACACCTTGGCCAGGAGGGGCCTAAACACAGCAGAGGCACAAGTTAGTGCTGCACGCTTCCTTTGAATAACTGTAACAGTTTTGCAACACTGGGGGTGTACCGTTTCTGAAACCTGAAGTCTAAAAGTCAAATCAGGTGTCAAATGTCAGTTTCATTTTAAGTGTTTCAGTTTCCTTTAATAACAACCTTAAATCTACACAAACCCACTAACTGACAGAAACAGCTGTCACTGATGCGTGGAGCAGGAAATGAGGATAACAACAAAAGGAGACGATACTTGTCCAAGAGGTTGTCTTCTTTCTTAAAATCTAGTTAATTATGGAAGAGGCAGCTGAGAACGACTTGTATTTGCAGGGGAAATGGAGGTGCTTACTCACCACCACTCAGTTACGGTAATTAACAACGTATGCTATATACAGAAGAATTCAAAGACAGAGATGTTGATACATGTACACTGCTGTGAAAAAGTATTTGCCCCTTCCTGATTTCTAATATTTTTGCATATTTGTCACACTTTTTGCATATCTGTCACACTTGAATGTTTCAGATCATCAAAAAATTTTAATATGAGACAAAGACAACCTGAGTAAATACAAAATGCAGTTTCTAAATGATGATTTCATTACCTCTTATACTTCCGGATACCGCAGCCGGGCGTATTTAAATGTTTTTTCGTTTTTCTTTTTTATCTCAGCTGCACCATATTATTGAAATTTATTTATGTGGATAAATCCCTTGAGATGTAACATCTCGTTATCGAGGGGGTCCAACAAACAATAGTGAATTGTGTCAAACATGGTTACAGAAGGCAGTCATGCCTTATGTCGTTTGAAAGCTCAGAATTTCATCTATTTAGTTATTAAAACATATTTCAGAAAAATGATAACACTGGATTGAAATATAATTTTTAACCAGACAACGTTAGCATGAGCTCAACTTGGTCCATTTGTATTGCAAAGGGTCCAAAAGGATCCAATATATCCATTTGAGTAAGATTTATTGTCCATCTTGATGACGACGGGGAAAACTGACCATAAATAAAATCGGCCGAAAACAGTTAGCTTTGCAAGCTAGAAACACATCACTGCCAGGAGGTTGAACCGGAAAAAGAATGTCCCCCCCTTTCCCATCCGGGTTAGGATGGGTCATGCCCAGGAGAGACCGACAGCTCATTTGACCAAATAGAGCCTCCATTTTTTGATTGACAGCTGTGGAAACCCAATGAGCAATAAAGGTCGGTGAAGATCCAGCCTCACAGCTAACAGGAACACAACGAGCCAATTATATCAGAGTAAACAAATGATGGACGTGTGGCTTAGCCAACTAATTTCTGAATTCAGGGATACTTCACAAGGGGCCCATTCAACTCCGTTGCCCCTGTGACAGCGCGTGCATAACGCAGGTGTGTAAAGCTAGCGTAAACCAATCTGTGAATCCAAGAAAGCTATCCCAACCTACCTGGCCCTATGTGGAAAAAGTAATTGCCCCCTAAACATAATAACTGGTTGTGCCACCCTTGGCAGCAACAACTGCAATCAAGCGTTTGCGATAGCTGGCCATGAGTCTTTTACTCATGGCCAGCCTTTACTCATTTACTGTTGAGGAATTCTGGACCAATCTTCTTTATAGAATTGTTTTAACTCAGCCACACTGCAGGGCTTGAGCTTGAGGGCATGGCCGGACATTCAAGGATTTTCTGGTAAAGAGCAGAATTCATGGTTCCATCAATTACAACAAAGCCATCCAGGTCCTGAAGCAGCAAAGCAGCCCCAAAGCAGCCCCAAAGCAGCCCCAAATCACCACACTACCACCACCATGTTTGACTGCTGGTATCATCTTCTTTTTATGAAACTAGTACATACCCGTGCATGCCCATAGAAACCAAGTATAAGCAAGTATTTCTGCATGCCCGTACAAAGCAGGTGTAAGCAAGGGTGTAAGCAAGCATGTCAGCACTCATTCAGTGATGCCTGCCTTTGATCTTTGATGGTGTCATAGTTAAGCCTATGATCGTTGACAATGTCATAGGGAGTCCTATGATCGTGAGTCATGCCTGCATTTGATCTTTGAAGATGTCCTTTGTCCTATGATCTTTGATGATGGCCACACGAGTCCTATGATGCCTGCATTTGATCCTGGTTTAAATTAGTGTGTCCTATTCTTAATCGGGTGATGAGTATCTCTTCTTTCCTGTTTCTGGCAACTCCCATTCAGTTTAAAGTAATGTGTCCTATTTATTGGTTATCGGGTGATGAGCATCTCTTCTTTGGTGAGTAATGGTCTATAAGACATCATAAAGACACCCAGGCAGGCATCACAGGACATCATGCCTACATCGTAGGTAGCCAGTCCTACTGTCTACATGACGGCATCGCGAGTCTTATGTTGCCTGATATCTTCGGATCATCATAGGACATCATGTAGTCTTCATAGGCCGTCCTATGATGTGCTCTGATCATGACATACTGACATGATGTACTGCTTCGAATGGGTGTAGTTTAAAAGTAGTGTGTCCTATTGTTGATCGGGCGATAAGATTTCCAGATTTACACACAAACTGACAGAGATTTCTTGAATTTATAGAGTGAAGGATCATCATAGGAGCCAGTCCCAGTCCCAGACATCATAGGCAGCCCTATGATGTCCTAGGACCGTGATACACAGACACACACATAAACAGAGAGAGACAGACACACAGAGATTTCTTGAATTTATCAAGTGCTCTGTATGATGTCAGAGTTCGGTTTATGTGATGTCATATAAACGTCTGGTCCGGCCTCGGGATCGGATGGCATCAGCGCGAAGCTCCTCAAGTTCTGCGCAGACCAGCTGTGTGGGTTGTGGAAGCTGTGTGACCAGCTTCAACCTGAGCCTGAACCTGGGGAGGGTACCACAGTTGTGGAAAACATCTTGTGTGGTACCTGTACCAAAGACTTAACACCCCAAAGACCTGAACAGCTACAGACCAGTGGCTCTGACGTCTCACATGATGAAGACCCTGGAGAGACTGCTCCTTGCTCACCTCCGCCCCCTGGTGGGACCATCGATGGATCCACTCCAGTTCGCCTACCAGCATGGCATTGGGGTGGAGGTTGCAGTATTTATATTTATATATTTTTGTGTACATATGTATAGTCACTGCTCTTATTTTATTTTCTTATCTTCTTAATTATTGCTCTGAGTGTTGCTATCCCTGTGCTGTTGTAATCCTGGAATTTCCCCCATTGTGGGACTAATAAAGGCTTATCTTATATAGACATCACGTAAACAGTCCTATGAACACTGACATCATACGAACATCATAGGACATCAGGCAGACATCATAGGCCGTCCTATGATGTCCTATGACCGTGACAGACAGACAGACACACAGAGATTTCTTGAATTTATAGAGTGATTGTCTTGTCAGTCCACAGAATATTTTCCCAAAAGTCTTGGGGATCATCAAGATGTTTTTTTGGCAAATGTGAGATGAGCCTTTGTTTTCTTTTTGGTCAGCAGTGGTTTTCACCATGGAACTCTCTGCTGGTTGCCATTTTTGCCCAGTCTCTTTCTTATTGTAGAATCATGGACCAGTGTCAAGACTGAGGCAAGTTAGGCCTGCAGTTCTTTAGATGTTGTTCTGGGTTTTTCCTTTCTTATCTGTCCTTGAATTTCTTTAGATTGCAGAATGGTGTGCATCTTTTTGGGCTCTTTTAGCCTACTTCACTTTATCAGGCAGATTCTACTGAAGTGATTTCTTGATTCAACAGGTCTGGCAGTAATCAGGCTTGGGTGTGGCTAGTGAAATTGAACTCAGCTTCCCAAAAAATGTGGCTAATCACAGTTAATTCATGATGTAACTGGGGGGGGGGGGGGGGGGGGTACTTTTTCATATAGGGCCAGGTAGATTTGGATAGCTTTTTCCCTTAATAAATTTAATCATCTTTTATAAACCACTCTGTATTTACTCTGGTTATTTTTGTCTAATATTAAAATTTGTTTACTTATCTGAAACATTTAAGTGTGATGAATATACAAAAATACTTTTAAAAAATTAGGAAGGGCTGAAGTGTTTTTTCCACAGCTTTGAAAAAGGGAGCCATCAGAAAAGTGAAGTTGGCTGAGCAAATAACTAACTAACTAACTAACTAACCTGCACTTATATAGCGCTTTTCTAGTCACAAAGACCACTCAAAGCGCTTTCATTAATACTAACCCTCTATTCTAAGGGCCTATAGGAAACAGATATCTAGGGACAATTTAGAACAGCCAATTAACCTAACATGCATGTTTTTGGCATGTGGGAGGAAACCGGAGAAATCCCGGAGTAAACCCACGCAACACGGGGAGAACATGCAAACTCCACACAGATCACTGTTGGTCAGGGGCTGGGATCGAACCCACGATCCCACGATCCCCACAATCCCCCGGCCAAGGGTAAACTGTGCTGCCGCAGTGCTAACCACTGCGCCACCGTGCAGCCCAACAGAGGCAGTTAGAAGCAAACGACTGTCCTCTTTCTGCAATACCACTCTCAAAGTTTATTGGCTTTATATATTTGAGTCATACTGTGAGCTAATCTGTGAACAAAAGACAATCCGGAGCAAAGTCAAACACTAAAAATATTTTGGTCATTGCAAAACGTGTAAGAAATAAAATGCACAAAAATAGGTGTGGTTTTGGGTTTCTGTGAAAAACCAAAGACTAGCTGATTTAAAGAACATTTAGGTGCAAAGTCGTGCATTCCAGCCAAATGAAGTAATATCTGGGTGTTTTTACTGTGCCGGGCCCATAAAACCAAGCCACACGTAATCAAGATATGGTGAGGCATGCTGGGACTTATGGGTGTTCAAGAAATGTGTCATAAAAAAGGATCATATGCAAAACTCTGCTGTGTGTCAGGGTACAAGAACAACAATCCTGACAGCTACAAGTAGCTGCTGAAAGATTACAGCCTTTCACATGCCCCCAACGCCCCCATGCCTGGTTTTGCACTGCTCATTAACAGCAAACATCCGTAACTGAGCAGAGGATGGATGAGAAATGCCCTCTAACCCAACAGGCTGAATCAACGTACGGTTGTATCTACACACAGCCTCCCACATGGAGCTCATGCTCAAGCACAGAATCCTATCACCACAACTGTGCATTCATTAACTAAAGCTAAACTTAGCCTCTTTCATTTTAACACAGTTTGTGTACAGTGTCAAGCATTAACTCACTCACTCACTCACTTCCTTCCAGTTAAACAGGGTTAAAAACAAACCAGCCAGTCATATCATTTTCAGTCCACAATAGTAAATGGCCTTTCAGTGACATTTGTACCTTCAGATAGATCTATGCAATGTTCCAACAATGTTTGTGCTTACGAGGGTGGCACATTAAAGATTTCCCCTGACCCATTTCTTGTTTTTGTAGGAGGCTGAAATTGCACATGTAAGATAATGCACATCTCTATAGGTCACATGGGAATTTGCAGCTCTGAACTTCTAAGAGTTTCTCTTTTATAGGTGCTAAGGTGAAGCAAGATGTGACAATGGAACCAGTTGAATGCAGAGCAGTCATCAGGTTCCTGTACTTGAGAGGCCACACGGCACAGGAGACGTTCAATGAGATGAAGCAGACTTATGGAAAGGATGCACCACCATACGATATAGTCAAGCACTGACATCGACAGTTCAAATGTGTTTGGACATCAGTGGAAACGGCACCCATTCCCGGGCGACCACAGTGTGCCACTGATGAAGACACCATCCGGCAAGTGGAGGCCACCATTTTGGAGGATTGCCGCATAACCATTCACTAACTAGCACAACATGTCAAGATCAGCGTGTGGTCTGTGGAAAAAAAATGGAAGATGTCTGCGTGATAGATTCCCCAGTTGCTCACACCTTTCTAGAAGTAGGAATGAGTCACATGCTTTCAGGCTCTTTTCACTATGTGCCACGAAAACCAGAAGGCTTTCTTTGACAGACTAGTCACACAGGGCGAAACATGGGTCCATCACTATGATCCAGAGACTAAAACCCAGTTGAAGCATTGGAAGCATTATGACTCACCACCTCTGAAGAAGGCACATGTCCAATCCTTGGCAGGCAAGGTCACTGATGATAAGACTTCCTGGCAAAGGGTACTACAATTACCGGGACTTACTACGGTTCACTGCTGCAGAAACTGCCATCAAAGAGGCATGGCATCCTGACTAAAGGTGTCCACCTCATGCAAGACAGTGCCCTGGTTCACAACTCACATGTTACCCAGACGGAAGCACAGTCCTGCAGCTATGAAATCATTCCTCACCCCCCTCTCCTGACCTCACACCATCTGACCTCCACCTCTTTCCAACCATGAAGTCATTTTTGAAGGGCAACCACTTCCAATATGATGAAACGCTGATTTCCGAGGTCAAATTGTGGCTGCTGATGCAACCTGCAGACTTCTATAAGTGAAGTCTCCACAGCTGCATAAAGCGAAGGCAGAAGTGTGTGACCCTTGGTGATGCCGACGTAGAGAAAGACTAATAATTGTTCTAAGTTTGGTTACTCTTAGTCCATTGAAAATGAGTCAGGGGAAATCTTTAATGAGCAGCACTCGTACAAACCATGTGTTCATTAAGTGTACTACAGACTCAATCTACATTTACATCTACAATTACAGGTTATTTCAAAGTAGGAAAAACTACAAATAGCTCCTCTAAAACTTGACTAAGAAATAATAGCACAACTGCAAGTGGAACAGCTGATTGGGTACACTCTAGAGAATTTCAACTGTGCCGTGACAAAACATCTTCCTTTAAACCATCTTTTCTTTTAAAGCACACTGTCTAAACGTGTTCAGCCTGTATGCTCCTGTTCTGAAGATGCAACGGAGGCTTTGTGTCCCTTGGGAATATGCAAAGCAGAGGCTCGTACATTAAAATGCAATAAAAAAAAAATCCTGATCTATAATGTTTAACAAAAAAAAAAAGCTACAACTAATGTAACCAAACTTTGACCTGCAGACCAGCTTTCACGTGGCCGTCTCTGTGTGTGCTTGTCAAGCAGCATAGAGTCAGTAAATGACATAAAGACTTGTTCTTTCTGAGCAGAGCTTCATTTTCTCAGGCTGATGATGCCGATGCCAATAAGGCTGGGAAATCACCATGAGCTGCTGTCGAAAATCTGAGGAACTCTCTGTCTGATTTTCAGCAGGATTATGCAAAAACTACTGGACAGATTTTGATGAAATTTTCACCAAAGGTAGACCTTGGGCGACGGGTGAGCCCATTAGATTTTGGACGTGATCTGAGAGCGCACACCTCCGCCAAGGCCCTATCTCAGATTGTTAAAGAAAGTGAAAATGTGATCCAGAATCTGCATCCTTACCTGGATCACCTCCAAAGTCAAATGCGCTTTTCTGTAGCCCAAGGGCCATCTTGGCTGAAAATGTCATCAAAATTAATCCAGTACCTTTTGCATAATCCTGCTAACAGACAGACAGATCTTGGCAGAGGTATGTGCTCTCTGAATACATACCTCTTTAAGGCTTTTAACCAGCCTCAAAGACTTTTTCCCCTCCGAAGCAAGTTTGTGACAGCATTATTACACCTGAAAGTCTATAAGGGGGATTCTAATCACCCAAGTGATCAAAAAGACATTTTCAAAAGTGCGTTAGATTTTGAGAAGGCACTTCACCAACACCAACAGTTCCCTGATTTGATGAAGAACTTATCGTGTTCCAGTATGTTCATGTTGGCAGCACAGCACTCACAATGTCATATTTTTCCCCAAAGCACTACAAAATGACGTGTGCCAGCTTACCACTTTGATGACACAAATTCATCAGCAAGCTTACGGTTTTCTAAACAGATGCAATGCCACGAGGCAATAACACCACATTTTATGAAATAACATTAAAGGAACTTGTTCCAAGCGCTGACAGCAAAAAAAAAAAAAGCGTTTACATTTTCATTTTAAAAACTGAAGAAACATTACAGACAGTAGGCAGCTGAACGGGGACTTTAACTCAAAAGTTAAAATGTTAATATGAATTGTTAATTTATTTATTACTATAACCTGCCATCCCACAAAAAGTGAAGCGGTTAAGTTTGGGAACTGTTAAAAATAAAAACATGCCAGAAGCATTTCTTTGTGATTACAGTAGAAAGAATGTGGGGGAAAAAAAAACAAGTGAATTCGCACTTCTTCTGTCCTTAAGACATCTCAAACTATTCATGTGTTTCATATATTTTTGCTATTAAATGTAAACTTAGTAATGTTCCACTTACTACGGTAAATGATGAGAAAGACTGGAAGCTACTTTAACATCATTTCTCAATGTTCGCGATGCCCCCTGGATATGGTCGCCTCGTCACAGAGCTGGAGCCCAGGTGCTCCACCCTAATGCTGTTCAAAACCTTCCATTTGTGAGAGGCAGCCAATCACAAGACAGATGATGAACAATGGGTCCAATTTAATTAAGTCAGTCACACAGGTGCACACTCCAGCAGCAAAAATTTCAAACTAAGACAATGAAAGGACGCATCTTGGGTTACAGTCTGAAACAGGAGTAAAGTGGCCATACATCAAGTATGGTGGGTAACCCCCACTTAAGATTTTTTGAAGTATTTTGCATGTTTTTAATAGTATAGTAGTAGCCTTGCCTTTTCCAGAGGAAGGCTGATTTGCTCAGGAGTCTGACAGTTTGTCATTTACGACAAAGGTCACTGATGTTGCAAGATAAAAACTCGAAGCTGCCATGATCAGCCTCTGCAACACACAGAGAAAACACTTTACACACCAACAGCTGCCTTACCTCCGCGTCCACCATTCCTGGAGGAGCCTCGGCTGTGGTTCTCATCCCAGCCGTCCAAGTATCTCCCCACACACCCCCCCATCGTAGCCGCCGCCGGTGATCGTCTTGTCGGGTCCTTCTAGCTCAACCGGGGGCCCATTGCGGAGGAGGAGGATCGTAAACCCGGTCCGATGAGGAGGACGTCTCGCAGGATCCGGGTTGCGAGTGTCATCCGTGGGCAATCGTTAGAAATCGTGTCGTTTTAGTCTCTTCGTGGGTAAATAGTTCACCGTTTAAAAGGACTCCATGATCAGCGCCAGTGACCCCGACAGCAACGGCGGAAGAGTCAGGACAAGTTCGACATGCCAAACTGTTCTTTTTAGAATTCAGGGCTCAGTCAGCGTGTGCGTGGAAATTAAACCAGCCGAGCGAGGAAGTTTTAAAGTGGTAAATGTTGGAGTTTGAAGAGCGCTCACCTTCCGGGCTAACAGGCTAACAGGGCCAGCCAGCCTCCACAGCTGGAAACACAAACTTCCGCACCGTTTCCTCTCCCTTCATACCGCGGCTCTTGCGACAGCAGCAGCTAGCCACAGCCTCCCTCGGCCCTCCATATGAAGCACAGCTTTAATTATGTCAAACACTTTTTTTCCTCCTTAAAAGCTCCAAAATCTGTACTTCTCTGTCAGCTGGGGACTGGAAACGGTGAGACTGCGCCGCCGAACTTTTCCTTGCGCATGCGCATCGGCAGACAGCCGTTACAGTGCGTTTACGGATTTAATACATTGTGACAATAAAATAAATGAAATAAAATAAAGATGAACAAATAAAATGTCTACATCAAAACGGAATAAAATGATAAAAAAAATATGGACTGTACTCCCATCCAGTGGGCAAAACAAGAACTACACCAGAATTTATTTTAAAGTATCATTCCTGGAAAAATCACGTTTTTTTTTTCTGCTGTTAACGTGTCTGTAACATGTTTCTTGTGATTTACTAACTAACTAACTAACCTGCACTTATATAGTGCTTTTCTAGTCACACAGACCACTCAAAGCGCTTTCATTAATACTAACCCTCTATTCTAAGGGCCTATAGGAAACAAATATCTAGGGACAATTTAGAACAGCCAATTAACCTAACATGCATGTTTTTGGCATGTGGGAGGAAACCGGAGAAATCCCGGAGTAAACCCACGCAACACGGGGAGAACATGCAAACTCCACACAGATCACTGTTGGTCGGGGGCTGGGATCGAACCCACGATCCCACGATCCCCACAATCCCCCGGCCAAGGGTAAACTGTTATCAAGAGCAAAATCACTCCAAACTCCCAAGTATGTGTTTTTCTGCTGTGAATGTCTACTTAAGCTCCACCCCACCAAAAAAGGCAGATTAAGTAATGGACAGGTAGTTATAGATCCTTTAGAAATTAATAGAGCCTTTAGAGATTACTATGAAAAATTATATGATACCAAAAATGAATCTGACTTAACAAAACTAAATGGGTTTTTGAATGAACTATCTATACCGTGTATTCCAAATGAAAACAGGGAGATACTGGAGTCTAAAATTAGTCAAGAAGAAGTTGGGCTAGCCATTGATAATATGAAATCAGGAAAAAGTGCAGGACCAGATGGTCTTCCAGTTGACCTTTATAAAAAAATTAAGAATAAATTAATAAAACCTTTTTTGGAAATGGTTTTAGAAGCATTTCAAAATAGTAATTTACCATCATACATGAATAATGCCTTAATTATACTGTTGCCAAAACCAGGTAAACCCTCTAATAAATGTGAAAATATGAGACCAATAAGCCTATTAAATGCCGACCTTAAGATAATCTGTAAAATTTTAGCAAGAGGAATACAAGAAATTTTACCAAATATTATTAATCGAGATCAGAATGGCTTTATAAAGGGAAGACAAGGCTTCCATAATGTAAGAAGACTATTTAATATTATTTATTCTAATAAAGAAGCACCGGATACAGCTCTCCTATCACTGGACGCCGAAAAGGCCTTTGATAGAGTCGAATGGCCCTTTCTTTTTGAAGTCTTACAAAGGTTTGGACTTGGAAATAATTTCATAAAATGGGTTCAGATAATATATAATAATGCTACAGCAGAAATCCTAACAAATAACAATATTTCAAAATCAATAAAAATCAATAGAGGATGTCGACAAGGCTGTCCACTTTCACCTTTACTGTTTACTATGGCAATTGAACCTTTAGCGATAGCGATACGTCTACAGTCACAAATATATGGAATTAAAGTTGGACCAACAGAACATAAAATCTCCCTGTATGCCGATGACATAATTTTGTTTATGTCGAATCTTAAAAAATCAATTCCGACCTTGTTGAATTTAATAAAGAATTTTGGGGAAATATCAGGATATAAAATAAATAAAACTAAATCTTCAATATTAATGCTAAATGAGACCCAGAGAAATTACCCAGCCCCTGAGGTAAATCAATTCAATGTTGTAAGTCAGTTTAAATATTTAGGAATCCAAATTGTGCCTAAGCTAGAATTAGTCGCCAGTGTCAATTATGAAGCCTTAATGACAGATATTAATGAGTTACTTCAGAGATGGATGTCACTACCAATGTCGATGATCGGGAGAATCAATATACTTAAAAGTAATATCTTACCTAAAATACTTTATTTATTTCAATACATTCCCTTACCACCACCTTTAGATTTATTCTCAAGAATTAAAAAAAGTTAGTGGAATTTATATGGAACAACAGGAGGGCTAGATTACGTCTGTCTTTATTATATTTACCATTTGATCATGGAGGTCTGAAATGTCCAAATTTTATGTTGTATTATTGGTCGGCACAACTGAGGTCTATGACATATTATTTTTCATCAAATGATCTCCCTCACTGGACTGAAATGGAATCATACAATTTACCTTTACCTCTTCCCATATTCATATACTCAGACTCGGCAAAAAAATTACAGAAACAAGTTAAAAACCCATTTGTAAAACATATGATCAAAATATGGTGTGAAACTAAAAAATATTTGAAAGAACCACAGTTATTGTCACAATTTAGTCCAATATGGGGTAATCAATATTTTAAACCAGGGAGAGCGGACGCTGTGTTTAAAGTATGGAGTTTAAAAGGGATCCAAAAAATTCAAGATTTATATTTGTCATGTTCAGATAACATAATGTCTTTTGAAGAGCTGAGGATCAAATTTAATCTTAATAGAACACATTTTTTTTAAATATCTTCAACTTAGGAACTTTATTCGATCAAACCAAAATAATGCTCTCACTCGACCTATTTATTCATCCTTGGAAAAAATGTTGATGAAAGATAGTAAAAGAAAGGGTATTATTTCAGAGTTTTATAACTCATTGACACTATCCTCAAGTGAAAACTCACAGAAAAGATTAAACTACTGGAAAGAAGATCTGCAAACTGAAATTTCAGAGGAACAATGGGAATTGGCTTGTACAGAAGCTCAAACCAAATCAATAAATGTACGTCTTAAATTGATACATTTTAAATGGTTAATGCGGATGTATGTTACACGGGTGGAGTTAAATAGATATAACAAAAACATACCAGATACATGCACAAAATGTATGGAAAGTAAAGGAACCCTATTTCATTGTTTATGGGAATGTAGAATAATTAGAATGTTTTGGGAAGAGGTGAGGGTAACAATTGAAAAAATAATTTCAAAACAAATCATATTGAATCCTAAACTGTTTTTGTTGGGTCTGTACCCAGAAAAGCATAACTTTAATAAAAGTGAAAGAACATTCATAGACCTCAGTTTGCTTAATGCCAAAAAATGTATTGCACTATTGTGGAAAAAGACTCATAGACCAGATGTGACTCAGTGGTTAAGACAGATGTTAACAAACCTTCCATTAGAAAGAATAACATATATACTGAAATCAAAGGAAAGTGTGTTTGAGAATATATGGAGACCTTTTATTGATTATGTAAAAAATTTAAACATAACTCTTGAAGAAGAAGGTGAATGATGTGTGTGGACCTTGTAAATTCCAAACTGGTGAACATAATATGTATACTTATGTATTGGATTGTTTAGACTAAACAGAGGAGCATTGTTGAAGACTTGATTTTGTTGGTGGTTGTTGGTGTTTTTAGTGCATTTTTTTTTGTAGTACTTTAGTGTTAGTGTTTGATTGTTTGTGTCATGTTTGTTAAAAAAAAAAAGGTTCAATAAAGATATTGTGGAAAAAAAAAGGCAGATTTGTTTGTAACTATGGCTGTGTTCAGAATGTTCACTCACTCACTCCCTACTTGTTATATAGTGAATTCAGATATAGTGGACATATAACAATAAAATTAACTGCTTTCGGACACTACTGGCTTGTTTTTGCGGCATGGTTAATGATGTCATCACGTGAGACAGTAAAATGTAACAGACTAATGGTGGTAAAAAAAAAAGATGAATACCTGCATGTAATTTGTAGTAAACATGTATTAAATCAAATCATTTTTGCTGAACTAATAAATATAAATACCTTAAGGTGTGGAGTGTGTAAATGAAGAGGCATATTCATTTCAGACGATTTATTACACACTCACATCTCACAAGCAAAGAACAGACTGACTGGTCACATCAAGCATTCCTCTCTCTATATCAAGTCACACTTCACAAGGTTCAAGGCACTTCCTCATCACAGCATGACATCTACACTACACTTCATTCAACCCCCTCTCCCACTGTTCTCCCATGTGTATTCATTGTCTCTGTCTAAGGTGTGAAATAACCTGAGGCCCATACCGCCCCCCCAGCATCTTCCATAGAACAATAGAACATCAGTCCACATGCTGTTTCGGCTTCAGTCTCCTCCCATATCTGCTGTAACTGGGGTTTACTGCCTCCATGACGCTGCTGTGCCGGTGGGAGGCTGCTGGGAGTGTGTCCGACTGCGGGTGAGCTGTGGAGGGTGGGGGGGTCACTCTGTCCGTGTGTCTGCTCTGATGAATCGTTCCCCTGGGGAGGTCTCCGTGGGGGTCTTTCACGCCGAGGGACCCTTGCCAACAGCACTTGCTCATCCGCCACTACAAAGGCTGGTTTGAGTCTGTCTATGCCAATTCTCTCCTGTCTACCCCCCAAGTCTAGCATAAAATGCTTATCCCCTGTTTCCAAAACTCTGAACGGTCCATCATAGGGTGGGCGCAATGGAGGGCGGTGGGCGTCGTGTCTGACGAACACGAACTCCGCTTCTTCAAAGTTTTAGGCACGAAGGCACGCGTAAAACTGTGGTGGGCAGGGCCCGGCAGCGTGCCTGTGTTTGCGCTACGCTGCAAAAGCTGAGACGGGGAGTTGCCCGGCATGGGATTGTCCAGTAGAAATTCCCCGGGCAGCCGTAGGGGCTGCGCAAAAACAAGCTCTGCCGGGGAAGCTTCCAAATCCTCTTTTGGCACGGAGCGCAACCCCAATAAAACCCACGGCAGCCTGTCTACCCAATTTGCATCCGTCAGTGAAGCCCTGAGTGCTGCTTTCAGTGATCTATGAAAACGTTCGCATAAACCATTGGCCTGTGGGTTGTACGCGGTTGTGCGGTTGTGCACCCAGGCTGCGGGCCATCGCGGACCAGAGGTTGGAAACAAATTGCGGGCCCCTGTCAGACGTAATGTCCGAGGGGACTCCAAAACGCGCCACCCATGTTGTTAAAAAAGCGCGTGCTACGTCCGCAGACGTGGTTGCTGCCAGCGGGACTGCTTCTGGCCAGCGCGTGGTGCAGTCCACCACTGTCAAGAGGTGCGTGCACCCCTGTGATGGTGGGAGGGGGCCCACGAGGTCCACGTGAACGTGGTCGAACCTCTTAGCCAGTACCGGAAACGGCTCCAAGGGAGCCTTCGTGTGCCTGTGTACCTTGGCTCGTTGGCACGCCACACAGGCTGCAGCCCACTCTTTTACTTGTTTGCGTAGGCTCAGCAACACGAACTTCTCTCCCACCATTTTGACAGACGTGCGCACTCCTGAGTGCGCCAGAGTGTGAACCAACTCAAACACGCGGCGGCGCCATACGACCGGGACTACCGGACGCGGGCGTCCTGTGGAGACGTCGCAGATTGGAGGGGGCCGCCATCTTGCAGCACCCTGCTCTCCAGCCTTAACCCTGTTGGTCCAAACTGGAGCGCGCGCACATCTGCATCGCTAATCTGCTCCGTGGCCATGGCTGCGTAATCTATCCCCACGTAGACTGGGGCCACCACGGCGCGCGAGAGGCAGTCCGCCACCACATTCAGTTTACCCAACATATGCTGAATATCGGTAGTAAACTCTGAGATCGCAGCCAGCTGTCTCTGCTGCCGGCCCGACCACGGTTCTGAAACCTTGGCCATCGCAAACGTTAGTGGCTTGTGGTCTACGAATGCGGTGAAGTTGCACCCTTCCAGCCAGAACTGGAAGTGGTGTATGGCCAGATGGAGAGCCAGCAACTCCCTGTCGAACGCGCTGTATTTACATTCGCTGTCGTGCAAAGTTCTGCTGAAAAATGCAAGCGGCTGCCAAGCCCCGGCTACGCGCTGCTCCACGACCGCCCCTATGGCCACGTCTGAAGCATCGGTGGTGAGCGCTATCCGGGCCGTCGGGTCCGGATGTGCCAGCAGTGCGGCGTTTGCCAGGGCTGCTTTAACTTCCGAGAACGCCTGCTCTCACTCCGGGATCCATTCGACTCCATCCGCAGGTTTCTGTCTCTTGAGCGCGGCGTACAATGGTTGCATGAGCCATGCCGCGCGGGGAAGGAAACGGTTATAAAAATTCACCATCCCCAAAAATTCCTGCAGCGCCCTGACCCTCTGAGGCCAGGGAAAATCTGCTACGGCGCGCATTTTGTCGGGCAACGGGATCACTCCTTCCGGAGAGACGCGGTGCCCCAAAAAATCAATCTCCGTCACACCGAACTGGCATTTCACCGGGTTGATTATCAACCCGTGCTCCTCCAACCTCCGGAAAACCGTCCTGAGGTGGGTTTCGTGTTCGTCTTTGGACGTACTGGCTACCAGGATATCGTCCAGGTAGACGAACACGAATGGGAGGTCACGCAGCACTGCATCCATCATGCGCTGGAACGTCTGTGCTGCGCCTTTTAACCCGAATAGCATGCGCAGGAACTCAAATAAACCGAACGGAGTTATTACCGCTGTTTTGGGTACGTCCTCCGCGCGCACTGTGACTTGGTGGTAACCGCGGACCAGGTCTATTTTAGAAAAAACGCGCACTCCGGTGAGGTGAACGGAAAAATCCTGTATGTGGGGAACTGGGTAGCGGTCGTGTGCTGTGGCGTTGTTCAACCTGCGGAAATCACCGCACGGTCGCCACGCTCCCTCAGCCTTAGGGACCATGTGTAGCAGGGATGCCCATGGGCTGTTTGATCGCCTGATGATGCCCAACCTTTCCAGGTTGGCGAACTCCTCGCATGCTATGGCCAGTTTAGCTGCGTCCAAGCGCCGAGGTCTTGCAAAAACGGGCGGCCCGGTGGTGGTGATAAAGTGCTCCACCCCGTGTTTAGCAATGGCCGCCGAAAACGTTGGGACCGTGAGTGCTGGGAACTGAGTGAGCAGTGCGTGGATCTTACCGCCTGGAGTTGTGACGCTGGCTTGTGCTGTTGGCCGGGTCCCTCGAGCTATACAGGGGAGAGATTCAAAGGACAGTGCATTAACCAGGCGCCTGTTAGCAACATCCACAAGTAAACCATGTGCACACAGAAAATCAGTGCCCAGGAGCAGGCAACACAGTGCTGCTATGATAAAAGTTCACTCATACGAGCGGCCATGTAGAGATAAGGTCAGTGTTCTCTCACCGAACATCTTAATCTCCGAGCCGTTTACTGCCACCATTCCGGGGCCACTAGGTCCTGCCAGCCGGTCAGCATAGGACGGCAGGATGACGCTCTTCTGGGCTCCAGTGTCGACAAGGAAGCGTCTCCCCGAGTGCGAGTCCGTCACGTAGAGCAGCTTGTTCTCATCACCGGCGGTCGCAGCTGCTACCGACTGCCGGCCTTGGCATTTCCCGAGTGCTTGAAGTGGCACGGTGGCGTGCATCTGTGCGCGTTCCCTCCGAAGCGGCGGTGGTAGAAGCGGAACGTGTCTTTCTGGCGCCCCTTGGCCCCCGTTGCCGCTACCGTCGGTGGCTCCTTGCCTCCCCTGGTCGTCTTGCTGGGCTCCGCTGCCGCCGCGTTGACTGTGATCACCCTGGTGGTGAGGATGATTCGGTCTGCCTCCTGGGCTAGCGCATGGTAGTCTCGCGCGGCCAGCAACGGCGAATTGGCCAGAACCACTCTTGCTTCTGTTGGCAGGTTCCGGAGGAAAAGGTGGGCAAACAGAAAGTGCCCGTCGCCCGTGCCCATCAACGCCAGCATCTTCTCCATCAGGTCTACGGCCGACCCATCTCCTAACTCGGTTCGCGCCAGGAGCCTCTCTGCTCTCTCACATTCCGAGAGCGTGTATCGCCGGATGAGCGCAGCCTTGAGCGCCTCATATTTGCTGCTGGCTGGTGGCTGATCGAGCAGGCTCGCTACCTGCTGGGCTGTGCGGGAGTCCAGCGCTGCTACCACATGGTAGAACTTGGTGTCGTCTGCTGTTACTCTCCGGAGGGCGAACTGGGCCTCGGTGTGGTGGAACCAAGAGCGCGGGTTGTGCTGCCAGAAATCCGGTAGCTTGACTGAAACTGCACACGCGTTGCTGGGGGTTCCAGTCCTGGCTGTCTGCGGGTTGGCTTCAGCATCTCTGGGGGTTCCCGACCGGGCTGGCTCCGGGGTTCTTGCCTCGTGTTCCATAATACGTCTTGGGTCACCAGTGTGGAGTGTGTAAATGAAGAGGCATATTCATTTCAGACGATTTATTACACACTCACATCTCACAAGCAAAGAACAGACTGACTGGTTACATCAAGCATTCCTCTCTCTATATCAAGTCACACTTCACAAGGTTCAAGGCACTTCCTCATCACAGCATGACATCTACACTACACTTCATTCAACCCCCTCTCACTCACTTGGGCATTGTTCTCCCATGTGTATTCATTGTCTCTGTCTAAGGTGTGAAATAACCTGAGGCCCATAAAGGTAGTTTATGTTGTGATGTGAAGCTCTCACTCCGTTGGCTGCGCATTGCATTATGGGATATATTGGCTAATGTAGTGACCATCCGTTGTACACTACTTTTCAAAATGCATTGTGGGATATTTTGAGTGTACTATATAGTGAATTAAATTTTCAGTTAAGATTTCGAACAGTACTGCAAGATGGCTGATTCACTATATAGTTCACTATATGGGGAAGGAGTGACCATTTCGAACACAGCGTATGTCAGTATTCCTGCTTAGCCTGATTGGTTATAACATTAACCAATCAGGCTAAGCACTGAGACCCCTACTCAAGTCAGGGGGAAGAGAGAGGAGCCGAGGAGCAAGCAGAAGCTCAGCTTTTTACAAGTTGGAAAAGATGGCAGATTATATTGGGGGGGGGGGCTGAAAAGTTCATAGGCTGAAAAGTTCATAGTGGTCCAATATGACCACAAAGAACTTTTCAGCCTATGAACTTTTCAGCCCCGCATATGATGTTGTTCGTAGGACATATTATTGTGTGGCATGGGTGGTGGCTCACCTTTCCGGTTCCACCGCCACCTGGAGTATAAGAGGGCTGTGAGGAAGAGGGGCAGTCCCTTTGACCACCTCTCTGCCTGACGGGAGCTTCTGTATTACTTGTGTGAGTCAGCAATAAAGTCATGTTCAATTCCACCCTTGGTCTCATCATTCACCCTCAATTACCAACATAACATTGTCCTCTCTGGGTTGGGGACAGGCTCCTGCCCCAAGTGGAGGAGTTTAAGTATCTTAGGGTCTTGTTCACGAGTGAGGGGAAAATGGAGCGAGAGATCGACAGACGGATTGGAGCAGCATCTGCAGTGATGCGGACATTATACCGGTCTGTTGTGGTGAAGAGGGAGCTGAGTTCTAAGGCAAAGCTGTCAATTTACCAGTCAATCTACGTTCCTACTCTCACCTATGGTCACGAGCTTTGGGTAATGACCGAAAGAACGAGATCGCGGATACAAGCGGCTGAAATGAGCTTTCTCCGTAGGATTGCTGGACTCACCCTCAGGGTGAGGAGCTCAGTCATCCGGGAGAGGCTCAGAGTAGAACCGCTGCTCCTCCACATTGAAAGGAGTCAGTTGAGGTGGTATGGGCATCTGATTAGGATGCCTCCTGGACGCCTCCCACTTGAGGTGTTTCAGGCACGTCCCACTGGGAGGAGACCCCGGGGCAGACCCAGGACTCGGTGGAGAGACTATGTCTCCCAGCTGGTCTGGGAACGCCTTGGTATCCTCTCTGAAGAGCTGGAGCAGGTGGCAGGGGAGAGGGAAGTCTGGGCTTCTCTGCTTGAACTGCTGCCTCCGTGACCTGGACCTCCGGAAAAGCGGTAGAAGATGGATGGATGGATGGATGGACATTTGGCGACGAGGGTAAAAGTATGGATGTGGGAGTCGCTACTATTTGGCCATTTCTGGAGCTTCCCGGCGAGCCGCCAGTCCCTTGGGTGAGATGGTTCGCCGCATTCCAGAATTACCTGGTGGCTCTGAACCTTTGTGAACTGAAGAAGATGCAGGCTCGGGCAATACTGGTTCATAATTTGGGTATGGAAGGACAGCGTATCCTTGCTACCTTGGGTGCTAGTGATAGCTTCGAGGACGTTGTTGAGCTAATGGCGTAACATTTTCGTGCCCTTGAGAACATCATTGTCCGGAGGATCCAGTTTCGGCAGCGCCGCCAGCGGACCGGCAAGTCAGTACAACGATATGTTGCGGACCTACGTTAGCTGTCCGGGGACTGCCAGTTTGGTGCATTGAAGGAAGAGGTGGTCCGCGACCAGTTGGCAGAGCACACATTTTGCTCAACGGCGAGGTTGAGGCTCCTCACGCACTCCGGCAGATTAACATTAGCCATGGCCGTCGAGATAGCTCAACAATGTGAAGCAGCAGCCAAATTGTCACATGACCTCGGTGAGAGAGCTACACTTCGCCACTCTGAATCACAATCTACGGTGCAGGCTGTGGACCCAGACAGTGATGATAGTGGGCAGGAGGAGGAGGAGGACGCTACCACTGTGAAGATAAGGTCCGCCCCGGGATCCCCCAGGTGTTTGGTTTGTGGGTCCACCAAGCACCGTTATAAGGCTAGAGAGTGTTCGGCTAGAGGAAAACGCTGCGGCAAGTGCGGACTTCTGCATCATTTTGGCCAGGGCCTGTAATAGGTTCGAGCAGGGAGAACAGCGACACAAAGTGGACTCCCCCACTCCAACTCCCACGGTTATCCACACCATCTCCCTGAACACCGATGGCCATACGTACTGTATGGTGAAATTGGACGGAGTGGGGGTGCCGCTGCTGACTGACACAGGCGCGGTGAGGTCCATGTTGAATTGGTCCACCGTGAGGAGTTTCTTCTCATATTACCGTATAAGAGGTCATTCAGCGCTGCTGTGTGGGTATGGTGGAAAGAGGTTGGCTACGGTGGGGTCAGTGGAACTGACGGCCCGGTACAGGTCGGCGGTGGTGTCCAACCTGAAGTTTGTGGTGACCGCCAGCAGTGACAACGTTATGGGCTGTGACCTTTTTTATGGACTGGGCTTCACCATTGCCATTGGTGTTGGAGAGGAGTGGTCGGGCTGTGGCTTGTGGGACCGATCGGTTCCGCAGGTGGTGGATGATGCAATATGGGATGAACCTTGGCCTAGTATTCTGGAAGATGAGCTGAACCAACCCCACCCAGGGCCATCACGGGAGGGTTCTGGTGCCAGAGCCCAAGTATCCCTAGCTGAGGGAACTGGGCGGCACAGTGGTACGCCTGTGACGGCGGGTGGAGCTGAGTGGCTGACCCATTCTGCTTCTGGGGTTCAGCTGGGAGGTACCAAGGAGCAGGGGGTCGCAATGACTTCGCCGGCAGACATAATGAAAGCGAGCGAGGCAGGACTGGCTGGCATGGTAAAACAATGTGCCACTCGGGGACACTGGAAGCTGAGTCGAGCTCCTCTGGGGGTCGCTGATGTGGTCCGATCCAGAGAGGAGGCCTAGTTGAGAGGAGTGCTGGGCAAACGCAAGCAACAGGATGACCAGGGGCGGCTGCAGGTCGTAGCGGTTCAGGAGGATGGCCACCTTCAGCTATCTGATGGTTCATGGCGGCATCCCAACAAACTGCAGCGCGCCAAGTGGGAGAAGGAGGTGTTTGGACGGCGGCACGGGCCACCCCTGGGCATGAAGAGAAGGTGCTCCGGAGGGAAACGTCTGATGGTTTTCTGGGGGGTGGTTCCTCTACTGGGGCAGACTGATGTTTGAGGGTGTTGTGTTTATTGCATGGTGTTGGTATAAATAATAATTAAGTTTATTGGGTTTATTAATGGGGGGTTATGCTCTGTTTATATATATGTTTGTTCTGATAATGGGGTTGTTTTGTGTTTTGTTATTTATGTAAGACCACGGCAGTTTTAGTTTAATGGACTGTGTTTAGTTGAGATGGCAGAATAATCCGTCTGGCCGTGTGGGGTTGGAACAGTAGTCCACCTGTTTCCCCCTAGCTTTAGTTGTTTTGTGTGAATGTTATAGGCCATGATATATTTCTGTTTACTTTTAGTGCGTGATTCGGGTTCTAAATTGGGGAGGGTCTTGATTCTATGTGTGTTTTGGACTTTTTTTTGAAGGGGGGATGTTGTTCATAGGACGTATTATTGTGTGACACGGGTGGTGGCTCCACCTTTCCAGTTCCGCCACCACCCGGGGTATAAGAGGGTTGTGAGAAAGAGTGGCTGTGTCTCTGACCACCTCTCTGCCTGACAGGAGTGTCTGTATCACTTGTGTGAGTCCGCAATAAAGTCGTGTTCAGTTCCACCCTTGGTCTCGTCATTCACCCTCAATTACTGACATAACACCGCATACATGTTCAGTTTTTGGCTGTGTGAGCAAGAAATCCTCTTGCTTACATGTCTTACCCACAGACATGAAAATACGACAGCAATGATTAATTTTATTTGGAAAAACATCTGTGTCCCTGCTAAAATACCAGAGAGGACACGGGTTTGCAGCCTGCGTGCCGGGGGAGATGGGCCTGGTGCGCATGGCGCACCAGCCGAGTGAGTTTCATCATAGGTGAACCTGCGGAAGGATCATTTTCGGTGGTGTTATGTCTGTAATTACCTTTTGGTTACAAAGGAAGCGAGGTGACTTGGAACACAGCTTTATTGACTGCTTGATAACAACAACCACAGACTCAGCACCGGCCAACCTCCAGGCAAGATAAGAGGCGTAAGATGCTCGCCCTCAGCCTTACATAGGATGGCCCAGTGACGTCACCGGAGGTGAGCGTCACCACCCAGCACTTTATAGTAAAATAATTATATGATACTATATAACATCCCCCTCCCTTAAAAAGTCCAAAACCACTCACTCAGTTAAGACACTCCCCAATTTGGGACCTGAATCATGCACTAACCAACAACAACTAATGTTTCCAAATGGCCTAACACAGTCACACAACAAAACCTAAAATAGGAAGGACGGGTGGACTGCCGTCCTGCCCACACAGCAAGGTGGATTATTCTGCCACCTGCTGGAGTAAATTGAAGTTAATTAAAATCCATTAATAACTAAAATTGCATGCAGTGCTCCTAAACTAGAGCAAAAAACCAGAATAATCCCTTATATCATTTTTTTTTTTACAACAACACCAACAACAACACCAGAACTTCAACATATACTATTAACAACCCAAGTGTTCAAGTAAAAAGGACATAACTGGCATTGGGTCAAAGGGCACCCTCTCAGTAGATGCACCCCTGGAAACAGCCAGTCTTCGTGGTAATGGCTGGCCCTCCGGACACTGAAGCTGCTCCTCTCTCCATCGACCTTGTCCCACATCCAGCCACGTTTCCCGGAGCCTTCTCCCGGACACGCCGAAGCCGATTTGCATGCCACACCGAGCTGTCCGACAACCTTAAGTGTGATGCGCCCAGTTTGTCCACTATGCGCAGATACTCCTGATGTTCCTCAGGTTGTTGTCTGGCCCGCCTTTGCCGCGGACATTCCTCATCTTGACTCCGAACCCAATCCAGGACCCTCAACGGGGTCTGGCTTGGCTTGAGACGTTATCGAGCACGCTGATCCTCCGTGCTTTTTGGTCCAGCCTCGACCTCTTCTAATGCTGTTGTAACATGCGCCAGCGTAGCTGCAGACCCCCCATCCCATTGCGGCCAAATTCCGGAGGGATCCAGGGCTAACCCATCGGTGCCACTCGCCGATGCTGATCGTCACTTCCTTGTGGTAACGTATCGTCACTTCCTGTTTTGCTGTCTGCCTGTGTGGTTTGCTCTCCAGCTCTCCAGCCACTAGCTAGCCACTAGCTATGGCTACTACCTCTCTTTCCTCTCCTCCTCTGGTGTGCTCTCTCTGTCAGATGTTTAACTACACCTCTGCCTCTTTTAGCGATAACGGTAAATGTAATAAATGTTGTCTTTTTGAGGCGCTCGAGGCGAGGTTGTCTGATTTGGAATCCCGGTTCCGCTGCATTGAAACACCGTCTGCGCCAGTTAATCTCGACGGACGCCCATTAGCTGCAGCGGAGCTAGCTAGCTTAGGTCCCACTGTCAGCGGTTCCCCGGCTCTCCTCAGCAGCGAGGAGACTGGGTGGGTGACGGTGAGAAGGAAGCCTAGTCGCAAAGCCCCGGTTCACCACCAACCTGTTCACGTTTCTAATCGTTTTTCCCCGCTCAGCGACACACCCGCTGAGGAAAAAACTCTGATCATTGGCGACTCTGTAGTCAGAAACGTGAACCTAGAGACTCCAGCGGCCATAGTCCAATGTATTCCTGGGGCCAGAGCAGGCGACATCGAGTCAAATTGGAAAATGCTGGCTAAAAGTAACTGTAAATACTCCACAAGTGTTATTCACGCCGGCATTAATGACATCCGTCTCCGGCAGTCGGAAGTCACAAAACTTAATATAGAATCGGTGTGTGAGTTTGCAAAAACGATGTCTGCCACTGTAGTATTCTCTGGGCCCCTCCCCAATCTGACCAGTGATGACATGTTTAGCCGCTCGTCATCCTTGAACCGCTGGCTGTCTGTGTGGTGTCCTAAAAATGACGTGGGCTACATTGACAATTGGAGCTCTTTTTGGGGAAAACCTGGTCTTATGAGACGAGACAGCATTCATCCCACTTTGGATGGTGCTTCTCATTTATCTAACAATCTGGCATCTTTTTTATCCAAATTTCCAAAACCGTGACTACTCAGAGTTGGGACCAGGAAGCAGAGTCACAGTCTTACACGCCTCTCTGCAGCTCCTCTTCATCCGCCACCCCTCAGCTTAGCCCCTGTCTTCCCCATCAGAGAATCGTTGTCTGCTCCCTCCAAAGTAAATAAAAATATAATGCATAAGCATCCCAAAGTGATAAAGCAAAATATTGGTAAAACTCAAATTAAACATAAAGCCTCTAAATTGAATGATTTGGCCTCTGTTCCTCCTCATAATTTAAAAATTAAATGTGGTTTATTAAATATTAGGTCTCTAACTCCCAAGTCTCTGTTAGTCCATGATCTGTTAATTGATCATCAGATTGATTTAATTTCCCTTACAGAGACTTGGTTAGGGCAAGAGGATTATGTTGGTTTAAATGAATCAACTCCCTCTGGTTATTTAAACTGTCAAAATCCCAGAAGTTCTGGTCGTGGAGGAGGAGTAGCAACAATTTACCATTCCAAATTACTAGTTAATGTAAAGCAAAAAACATGTTATAATTCCTTTGAGGGCCTGGTCCTCAGTGTTGGGCACTTTAGCAATTTCAGGTTAAACCCAATTTTATTTGCCATAGTTTATCGTCCCCCATCAACCTATTCAGAATTTTTATCCGAATTTGCTGATTTCTTAGCTGATTTAGTGCTGAAATCTGATAGAATAATTATAGTAGGGGACTTTAATATACATGTGGATGTAGATAGTGACTGCCTTAATGTGGCTTTTAATTCAATATTAGACTCGATTGGGTTTTCTCAGAAAGTAGGAAATTCTACTCATTACCTCCACCATACATTGGACCTTGTTCTGACATATGGCATAGAAATAGAAAATCTTGTAGTGTCTCCTCATAACCCGGTACTGTCAGACCATTATCTGTTAACCTTTGATTTTACTATTTCTGACTATTTGGCTCCTAAAGAAAAATATTATCACAGTAGATGCCTCTCAGATGATGCTGTTTCCAAATTTATGCAGATTGTTTTCTCTATGCCATGTGTCAACACAACGGAAATAAGCTATAGACAGCTTGCTCCTTCTGTAATTGATAACATGGTGGATAGTGTTTCAGCTTCTCTGCATCAGGCTCTAGACTTGGTGGCCCCCTTAAAAAAGAAAAAGTCTAATCAGAGATTTTTAACTCCTTGGTTCAACACAGAAACTCGTAGCTTAAAACAGAAGACTCGTCAATTAGAAAGAAAATGGCGCTCTACTAATTTAGATGAAATCTATTTAGCTTGGAGAAATCATCTTTTAATTTATAAAAAATCTCTTAGAAAAGCTAGAACGAGTTATTACTCTGCATTAATAGAAGAGAACAAGAATAATCCCAGGTTTCTTTTCAGTACTGTAGCCAGGTTGACAAAGAGTCAGGACTCTGTCAATCCTAGCATCCCCTTAGAGCTTACTAGTCAGGACTTTATGAACTTTTTCAATAATAAAATTTCATCCATCAGAGATAAAATCAATCAGATTCTTCCCACAGTTAACTTAAATACTGTAACTACTACAACTCCTTCTATTGATGTCTGTCTTGATGAGTTTACTCCAATCGACCTTTGTGAGTTAGACAAAATAGTTTCCTCATCCAAACCTTCAACTTGTCTTTTAGACCCTATTCCTACCAGGTTATTTAAAGAAGTCTTCCCACTTATTGGTAGCTTTATTCTTCATATAATCAATTCTTCATTAACTTTAGGCCATGTACCGCAGGCTTTTAAAATGGCTGTAATTAAACCCTTACTCAAAAAGCCAACGCTAGATCCAGGAGCTTTAGTTAACTATAGACCAATCTCTAATCTCCCTTTCATTTCAAAAATCTTAGAAAGAGTTGTTGCTACGCAATTATTTGACCACCTGCAGGGAAATGGTTTACTTGAAGAGTTTCAATCTGGGTTTAGAATCCATCATAGTACTGAAACAGCCTTAGCGAAGGTCACTAACGACCTCCTCATTGCATCTGATAATGGACTAGTTTCTGTACTTGTCCTTTTAGATCTTAGTGCAGCTTTTGATACTATTGATCATAATATTCTACTTGATAGATTAGAACACTATGTTGGACTTAATGGAACTTCGTTGCAGTGGTTTAGATCTTATTTATCTGATAGGTTCCAGTTTGTTCATGTAAATGATGAGTTTTCTTTCAGCTCAAAGCTTAGTCATGGAGTTCCACAGGGATCTGTGCTAGGCCCTACTCTTTTTAGTTTATATATGCTTCCGTTAGGCAACATTATTAGAAAGCACTGTATACATTTTCATTGTTATGCAGATGACACACAATTATACCTGTCAATGAAGCCAGATGATACTAATCAATTAGTCAAGTTAGAAGCCTGTCTTAAGGAAATCAAAGCTTGGATGACTTGTAATTTCCTGCTATTAAATTCAGATAAGACTGAAGTCATTCTTGTTGGTCCAAAAAACCTTAGAAATTCCTTTCCAAATCAAACTTTCAGTTTGGATGCAGTTACTCTTTCTCTTAATAGCTCTGTGAGGAACCTTGGAGTTATTTTTGATCAGGATTTGTCCTTCAATTCACATATTAAATTTGTTTCTAAGACTGCCTTCTATCATTTGCGTAATATTGCCAAGATTAGGAGCATCTTGTCTCAGAGTGATGCTGAGAAGCTGATCCACGCTTTTGTTAGCTCGAGATTAGATTATTGTAATTCTTTATTATCAGGCTGTCCTAAAACATCTTTAAAAAGTCTTCAGCTGATCCAAAATGCTGCAGCAAGAGTTTTAACAGGTACTAGAAAGAGAGATCATATCTCTCCGGCTCTGGCCTCCCTTCATTGGCTTCCCATAGAGTTTAGAATTAAGTTTAAAATCCTTCTTCTTACTTACAAAGCTCTAAACAATCAGGCTCCTTTTTATTTAAAAGATCTGATACTACCGTATCATCCTAACAGAGCACTACGCTCCCAAAATGCAGGATTACTTGTAATACCTAGAATCTCCAAAAGTACAATGGGAGGCAGAGCCTTCAGTTATCAAGCTCCTCTCCTGTGGAATCAGCTGCCAATCTGGATTCGGGAGTCAGACTCGATCTCTGTTTTTAAGAATAGGGCTAAAACCTACCTTTTTGATATAGCCTACAATTAGGGAGGGATCATGCGTTTCTGAACCCTCCCTTAGTTATGCTGCTAATAGGTTTAGTCAGCCGGGGGACCTCCAGTAATGCACTGGGCCTCACTCCTTTCCTCACTCTCTATGAAATATTTTTTTTTTTTGCTGGTCATTAACATTTGTTTGTTCTCTCCCATAGATTGAGTCCCCATCGTGCTGTTTACTCTCTACATGTCTGTTCTTTTCTTCTTCTCTATCCCCTCACCCCCCAGCCAGTCGCAGCAGATGACTGCCCCTCCCTGAGCCTGGTTCTGCTGGAGGTTTCTTCCTGTTAAAAGGGAGTTTTTCCTCTCCACCGTCGCCAAGTGCTTGCTCACAGGGGATCGCCTGATTGCTGGGGTCTTTCTGCAACTGTGGGGGTTCCCCCCTACAGTTGATAGTGCTATGAGATGACTGTTGTTGTGAAATGGCGCTATATAAATAAAGTTGAATTGAATTGAATTGAATCGATGCAGGCGCCTCACTGTCACGCTTGGTACTCCCCTCGACCATTTCCTGAGCGCCGGCACTGAGACCCCCCTGTGCTGGCCCTGAGCAAAATTGGTCCTGCTTGACCGCCATGGTGCCTGGTAGTTCATCCCACACCGTGTGGATGGTTGTCGGGGGCTGGTGGCGTGCTTTCTTCCATGGGCTCTCCAGGTTAAATCCATGGCACATCCTGGCAAAATGGTTCAAGTGACCACATCTGTTACAACGTGCTCCTCTCGCTGGACAGTGCTTAGCCTTTTTGCGGTGCGTCGCAGACCCACAGCCAATGCAAAGGGGCTTTCCAAGGGCAGGCCTTCGACTGGTAGTGCTGGCTTTCGTATTTTCGCTGTCCAAGCTACTTTTGCTATCCAGGTCCGTGACATTTGCCACAACGAGAGGCTCCGGCGACTGCTGTGACTGGCGCCCGGTTAGCTCCAGAGTTAGCTTGTCCACTGCTTCCATTTGGAGAGTTAGCTTGACTGCTCTGGCAAAGGTCCCTAGGCGCCGTAAGTAGCCTAGCCTGCAATGCAGTGTTGCTTGTATGTTCCGCAAGCTGGTTATAAATCATTTCTTCCTCCAGTATCCCAAAACAACACTCGCTAGCTAGCTCCCTCAAGTCAGTGACAAACTGCCAAACGGGTTCACCTACCTGCTGATGCCACTGCCGAAAGTGGACCCTCCAGACAGTCACGTTATCCGGGGTGTCGAAATGGCTAGCTAGCAGCTCCACTACCTCTTCGTAGGTGTCTGCAGCACCGAGCGTTTGCAGGATCCGCTGGCCCTCTATGCCCAAATTGGGCACCAATAGCACCCAGGATCTCTGCTTGTCGAGCTCCCCGAGCCCCAGTGCGTCAACATAATTCTGAAAGGTCTCGCACCACCTAGGCTAGGGCACCGGCGGTTCTCCAGGCACCTCGAGGAAAGGGCAGATAGGGACCATGCACACCTCCATGGTTTAATCTGACGTCGCCAATGTTATGTCTGTAATTACCTTTTGGTCACAAAGGAAGTGAGGTGACTTGGAACACAGCTTTACTAACTGTTTGATAATGACAACCACAGACTCAGCACCGGCCAACCTCCAGGCGAGATAAGAGCCGTAAGATGGTCGCCCTCGGCCTTACATAGGGCGGCCCAGTGACATCACCAGAGGTGAGAGTCACCACCCAGCACTTCACAGTAAAAAAACTATATGATACTATATAATAGATGGAGTGGAGAGGCAGTCGCTGTCTCTCTCTCTGAGGGCCGGCAAGCAGGTCACCTCAGAGCAGTTCGAAGCAAGGCGAGCTCCAAAGGAAGGAGGCCGGGGAGCGCCTCTGAGGCGAGCCGGCTGGCAGGCACACTGGACCAAAGCAAACTGCTCACCAGCTCCCAGCAAGGTGATCTGTGGTGAGTGGGTAACCAGAGACCAGTTGGGAGCCTTCCTGCCTCCATGCCAGACCGGGCAGCGACTCTTCCGTGTGTTCACCTACAACGGTACTTCCTCAAGTTAGATCGCCTTCTCAGAGCCTTGTACAATGTCCTTGTCTTCTTCCAGCTACTGGTGGGTGGGAGTATGGGTGGAGCTAATTAGAATATTCATAGATCTGCGCATACTTAAGTAGGTCAAAGACATAAAAACTCTTTCCAAGCCATTCTAAGACAATGAAAGTTTTTTGTGTATAAAAAGCCACAATGTACTATTTTTGGCAAAACACACTGGTTTTTGAGGTGGTTTTAGAGCTGCTGGAGTGGATCTTTAAAGTGCAATTCTTCCAGTTATATATACTGCTGAGAAAGGACTCAGTAAACAGTTAATACAAAAATATAATTGTCTGAGCCTTAGAACAACCTTTAAAGAGGTTATTGCAGCAGAGTGTCAGCCCCACCAGAGAGACTAGAAGCCCACCTGCTCAATGTCAAGTCTGAAAATCTGCATCAGTTTAGCTTCTGCAGAGGAGGGAAATATAAGTCTGTTGAGGCGGCATGAAATAAAGCAGCGTTGGTGAAGGTTTAAAGCAGGTTTATTAAATAATACCGCCATCACGAGCTCCGCTCCCGGCGCCGTGCATACGTGCCGGGAGCGAGCCAGAGGCTCTCAGCAGAGAGACACAATGTGCGTGTCCAGCAGCAGCAGTTGAAGAGTGAGTGAGAGAATGAGCATGGGTTACAGTGCAGTATATATACCCAACTACAACAATACATAAAAGAGCATTCCTCAGCAGTTGGTATGATCAAAGAGATTGCAGAACAGGCATGAGACATTTGCATTTGAGAGACATATTGATCTCGGTCTCTAGGTCACAGTAAGGACAGGACGCATGAACACAATGCATGAAAGGCACATTAACATCACAGAAGTGAGCCAGAAGAAGCGGGGCTGCCTGTAGACATTAATACACACATTTCACTGTTCTGTTAATTGCTCTAGCCGAGCGCTGTGTCTGTCCAGTCTGTTGTGGGGGTTACACCAACCCGCCACACGCTCCCTCCCAGAGGGCTCAGCAGGCGGCCGAGGTCTCGATCATGCAGCTTGGGCAGCGAGCAGGAGAAGCTCTGTGCAGGCGGAGGGGGGGGGGGGTGGTAAGTGCCGGCCGGGAGCGGTGAAATCGTCCTGGCCGCGCAAAAATTGCTTGTTGTTCCGCAATGTCGAGGGGCTGTCCCGTTGAACTTGCGGAGATCACAAGAAGAAAAATTAGTCTCTGACTCCTCTTGTGGCCATGAAGAAAAGCAGGAGCGGCTGTAAGAAAAAAAAGGAAGCAAAGGGACTTGGCGTGTTTGACTTTTAGGTGCAGGCGCAACACTAAAGCCTCGGGAACCGCAGACAGCTGAATTCCCCTTGAGTGCCGTGGCTAAGACCATAAAATCCAGTGAGAAAGCTGCGTGCCTCAGGTGAACGAGCAAGCCTGAAGGGCCAGTGTGCAGCAGAAGGAAGGCGGTCAGTGGAGCCGTAATTGTCCCGTGCGTGGTGCACCGTCCTCGTAACTCCCCGGTGCGTGTGCCGGGGCTCCGTGCGTGGGTGGGCCAGCTGGAGAGGAAAAGCCAGGGTCAGGGAGCTTAATCATCCCTGTTGTAGTTGCAGCAGATGGGTCATGGTGCGTTCAGGTCCACGTGTGCTCCGTCAGCTGTGGAGGTCGCCGTTGTGGAGAAAGGACGAGGTGCGTGCGCTCTCGTAAGGAGACACAGAATCGTGTGTCAGAAGCTGTGAGAGCGGCCGGTCCAAGCGTGGATGTGCCGGTCTAGGCGTGCAGATCTCACCATGAAGTTGCTGCGGCTTTCGGGGTCGTGAGTGATGTCCGAAGAGTTCCCTGAAGCAGAAGGGAGCTGCTGCGTTCACTTGTCGTCGAAGCATCACCGCCGGGTGCTGCGTTCATTGTCAGCGTGTTCTTTTCTGCCTTCAGGTCATGGTGCGTTGGAGCGGTGAGAGGGAGGAGACGTCTTGTGTCCCCCGGCCGGTTCAGCGTGGATGTCCAGACCAGAAGGTTGCGATGCACAAAGCGTGTGCATTTTCGGGGTCACCAGTGAGGCGGCATGAAATAAAGCAGCGTTGGTGAAGGTTTAAAGCAGGTTTATTAAATCATACCGCCATCACAAGCTCCGCTCCCGGCGCCGTGCATACGCACCGGGAGCGAGCCAGAGGCTCTCAGCAGAGAGACACAATGTGCGTGTCCAGCAGCAGCAGTTGAAGAGTGAGTGAGAGAATGAGCATGGGTTACAGTGCAGTATATATACCCAGCTACAACAATACATAAAAGAGCATTCCCCAGCAGTTGGTATGATCAAAGAGATTGCAGAACAGGCATGAGACATTTGCATTTGAGAGACATATTGATCTCGGTCTCTAGGTCACAGTAAGGACAGGACGCATGAACACAATGCATGAAAGGCACATTAACATCACAGAAGTGAGCCAGAAGAAGCGGGGCTGCCTGTAGACATTAATACACACATTTCACTGTTCTGTTAATTGCTCTAGCCGAGCACTGTGTCTGTCCAGTCTGTTGTGGGGGTTACACCAACCCACCACACTGTATTCATATGAGGGACCACAGCCTTACAGTTATGAAATTGTTAGACATCATAGAGACCATGAGTAGAGGAGGATTATAGGAGAAATAATGGCCACCAGCCAGAAATTAATCTGTGGTGTGAGGGAAATCAGTTGAGGAACTACACAGCTATTATGGTGTGTTGCTACAGTGGTGTGAAAAAGTGTTTGCCCCCTTCCTGATTTCTCATGTTTTTGTATGTTTGTCACACTTAAAAGTTTCAGATCAAACAAATTTAAATATTAGACAAAGATAACACAAGTAAACACAAAATGCATTTTTTAAATGAAGGTGTTTGTTATTAAGGGTAAAAAAAAAATCCAAACCTACATGGCCCTATGTGAAAGAGTGATTGCCCCCCCCCAATAAAAACATAAATTAACTGTGGCTTATGACACCTTTGGAAAGCTGAGTTCAATTTCTCTAGCCACACCCAGGCCTGATTACTGCCACACCTGTTCTCAATCAAGAAATCACTTAAATAGGACCTGCCTGACAAAGTGAAGTAGACCAAAAGATCTTCAAAAGCTAGACATCATGCTGCAATCCAAAGAAATTCGGGAACAAATAAGAAACAAAATAACTGAGATCTGTCAGTTTGGAAAAGGTTATAAAGCCATTTCTAAAGCTTTGGGACTCCAGCGAACCACAGCGAGAGCCATTATCCCCAAATGGCGAAAACATGGAACAGTGGTGAACCTTCCCAAGAGTGGCCAGCCGACCAAAATTACCACAAGAGCACAGCGACGACTCATCCAAGAGGTCACAAAACACCCCACAACAACATCCAAAAAATTGCAGGCCTCACTTATCTCAATTAAGGTCAGTGTTCATGACTCCACCATAAGAAAAATTGGGCAAAAATGGCCTGTATGGCAGAGTTCCAAGATGAAAACCACTGCTGAGCAAAAAGATCATAAAGGCTCATCTCAGTTTTGCCAGAAAACATCTTGATGATCCCCAAGACTTTTGGGAAAATACTCTGTGAACTGACAAGATAAAAGTTGAACTTTCTGGAAGGTATTTGTTCCATTACATCTGGCATAAAAGTAACAGCATTTCAGAAAAGGAACATCATACCAACAGTAAAATATGGTGGTAGTAGTGTGATGGTCTGAGGCTGTTTTGCTGCTTCAGGACCTGGAAGACTTGCTGTGGTAAATGGAACCATGAATTCTGCTGTCTACCAAAAAATCCTGAAGGAGAATGTCCGGCCATCTGTTTGTGATCTCAAGCTGAAGCACACTTGGTTTCTGCAGCAGGACAATAATACAAAACACACCAGCAAGTCCACCACTGAATGGCTTAAGAAAAACAAAATGGAGACTTTGGAGTGGCCTATTCAAAGTCCTGACCAGAATCTGACTGAGATGCTGTGGCATGACCTTAAAAAGGTGGTTCATGCTCAAAAACTCTCCAATGTGGCTGAATTACAAGAATTCTGCAAAGATGAGTGGGCCCAAATTCCTCCACAGTGCTGTAAAAGACTAATTGCCAGTTATGGCAAACACTTGATTGTAGTTGTTGCTGCTAAAGGTGGCCCAACCAGTTATTAGGTTTATAGGACAATCACTTTTTCACACAGGGCCATGTAGGTTTGGATTTTTTCCCTTAATAACAAACACCTTAATTTAAAAACTGCATTTTGTGTTTACTTGTGTTATCTTTGTCCAATATTTAAATTTGTTTGATGATCTGAAACATTAAAATGTGACAAACATACAAAAAAATAAGAAATCACGAAGGGGGCAAACACTTTTTCACACCACTGTAAATAGCATACATTTGTGAAAAATCCTGTAAATTTATCTGTCACACTTGTAGCAACTTTATTTGAAGGCTGACTCTAAAACTGGTGATTTTTAATCTGTAGTTAGTTACCCAGTAACTGTTGTTGGATTATTTTTAACATTAAACTTGGCATTAACGAGCTGGGGAAATATCCGATGTCATGCACTCATTTACATTAACTTCCATTTAAAAACACACAATGCCTCTTTTCCTCTCACCTCTTTCCTCTGTCTGTTCAGTGGGTCAGCTGGTGTTAACATAGTCTCTGGACTTCCGCACAAAAACATTGCAGTTCTGGTCTCCATAATGCTCATCTTCCCCCGATTTGCACACTTTGTTTTTTATTTTTACATTATCAAAAATGTAGGGAAACCTGGAGGTGAGCAGGAGTGGCTCAGCAGAAACTCAGAGCTTCTCCATGTTAAAGTTTATGATCAGAAGAATTAAAAAGCAAATGTCCTGATGAGCTGAAGGTTGGTATGACCTGTACAAACATAGTAGGCTAATTATTACTACCTATATATTTCACAACCACTGCTGCTGTACAGAGAGCTGACACAGACGTTTCCCTCCTTTTATGTAAAATGATGCATTTGGGGAAGAGCCGTTTTATTAGCAGTTCTGACAACTGACACTTCAAAATGTCTGCCTTTAGGTGTTGTAAATTAAAATCAATCATCTAAAGGGTAAGCTTTCAAGACACATTAAAAACAAATGTTTTAACAAGAGCAGTCTGAGGCAAGCGCAATATCCTCCACCTCCATTTTCTTTGAAGATCCCAATACTTACTGATGAAAAGCAGTTTTCAACTTTTCAATATAATTACTGTGGCAGAACCAAATTATAAGACCATCATCCACAAATATACAACAAAGTACTTGTATACAACCCATAGTTGTAGGTCAGGATCCCAAGATGAACCCATGTAGCAAGTACGGTGACCCTAGAGAGCTTTAAACGTTCTATAGTAAGAGATCATAGGGAGTGCCAACCTTGACCTTTGACCTTTTGACCCCAAACCTGTAGTCAGAGGTTATGGTCTCAGAATGAACCTGTGTACCAGGTATGGTGACCCTAGCTTTCTTTGTTGTTGAGATATACTTTATAAGGCATTTTGATGTTGACCTTTGACCTTGTGATCCCAAAACCACAGTCACACTTCAGGGTCACGGGGTCAACCTGTGTACCAAGTTTGGTGACCCCAACTTTACTTGTTGTACAGTAATAAGGCATAGGGAATGTTAACCTTGACCTTTGACCTTTTGACCCCAAACCCATAGTCTGAGGTCAGGATTCCAAGGTGAACTTCTGGACCAGGTTTGGTGGCCCTAGCTTTATTTGTTTTATATATATTACTTTATATATATTATCGTTTTATAGTAACTCGTGCATGCCCGTAGAAAGCACGTATTCCTGTCTGAAAACAGGTAGGTTAGGCTTTTCAGGCCCAAATATAGGCTGTGTTTGAAAGTGGAATACAAAGAGTACGTGTAGCGTATATGTAGGCAATCCCACATTAGACTTTGACAAATATGAAAGGGACTGAACACTAATATTTATTTGATTGTGTGAATATTAATTACAGAATTATTGAAAATGAATGGGGCATCCAATGTTAGCGACTGTTTAAGAACCCTTGTTTATTTGTTTGTCAGACTTATTTGTGTGATCTTTTATGAGTTATATTCATAAGTGTTGTATCTTGCACTTTGGGGAATGGGAATTGTTCAGTCATTATTATAATAGTTTTAGTTTATATGTGTAGTTTATAGTCGATCATCAATAAACTCATGCAGTTCTATAACAGGACATGTTTACAAATATTTGAGACCCATTCTAGTGCATCATTTTATATTTTAACAACATTATAAGTACAAAACACCGAACATTATTATACAGAGCAGGATGACCCATTTGGCTGCAACTGTTGCATCAGTGTTGCCCATTTGTCAGTAAATAAAAAATGATTTATTTCATTATTTGGGTGTTTTTGTGTCCTCTTTGGTCACAGTCATTGTTTAATCAAAGCGTGCATATGTGTCCGCATATGATATGCAGTTGATCTGGCCATTCCGCTCGACAATCATGGTGGTATTGTGGAGGAACGAATAAGTTCAGGCGAGATGCGGCGAGCTGGAAGGTGGCAGGATTTTATTTTCCTCCAACATCATGAGACACACTGTAGCTCTGTGTGCTGTGTTGTGTTGTGTGTCCTGTGTTGTGTTGAGCAGTGCTATTGAGGCATGTATAGCATGCAAATTGTCTTTTGTTTCCTCCACCCTTGTTGAGCGTGAATAAGAGTCAATCTGCATTGTGCTGGGTCACCACACGGCTCCCCCCAGAATGATCAAAAGGGGCTGTGACACCCCCCCCCCCCGTTGTTTGGCACCAGCTACGGTAGAACTGTCGGAGGGCATGTCAGTCTGTGGGGGGGAGGGGGGAGGGGTGGAAACAAACAGTGTGCTCCGCTCCGGGTTCCAGCACATTGAACGGCCGTGGATCGTGGGCGCACGGGCCGGTGCGTTTCGTACGTAATGGAACAAGACAGCGATCGGCCGGCTTTAGGGAGTGAGGTGTGGGAAAAGCGCTGTGGAGGAGGAGGGGGAGGGGGGTAGGAGTCAGTGAGTGCCGCCCCGGGACGTCAAAGGTGTCTGGGCCGTGCAAAAATTGCGTGTGGATCCGCAATGGTGAGGGACTTTCCCGGTAAACCTGGCGGAGATCCACAGTGGCTGTGAAAAAAAATTATATCTCTGACTCTTTCGCGGCTCGATCTAGCGAGGATGTGGGGAAGGCAAGTGGCCAAATTCCCCAAGGATGCGTAGCGGCTGTGAAACAATTGCAGCTGTGTGAGGGTGTGAGGCGGTTTGGTTTTAGGTGTGGGAGCAGCCTTAAAGTCATCAGGGAAAGCAATCGGCTAAATTCGCCTTGTGCGCCGTGGCTGAGAAACCCATACAAAGTCCTGTGTGCGGGCTGCATGTATGCTTCAGGTGCGTGAGCAGCCCTGAAGGTTCCGAGGGTGGCGATCGGCCATTTTTCTCGGGCATATGCAGCGGCGGAGGACGATGTATCAGTCTGTGGAGCCGGTTCGTCTCTGTGTGTGGTGTGCACTTGGCGCAGTGACCACATAACTGGCAGTTGCGCTGTCCTCGTAATCCTGCGGTGTGCGTGCGGGGCTTCTATACGCAGGAGGTCCACTGTCGTGAGGTTAGTCAGGTTCAGGGAGCTTGGCGGAAATCAAGGCAGTCGGCGTTGATGTTTTCCCTGTTCAGCAGCTTTCTTCGTTCGCTCGTGTCGCCAATCATGGTGCGTGTCGGTCCAAGCACTGTGTGCTACGGGGAGCGCGCTCCGGTGAGGATGAAGAGGTTGTAGGCATTCTCTGGTCCTCTGGGATCCACAGTGCAGTGAGAGGGAGCAGACAGTCATTCTCCCTCGTCAGGTCACCAGTGTGGAGGTAAAAGATCAGGCGAGGGGCGCACCATGACGCGTGCTGAGGCTTCCCGTCCAGGTCATCTCCGGGGTGTTCGCCTCGTATTCCATTCTTTGTCAAGGGTCACCAGTGTGGCGGAACGAATAAGTTCAGGTGAGGTACGACGAGCTGAGAGGTTGCAGATTTTTATTTTCCTCCAACATCATGAGACACACTGTAGCGCTGTGCGCTGTGTTGTGTTGTGTTGCGCAGTGCTATTGAGGCATGTATAGCAAGCTCTTTTATACATATTATACAAAGAGAGAATGCATGACACATTAGCATCACAGTAAATACACATGATTAGCATGACACTGGTTGGCTCTTTGTCCGTCTGTGCATTGTCCTCTGTATGCTAATTGTCTTTCATTTCCTCCACCCTTGTTGAGCGTGAATAAGAGTCAATCTGCATTGTGCTGGGTCACCACAGTATTATTATTAACTTTTAATTTTTAGGTAGCCGTGCACCAGGAGGAGCACCATGCTGAACCTGCGGTGTTGCAAAGGACAGCGGTGGCACACAGGTGAAACAGCAGCCGAGACTCCCGTTAACCAGGCAGGCTGGGCTTGGCTCCCTGCGAAGGACTGCGGTAAGGCGGTCCGGCTGCTGCGGCCCCATCGCACCCGCGCACCTCGTGTTCTCCACATATGCCGAATTATCCATTAGAGCTATGCAATCACAGCAACATTATAGTATAATTTTTACCTCCGCCAAGGAGGTAATGTTTTTATCGGTGTTTGTCTTTTTGTCTGTCTGTCTGTCTGTCTGTTACCAACATAACTCAAAAAGTTATGAACGGATTTTGACGAAATTTTCAGGAAAGGCACGGGGAACAGATGATTAGATTTTGGTGATGATCTGAGAGTGCATACCTCCACCAAGGGCTTTTTTGTATTTGTGCAGCAGGATTACACAAAAACTACTGCATGGATTTGGATGAAATTTTCACCACAGGTGGTTCTTGGGCTACAGAGGAACCCACTATATTTTGGTGATGATCTGAGAATGCATACCTCAGCCAAGGCTCTTATCTTCCCACAGTGTGTTAGCAACAATACTCCAAAAGTTATAAACGGATTTTGACGAAATTTTCAGGAAAGGTGTGTAATGGCACGGCAAACAGATGATTAGATTTTGGTGATGATCTGAGAGTGCATACCTCCACCAAGGGCTTTGTTTGTATTTGTGCAGCAGGATTACACAAAAACTACTGCATGGATTTGGATGAAATTTTCACCACAGGTGGTTCTTGGGCTAGAGAGGAACCCATTATACTTTAGTGATGATCTGAGAATGCATAAGAGCCTTGGCTGAGGTATGTAGTAGATTAGTTTATTTGTCCCTGTCAAATAAACTAATCTACTACATACCTCAGCCAAGGCTCTTATCTTCTCACAGTGTGTTAGCAACAATACTCCAAAACTGATGGACAGACTTTGATGCAATTTTCACCACAAGTGGCTATAGGCCTACACACAAACCCTTTACATTTTGGAGGTGATCCATGAGAAACAGAAGGAGCCTTGGCGGAGGTATGCACTCTATGAGTGCTTTTCTAGTTTTTAAGCATTAAATCTTCAGTATTCTCTTTTTCTGGTCAAATTTGTCGCTTTTCACATCCTTGTTTTGTTTACGGAGCACTCTGGTGAGTGGTTGTGATGCCACTCATTATCCAATCAGTACGGAGTCAATCCGAAGCCCCGCCCACACTTCTAGAAGCCAGAGCATGAGGAAATGGAGCGGTGGTGAAACTTTTATTGATTTTTGGACTGAACAACCCCATACTCAGGGAAGCACACCCTCGTAACCTCAGCAAAGCACTTATAAAATCTGAGGCCAGTCTGATTAACAGCTTGGGAGATATGTGAGGAACAGACAGACAGACACAGATACAGAGATTTTGTGCATTTATAGATAGTGCAAATGGAATGCTAACCTTGACCTTTTGACCCCAAACCCATAGTCAGAGGTCAGGATTCCAAGATGAATCTGTGTACCAGGTTTGGTGGCCCTAGCTTTATGTGTTGTACAGTAAGAAGGCATAAGGAATGTTAACCTTGACCTTTGGACCCTAAACCCATAGTCAGAGGTCAGGATCCCAAGGTGAACCTGTATACCAGGATTGGTGGCCCTAGCTTTACTCATTTTATAATAATAGTAAATGTACAGTGGGGCAAAAAAGTATTTAGTCAGCCACCAATTGTGCAAGTTCTCCCACTTAAAAGATGAGAGAGGTCTCCAATTTTCATCATAGGTATACCTCAACTATGAGAGACAAAATGAGAAAAAAAAAAAAATTAAAGAATTTATTTGCAAATTATGGTGGAAAATAAGTATTTGGTCACCTACAAACAAGCAAGATTTCTGGCTCTCACAGACCTGTAACTTCTTCTTTAAGAGGCTCCTCTGTCCTCCACTCGTTACCTGTATTAATGGCACCTGTTTTAACTCGTTATCAGTATAAAAGACACCTGTCCACAACCTCAAACAGTCAGACTCCAAACTCCACTATGGCCAAGACCAAAGAGCTGTCAAAGGACACCAGAAACAAAATTGTAGACCTGCACCAGGCTGGGAAGACTGAATCTGCAATAGGTAAGCAGCTTGGTGTGAAGAAATCAACTGTGGGAGCAACTATTAGAAAATGGAAGACATACAAGACCACTGATAATCTCCCTCGATCTGGGGCTTCATGCAAGATCTCACCCCATAGGGTCAAAATGGGTGAGCAAAAATCCCAGAACCACACGGGGGGACCTAGTGAATGACCTGCAGAGAGCTGGGACCAAAGTAACAAAGGCTACCATCAGTAACACACTACGCCGCCAGGGACTCAAATCCTGCAGTGCCAGACGTGTCCCCCTGCCTAAGTCAGTACATGTCCAGGCCCGTCTGAAGTTTGTTAGAGAGCATTTGGATGATCCAGAATAGGACTGGGAGAATGTCATATGGTCAGATGAAACCAAAATAGTGTGGCACACATATTTGAGTTGCTTAGGCTACATATTGTGGCCGACACACATTGTGGGCTCACGCTGCCACAGAGACAGGACTGAATGTGCATTGTGGGGTGTCACGTCTGCAAGGACTAAGGACTCGAATCTACAGGAGGTAACAAGGAAGTGTGAGATTTGTCTCTTTGTCCCACAGAAGACGCCCCGGAGGGTATTCCGGTTCATCAGGAAATGAGAGACAATGGTGAAGCTTCAAGGGGATGCTTTGTAACTGTATGTTGACTGAAGACACCATGTGACTTGAATTCTGATGCTGGAAATGTATAAAAGGGTGTTGAAGTATGATTCTTTCTCTTTCCTGCTTTGAGAATGCTAGAAGCTGCGTTCTGTCAAATAAAGCTGGTTTTATGACTGAAACTCAGCCTCGTTATTTGAGCAAGCTTCTACACTGGTGACCTACGACGGAAAATGAGCAGACAGAATTCTCCCGAGCGGGGCTCGGTGGAAGCCAGCCTGATGGCCGCCTCCACGATCCGGCTGCCCGATTTCTGGCAGCACAGCCCGCGCTCATGGTTTAGCGCAATCGAGGCGCAGTTCAACCTCCGGAGAATCTCCAACGATGACACAAGATTCTACCACGTGGTAGCGAAGCTGGACAGCGACATGGTCCAGAGAGTGGAAGATCTGGTTAATCATCCACCAGACAGCGACAAGTACAGCGCATTGAAGGACGCGCTGATCAGCCATTTCACCCCCTCAGTCCAACAAAGAGCAGAGGGGCTCCTGGCGCTGACGGAGGCCGAAAACGATAGACCTGCGGATCTGATGGTGAAGATGCTGCAGCTCAAAGCCTCTGAGGATGGCGAATTCATTTTCGCCCACCTTTTCCTTCGAACCCTATCACCAGCAGTGAGAGTGGCCCTGGCAGAGTCACCCCGATTGGCCAGGCGAGACTACCATGGGTTGAGCAAGGAGGCGCAGAGGTTGGTCTACGCCCACAAGCGGAACGCGGTCTCGGCCGCGGCGGCCAGTCCGGGAACGGCGTCCGGAGACAGTGCGGGTCCAGCGGCCGCGGCGCCAGACGCACCAACGACGGCGGCGACAGGAGCCAGACGACGCGGAGCGGAGAACGGTTCGTGCTTCTACCACCGCCGTTTTGCAGAGAGAGCGCACAGGTGCGTCCCACCGTGCAATTTTAAGCGCCAGGGAAACGCCAAGACCGAGGGCCGGTAGCGGCCGCGACCCTCAGCAACGAGAACAGGCTGCTTTACCTGACGGATGCACGCTCGGGGAAACAGTTCCTCGTGGACACGGGCTCTCAGCTGAGCTTCGTCACACCCACCTACGTGGAACGGCTGTCGCCTTCTAAAGCCCCCTGGGTGTCAGTGTCAGCAGCGAACGGCTCCACGATTAAAACGTTTGGTGAGAGGACCATGCTTCTGTCCTTACAGGGCCGTTCATTTGAGTGGACATTTATTGTAGCAGCAGTCAGTTTCAACATGTTAGGGGCTGATTTTTTGTGCTCACATGGTTTATTGGTTGACCTTGCTAATAGACGTCTGATTAATGCACTGTCCTTTCATTCTATTCCCTGCACAGCTCGGGTGGCCCCGCCAACTGCACATGCCAGCATCTCAGCCACGGGTGGTAAGTTTCACACTCTGCTTGCTCAGTTTCCAGCACTCACAGTCCCCACGTTTTCAGCAACGGTGGCCAAACATGGGGTAGAACATTTCATAACAACCACAGGCCCTCCCGTTTTTGCAAAAGCTCGGCGCTTGGACCCAGCTAAACTGGCCATCGCGTGCGAGGAGTTCACTAATCTGGAAAAACTAGGCATTGTTAGACGCTCCAAGAGCGCTTGGGCTTCGCCGTTACACATGGTCCCAAAGGCTGACGGCTCGTGGCGACCTTGCGGCGATTTCCGCAGGTTGAACAACGTTTCAGCTCACGACCGCTACCCGATTCCGCACATCCAGGATTTTTCTGTTCATTTGGCGGGGGCGCACATTTTTTCTAAAATAGACTTGGTACGCGGCTATCACCAGGTTCCAGTGCGCGCGCAGGATGTCCCCAAAACAGCGGTCATAACGCCTTTCGGCCTTTTTGAGTTCTTGCGCATGCCTTTTGGCCTCAAGGGGGCCGCGCAGACTTTCCAACGCATGATGGATGCAGTTTTACGCGACCTGCCTTTCGTGTTCGTTTATTTGGACAATATTTTGGTAGCCAGCACGTCCGAAGGCGAACATGAAAAACACCTCACAGCAGTTTTCCAGAGGTTGGCAGAGCACGGGTTGATAGTTAACCCAGCGAAGTGCCAGTTTGGGGTGGCGCAGATTGATTTTTTGGGACATCGCGTTTCGGCAGAGGGAGCAGTCCCCCTTCCAAATAAAGTGCGTGCCATAACGGATTTTCCGCAACCTCAAACGGTCAAGGCGCTTCAGGAGTTTCTAGGGATGGTTAATTTTTACAACCGTTTCCTCCCAAGCGCAGCACGACTCATGCAGCCATTGTACACCGCGTTAAAAAAACAAAAGCCCGCAAATAAAGTTGAATGGTCTCCGGAGCGGGAGCGCGCTTTTGCCCAGGTCAAATCAGCCCTGGCAAACGCAGTTTTGTTAGCGCACCCAGTTCCAACGGCCCGCATGGCACTCACCACTGACGCTTCCGATGTAGCGGTGGGGGCGGTAGTTGAACAGTTTGTGGCAGGTACCTGGCAACCCCTCGCGTTTTTCAGCAGGACCTTGCGCGATAGTGAACGGAAATACAGCGCGTTTGACAGGGAGCTTTTGGCCCTACACTTGGCCATCCGTCATTTTCAGTTCTGGTTAGAGGGGCGACGTTTCACCGCTTTTGTGGATCATAAACCGCTAACGTTTGCGATGGCCAAAATTTCAGAACCCTGGTCAGGCCGGCAACAAAGGCAACTAGCCGCAATATCGGAGTTTACTACTGATATTCAGCATGTCGCGGGTAAACACAATGTTGTAGCAGACTGCCTCTCACGTGCAGTAGCACCGCCAAGCCCCATAGGGGCAGACTCTGTAGCCATGGCCGCGGGCCCGGGCAGCGACGCGGGAGCGCGCGCAGCCCCGGTCTGTGTTGGGTTAGATTATGCAGCTATGGCTGCGGAGCAGGTTAACGACGCGGACGTGCGCGCGCTCCAGTCTGGACCAACAGGGTTAAGGCTGGAGCACAGGGTGCAACAAAACGGTATGCCCCCGCTAATCTGCGATGTCTCCACGGGACGGCCCCGCCCTGTGGTGCCAACCGCGTGGCGTCGCCGTGTTTTTGACTTGGTCCACTCTCTCGCGCACCCGGGGGTGCGCGCATCGATCAAATTGGTGGGGGAGAAATTTGTTTGGCCCGGGTTGCGCAAACAGGTCAAGGAATGGGCAGCAGCCTGCGTAGCGTGTCAGCGAGCTAAAATACACAGACACACTAAGGCCCCGTTAGAACCTTTCCACATCCCCGCTAAGCGTTTTGATCACGTGCATATTGACCTGGTCGGCCCGCTTCCGTTATCACACGGGCACACATCTTTTGACGATGGTAGACCGCACCACGCGCTGGCCAGAGGCGATTCCTCTGACATCAACCACAGCGGAAGAAGTTGCGCGAGCATTTTTAGCAGCATGGGTTGCACGCTTTGGTGTACCGTCGGACATAACGTCCGACAGGGGTCCCCAATTTATTTCCGAGCTATGGTCATCGATGGCCCGCAGCTTGGGGGTGAAGATTCACCGCACCACCGCGTATAACCCCCAGGCTAATGGTTTATGCGAACACTTTCACAGGTCATTGAAAGCAGCCCTCAGAGCGTCGCTAACGGATACAAATTGGGTAGACAAACTTCCATGGGTTTTATTAGGGTTGCGTTCTGCACCTAAGGAAGATTTGCACGCTTCCCCGGCTGAATTAGTTTTCGCTCAGCCGCTCCGTTTGCCCGGGGAATTTCTTCCTGATAATCCCGCACCTAGTGGCCCCCCCCGCTCAGCCGTGGCAGAGCAGCTCAGGAGCAAACACGCTTCCTGGCCCAGTCCACCACAGTTTCCCACACGTTTTTGTGCCCAAGGCTTTAAAAAATGCAGAGTTTGTTTTTGTTAAACATGACGCCCAGCGTCCAAGTTTGCGGCCGTTTTACGACGGACTGTTTCGAGTGCTGGAGACCGGGCAGAAGCATTTTCTGCTAGATTTAGGGGGCAGAAGGGAGCTGATTTGCATTAACAGGCTCAAACCCACTTTTGTTCTGGCTGACGAGGAGGTGCAGCTCGCGAGGCCCCCCCGCCGGGGCAGGCCGCCGAGAAGACATTCTCCAAAGTCTTCACAGAGAGGTGCTAACAGCTTTAATCCACAGGTGCAGAGAGATGTTGCAGGTGCAGCCAAGCCAGGGTGCAGCAGATTCGGCAGAAGATTAAAACCTAGGCAGTTGGTGGATTGATTAGCGATGTATGGAGTGCTTTGTGTTTCTCTTTTTGTTATGCCATGCAGATTTTGCCTTACTAGACGTTTGGGGGGGGTAGTGTGGCCGACACACATTGTGGGCTCACGCTGCCACAGAGACAGGACTGAATGTGTGTTGTGGGGTGTCACGTCTGCAAGGACTAAGGACTGGAATCTACAGGAGGTAACAAGGAAGTGTGAGATTTGTCTCTTTGTCCCACAGAAGACGCCCCGGAGGGTATTCCGGTTCATCAGGAAATGAGAGACAATGGTGAAGCTTCAAGGGGATGCTTTGTAACTGTATGTTGACTGAAGACACCATGTGACTTGAATTCTGATGCTGGAAATGTATAAAAGGGTGTTGAAGTATGATTCTTTCTCTTTCCTGCTTTGAGAATGCTAGAAGCTGCGTTCTGTCAAATAAAGCTGGTTTTATGACTGAAACTCAGCCTCGTTATTTGAGCATGCTTCTACACATATGTATATTACTGTTGCCTCACGTCTTAGAATGAACAATAAGTCTGGGTCTCCTGGGGATAACAGGAGGGTGTGAAATGTGATCTCTAGAGATGGCCTTGAGAGACTTCCTGACCACCAGGGTTTTAGGTGGAGAGGAGAAGACCTGGGGGGCGATGTATTGTGTCTTGGGATTTAAAGACAATGTGACTCTGTACTTTGATGTCCCAGGTATAAAAAGGGCAGATGTGGGAGGATGGCTCTCTTTTCTGTTTGAGAGGATGTTGGAGATACGTGAATGTTAATAAGCCTGAATTGAGAAATAAACTCAGCCTCATCTTTTCACGCTCTCCACAATAGAACTTTTTGGTTAAAACTCAACTTGTCGTGTTTGGAGGAGAAAGAATGCTGAGTTGCATCCAAAGAACACCATACCTACTGTGAAGCATGGGGGTAGAAACATCATACTTTGGGGCTGTTTTTCTGCAAAGGGACCAGGACGACTGATCCGTGTAAAGGAAAGAATGAATGGGGTCATGTATCGTGAGATTTTAAGTGAGAACCTCCTTCCATTAGCAAGGGCATTGAAGATGAAACGTGGCTGGGTCTTTCAGCATGACAATGATCCCAAATGTGGGGAGCGTGGAATAAAGAGGCTGAATTGCTTTTGATTCAGGTTTATTCAAGCATCACGTCCCCAGCCTTCTCTCTCACACGAGCAAAGAGGCTGAGCTACATCCAAGCTTCACATTTATACCATTTCACACAAAGGCTTTTCACACACAGGAAGAATCACGTATCCCCGTCAAAACCCTCTATTGACATTTCTTCCCCTTCCAGACATTCAGTTCTCCACCTGTCTCCCGGGGGTCGGGAAGTCCTTTCATCGTACCCCCGTCCTCTTGTTGTTCCCCGCAGGTGGTCCAGACCTATTGTCTCCTTCGGTCGTGAGGTCAATCACCATATGTAATCTCAGCATCTACTTTATGCTTAAACATATGTAGTCACAAATACACGGGCTACATAACCCCCCCCCCCAAACGACGAAGAATGGACAATACATTCAATTCTCAATTTTCAGTGAACATGCTACTACAGTACATCTAACATCAAACACTCAGTCTGTGCGCCGCCTGGGCTTCAACCGCCTTCCGAATCTGCTGTAAGTCGGCCTCGCCTTCCCTGCGGCGCCCCTCTGCAAAGGATCTGTTGATTGAGGAAGAGAGTGGTTATCTGACCCCTGCGGGGGCTCCGGGACGCTACCCCTGGGGGGTCTGCCGCGACGAGGTGCCCTCGCTACCTGTACAGACTCGTCATTCATCACAAAAGCAGGTTTCAGTCTGTCAATACTAACTGTCTCTTTTCTGTCTCCCAAATCTAGCACAAAATGCTTATCACCTGTCTCCAGCACTCTATATGGCCCATCGTATGGCGGTCTGAGGGTTGATCTTAGAGCCTCGTGCCTGACAAAAACGAACTCAGCATTTTTTAGAGCTTTGGGAACGAAAACGCGTGGAAAAGCGTGATGAACGGGGCCTGGGAGCATGTTCGCTCCCGTGCCGATTAGCGGCCCAAGGGCCGGGAGGGGGGCCGGCTCCGGGTGCTCTGGTAAAAACTCGCCTGGCAGCCTGAGAGGTTGTGCGAACACTAACTCCGCTGGGGAGGCATCTAAATCCTCCTTGGGCGCAGAACGCAACCCTAATAAAACCCATGGTAGTTTGTTTACTCAATCTGCATCCGTGAGTGACGCTCTGAGGGCTGCCTTCAAAGACCTATGAAAACGCTCGCATAAACCATTAGCCTGAGGATGATAAGATAAGATAAGATAAGATAAGCCTTTATTAGTCCCACAACGGGGAAATTCCAGGATTGCAACAGCACAGGGATAGCAACACTCAGAGCAACAATCAGAAGGCAAGAAAAAACAAGCAAGCAAGAGCAGCTAATATACATATGTACATATTACTATAAAATATATATATACACACACACACACACAGACACACAGTGCAGAGCATTGTAGCTGGATGGAATAAATATATGAATATATGAACACACAGTGCAGAGCATTGTAGCTAGATGGAATAAATATGTAAATATATAAACACCCACAGTATGGAGCATTGCAGCTAGGTGGAATAAATATGCAAGTATATAAACACACACAGTGCGGAGCAATGTAGCTAGATGGAATAATATGTAGATATATAAAAACAGTGCTGAGCATTGTAGCTAGATGGAATAAATATATAGATATATAAATATAAACACACCCAGTGCAGAGCATTGTAGCTAGATGGAATAAATATGTAAATATATAAACACACACAGTGCAGAGCATTGTTGCTAGGTGGGATGAAACAGCATAACCGTCTATTTAGTTATCCTACATGGTATGATTATGTGCCCATACATATTCTCACCCTCCATAGCGACCGGTATGTTCCTAGTTGTATGCCGGAGAGGACCATTGTGTAAGTCTATTGCATCTTTTGCATTCAAAAAAAAAAAAAAAAAAAAAAAACTATTAGTTTGTTACGTCTTTTTGCTATCTCTGCGAGCAGCCCTGCTTAGGTTGTACAGTCTGACAGCCGTTGGTAGGAAGGACCTACGAAACCTCTCGGTTGTGCACCTGGGATGATGTAGTCTGCTGCTAAATGAGCTCCTCAGTGCATCCAGTATGTCCTGCATAGGGTGGAACTCGGACTCCAGCAGAGATGACAGTTTAGCCACCGTCCTTCTCTCTCCTATCTCCTCCATCGGATCAAGGCGTTGCCCCAGGACAGAGCTAGCTTTCTTAATCAGTTTGTTCAGTCTCTTCCTATCGGCTGCAGTAATGCCACTGCCCCAGCAGACCACTCCAAAAGTGATGGCTGATGCCACCACCGTGTCATAGAATGACTTCAGCAGCGCCCCTTGTACACCAAAAGACCTGAGTCTCCTCAGCAGGAACAGCCTGCGCTGTCCCTTCTTGTAGAGTGCGTCAGTATTGTGTGACCAGTCTAGTTTATTGTTCAGATGAATACCCAGGTACTTGTAGGATGTCACCATCTCGATGTCTGTTCCCTGTATATTTACTGGTGCTGTGAGGGGCTGCCCATGCCTGCGGCAGTCCACCACCAGCTCCTTAGTTTTCCTCGCGTTGATCTGGAGGCAGTTCCGATGGCACCAGTCCACAAAGTCCTGGATAAGCCCTCTGTACTCAGCTTCATCTCCGCTGGAGATGAGACCAACGATCGCAGAGTCATCAGAGAACTTCTGTAGATGGCAATGTGTTGTGTTGTGTGAGAAGTCCGCAGTATAAAGAGTGAACAAGAAGGGAGCCAGCACCGTTCCCTGGGGGGCCCCCGTGCTACTGATGATCGTGTCGGAAACACAGTCCCGGGTTCTCACAAACTGAGGCCGGTTCGTGAGGTAGTCCAGGATCCATGATGACAGGTGCTGGTCCACCCCTGCGCGCAGCAGCTTGTCCTTCAGGATCATCGGTTGGATGGTGTTGAAAGCACTGGAGAAGTCAAAGAACATGATCCTCACCATATTCCCGGGCTTCTCCAGGTGGGACAGAGAACGGTGAAGGAGGAAGATCACCGCATCCTCCACCCCAATGCCATGCTGGTAGGCGAACTGGAGTGGATCCATCGCTGGTTCCACCAGGGGGCGGAGATGAGCAAGGAGCAGTCTCTCCAGGGTCTTCATCAAGTGGGACATCAAGGCCACCGGTCTGAAGCTGTTCAGGTCTTTGGGGTGGGAAGTTTTTGGTACAGGTACCACACAAGATGTTTTCCACAGCTGTGGTACCCTCCCCAGTTTCAGGCTCATGTTGAAGATATACGTCACGATCCCACACAGCTGGTCTGCACAGGACTTGAGGAGCTTTGCGCTGATGCCGTCCGGTCCCGACGCCTTCCTCGCCTTGATCTTCCTCAGCTCCGTCCTCACCTGTGTCTTGGTCAGGGTCAGGATGGGGGGCTGTGTGTTGGGAGTGGGGGGGGTGTCGGTGGAGTGGGGAGTGGGTAGCAGGACTTGATTTCTTAGAGGCAGCAGTGGTTGTTGTGCAGACAGGGGGGAGGGCGGTTGGTCAAATCTATTGAAAAACAGATTCAGGTTGTTCGCCCACTCCCTGCCCCCCGTGGCCTGGGGGGAGGTATTCTGGAGCCCCGAGATGGTTTTGAGGTTTCTCCAGACCCCGCTGATGTCGCTCTGTTGCAGCTTGTCCTCCATCTTCTTCCTGAAGCTGTCCTTGCCTTCTCTGATCTTTCTCCTCAGCTCCCTCTGTACGGACTTCAGCATCTCCCTGTTCCCCGACCTGAAGATCCTCTTCTTCTCTCTCAGAAGTGTTTTTATCTCAGGGTTGATCCAGGGTTTGTTGTTTGAGTGACGCCGTATGGTCTTGGTGGGAACGGATTTGTCCACACAGAAGCTGAGGTAGCCCGTGAAGGTGTGAATGAGGCCATCGATGTCCTCACCATGTGGATCGCAGAGCTGCTTCCAGGCAGTGGCTTCAAAACAGTCCTTTAGAGTGTCCATTGTCTCCTCAGACCATAACTCCACAGTGTGCATGGCCGGAGGTTGTCTGTGCACTAGGGGTTTGTACACCGGTCGGAGATGAACCAAGTTGTGATCCGATCTCCCAAGTGGGGGGAGTTGTGATGAGGTGTACGCCTCCTTAGTGTTTGCGTAGAACAAATCCAGTGTTTTATTGTCTCTAGTGTGGCATGTGACATACTGGGTGAAAGTGGGCAGAATGGGAGACAGTGAAACGTGGTTGAAATCGCCTGAGATGAGGAGAAGAGCATCTGGGTGTTCTGTCTGCAGCCTGCTGGTTACTGAATGGATGACGTCACGCGCTGTCCCAGCGTTCGCCGTCGGATTTGCATAAACAACAATGCAGATCACGTGTGAGTGTTCTCTCGGGAGATATGTAGGCCTCATGCTAACAGCTAGCAACTCAATGTCTTTGCTGCAGTGTCGTTGTTTAACAGTGATATGTCCCGGTCTGCACCAGTTGTTGTTAACATACATGATCACTCCACCGCCCCTAGTTTTGCCACTCTCTGGTGTTCGGTCAGCTCGTATCGTGTGAAAACCCTCCAGCTCAATGTTAGCATCTGCTGCTAGTTCAGTTAGCCACGTCTCAGTAAACAAAAGGAGAGAGCACTCCCGGTAAGTGCTATCATAACGGGAGATAGCCGCTAGCTCATCTAACTTTCCCAGTATCGACCGTACATTTCCCATGACAACAGATGGAAGGGAGGGTCTGTACCTTATATTTTTTGTCCTCCGCCTTACTCCAGCCCGGCAGCCGCGGCGTTTTCGCCTCAGTTCTCTCGGTATGTCGAGTTTTTCCAGTGGGACCGGGTGGCGGTTAAATGCTAGCAGCTCTTCCCTGTTATATCGTATCCTGCTATAAACAGTGGCTCCGTCCACCGGCTCAGGAGACATTTGGGATGATCTGTGTGTCCGTGATATAAGTGGGGTGAAAAAAAAAAAGTGATCAAAAGAGAGAGGAAGGGAAAAAAAACTCGGAATCGAGCCGCTGTTGCAAAAGGCAGCCGACTGGTGTGACGCCGAAAGGATAAGCAGTAGTGCGGTGAATTTTCGCTCCTAAGCCGCTAGCCATCGCTGACCAAAGCTCGGAGACAAATTGAGGCCCTCTATCGGACGTAATATCCGATGGAACCCCAAAACACGCTACCCAGGCCATTAAAAAAACGTGAGCCACCTCCACGGCCGTGGTCGATGCCAGTGGGACCACTTCCGGCCAACGTGTGGTTTGGTCCACCATTGTCAAAAGATGTGTGAACCCCTGCGACGACGGTAGGGGGCCCACGAGGTCGACGTGCACGTGATCGAATCTTCTGGCCGGAATGCGAAATGGTTCTAAAGGGCTTTTTGTGTGCTTGTGAATTTTGGCCCGCTGACAGGACATGCAGGCTTTTGCCCACTCTTTCACGTGCTTGCGCAGGCTCGGCCAAACAAACTTTTCCGCTACCATTTTCACCGAAGCTCGCACTCCCGGGTGTGCCAGGGAGTGGACCGAGTCAAAAACGCGGCGGCGCCACGCGGTCGGGACCACCGGGCGCAAGCGCCCGGTCGACACTTTGCAGATTAGGGGGGGCGTACCGGTTTGCAAACATCTGCTCTCCAGCCTTAACCCTGTTGGTCCAGACTGGAGCGTGCACACGTCCGCATCTGCACCCTCCTCCACTGCCATGGCTGTGTAATCTATCCCCACGTGAACTGGGGCCGCGCGCGCTCCCGCGCTGCTACCTTGCTGCGTGGTCGCGGTGGTATTCTCTGCTTCTGCGCGCGCCGGTGCCGTGACCGCGTGCGAGAGGCAGTCTGCTACTATGTTGAGTTTACCCGCTACATGCCGAATGTCAGTGGTAAATTCCGAAATTGCAGCCAGCTGCCTCTGCTGCCAGCCCGACCACGGATCTGAAATTTTGGACATTGCGTACGTGAGCAGCTTGTGGTCTACGAAAGCGGTGAACCGACGCCCTTCCAGCCAGAACTGGAAATGACGAATAGCCAAATGAAGCGCCAACAGCTCCCTGTCAAACGCGCTGTATTTTCGCTCGGCCTCGCTCAAGGATTTGCTGAAAAAAGCAGCGGCTGCCAAATTCCTGCAACATGCTGCTCTATTACGGCCCCTATGGCCACATCTGATGCGTCAGTTGTTAGCGCGATACGTGCCGATGGGTCAGGATGAGCTAGGAGCGCAGCGTCAGCCAAGGCTTTTTTTATCTCCGTGAACGCGCGCTCCCGCTCTGGGGACCACTCGATGGTATTGGATGGTTTTTGTTTTTTGAGCGCGGCGTATAATGGCTGCATGAGCTGCGCTGCGTGGGGCAGGAAACGGTTATAAAAATTCACCATCCCTAAAAATTCCTGCAATGACTTGACCGTTTGTGGTCGGGGGAAATCTGCCACTGCGCGCACCTTATCCGGTAACGGAACTGCCCCTTCTGGGGAAACGCGGTGGCCCAAAAAATCGATCTGCGCGACGCCGAACTGGCACTTGGCTGGGTTAATTATTAAGCCGTGCTCTCCCAACCTCCTAAAAACCACAGTGAGGTGTTTTTCGTGTTCTTCCTCTGAATTACTGGCGACCAAAATGTCATCGAGGTACACGAACACGAACGGGAGATCGCGTAACACGGCGTCCATCATCCATTGGAATGTTTGCGCCGCTCCTTTAAGACCAAACGGCATGCGTAGAAACTCAAAAAGTCCGAACGGGGTTATTACCACTGTTTTAGGAATGTCCTCAGGTCGGACTGGAACCTGATGGTAGCCGCGAACCAGGTCTATTTTGGAAAAAATACGCGCCCCCGCCAGATGTACTGAAAAATCCTGGGTGTGTGGGATGGGGTAGCAATCGTGTGCTGTGGCGTTGTTCAGCCTGCGGTAATCGCCGCATGGTCTCCAGGAGCCGTCGGCTTTCGGGACCATATGCAGCGGCGAAGCCCATGGGCTTTTCGAACGGTGAATGATGCCCAGCCTCTCTAGGCTGGCGAACTCCTCGCGCGCTATGGAGAGCTTGGCAGCATCCAAGCGCCGAGCCTTCACGAAGACGGGGGGGCCAGCTGTAGTTATAAAATGCTCCACCCCGTGTTTCGCGACCGTTGCTTGGAACTGGGTGAGGAGTGTGTGGAACTTACCACCTGCTGTGGCGACATTGGTCTGTACTGGTGGCGGGGACACTCGAGCTGAACAGGGGAGAGAGTAAAAAGAGAGTGCATTTACCAGCCGCCTATTGGCAAGATCAACTAACAGGCCATGTGAGCACAGAAAATCAGCACCTAACATGTTGAAACTCACCGCCGCTATGACAAAAGTCCATTCATACGTGCGGCCATGTAAGCGTAAAGACAAAGTCCTTTTCCCGTAGGTGTTGATGCTCGAGCCGTTTGCCGCCGTTGCTCCGCTACCACGGGGCCCAGCCAACCGGTCAGCGTAGGTTGGGGTGATGAAGCTCACTTGGGCTCCGGTGTCTATGAGGAACTCTCGCCCGGAGCCCGCATCTCTGATGTAGAGTAGCTTGTTGTTTTCGCCGAGAGTCGAAGCTGTTAACGACCCTCGGTCTTGCCGTTTCCCGAACTCCTGAAGCTGCATGGCGGCACACACCTGCATGCCCTCTTGGTGAACCTCCGATGATAAAAACAGAGATCATCTCCTCTGCTGCATCGGGGGCGCGCCTCTGCCACTGAACCATCACCTCCAATGCATCAAGGCCGCGCCGCTGCCGTTGTTGGTAGGATTGGGTCTGCTGCCTCTGGCTCACCGCTGCCTTGGGTCGCCGCTGCAGCCGTCTGCTCCCCGCAGGCATCCAGGAGCCTCTCTGCCTCCTGGGCCAGCTCCCGGAAATCCTCCTGGGTCTCATAACGTACGCTGGACAGCGTTCCCCTCATGTGCGTCGGGAGGTTAGTTAGGAAGATGTATTTGAAGAGGAAATTATCGTCGTCTGACCCCCTCAGCTGCAGCATGTCCTCCATCAGGGTACCTGGCCTGTGTCCCCCTTGGTCGAGCAAAGCCAGGAGCCTCCTAGTCCTCTCTTCGGCTGAGGGCGTGAAAAACTTGGTGAGGGCAGCTTTCAACCTGCCGTATCTGTCGCTGGCGGGTGGCTGCTGTACCAAGCTCCACACGCACCGAGCCGTGCGGTTGTCGAGCCTAGCGATGACATGGTGGAACTTAGTGTCATCCGCCGTTACCCCTGCGAGCGCGAACTGTGACTCCGCTTGTAGGAACCACGACTGCGGGTTGTCCTGCCAGAATTCTGGCAATCTGACGGCTACGGCGCTCGCTAGGGCAGACTCCAGCGAGTCCGGAACGCGGAGACCCTCTCCAGGCATTCTCCACATCACTGGGTCACCAATGTGGGGAGCGTGGAATAAAGAGGCTGAATTGCTTTTGATTCAGGTTTATTCAAGCATCACGTCCCCAGCCTTCTCTCTCACACGAGCAAAGAGGCTGAGCTACATCCAAGCTTCACATTTATACCATTTCACACAAAGGCTTTTCACACACAGGAAGAATCACGTATCCCCGTCAAAACCCTCTATTGACATTTCTTCCCCTTCCAGACATTCAGTTCTCCACCTGTCTCCCGGGGGTCGGGAAGTCCTTTCATTGTACCCCCGTCCTCTTGTTGTTCCCCGCAGGTGGTCCAGACCTATTGTCTCCTTCGGTCGTGAGGTCAATCACCATATGTAATCTCAGCATCTACTTTATGCTTAAACATATGTAGTCACAAATACACGGGCTACACCAAACACACCGCCCGGGCAACGAAGGAGTGGCTTCGTAAGAAGCATTTCAAAGTCCTGGAGTGGCCTAGCCAGTCTCCAGATCTCAACCCCATAGAAAATCTTTGGAGGGAGTTGAAAGTCCGTGTTGCCCAGCGACAGCCCCAAAACATCACTGCTCTAGAGGAGATCTGCATGGAGGAATGGGCCAAAATACCAGCAACAGTGTGTGAAAACCTTGTGAAGACTTACAGAAAACGTTTGACCTCTGTCATTGCCAACAAAGGGTATATTACAAAGTATTGAGATGAACTTTTGTTATTGACCAAATACTTATTTTCCACCCTAATTTGCAAATAAATTCTTTAAAAATCAGACAATGTGATTTTCTGGATTTTTTTTTTTTTTTTTTTTTCATTTTGTCTCTCATAGTTGAGGTATACCTATGATGAAAATTGGAGACCTCTCTCATCTTTTAAGTGGGAGAACTTGCACAATTGGTGGCTGACTAAATACTTTTTTGCCCCACTGTAGCATTTACCATTTACCATAGTGCAAATAGAATGCTAACTTTGACCTTTGACCCCTTGACCCCATACCCATAGTTAGGTGAGGGTGTAAGTCGTCCAAGATGTGTATTAGACACAACTACTGTATCGATTTGAAAAGTCTACATTTCTTTCAGTAGTTACTGTGTTTCGAAAGATTTAGGGAAAAATCTGACCTCAAGGTCAGCCAATGAGAGTCAAATTGCAATATGCGCATCATCAGAGTATCTCAAACCATGGTACCAATTTTCAAAACAATTGGAACAAAACTGTAGGAGGAGTTGATTTCTCAAAAGTGGGACAGACAGACTGACCTTCTTCAAACCCTTTGGGCTTCGACCGGCGGGAGATAAAAAATTACTTGCAAAATACACTATAAGATACGCTAGTATAATATTAACCACTGACTATTCTTTTCTTGCAAATAAAATAAAATATAAATGTAGAAATTCAAAATGAACAACATGGCTTGTAATGCGAATGTCAACTCTGGACTAACTTAGAACACTTTTGGAAACACAGCTAATAAAACTAGAAGACACAGAGAATGTATACCTCCACCAAGGCTGTTCATTCAGTGAAAAAGTGATCCAGAAGCTACATCCTGACCCAGATCACCTCCAAAATTTGGAATTTCCCCATTGTGGGACTAATAAAGGCTGAGCTTATCTTAAAATGTAATAGGTTCGTCCATAGCCCAAGGGCCACCTGTGGTGAAAATTTCATCAAAATCCATCCAGTAGTTTTTGTGTAACCTGCTAACAGACAAACCACCCCAATAACATTACTTCCTTGGTGGTCGTAAAAATAGTGCAGAGTTGCACAATCTGAGGGCTTTTTAATACATGCATGAAAGGATTCCACTAAGTCCATGACAGATTTGTTGCACAGAGATATCCTAGTCTAACGTGGTATACGTGTCCAAGAATGTCATTAATTCCACTATTGTTAGTTGCATCACTGGACTCAGTGTAAAATGAGATCTGTCACTTTTATTTTACAACTCATTTTGAAACACAGAAAAATCATTAGAGAAAAGAAAAACACCTAAAAGCACATCATGTAACCAGAGACACATACAGTGGTTTAGATTAGAAGGGTCTCATCAGGTCTGCATGAACCAGGGACAAAAGCATCAAGGCTCATCTGACTAATGATTTCCCAAGTGAAGAACTTCCTTTATTTGCCAAGAAGCAAAGCAGTACAAATGAGATTCAGTAACTGACATCTGAAAATTTCACATCAGACTGTTAATTTCTGATTTAAAACTGAGTAATTCTGTCTTTCAATTTCCTTCAACACGTAACATTTCAGAGGGAGAAGTAACAAAGCATTTAATGGAAATGTGTAGAGGACCTTAACAAAAAGTAAAAATCTTTAGGAAGCCAAAGACGAATCTGAGCTAATAGCGGATTCATATCTAGCACAGGTGGTGGGAGTGATGGTCACAGGGGAAAGTTGTGGTCTGCTGCACTGTCACCTGTTATTTAAAGCTCAGGCCCTTTCTTACAGTCAGAAATGTCTACAAACTTTTTAATGCTGATGAGTTGTAATGACTAGGAAATGTACCACCATTAAGAAAACAAACAAAAAACAGTTTTACAAGCAAACTAATCTGATGTCCAGCACATCTCACAAGTTAAAGCTGCTTTTAGCTTTAAGCTGCCTCACAGAATGGCAAATGCTGATGAATGCTGCCATTTTGGGATTTGCCAACTTTCCCGACCAATATTTGCAAAAATCAGGGTTCGTCTCCATCATTAGCAATGCTTCGTGACAGTTAGCAACAACTGCATCAATATTTTTGTGAAAGTGCTCACAAAAGACAGTTGGCGAACATTAGCTGCACGGTGGCGCAGTGGTTAGCACTGCGGCAGCACAGTTTACCCTTGGCCGGGGGATTGTGGGGATCGTGGGATCGTGGGTTCGATCCCAGCCCCCGACCAACAGTGATCTGTGTGGAGTTTGCATGTTCTCCCCGTGTTGCGTGGGTTTACTCCGGGATTTCTCCGGTTTCCTCCCACATGCCAAAGACATGCATGTTAGGTTAATTGGCTGTTCTAAATTGTCCCTAGATATCTGTTTCCTATAGGCCCTTAGAATAGAGGGTTAGTATTAATGAAAGCGCTTTGAGTGGTCTTTGTGACTAGAAAAGCGCTATATAAGTGCAGGTTAGTTAGTTAGCCGACTGTTAGCAAATGATAGCGACAGTGTTTGCGGCAATTAGCAACTATTTGCCACTCTTTGGGACATTTTGCCAACTCCAGACAAAATACCAGTCGAATGCCAGGCCAATCTTGAACCCAACCCGATAAAAAGGGTGAGCAAACCCTCTCCAGGATTTCGATTTCGAGGGTTTGTAAAGGTTCTTAAAGTAGTATTTCATGGAAAGTTGAATGCTGAGCAACATGGCAATTTTGGGATTTGCCAACTTTTCTGACAAAAGTTGGCAATAATCAAGCTAGTATCTCAGGAAGTGTCGAATGCAGTGCTTTCTGGGTTTCGGCAAGGTTCGTAAAAGGATGCAAAACAGTTTGCCTACAGCTTTTAAGGTCACCAACAGTTCTGTCATAAAGGGCCTTAAACAGTTGCTAGTGTTCACTACTAGGTGAACCAAAAAGAACTTTGTTGGCAAATGTGTTACAACCATTTGCAAACGCTTACAACTATTTTGCAAGAGTCTGTTGAAAAATACAGTCACAAAATTTTTTTGAATATGTTCAAAATTTTTTGTCGACAAGAAAAACTGTTGACAAACTGTTTGGCAACCTCTTACGAACCCTGACAAAACCCAAAAAGCACAACGTTCATGAATGTTTCTCAGCATTTACTGCTCCATGAAATATGGGGGTAAACAGTTGCTAGTGCTCACTACTTGGCGAACCACAAAGAACCTAAGCAACACGTGTTACAACCATTTGCGGACAATTTTGCAAACATTTGCAACTGTTTGCAAAAAAATACATTCTCACAGATTTTGTGGCAACAAGAAAAACTGCAACCCTAAAAATAAGTTTGCGTACCTGAGCAAAACCCCAAAATCACAACTTTCGTCAGCATTCGCCACTCCATGAGATCTCAGCTTTAATGATTTCTAACAATCCTTAGAAAACGCAAGTCATGATCAGAATTGATGACTTCAAAGTCCCCAGATCAGATACACAGTTCACACTACATGACTTTGTGATTGAGTCTTAAAGTTGCAATGAGTTCATACATTACTGAAACAGGAAATGGACGTCCAATGAAAAAAATAAATGAGTGCTACAAGTTGTTTGTGCAACAACTAGTTCTGAAGTAAAGTAAATTAACCATTATAGATTGACCTGAAAAACCACACAAAATAATAACGGTCTCCTGCCAAGGCTCCTAAATTCTGCTCAGTTTCCTGAGTCCATGGGGACACAGCCATCCTCTCCAACACGTATTGTTGTAGTCCATCTTTGCCACTTCCCATCATCCCTACACTTTCACTGGCTGTAGCTCATCAGCAACCAGCTCCCATATTTAGAATGTTACACATCTGGGTGGAGTCTGTGTCTCCAACCACATCTTTGTTGCATTCACACACAGCGACTGACAACAAACCATGAATTTCCCTCTGATTGGGGGGATCCTAGTGCACTAGCAAGGTTCTTTTGTTTTAAGCTAAATCTGTCGAGTTTTCCAGTGCCCACCAGAGGGTCGACAAACCATCCTTACATGTGTGAGTGAGTTTATGGGTCCATGAGCTCCTTGGAAATACAACTTCACTAAACAGAAACTGAGAGCAGCAACACATGGCAGCATTTAGCTTGTTTAGACTGTAGTCTTAAATTATACAGATTACTGTAGGATTGATTACTGTCATGCAGCGGTCAACAAAATCAAAAAAAAAGGAGGAAAAAAAAATATCAGCCCATTGTGCAATTGTCTGGGTCCACCTCCCATTTGATTTTACAGCAGAATCTTTCAGTGATTATCACTGCCTGACAGAGTACCGTTATAAACGACATCTCACCAGACCAAATACTGTTCCATCATCAACATTAGCTTGACAATTTATTCTATATTTAGCTGTCAGAGGTATACATATACATTACTTTATTCAGAACTGTACAATAATGCAGATGATCAAACAAGTCACACATTCTTGAGCCTTCCTCCTCAGAACCCTCACCACCCTAACCCCCTCTTCAACGCTGCAGCTCCTTCATCCTGTTGAGGGCTGACCCCGCCTGGAACCACTCGATCTGGGTCTCGTTGAAGCTGTGGTTGAGCTCCAGTGTCTCCTCACTGCCGTCACTATGCTTTAAAACTGCAGTCAGAGGCTGGAGGGAAGAGTAGACCGTTTGAGTAAGTTTTGTTTTGTTTTTAGGTGACTGATCAGGCAGCTCTGTTCCCTCACCTTTCCTGGAGTGAAGCTTTTAAGTCCTCTGATGGAGATCTTATCATCTGGGCGGATCTTGTCATAGTCTGATGGGTTGCTGAAGGTGAGAGGAAGCAGACCTTGCTTCTTCAGATTTGTTTCTAAAGAAGAGACAAACACAGGTTTGTTAAGTAAGACGCCTTCAATCACGACATTTATAAACCTATTAATGCGAATCTCAGTTATATAAATGTACATAAGGCTGCAACAAATCAGTGAAAATGCCTCATGGTCCCTGTTAATAGTGTTTGAGTAAGTATACCTAACTACAAACCCCAATTCCAGTGACGTTGGGACGTCGTGTAAAATGTAAATAAAAACAGAACATAATGATTTGGAAATCCTTTTCAACCTATATTCAATTGAATACACTGCAAAGACGAGATATTTAATGTTCAAACTGACAAACTTTTTTTTTTTTTTTTTCCAAATATTCACTCATTTTGAATTTGATGCCTGCAACATGTTCCAAAAAAAGCTGGGACGGGGGTAAGAACAGACTGGTAAAGTTGCTCAAAAAACAAACACACACCTTTTTGGAACATTCCACAGGTGAATGGGTTAATTGGAAACAGGTGAGTGTTGTGAGTGGGTAAAAGAGGAACACCCTGAAAGGCTCAGTTGTTCACAAGTAAGGATGGGGCAATGTTCATCACTTTGTGAACAACTGTGTGGGCAAACAGCCAGCAGGTTAAGAACAACATTTCTCAATGTACAATTGTAAGGAATTTGGGGATTTTATCATCTACAGTTCATGTCATCAAAAGACTCAGAGAACCTGGAGAAATTTCTGCACATACGCAAACGAACACTGAATGCCCGTGACCTTCGATCCCTCAGGTGGCACTGCATTAAAAGCCAACATCATTCCGTAAAGGATTTTACCACATGGACTGAGGGACACTTTGGAAAACCACTGTCAGTTAACACAGTTCGTCGCTACATCTACAAGTGCAAGTTAAAACTCTACCATGCAAAGTGAAAGCCATACATCAACAACACCCAGAAATGCCACCGGTTGCTCTGGGCGCGAGCTCATCTGAGACAGATTAACACAAAGTGGAAAAGTGTACTGTGGTCTGACGAGGCCAAATTGCAAATTGTTTTTGGAAATCATGGCTGTTGTGTCCTCCGGGCTAAAGAGGGAAAACAACCAGATTGTTATCAGCCTTAAGTTCAAAAGCCAGCATCTGTGATGGTATGGGGATGCGTCTGTGAAAGCGCCATTAATGGTGAAGGGTACATACAGGTTTTGGAGCAACATATGCTGCCATCCAAGCAACATGTTTTTTGTTTTTTTTAAGGGACATCCCTGCTTATTTCAGCAAGACAATGCCAAGCCACATTCTGCACATGTTACAACAGCATGGCTTTGGCGTGAAAGAGTGCGGGTGCTAGACTGGCCTGCCAGCAGTCCAGACCTGTGTCCTACTGAAAATGTGTGGCACAGATCCCCGACTGTTGAGCAACTGAATTTGTACATCAAGCAAGAATGGGAAAGAAATCCACCTACAAAGCCTCAACAGTTAGTGCCCTGAGTTCCTAAATGCTTAATGAGTGTTGTAAAAAGGAAAGGTGATTTAACACAGTGCTAAACGTGCCCCTGTCCCAGCCTTTTTGGAACATGTTGCAGGCATCAAATTCAAAATGAGAGAATATTTGCAAAAGAATAAAGTTTATCAGTTTGACCATTAAATATCTTGTCTTTGTAATGTATGCAATTGAGTCTAGGTTGAAAAAGATTTGCAAATCACTGTATTCTGTTCTGTTTTCATTCATGTTTTACACAACGTCCCAACTTCATTGGAATTGAGGTTTGTAACTCACATTACTGTAAACTGTTTCACGTCATTGAAATCACTTAATATCACAGAGATTCTAATTAAACCCCACAACTGAATGTGCCACCCACATCTCTTAGATCAGGGATGGGCAGTGAGGGCCATTCCACTGCAGATTTTCTGTCCACTCAGTCTCTTCAGCAGCTGTTTGCACTAATGAGCTTCAACAATTGCTAATTAGAGAAAGCAGCTGCCGAAGAGACTGGGTGGAACAGAAAACCTGCAGTGGAATGGCCCTCCATGGCACATAGTTGCCCATCCCTGTCTTAGATGTCCCACAGTGTTATTGATATAAAACAATTGCACCCACACTAATCTCTTGAAAAGCTCATCAATGCTTTATTTAACATGAAATGTGAACACTGTCGACTATGTTGACAGCTGCATTCAACGGACACCGTTGTGCCGTTTGTGGTTCCTTTGGTCGTTAGATTGGCCTAGACTGAGCAGTTAATTTTAATTTAATTCTTCAATAACTCTTCAGTTATAATAAGAGTTTAGAAACAACAGCGATGATTGTTGTCAGAGCTTTATACTGAATTTAAATCACTGTTTTACCTGCAGGGGGAGTTGTGAGTGTCACAGGCCTCAGCAGTAATTAGTAGGGGTCTCAAACCATGTGCCATGTCAAGCCAGTCTCTTCAACAGTTCCTTCCCACTGATTGCTGATCAATGAAAACACCTGGTTCAGTGACTTATGCGAATGAAAACCTGAAGGATCTTTGCCCTCCATGGCACAGGGTTTGAGATCCCGGGTTTACTGCGATATGCACAGGATATTTATGGCACAGTGCTGCCACCCAGTGTTAATAGTTGGAATTAACGGAAAACTATAACACTTAAAAAAAATCCCTTCTACCTGTGTAGCGTTTTTAAGAGTTATTTTGGGGCATTTTGACAGAGAGGGTGACAGAGCAAATGGGGGTGAAGAGCAGTGGAAAGACATGCAGGAAAGGTCAATTCTGCCCGGGAAGGGAACCAGGGATCAGTGCAGGTGAGTAGGAGGCTCTGATAGTATGCACCCCACATAGCATTTAATACCATACCATGGATTCTGGCAAAGCTCTTGACAATGATGGCTCTGCCTCCCAGATGTCTGGGCTCCAGAGCTGCATGCTCCCTGCTGGAGCCTTCACCGTAGTTGTCATCGCCGACTACGACCCATGAAACACCGTTGGCCTTTACACAAGAAGATACCAAATTAGTTCAGAAAAGTTTGGTAAACGTTTCATCAGGGAATGGCTTGATTAATAGTTAAGGACTTAGAAGTTTTGGCCCATTAACTGAGAATGCGGCCGAATAATCTCCTTACCTTGTAGTGACGAGCCACATCCGGGACTCCGCCGTACTCTCCTGTCAGGTGGTTCTTAATCTTGTTGACGGCATCGTTCTCACTGTTGACTGCACCAATCAGCATGTTGTTAGAGATGTTATCAAGGTGACCGCGGAATTTCAGCCAAGGCCCAGCAGCACTGATGTGGTCTGTGGTACATTTTCCCTTCACCTGTAGACACAGGATAAATGTTTATATGTAATGGTTTCATCAGGAGCAGAGAATTAATAACTGAAAGATTCTGCCTCCATCTCAGTGCACTGACCTTGATGAGAACCTGCATGCTCTCCAGATCGTTTCCAGTCCATCTGTCAAAGGGCTCCAACAGCTGGAGCCGGTTGCTCTGAGGACTGACATCCACCTTCAGGCTGCTGCCCTCAGCAGGCGGGTGCTGGTAGGTGTCCTGACCGGGGTCGAAGTCCCTGGAAGGCAGTTCATCTCCGTTGGGGGGATCCAGCTTAAACTTCTCACCGCTGGGGGCTGTAAGGTAGTCTGTCTCGGGGTTGAAGTCTAACGTACCAGCGATAGCAAGGGCAGTGACGATCTGAGGAAGCAGAGGCATTCATGTATGAAAAGGAAGCTTTTGCATATTTGTAGCCGTGTAAAGTGTTGGTGTGAATAGGTTGCATGCATGTTTACCTCAGGGGAGGTAACAAATGCGTGTGTTGCAGGGTTAGCGTCATTCCTGGCTGTGAAGTTTCTGTTGAAGGAAGTGACGATTGTGTTCTTCTCTCCCTTTTTCACATCACGTCTTAACAGAAAACACAAACCGATACAAATACATGTGAAAATCTACAGTAATTAGAGCTGCAATGATTCCACACTTATTAGCATATCTGCAGTACCTGTCCCACTGTCCGATGCAAGGTCCACACGCGTTAGCCAGAACAACACCACCAACATCTCCAAGGATCTTTGACTACAGAAAAACAAAAACACATTTAAGCTTTGGCCGCTCCCCTTCAGGGTCACGTCATTTCTAAAAAATGGACACCCATCTCGGTGCTTTTTTCACAGGGCCAACACTCACATATCCATCTCTTTCAATGGTGGCACGGATCTGCTCTGAGCCGGGAGTGACGGTGAACTGAGCTTTGCACTTCAGGCCTTTGTCCAAAGCCTGTTTGGCCACAGAAGCAGCACGACCCATGTCCTCATAGCTAGAGTTTGTACAGCTGCCAATCAGGCCTAAAGTCAAGAAAATAAACAGAAGCACAAGCAACCTTAGTCTCCAGAGAAAGAAAAGCCTTGTAATTGCTGCTTGTGATCAAACCACATAAACAGGAGAAGAATGAATGAGAGGGCACCATGTTTATCTCTTAGAGGTGAACTGTATGAGTTCTCCAAAGTGAAGTCATGTAATCTGGATAGCCCTCTGGTTTTGCTGACTGCAGTATGACATTAAGCCCCCCCGGATTACTGTGAGCAGTAGTGGGGCCACCTCTTCAAATAAACTTTTCTCAAAGATGGTTTCTGTTCTCCTTCGTAGAGCTCATCAAGCCGTTTGTTTTGGGATCGTTTTCTTCAGTTCCCACCATAAATTTTTAATCAGACTGGAACCGTTTGCTGTCCTCACTGAACTAAATAAGTCTGTCCATAAGAAAAGTCTTAAAGCTCTTTGCTCTGTGGCAAGATGCTTTATGATCCTGAAAATGACTCATCACCAAACAAACTTTTGATTGATCAAATGGCAAAAATGTACAGAAGACCTATGTCCACCTGTGTATTTACTGTAAAGGTCATTTCTGTCATCTTGACTGGTTCTTTATCTGAAGTGAAGTTGTCTTTTGTTCCTGCCCATTTATTTTTCAATCCTTCTGTTGTGCATTTTTTTTATTATTTTCAAGGCATACTGTTTTACGTTTTCTGTCCTGCTGCTTTGACGTCTTCATTGGCCTGCCTGTACACATCCCTTTTACAAGTTTCCCTATTTTGTTTGTACTTGTTCCAAATTTTAGACACAGCTGAGTAGAAAACAACCAACATCTTTTTCCTAACTCTGTGCTGAATTACCTTCTTGAAGGAGCTTTTAAATCCTTTTCATTGTTTCAACAGACAGCTCTCTTGTTGGAGCCATGTTTCCTGTCAACCAGGTCTGCAAGCACTCATAACTTCAGACTAAGGTGCATATTTACATTTGCATAGAAATTTGATTTTTACTCACGCTGACAAGGTGGCGTGCCTTCTGCAGCCAACCAGATGGTTAAGTCCATGCTCTAACTCAACAGGGAATGAGGCTACGGTCACTAAACTTGGTGCACAGGATCACTCTGAAACCCTGACCTCTGAGAATGGGTTTGGGGTCAAAAGGTCAAAGGTTAAGGTTTGCATTCTCTATGCCCTATTACTCTAGAACGAGAAACTCCAGGGTTCTCAAACTTGGTACACAGGTTCACCTTGGGATCCTGAACTGTAACCCCAAAACTGTGGTTTTGGGATTGCAAGGTCAAAAGTCAAGGTCAAAATGCCATATCAACTATATCTCAAAAACAACAAAAGCTAGGGTCACCAAACTTGCTACACAGGTTTACTCTGACACTGCCTTCTGACTATGGGTTTGAGGTCAAAATGTCAAAGGTCAAGGTTTTAAATCTATAGGACTGCAAAAGGCATGGGTCTGCATCTTGGTTGAGTGCATTGTAGATTTTACAATTTAAAAGATGATTCCGTATTTTTACCCTCAAGATCAAATTATTCTATAAGTGGCTCCTCTAACTGATCTAGAAACAAAACTGCCAAAATTATAGGAATTGTGTTTAATTTTCTTTCAGTGTATATTTTACAAAGCAAAAATGTTCAGTTGTTCAATAGATTGCAAATTTATAATAAAATATTGGAAATTTACAAGAAAAAAAATCACAAGGGAAAAAAGTTGCAAATTTATGGAGGCAAAACTCCTTGTAAGTTTGCAATTTTTTCTTGTAAATTTTCAATTTTTTCCCTCCAAAATCAAACATCTGAACCTACATCTTCAAAGAGAAATGATTCTATAATTTTTGCTAGGGTTGCTGTCATGGATTTTTTTTTTTTTTTAAATTATTATTGTCTGTTCATTCTGTCTCCTGTAATCATAAATGAAATTACCCTCAGTACCTTTCTCATGAGACAGCAAGAATCCAACGCAGCCTTGAACACTGTAACAGAACATCTGGATCTCTGAAACGCACAGTGCATCTGTAAAGTATTCACAACGCTTCACTTTTTCCACATTTTGTTATGTCACAGCCTTACTCCAAAATGGAATAAATTATTTTTTCCCCAAAATTCTACACACAAATACTCCATAATGACAATGTTAAAAAATTTTGAGATTTTTGCAAATTTATTAAAAATAAAAAACTAAGAATCACATGTACAGAAGTATTCACAGCCTTTGCTCAATACATGTACTTTGTTGATGCACCTTTGGCAGCAATTATAGCCTCAAGTCTTTTTGAATATGATGCCAAAAGCTTGGCACACCTATCTTTGGGCAGTTTGGCCCATTCCTCTTTGGAGCACCTCTTAAACTCCATCAGGGTGGATTGGAAGTGTTGGTGCACAGCCATTTCCAGATCTCTCCAGAGATGTTCAATTGGATTCAAGTCTGGGCTTTGGCTGGGCCACTCAAGGACATTCACAGAGTTGTCCTGAAGCCACTCTTTCGATATCTTGGCTGTGTGCTTAGGGTCGTTGTCCTGCTGAAAGATGAATCGTCGCCCCAGTCTGAGGTCAAGAGCGCTCTGGAGCAGGTTTTCATCTAGGATGTCTCTGTACATTGCTGCATTCATCTTTCCCTCCATCCTGACTAGTCTCCCAGTTCCTGCTGCTGAAAAACATCCCCACAGTATGATGCTGCCACCACCATGCGTCACTGTAGAGATGGTATTGGCCTGGTGATGAGCGGTGCCTGGTTTCCTCCAAACAAGACGCCTGGCATTCACACCAAAGAGTTCAATCTTTGTCTCAGAATGATGTCTCAAGATAGAGTTGAGGTTCGATTGGACACAGCAATGATGATAGGACTACAGCTCCTGACCAGATAGAGTGAAGTACGTGGCAGTAATGCACCTGTAAGGTGGTTGCCAACCGCCAATCAAATCTAAAAGAAGAAGAAGACAATCAGAGAATTTTGTTTCTCATGGTCTGAGAGTCCTTCAGGTGACTTTTGGCAAACTCCAGGTGGGCTCCCATGTGCCTTTTACTAAGGAGTGGCTTCCGTCTGGCCACTCTACCATACAGGCCTGATTGATGGATTGCTGCAAAGATGGTTGTCCTTCTAGAAGGTTCTCCTCTCTCCTCAGAGGAACACTGGAGCTCTGACAGAGTGACCATTGGGTTCTTGGTCACCTCCCTGACTAAGGCCCTTTTCCCCCGATCGCTCAGTTTAGACAGCCGGCCAGCTCTAAGAAGGGTCCTGGTGGTTCTGAACTTCTTCCATTTACGGATGATGGAGGACACTGTGCTCACTGGGACTTTCAAAGCGGCAGAATTTTTTATGTACCCTTCCCCAGATTTGTGCCTCGAGACAATCCTGTCTCAGAGGTCTACAGACAATTCCTTTGACTTCATGCTTGGTTTGTGCTCTGACATGCACAGAAGAGGGCCCCATCATCCCCTCTTCTCTGAATATGAATTACTGCCATCAGGGAGGAGATTTAGAGTGCCAAAGTGTAATTCTAACCGGTTGAAACAAACCTTTATCCTAGCATCTATTAAGCTGTTGAACTCCAAGAAATCCTGAGTACAGCATCCATTGCACATTGGCACTTTGAACGGACTTTGAACTGTCTGACCTACAGGTACATCTCAAAAAATAGGAATATTATGAAAAAGTTCATTTTTTTTTTTTGTCACTCATTTCCGAAAGTGAAACCCATATATCACTCTATAAATTCAAGAAATCTCTGTCAGTGTGTGTATGTCACGATCATAGACCGCCTAGGCCACCTATGATGTTCCTATGATGCCTGCATGATGTCCTATGACGTCGGTGATCATAGGACCGTCTACATGACGTCAGATAACCTGTAGTCTATAAGACGTCTGATAAACCGTAAGGCTGATGTTCCTATGATCTCTGACGGGTGTCTGTATGACGTCATACAGACCGCAGGACTCCCTACAAGACATACTGTATATACATATAGCCACAGGTAATCAACATACAGACATCATGTAGACATGGAAATCTCACTGTTTGAAGAAGAAGACTGTTCAGAACTCCTTATAAGAACTCCTTATACAAAGATATAGAGTGAAGAAGACGAAGAAGAGGTTGCCAACTGAGAATTCTGACTTTTGATACACAGAGTGATGTTTACTGAGTGAAGTACATGGCGGGAAAGACTGCAGACAGTGGAACAACACCAGCTGATGGGTCCTCAAATCATCACTGACTGTGGAAACGTCACACTAAACCTCAAGCAACTTAGATTCTGTGCCTCTCCACTCTTTCTCCAGACTCTGGGACTTTGATTTCCAAATGAAATGCAAAATTTACTTTTATCTGAACAGCGGTCATCTGCTGGTGTTTGTCCACTGTGTTTTATCAAAACCAAAGTCACCACAGTCATCTACCAGGAAATTTTAAGAGCACTTCATGCTTCCCTCTGCTGACAAGCTTTATGGAGAAGCTGATTTCATTTTCCAGCAGGACTTGCCCCCCCCCCCCCCACACACACACACACACACTGCCAAAATATCAAAACCTGGTTTAATGGCCATGGCATCACTATGTTTGATTGGCCAGCAAACTCTCCTGACCTAAACCCCATAGAGAATCTCTGGAGTATTGTCAAGAGGAAGATGAGAGACACCAGACCCAACAATGCAGACGAGCTGAAGGTCACTATCAAAGCAACCTGGGCCTTCATAACACCTCAGCAGTGCCACAGGCTGATCACCTCCATGCCACGCCACATTGATACAGTAATTAATCCAAAAGGAGCACCGACCAAGTATTGAGTGTGTACATGGACATACTTTTCAGTTGGCCAACATTTCTATTAAAAAAGTTTTTTAAAATTAATTTTATGTAATATTCTAATTTTCTGAGAAACTGAATTTGGGGTTTTCATGGGCTGTTATCCATAATCATAATCATCAAAATTAAAATAAACACTTGAAATATATCACTCTCTGTGTAATGAATCTATGTAATATATGGGTTTCACTTTCTGAAATGAGTGGAAAAAATACTAAAGTTTTTCATGATATTCTAATTTTTTGAGATGTACCTGTAATTGCACTGGCTTGATTTATTGGTAAATGTTATGTGGTTGTGTGTCCATAGAATTTTTAAGATTTAGCTGATAATGTGTTTTATGTATCATGTCTGAATATTTTTATGTGGCAATGAGCCCAAGACAAATTTCCTTTCAGGGACAATAAAGTTTATTCTATTCTACTGTCAACTGTGGGACCTTATATAGACAGGTGTGTGCCTTTCCAAATCATGTCCAATCAACTGAATTTACCACAGGTGGACTCCAATTAAGCCGTAGAAACATCTCAAGCATGATCAGTGGAAACAGGATGCACCTGAGCTCAATTCTGAACTTCATGGCAAAGGCTGTGAATACTTATGTACATGTGATTTCTTAGTTTTTTATTTTTTAATAAATTTGCAAAAAATCTAAAAAAAAACTTTTTTTTTCCCCACATCGTCATTATGGGGTATTGTGTGTAGAATTTTGAAGAAAAAAAAATTATTTAATCCATTTTGGAATAAGGCTGTAACATCACAAACTGTGGAGAAAGTGAAGCGTGAAGTGTGTATACTTTCTGGATGCATTGTAGCTCTGACAGACTGCTCACTCAGCGTTCTGAAAACAATGCTCATCTGTTTGGTCTATTGTATTAAACTTCTCTGCCCTGCTCTGAGACTTTGAATTTTCTGCTACACTACCTGCGTGCAGTGCTGCGTGACACTTTCCCCTCTTGGCCAAGATGTAATAATACCCAGAAAAGGCATCTTTAACTCTGCACCCTTATTTATTCACCTGATCAACAAGGGGCATTTATTAATATAAAGAAAATCCACAACATTGCCTATGATGCTATAAAAATGGGCCACGGTCACAACTGAGTGAGGCTACTTACAGGCTGCTACATAAACAACAATGGGAAGAAACAACACTGCAGCTATGCTTCCTGAGCACTAATGGGTAGGCTCTGGCTGCAAATATAAGTGTGAACTTCACTGTTGTGGAATAGATGGAACTGACATCGCAGGGTCTATTTTCTATGGTTTAACCACCACAGTTCAGCTCTTACCAACTTTGACCTCCAGTGGCCAGCCATTCTGTTTAGCCGTAGCACCGACTTGAGACACTGGGTGAGCCAGGTCAGGTGTGAAAGGTCCATTGATGTGGGGCTTCAGCTAGAGATACAAAAAAAGGGGAAAATAATGTTAAGTGAACTTAAAGCAGTGACGCCTGGTTAGGATTTTTCCCCATTGTCTTTTAAAGAAAGAAGAGACTGTTAAAACATATGACAGGGGGCTGAAATGTTCAAAGGCTGGAAAGTTTGTAGTGGTCAAATTTGACCAAATGTGGCTTATTTTTCAACCACAGGGATCCAAGCGCTGCAACACCGATAGAAGTGTGAGGACTGAAGGGAAGACTATGTTGAAAAATAAACCCCATTTGGTCAAATTTGACCACTATGAACTTCTCAGCCCCCCCCCTCATATACAGAAATACCTCATCAAGGTTGAGCTCAATGATCTGGTCGTACTTGCAGCCTTCATCTGGTACGAACAGGTCTGAGTATTCGTCAGCGAGGGCAGCAATTTCTGATTTAAAAAGAATTGGTGGAAGAAAAGTTGAACAAACTGCATCCTTAAATTTAGACTAATTAATTTTCTCCATCATGCACCATTGCTTGATATCTTTCAGACCTGTATTGTTTAAATCGTAGCATTCGACTACACTCAGATGGTATGAGTAAAGTAAAAGTGAAGTCAGCCCTGAACATACCTCCTCGTCCAGTCTTCTGCAGGTAGGTCCTCATGCGGTGGTTGTAAGGAAAAACGGAGGTTGTTGCTCCGATCTCAGCTCCCATGTTGCAGATGGTGGCCATTCCTGAATTATGGTAAGGAAGCCGCTCAGTTATTGCTGCCCTTTAGATATGGTGACATTCTATTCATTAAAAAAAAGGTTAAGGTTAAACTCTCAGGTTAAAAACTTAATTTCTCACCAGTGCAGGAAATTGAGTCAACTCCTGGTCCGTGGTACTCAACAATGGCTCCAGTCCCTCCTTTTACTGTCAGGATGCCTGCCACCTTGAGAATGATATCTTTGGGAGACGTCCAGCCAGACAGGGTGCCTGTCAGCCTCACGCCAATCACCTTAGGAGAAGAGATTTGGGGCAAGAAAAAAAAAAAAAAAAGACATTACTGGAACGAGAAATATGGAAAAAAAAAGAGAGACTTAAAGATATGCGATAAATGTTTTGCTCTGCTGACCTTTGGACACTTGAGTTCCCAGGGGATTCCTGCCATGACGTCAACGGCATCAGCCCCACCAACGCCAATGCAGATGGCACCAAGCCCTCCACCGTTCGGTGTGTGGGAATCTGTGCCAATGAGCATCACTCCAGGGTAAGCATAGTTCTCCAGGATGATCTGATGATGCACACAAAACGTAACCACAGCACAGTATAGAAGATCAAAAGATTGCCATATTCACAGTGAACTTTATTATAATCTGAATATAATAATCAAACAACTCTTGAGGTGGCCTAGTTATTAGGGATGTAGACTTCAGTTATGGCAGTTTGCTCATAACTTACAAACACCCAGAAATACACACAATTACACCCTAGTAAGAAATCCTACTTAAGAGTTAAAGTTGCCCATACTGAGGTACATGGTTCCCTTAAAGCTGGAAAAGGTAGAGGTCTCAGAAACTATTAAAAGCTTTCTAAAATTTGAATAAAAACTGCTGCAATTCTTCCTCTCTTCCCCATCCTAAGACACTTTCCATCCAAACTACACATCTATGAGGCTTGTCAGCTTTTGTAGAGCAGCCAATAGCAAAGCCTGAGGCTGATAATACCTGTGATTGGTCAAGTCAACTGTCATAAGTGTGAACCTGAACAGAGCTCAGAGGAAGTGCTGCGGTGCATTTGTCTTGTCTGACCACTTGCATTACAAATTGCTGTACAATCATTGCCTGGGAGCAGCTCTGCGATCCACATGGTGAGGACATCGATGGCCTCACTCACACCATCACGGACTACATCAGCTTCTGTGTGGACAACACCGTACCCACCAAGACCATACGGTGTTGCTCGAACAACAAACCCTGGATCAACCCCGAGATAAAAACACTTCTGAGAGAGAGAAGAAGAGGATCTTCAGGTCGGGGAACAGGGAGATGCTGAAGTCCGTTCAGAGAGAGCTGAGGAGGAAGATCAGAAAAGGCAAGGACAGCTTCAGGAAGAAGATGGAGGACAAGCTGCAACAGAGCGACATCGGTGGGGTCTGGAGAAACCTTAAAACCATCTCTGGGCTCCAGAATACCTCCCCCCAGGCCATGGGGGGCAGGGAGTGGGCGAACAATCTGAACCTGTTTTTTAATAGGTTTGACCAGTCGCCCTCCCCCCCGACTGCACAACAACCACTGCTGCCTCTAAAGTCATCGAGACCTGCTGTCCACACCCCACTCTACCAACACCCCCCCACTCCCAGCACACAGCCCCCCAACCTGACCCTCACTAAGACCCAGGTGAGGACAGAGCTGAGGAAGATCAAGGCGAGGAAGGCCGCGGGACCAGATAGCATCAGCGCGAAGCTCCTCAAGTCCTGTGCAGACCAGCTGTGTGGGATTGTGGAGCACATCTTCAACCTGAGCCTGAAGCTGGGGAGGGTACCACAGCTGTGGAAAACATCTTGTGTGGTACCTGTACCAAAGACTTCCCACCCCAAAGATCTGAACAGCTACAGACCAGTGGCCCTGACATCTCACATGATGAAGACCCTGGAGAGACTGCTACTTGCTCACCTCCGCCCCCTGGTGGGACCAGCAATGGATCCACTCCAGTTTGCCTATCAGCATGGCATTGGGGTGGAGGATGCGGTGATCTTCCTCCTTCACCGTTCTCTGTCCCACCTGGAGAAGCCCGGGAATGCGGTGAGGATCATGTTCTTTGACTTCTCCAGTGCTTTCAACACCATTCAACCAATGATCCTGAAGGACAAGCTGCTGTGCGCAGGGGTGGACCAGCACCTGTCATCATGGATCCTGGACTACCTCACTAACCGGCCTCAGTTTATGAGAACCCGAGATTGTGTGTCTGACATGATCATCGGTAGCACGGGGGCCCCCCAGGGAACGGTTTTGGCTCCCTTCCTGTTCACCCTTTATACTGCGGACTTCTCACACAACACAACACACTGTCATCTACAGAAGTTCTCTGATGACTCTGCGATCGTCGGCCTCATCTCCAACGGAGATGAAGCTGAGTACAGAGGACTTATCCAGGACTTCGTGGACTGGTGCCATCGGAACTGCCTCCAGATCAACGCGAGGAAAACTAAGGAGCTGGTGGTGGACTGCCACAGGCAAGGACAACCCCTCACAGCACCAGTAAACATACAGGGAACAGGCATTGAGATGGTGACATCCTACAAGTACCTTGGTGTTCATCTGAACAATAAACTAGACTGGTCATACAATACCGACGCACTCTACAAGAAGGGACAACGCAGGCTGTTCCTACTGAGGAGACTCAGGTCTTTTGGTGTACAAGGGGCGCTGCTGAAGACATTCTACGACACAGTGGTGGCATCAGCTGTCACTTTTGGAGTGGTCTGCTGGGGCAACGGCTCGCAGAGATAGCAAAAAACCGTGACGACCTAGTAGTATTGAATGCAAAAGACGCAACAGACTTACACAAATGGTCCCCTCCAGTATACAACTAGGACAATATCAGTCGCTATGGAGGGTGACAATATGTATGGGTACATATTCATACTATGTAGGATAACTAAGTAGACGGTTATGCTGTTTATTCCATCTTGCTACAATGCTCCGCACTTTGTATATATATTTATATATTTATGTGTACATATAGAGTTTTTGCGTAGGCTCGTAAAATTCACGTGACTCGCGGGGGTAAACATAAACACGCCGTAGGTGCCGCCATCTTGGATGGCAAGAGCAGCAGTTGCACTGTGACAACCCAGGCGTAACTTGTACTGTTTAGCGATCAGAATGAGTGAGGAGAACACACAGTCACAGTCTGACATAATAACATCCTATCATCCTCTTCAACAACTGACACTGTGGCCTCTGAAACTGTGTCTGCGATGTCTGTGTCACATTCAGTGGAGTCATTGTCAGCAGTCATAACAGCAGACAAGTGTTTTTAATCTTGCTCCCGTGCGCTCCTCTGGTGTGTCGAAATGCCTCAGTTGAACGGAGGTGGCGGGTGTGGGGTAACAGCTGGAGCAATTAGCAGAACAATGACTGCCAGTAATCTGCTCAGCGGGGATGATTTGGGGGCAAACGATGAGATGATATCTTTCAAAGACGAAGGGGAGCAGGAGGAAAAGATATCGGAAAACGTGTCAGCGGAAAGGGATCTGGATGATGTGAAGTCTTTGCTGGTGAACGAGTCGGAAAACAACAGCAGCTCCTCGGACTAGGAGGTGAGTGAAGCGCGCTGCGTGTTTTTTTTTTTTTTTTTTTAAAGGCTCTCCACGGTGCACCGCGTTAAAACGTACCTGATTTTATGCACATGTACAATAGTTTTCTCCCCTTTCATGTGTGCATTGTCCTTTGTAGCAAGCAGAGAGGCGCCCCCAAACCAGACCCGACTCACAAAGTTGTTTTTTTTTTTTTTGTTACTTATTTGTACGTGTAGGTAGATTTGGTTTGCAGTCTGGTGACAAGCCACCGGCCGCTGCGTGCGCGAGCGCCCTAAACCTACATGTTTTTGGTATGCGGGAGGAAACCGGAGAAATCCCGGAGTAAACCCACGCAACACGGGGAGAACATGCAAACTCCACACAGCTCACTGTGGTCGGGGGCTGGGATCGAGCCCACGGTCTCATGATCCCCGCGATCCCACGGCCGAGGGTAAACTGTGCTGCCACAGTGCTAAACCACTGTGCCACTGTGCAGCCCGTTATGAGAAAGCGAGAGATTACGTCAGTGAAGGTAATTATTCAAAAATCCAACTTTTTTTTTTTTTTTGCTTTTCACACCGGCCATTTAATTCCCCGCTTATCCCCTTATCAGGGGGAACAACAGGAGTACACCATTTTGCCGAGTTTGTAGGTACACGTGAGCTATGTGGTTTGTTTCACCCTGCTGCTGCTGTTTCTTGCCATCCAATATGGCGGCACACTCTAACGGGCCAGTGCGGCACGCCCCCTGACGTCATATGCAAAAACTCAATATGTATATCCACTGCTCTTATTTATATTTTTCGTATCTTCTTAATTATTGCTCTGAGTGTTGCTATCCCTGTGCTGTTGCAATCCTGGAATTTCCCCATTGTGGGACTAATAAAGGCTTATCTTATCTTAATAATGACTGATTCATTTTCAAATTTAAACTAAACTGTTCTGGCTACTCCAGCTTTCAAGGGGTCATTGACTGAAAAATTGTGTTTTTGTAGGTTTTAACCTTCTGAAATGCATCTACTGGTCATGTGATAATCAAAAGAATATCAAAACACTGACTTCTCTTCAAAAAAAAAAAAAAAAAAAATCTGCCTTTATATTGTTTCTGTCTCTGATTAGTCATTTTAATTCTTCCAGGTTTGTTCTTCTACATCAAAAAAGGTAAATCCAGCTCTGATACCCGCACCCTGCTCTATTACTGACCAGCCTAGTTGTCCGTCTGCCAACATGTAGATGGGTGAGCTCACGCTTCACAGCTAACAGTGCTACTAGGAGCTAGCTTAGCAGCCAATGACCCCTTTAAGTGACAGATAAGAGGATAATTTGTACTGTACAATGATGCCACCAAATACATCTTAGTGCCAGTTTTAGACTGCCCATATTACCAACCAGTTTAATGTTAGGTAAAAATGTCCAATTCTGTATCACAGAAAAGTACTGCTTAAATGTGTCTAGTTGTATATACAGTGGATCATGTGCCCAGTTTTATTACAAAGCACTATCTATAGTAAACAAGTCCATACACTAAATAACTACATGGCGAAACTCCTGACTTCTAAGCAATAGTAAAAACAAACAAACAGATGATAGTGCAGTGGTAGAGTTGCTTTTATAAACAGTCTGTGGTAGTATTACCTGATGGATGATTCCAGAGCCAGGTTTCCAGAACCCAACTCCATATTTAGCCCCCGCACTGGACAGAAAATTGTAGACTTCGTGGTTGATTTCCTAGAAAGAGAGCTCAGTTCAAGGTCTTTTAGCAAATTCCAACAACATATAAATAATAATGACTGTAGCAAAAAAAAAAAAAAAAAAAAAAAATCCTCCTTACTTTAGCTCTGGCCAAATCCTTTGCTCCTCCAATCTGGGCCTCAATCAGATGATCACAGTGGATGGTGGAGGGGACGGCCACCTTTGGCAGACCGCTGCTGATGAACTGGAGCATGGCCATTTGGGCTGTGGCGTCCTGCATGGCCACACGGTCCGGACGGAGCCGCAGGTAGGTGCGACCGCGGTCGATCTGCTGGTTGTGGGGGTCATCAAGGTGACCATACACAATCTTTTCTGACAGGGTGAGCGGCCGATTGAGCCTGGAGAGGAAATGTGAGACTGGGGTTGGGTGATTCTGCCTGAAAACAAAATCTCCAATACCCCCCCCCCCAAAAAAAACAAAACAAACAAAGAAAGTGGCTTCAATTATGAAGGGTCACAATGGACATAGTAGTCCTCTGTTGTGCAGCATTTTTGCTGTGGGTGAGGCAATAAGCATGGTTCCACAGTTTGGATTATCTATTTATATTTTATAAGGTTTATAAGAACAGGCAAAATTAGAACACTCTGCTACAGCAGCACATACTTGGGGTTCAAAAGTTTTGGGCATGTGAACAAACTCCAGCTTTTCCACTGTAGATTTAAGCACACAGTGCAAATAAAAATGGAAGACGTGAGAGCTCTCTAAAAGTGAAGTCTTTGCATCCAGATTGCCCCCTGGTGGCTGGCTGCAATACAACAATGAGCCCCTCTCACATCCCATTATTGTGTGTGGCATTTTGTCAAACTAAAATCACTCCTCAAATAAATGTTCAATATCCAAATCTGAGGTCCAAGGGGGTCCATGAGAGAATGTTCAGGGTCCTGTGGGAAATTGTCTAATTTCACTTCTTAATTGGTCAAAAAAAATTGCAAATAATTTGCTGTTAATGTGCGTCTGTCTCTGTAGTGGCTCTGCCATGTCAGTGGGTGGCAGTAGGAACAGCAGCAGTGTGAATGTGCACAAGCAGGGTTTGTGTTGATGATGTCGTGACAATGCTCCAGACCGGCTCCAGTGAGGTGGAATTTTTTTTATTTTTTTTTAAACTTACACTGAGAGCCCCTATGAATGCATATGGGGTGGTACAAGAGTCCAAGAGTCTTTTTTTTTTTTTTTTTTTTTTTAATGACAGCCAGACAGTTTGGGATAGAGAAGTTGGGGAGGCTCCACAGTTCCATAGGAATATTTTAACATCTCCATGGTCATAGCAGCTAATGCCACTGCCAGATGGTAACAGCAGCAACCCACCACAGCCAGCAGGCACTGCCACCACTGAATGACAGGCACACAGGCAGTCCTGACTTCCCAGGAGTTGAGGAGAACAGGCCCAGAGGAGCACACCACAGCCAAGGAACCACAGAACTGGACTGCCACTGTGGATCACTTACAAAACTGCCAACGGCACAGCTAAACAGTGGATGGCAACAGCAGCAGCAGACCAAGAGAGCCGATGAGCACAGAAAGAGTACAAACGTTGCCCTGTGTTATCGTCCAGTGATGATCTAGTTGTAGTGTAGTAAATACAGAGGAAAAAAATACAAGGTTTGGCTTGGAATGATGAGCAGCAAAACACATGCCAGCATCTTCTCAAACCAGAAGTGGAGATATGAACAAGACAGAGAACACTGCTTATTTTGTTCATCTCCATGAGCATGCAGAGAAACGGGTAACTTAATTCGTGAATGCCTTTCTTCAGTTCCTGCCAGGATATCAGCTTTGTGTTCCTCTAAATAGGCACACTGACTGAATATAAACCAATTACAAGACTAAACTGTCATTCCATAAGCCAGGGGTGTCCAATCATGTGCCATGGAGGGCCAAGACCCTGCAGGTTTTCTCTTCAGCAGATGTTTTCACTTATCAGCAATCAGTGAGAAGAAATTCTGTGAAATCTGCTGTTAAAGTCACTGGTTGGAGGTAAAGCCTGCAGGGTCTTGGCCCTCCATGGCACATGATTGGACACCCCTGACATAAGCTGAAGTAAGCTAAAATCTGTCATTTTACAACATTTTATATTGCTGGGGTGCCGTGAGAATTTTCCAATGTAAAAAGAGTAGTGATGGCCAAATGAGGCTTTCTGGAGGACTCCATTTTCTCTACCAGGCCATCTAGTGGACAAAACGTATACAACATGCTGATTTTTACAAAGGTATTATTGGTTTAATGTGTTTTTTTTTTCATTTCAATAAATGCTGTCTTTTAAGAAATATCAATGATCATAAGGCAAAAAAAATAATAAAACCGAAGTGACTACAGTGAATGTGCTTGTGCTACTTATCCATTTTTTTTAAGAAATAACTTCTCAACAGTCATACTGTCTCAGTACATTCATCTCTGTCCTTATTGTCATGTAGGGCACAATAGTGCCTCAGCATAATGATGTGTTATTGTTGTATCCAAGCTTTTTGAAACACAACAGACACTTCATTGTGCAAATAAAAATATATTATTAGAATGACCCAGCTACTCATTGACACTATCTTCAAGTGAAAATTCACTGAAAAGATTAAACTACTGGAAAGAAGATCTGCAAATTGAAATTTCGGAGGAACAATGGGAATTGGCTTGTACAGAAGCTCAAACCAAATCAATAAATGCACGCCTTAAATTGATACATTTCAAATGGTTAATGCGGATGTATGTTACACCGGAGGAGTTAAATAGATATAACAAAAATATACCAGATACATGCACAAAATGCATGGAAAGTAAAGGAACCCTATTTCATTGTTTATGGGAATGTAGAATAATTAGAATGTTTTGGGAAGAGGTGAGGGTAACAATTGAAAAAATAATCTCAAAACAAATCATACTGAATCCTAAACTGTTTTTGTTGGGTCTGTACCCAGAAAAGCATAATTTTAATAAAAGTGAAAGAACATTCATAGACCTCAGTTTGCTTAATGCCAAAAAATGTATTGCACTATTATGGAAAAAGACTCATAGACCAGATGTGACTCAGTGGTTAAGACAGATGTTAACAAACCTTCCATTAGAAAGAATAACATATATACTGAAATCAAAGGAAATTGTGTTTGAGAATATATGGAGACCTTTTATTGATTATGTAAAAAATTTAAACATAACTCTTGAAGAAGAAGGTGAATGATGTGTGTGGACCTTGTAAATTCCAAACTGGTGAACATAATATGTATACTTATGTATTGGATTGTCTAGACTAAACAGAGGAGCATTGTTGAAGATTTGATTTTGTTGGTGGTTGTTGGTGTTTTTAGTGCATTTTTTTTTTTTTTTTTGTAGTACTTTAGCATTAGTGTTTGATTGTTTGTATCATGTTTGTTAAAAAAAAAAAAAAGGTTCAATAAAGATATTGTGGAAAAAAAAGAATGACCCAGCTGGGACTTGAACCCCAGCTTCCCAATTTCAGGACAGATACTTTACCTCTAAGCTACTACTTAAGTCATGGGCAGTTGAGGCTTTCTTGAACACTTGAGCCTTTCATCAAAATGGTTCATATAGATGAGGCCTCATGTGAAACTTCATTTGCTCTACTAGGCCATGTTGTCGACAAAAAGTATACAGCATGCAGATTTTTACAAGGGCATTATTGGTTTAATGTGTACTTTTTCAATTCCAATAAATGTGCTGTCTTTTAAGAAATATCAATGATCATAAGGGAAAAAAAAGAATAAAACTGGGGTGATTCCAGTGAATGTGTCTGTGCTGCTTCGTGTGCTTGTACTACTTATCAAAAGCAAGAAATCTGTGTGTGTATCTGTCACGCTTCATAGGACATCACAGGATGGCCAATGATCTCTGCCTGAACATCATAGGACGTCCTATGAACTCAGGCATCAAATGACACATAGACAAATGTGTCTTTATTATGTCACATAGACCATGTGTCTTTGAATTCAGGCATCACAGGACACAGACAAATGTGCATAGAACAGACAAATGCATAGTCTATGACATCATAAAGACACATTTGTCTATGTGTCCTATAGGATGTCCTATAGACCATGTGTCTTTGAACTCAGGCATCATTGGACACAGACAAATGTGTCTTTATGATGTCATATAGACATACAGTGGGGCAAAAAAGTATTTAGTCAGCCACCAATTGTGCAAGTTCTCCCACTTAAAAGATGAGGTCTCCAATTTTCATCATAGGTATACCTCAACTATGAGAGACAAAATGAGAAAAAAAAATCCAGAAAATCACAATGAAGAATTTTTAATGAATTAATTGGTAAATTCCTCTGTAAAATAAGTATTTGGTCAATCCCAAAAGTTCATCTCAATACTTTGTTATATACCCTTTGTTGGCAATGACAGAGGTCAAACGTTTTCTGTAAGTCTTTCACACGGTTTTCACACACTGTTGCTGGTATTTTGGCCCATTCCTCCATGCAGATCTCCTCTAGAGCAGTGATGTTTTGGGGCTGTCGCTGGGCAACACGGACTCTCAGCTCCCTCCAAAGATTTTCTATGGGGTTGAGATCTGGAGACTGGCTAGGCCCAGGACCTTCAAATGCTTCTTACGAAGCCACTCCTTCGTTGCCCGGGCGGTGTGTTTGGGATCATTGTCATGCTGAAAGACCCAGCCACGTTTCATCTTCAATGCCCTTGCTGATGGAAGGAGGTTTTCACTCAAAATCTCACGATACATGGCCCCATTCATTCTTTCCTTTACACGGATCAGTCGTCCTGGTCCCTTTACAGAAAAACAGCCCCAAAGTATGATGTTTCCACCCCCATGCTTCACAGTAGGTATGGTGTTCTTTCTCCTCCAAACACGACAAGTTGAGTTTTTACCAAAAAGTTCTATTTTGGTTTCATCTGACCATATGACATTCTCCCAATCCTCTTCTGGATCATCCAAATGCTCTCTAGCAAACTTCAGACGGGCCTGGACATGTACTGGCTTAAGCAGGGGGACATGTCTGGCACTGCAGGATTTGAGTCCCTGGCGGCGTAGTGTGTTACTGATGTAGCCTTTGTTACTTTGGTCTCAGCTCTCTGCAGGTCATTCACTAGGTCCCCCCGTGTGGTTCTGGGGTTTGTGCTCACTGTTCTTGTGATCATTTTGACCCCACGGGGTGAGATCTTGCGTGGAGCCCCAGATCGAGGGAGATTATCAGTGGTCTTGTATGTCTTCCATTTTCTAATAATTGCTCCCACAGTTGATTTCTTCACACCAAGCTGCTTACCTATTGCAGATTCAGTCTTCCCAGCCTGGTGCAGGTCTACAGTTTTGTTTCTGGTGTCCTTTGACAGCTCTTTGGTCTTGGCCATAGTGGAGTTTGGAGTCTGACTGTTTGAGGTTGTGGACAAAGTGTCTTTTATACTGATAACGAGTTCAAACAGGTGCCATTAATACAGGTAGTGAGTGGACGACAGAGGAGCCTCTCAAAGAAGAAGTTACAGGTTTGTGAGAGCCAGAAATCTTGCTTGTTTGTAGGTGACCAAATACTTATTTTACCAAGGAATTTACCAATTAATTCATTAAAAATCCTTCAATGTGATTTTCTGGATTTTTTTTTTCTCATTTTGTCTCTCATAGTTGAGGTATACCTATGATGAAAATTGGAGACCTCTCTCATCTTTTAAGTGGGAGAACTTGCACAATTGGTGGCTGACTTAATCCTTTTTTGCCCCACTGTAGATGTCTATATGACGGCACATGGACAAATGTGTCTTTATGATGTCATATGGCTCAAAATTGGCAAGGTGAATAAATCGTTGGTGTCTTCCTGAACAGGGTCGAAAGCCTCCTTTTGCTCAGATGTATTTTCATGGTTTGTTTGCTACCGGATAACCATGAAAACCGGTACTACCTGTCCCATGGGTTGGGCCATCGGCAACTCAACCGGCATCCCCGCCCTTCCAAGGGTGTGGAGAGTGAAATTGGGCATCTTGCCAGAACTAAAAACAATATCTGTCACAGGTCTGCGGTGGACCACTCCCAGTTACACGGGGTGAGACTGGACATCCTGGCAGATAAGCACATCTGTCGCAAAGTCTGTGGTGGACTTTCGCCAGTCGGTGCATCGTGACATGCACTACACAAAGAGCAGAGATAAACAAACCAATCATCTGGTCAGTCACCGCAACAGATATAGAAGTCAGTTTGTCTTGGCCTGTCCTTGCCACTGATAATACCCCTATCTGCCAAGAATGTGCTGCTAGTCCAGCAAAAGCTAGCGGTACTCAAATACTTTGCAAGCAGTTTCATGAAATGGTCAGTCAGAAAGCAACTCATACCAGCTCGGACGTTGCCCGGGTTAACAAGGTCAGGAATTCCTGGCAGCGGAAGGCCTTATAAGGACAGAGCTGCGTGAAGGAATCTGATAAGACCTAAATGAAACAGTCATTGTCGCCCCTGACAGACTGCTATTATGATGCGATGATTTTCATGATCCTGTCCATGAACTGGAATTACGACGCACCTATCCCTCAACCAGTGGTCTCAATGAAGAAGAAGACCCCCAGATGGAGGGCAATAGAATGAGGAGAACTGCTGCACATCAGAAAAGATGCCATGAAGATGAAACACCTGAGGTTCCAGCGATGAAGAAGACCCACCAGATGGAGAGCAATAGAATGAGAACTGCTGCAGGTCAGAAAAGATGCCATGAAGATGAAACACCTGAGGTTCCAGCAGTACATCGTATGCATGACTCTGAACAACACACCCGTCTGAGACAGGAGGAGACCCTTCACCAGCATAGGGTACAACAGACAAGGGATGCACAAACAGACAGGAAACATGTAGCAGTGCGCCATGCACGTGCTGAGTCACTTGAAGCCCGAAATGCCCACAAAGCAAGCAACGCTGCATGCCAGGCAAGGCACAGACAAGCTGAGACCAAGGAGGTGCGGAAGAGTTGGCTGGCCAGGGACAATGAATTCCATGCAAGGCACAGAGAAGCTGAGACCGAGGAGATGCGGAATAGTCGGCTTGCCGCCAACGCTGCACGCCAGGCGACGCACAGACAAGCTGAGAGCAAGGAGATGCGGAATAGTCCACTGGCCAGGGACAGTGAATTCCATGCAAGGCACAGAGAAGCCGAGAGCAAGGAGATGCAGAATAGTCCGCTGGCCAGGGACAGTGAATTCCATGCAAGGCACAGAGAAGCTGAGAGCGAGGAGATGTGGAACAGTCGGCTGGCCAGGAATGCCTTGCGCCATCAGCAAATGCATCGTGCACGTCTGGAACAGGCATACAAAAATAACCATAAACTCGCTCGGTGTGATGATACAGACTTCTTCCAAGAGAACCTTTATGGCGATTACAGACACACACTGAGTAAGACATCACTGTTTGAGTGTCCTACATGCTCACATTGTGATTCCTATACATGGAAAGAGGAGAGGAATGGATTTTGTTGCATGTCCAGAAAGATAGACCTCACCTACAATGCCACAAAATCCAAGCCTGGCTCAATCCCACCACAACCACCAGATGCTATCAAGGACCTTTTCATTAATCAAAACGTTGTTAAACAAGCAAAACAATACAACAATGCATTGGCAATGGCAAGTATTGGCATTAAGGAGATCCCTATGCCTGGCTTCAACCCAGGCATACGTATACAAGGCAAAGTTTATCATTACATTGCTGCTCCTCTTCCTGAACAGGGTCAAAAGCCACTCTTTGCTCAGATCTATTTTCATGATCCTGCCCATGAACTGGAATTTCGACGCACCCATCCCTCAACTAGCGGTCTAAACGAACACTTTTTGCTGAAGTCACAACAAGCTATTGGTGAGTCCAACTCATACGTGCGACAATTTCAGTCAGCAACTGAGTATGTCACTCAAAACGACAATGCTAATGAGCTGAGAATTGTCCTCACAGCTCACATTCAACATTGTCACCTTCATCGTGGCACTGTGAATCTTCCATCACTACAGAGAGAGAGAGAGAGCGAGAGCGAGGTAAGTAACAACACACAACAGTAACAGGCAGGAGAAGAAGTAACAAGCAGGGGCAAACAGTCCCAGATGGCAGGGCATATTTTGTGTGATTTTTATGTTTTGCTGCATACAAAAGCCATCACATGTGATTGCCACTTAGTGCTGTGTTGCTATACCAACTGTCCTGTAACTGACAAGAATTCTGTTCCAATGCATCCCCTCTACGGGCATGCATGGGTTTCTACAGGCATGCATGGGTATGCACTAATTTTTATTAAGAAATAATAAATTTTCAACAGTCTTATACTGTCCTAGTACATTCAACTCTGGCCTTATTCTCACTCAGGGCACAATAGCAATAGTGCCTCAGCATAATGATGCGTAATAATGATCCAAGCTCTTTGAAACACAGCAGAAACTTCACCTTGCAAATAAAAATAAAATGACAAGAATGACACAGCTGGGATTCAAACCCAGGCCTCCAGTTTGTAGTGCAAATGCTTTACCGCTAAGCCATAACCTCAGCTGCATTAAATATCCACTGTTTGTGGAAAATACATTAATGGGAGAAATGTGCTCAAAATGTTCCCAAACAGGAGAAGTCCATCTTTTTGCTGCTGCCTTCATGTGAAAATTGGCTGTGACAAATCCCTTACACAGTCAAACATGACAACACAAAACATGAGGGATGGGGATTTCCATTGGGTATCGCTGCTCACTTTATTTCATGTTGCGTGCAAAATCATGAACGGTTTCCTGACCCAGTCACATGGTCTGACGTCTACACATACGTCACGATGCACGCCTCGAAACGCGCCTCGCTAAATATTTCCCGGATAAGCTCGGAGCACCCCTCGGAGCTCCGGAGCCTGCCTTCCCATCACTAAAAAAGAAAAAAAAAAAAAAAAAGAGTACTGTGGCTCAACAAAGGTTGGAAAAACTGATTCATCTTACACACACACACACACGTTAAACTATAATTTATGGACAGAATGATGCTACAGGGCAACAGTAAAATATGACAAAAAAGGGGGGTAGATGAAACAGAAAAAAACAATTGTACGTTATGGGTCAGACAGACTGATCGAAGTTTGTAAGGCACGGGAATACATGATTAAAAAAATCTGTAGTAAAGCGCACATAAACAGTAGAGTTCAAACATTCAGACAGATACGGTAGTGCTGGAAAGCAAACAGATGTGTGCCAAAGCAAATACAGACAGACGAGAAGAACACTGACCTTTTCCTCACAATGTCAACGTTGGACTGCAGTTTTTCATAGTTGACAACGGTGGTGGGCTCAAAGCGGCTCATGGACACTTTGGCCTTGGCTCTGTAAGCTGCCGACACATGGAGACGCCGCACCCCATGGCCCAGGATCAGCTATAAAACACAACATCCAAAATATAATATTATGATCAAAATCAGCCTCGCACTAAATCTGTGTTCATTTGCTGAGCAAAGGTTTTGTTCTTCTGTTGAAAAATCAGTGGCTCTGCTGCCGTGTGCGTCAGCTGGGAGCTCTAACCTTGCGTTTAACCTTGCTGTTTTATAACAATCTCCACAATTATCGAGAACCCTCCTGTGGCCAGTTAAACCCTGTGGATACAGGCAGTAACATCAAGTCATCCGAGTCAACGGCAGTGATTTATTTATTTAGTCAGACTAGCTTATAGCGGTAGGGACACGGTGACCTGACGGGCTAGCTGGTGAGTATTTCACGTCTTATTTCTCCTCAGTAAACGGTATAAAGCCGCTAACAGCAGGTTATTATCAGATGTACGTAGGCTGCAGTAGTGGGTCACGTCAGTCTGAGTCAAACAACAAAGCATCATGAGTGGATTTAACGCCTTACCTGCAGCCGGCTGACAGTCAGACAGTAGGTCGCCATTTTGTTCACTGACAAAGATGTGAGGGAGGGCGGTGACGTCACTCCGTTATAAAAGCCCATTCTTCTTCTCTGTCGTCGAACAGCAGCCACATGCGGCGTGCTACTTCCACCAATTGGTAAAGCTAAATATTACAAGTGTCAGCTTTTCGCCCTCAACGCCATACGATCCAATTATGAACCATTTTATACATCTGCGTTTCCAGTGGTCTGCAACATCTGTTACGGAAACAGTTATGAGGAAATTAATCATGGGGGGAAAGACACACATTTATTAAAAAAAGTTGCAAATTTACTTTTAAAAAAGTTTAATATTTAGAAGAATTTATGGAAGGAAAAATTGCAACCCAGCCACAGAGGGTGCACGAGCCAGGGTACTCCTAGCACTGGTCCCAAGCCCGGGTAAATGGGGAGGGTTGTGTCAGGAAGGGCATCTGACGCAAAACCTTTGCCAAATCAAACATGGATCACGACGAATGAGACTTTTATAGTGTAGCACCTTGGGGGAGTCGGATTATTTAGCATCTCAGACAAGAGACAGTGGATAAGCATGGGAGAACAATGCTCAGGAGGTTCCTGGCGAGATAGCGGGAAGGAGTCAAGGACGTAGGGGGTTGAATGCAGTGTAATGCAAATGTCATGTTGTGTGTGGAGAAATGCCATGAAACTTGTGTGGAGTGATTTGGGTAAAAGAAGAGTGCCTGCTGAAATGTGTCATTCTGTTCTGTGCTTGAAAGATGTGAAGTGAGTAATAAACCGTCTGTCGTGAATATGTCTCTTATTTTACACACGCCACAATACCAGATTAGTCGAGGCCCGGGTGAACAACAACCGCCACCAGTGCTGTTAACTGATAGGGTGCTGGTGGAAATTGGGCTACTGTTGGTCAAAGATCGAGGAGGAGAGGGGTAAGGTGTGCTAGGAGGGAGAGAGAAAAGGAAAGGTAGAAATGTGGAGGTGAGAGTAGGGACATTAAATGTATGTGGTGGCACTGTGGAGGGTTCTCCACCCAGAGTCGGAAGCCAACGGGGGGGCGGGTGGATGGAACAGAGGACTGAAGGAGGAAGTGGCACCGGGGGGTCTCAGATGTAACAGAAAGGACTATCCGCCCCCCAGGGATTTCAGGAGACACCGGAGTTTGCGAGAGGAAGAGAGGGTGTGAGAAGCAGGGCTAGTGTTGTATGATGTTAATGTGCCAGGTATTCTTTGTGCACTGAGTGTATTGTCTTTGGCTTCCTGGGTCTCATGGGGGAGAAATAAAGGGTATAAAAAGGAGGCGCCCAGAGACCCTGGGAGAGTATTTTCTGTACTTGATGTTGGAAGGCGAATAAAGTTTGTGTGTCGTCTAGCTTGCTACCTCGTCTGCTTTCATCTTCCACATTGGTGACCCTAAGACGTGCGATGGAGAATGAGCCAAGCACCGCCCTGGAGACAACCCAGAGGGAGACAACCCAGAGGGAGAACACCAGCACCACATGCACTGTCACAGTCAAGCTCCCAGACTTCTGGCTTCACAATCCAACCGCGTGGTTCTTACACGTAGAAGCCCAGTTCGCAATCTGCGGGATCACAAAGGACTGTGCTGCACTGGATGTGCGCCACACAACAGGTAACGAGCCTGCTCCAGGAGCCGCCAGCCCAGGGGAAATATGAAGCGCTCAAGCGGATGCTACTCCAGCGTTATACCCTGTCGGATAGTGAGAGGGCAGAGAGACTCCTAACACATTCAGAGGTAGGTGGCAGCTCAGCCGTGGAGCTCATGGAGAGCATGTTAGCACTGATGGGGAAGAATGACAAATCTTTCATGTTCACCCACCTGTTCCTCCGAAACCTGCCTGCTACAGTGAGGGCGATCCTGGCCAACTCGCCACTGCTGGTAACCAAGGACTACTGCGCCCTGCTGCAGGAAGCGGGCTGCATCATCCTAGCAACCAGAGCTCTCAGCGTGCACGCACCGGCACCGGCATCCATGAAGGACTCCAGCGAGATCGAGGAGCCATTGGTGGTGGCTGGGACGGATGCCAAGAGGCGCAGGACCAGGGCGCTCTGTTTCTATCATCACTGCTTCGGCTCAAATACCCAACGCTGTCTGCCGCCATGCCAATTCACGAAGCCTGGAAGACGGCACGGCCAGCAGTCAGTAGCATCTGCGACCGCTGGCAACAGGAACAAGCTGCTTTTTATCACAGACACACGTTCGGGGAGATGTTTTTTGGTGGACTCCAGCTCCCAGAAGAGCCTCATCCTGCCAGTCAGCGCAGACAGATCGGCAGAAGGCAGTGGTCCCGAGCTCACGGCCACTGATGGATCCACCATCAGGATGTTTGGCAAACAGCCGCTGACGATATGCTTACACGGACACAATTACCAGTGGGACTTTGTGGTAGCTGCATGTTCTGCCCCCATTTTAGGCACAGATTTTTTATGTGCTTATGGGTTGTTAGTCGATGTTGCCAACAGACGTTTAGTGGATGCTGTCTCTTTTTCCTCCCTGCCCTGCACAGTTCGGGGAGCTGGGCCAACAACACTGGCTAACATTATAGCTCCAGGGGGTAAGTACTAGCATTTAATTTCACAGTTCCCAGCACTCACGGTCCCGACTTTTTCGGCTACGGTAACCAACCTAGTTGAGGGAACTGGGCAGCGTGGTGGGACGCCCGTGACGGTGGGTGGCGCCGAGTGGAGGGCCCATTCTGCTCCCGGAGTTCGGCTGGAAGGGACTGGCGAGCAGGGGATCACAACGGTGATGCCGGCAGCGAAAATGAAAGCAAGTGGGGCAGGACCAGCTGGCACGGTTAAAACAACGTGCCACACAGGGACACTGGAAGCCGAGTCGGGCTTTTCTAGGGGTCGCTGATGTAGTCCGAACCAGAGAGAAAGCCTGGGCGAGAGGGGTTTGAAGCAAACAACGAGGTGACCTGGGGTGGCTGCAGGTGGTGGCTGTTCGGGAGGATGGCTGCCTTCAGCTGTGTGATGGCTCCTGGAGGCATCCCAACAAGCTGCAGCACGCCAAAGAAGAGAAGGAGGTGTTTGGGCTTCGACGTGGGTCATCCCTGGGCGCAATGAAAAGAAGGTGCTCTGGAGGGGAACTGTCTGACAGATTGATGGTTGGGGTAGTGTGTTTATTGCATGATGTTGGAATGGGGAAATAACCTGTTTGTATATGTTCTGTTAAGGGGATTGTTTTAGGTTATTTATTTTAGGAGCACGGCAATTTTATGTTTAAAGGACTGTGTTTAATCAGAGATGGCAGAATAATCTGTCTAGCCATGTGGGGGTGGAATGGTAGTCCACCTGTTCTCCCCTAGCTTTAGTTGTTTTGTGTGAATGTTGTAGGCCCTGATATATTTCTGTTTAATTTTAGTGCGTGATTTTGGTTCTAAATTGGGGAGGGTCTTGATTGTATGTGTGTTTTGGACCATTTTGAAGGGGGGGGGGGGTGATGTTGTTCATGGGACGTATTATTGTGTGACACAGGTGGCGGCTCCACCTTTTCGGTTCCACCACCACCCAGGGTATAAGAGGGCTGTGAGGAAGAGGGGCGGTCTCTTGACCTCTCAGCCTGATGGCAGCATCTTGTATTACACAAGAGAGTCCATAATAAAGTTGTGTTCCGTTCCACCTTCAGTCTCGTCATTGACCCTCATTTACGGTACCGACATAACAAGTATATCAGAGGGACAGCTCAGGTTGAGCTGTTTGGAGACAAAATAAGACAGATAAGGCTGAGATGGTTTGACATGTGCAGAGGAGGAATAGTGGATATAGTGGACAAAGCATGTTGAAGATGGACCTGCCAGGTAGGAGGAGAAGAGGAAGACCACAAAGATCCATGGATGTAGTGAAGAAGGTCCCCCACAGATGCACCACATTTGCTCAATCTTTGCTATCAGTGAGGGGCACCAAGATCTGGAATAACATACCACCTGCAATCAGAGAACATACCACACCAAACACTTTTAAGATGCATTGTAAAAATTGGCTTTTAAACAACCAAAACTGTGCCCATAACTAGTGGTTGCTCTGCGGCATACGCATACATACATGTGCGCCCGTGTGTCACACACATATGCCCCACCTCTTGTTTGTTGCAGCCTGTTGTTGCCGTGAGGTGTTCTGGGTGCATGTGTGTGTACGCATACGCAGTACCTCACTCGTGTGACATTTGAATGTCTTGTTTTGTAACGCCTTAACTCTTGCACTTTAGCATATCCACTTTGTACAGTTTCATTGCAGTTGTTCTTCTTGTGCATGATTGTTTGTTTGTGTGTTTTTGTGACCCGCCGGGAGACTACAGATGCAAATTAGCAGTATTGCTAAAGCTGGCGTACTTACATTTGTATTAATGTTCATTAATATATATTGTCCCTTTCAAATAAACATTAAACTTAAGAAGGACATGGTGCTGGTGTTTCAGTGGAAGATGCAAGGGGATAGGGTGAGATGGAGTCAGATGATCCGCTGTGGCGACCCCTAAAGGGAGCAGCCAAAAGAAGAAGAAAACACTTCATTTGACTCACTTGATTCACTTCAAAGTTGATTTTCCAACCGTCTTTTACCCTATAGCCTCCAGGAGCCGCTAGGGGGTGCTGACGCAGCGGAGCTCCTCCAGTCAAATCCGCAGGTTAGAGGCAACGCTTCGATTACGTTAGCCGACGATGGCTAAACATCATCCAGATTTGATATTTTGTCGAAAACAAGCCGGCGTCGGTACGTCTATACGTTTTTTAAATTTTTCACACACTTACTGTGATTTTTATTGGATGGGGCTTACTGCTAGGTTATACCGATAGCATTAGCTTCAATGCTAACGGTCACAGCGCGTGTTTCTGTTTGTTCTAGAATGCAGAGATTGACTTCAAAATGATTTTTGTTTTATTTTTTTTTTTATAAATGTTGCATTAAACGATGGCGTGCTTGAAGTCCCATTAACGTGTACATACATAAATGAAAGTGTCACTGTCTTGACTGCTTTGTTTTCATCTGCAGCTATCGGGAGACTCTGCGAGAAATGTAAGTGTCCCTGCCTTCCTTCCACAAAACTAATCTAGTACTTTGGAAGTATGTTGGTATTTTGTATACGTTTAAATTGCATGTAACAGTACACTCAAGCTTCCCGTTTTAATGTGCTGAGCTGTTGTAAACTCGGTCTTCATTGACACCCTCACTAAATGCTGCAGTTCATTCGGTGACCACAAGGTGATACTAAAAACTTGTATTTTCAATTTCTTATTGCATAAGTGAAATAGAAGGGAATGAGATTATTTATGTGGAGTACACATATTTTAAAATGTCTTAATGTCAATAAGAAGACTTTTTATTCATCAGTACTTATTTAAAAATGCTTTATAGGTTTTGTAGTATTCGGTGGTTTAAGATATTGATTTAAGGGCAAGTTTCTAAAGCAACCTGAAAATTTTTGCACAAACATGTTGAGATTCATCACAGTGATGACATGTTGGTAAAAGTAATGTTTTGTCTGTTAGTTTCTGTGATTGAGATTAAAGGGCAAAATAGCGCCTTTTAAAGTGCTGATGACACGTTTTTGACTTCCTCTAATTTTTCAACACATAATACAATATGACAAAATAGGTTGGTCTGTGCAGTTCTAAGTCAAACAGGCTTTTTTCACGCAAATATCCGACATTTTCACGAGCGGCACGTCACCAATTACATCAGTGGCTGGAAAACCCCGCTGCCATGTAGTCAGGCCATCGGGAGAACACAGCGCTTGGCTGCCCATTGTACACACAGGATGGAAGCGGTTGAAAACATCAACGATGTTTCCAGCACATGTAGTCTGGAATTGGTTTGTGTTGTCCAATCTTCAGATGAATATAGTTCCAAAGAATGGGATGATAATGAAGAATCTGGGGGCATCAGACCATATAGGTTTGAGCTGTGCCAAGCGGGCATTGTGCCAAGCCAGTCACACTCAAAGAGTGACGGTGGTGAGGCACACATGCCCGCCGCAGCAGCGACAAACACACGGCAGGGGAACACCAGTGTTATTCTTTTGTTACAGATATTGCAACAAATTATTTGTTCATAAATATAATTTATTTAAACCCTATTTTTCAATAAAATTATAGCAGTGTATTCTCTGTGGCTCAGGCATCGGGTTTATTAGGGATTTTATTTTGAGTTCTTGTTGTTTTTGTTTTGTACATGTGTTTTATGTGCGTTTTGAGCCATTTCAGGTTGCACTGTCCAAGATTCGCCAGTCCGAACACACGCGCCCTCTCTGACAGTCAGCTGTTCATGGTTTGTGTGCACCATCTGCCGTGTTGTCAGCCAGTCAGTGTTGTCAGCCAGTCAATGTTGCCAGTGCTATCACGACGTGTTGGCCGCTCCACACAGCCGTGGTTGTGTTGCGCCCCTTGAAGCGATGTCGGCCCTGGGGCGCAACCGTGGTTAACACATCTCCTCTCCATGTTCGCTGGGCGATGTCAGCCCCGAACGCCAACTGTGGCTGTTTCTGTTTATTTTTGTGGGTCGTCACCTTTTTGGGAACTGTTGTCATCATTCTTATGTTCAATACATGTGCTGTGGTGAATTCTGTGCCTAAATCCATTCATCATGACCCTCTGTGCGCTCTTACGCAGGGCAGGGAGAGGGAGGATGAAATAACAAGGATTTGCGTGCAGGGTTCACCACGGCACATTTAATACAGAAAGACAGACAGTTCCCTGAAAGGTGAAGATGTACAAGAAACACAGACATACTTACTGATGGCGTTCGGGGGCCGGCATCGCCCAGCGAAAGAATGAGAGGAGACGTGTTTGCCACAGGTGCGCCCCAGAGTCGACATCGCTTCAAGGATGCACGAGAGCCACGGCAAACATGGCGTGACTAGCGCATCGTGAGAGTGCTGAAAATACTGGCAGACAAACAGCACAGATGACAATACTATGGACCATTAGTGCATGACTGGCAAACGGCCGCGAAGTACACGCACTGCTGCTGGTGATTGTGTGATGAGAAGCACCTGGGCGAGGACCAGGAAACATGATCAGCGGGAGTTTGAATCAGCTGATGATAATGATAGAAGGGACGTGACCGGACCGGCGAGAGTCAGCATGGGATCACAGAAAGTAGGTCAAAGCTGCACATAAATCCATTAATCCTTCCCCTCTTCCGCTCCTCCTGCATAAAAGCGCACGAGGAGAATTATAACAGTTGGAGCTGAAGCGTGTGATGTGGTCTTTCACGGTTTGATGTTTATCTAAGCCTGCGACATAACGTGAAGGCACAGCCATAAAATTAAAACAAGAAACCAGAGAAACCGTGAGCTACAAAGCTGCTGTCATTCCAGTCAACAACACCGGAGTCCGTTCTCCCGCTTACGTCATGGGGGTGCCTCCCTTAATTCGGTGGGCAGCACCACAGTCCAGTCAGCGGTTGCTGTTTTTTGACGATAACTAGTTTATGCAGGCGCGGTTGTAAATGTTATATTGATCATCGACAATGACTTTTGGGTTTACACAACATCCTAAAAAATGTCAAAATCGTGTCATCAGCCCTTTAAGCCTTCATTTGCTGTTTTATCAAAAAGGAATCAATTACTGACAGTGTTCATAATAATGAAGGCTTTATACACTAAAAAAACATCTTTGGAAGTGTCTATTGATACAAAAGCTGTGTCCCTATACGAAATGTCTGTTGGTACGGAAGAGCTGACGATCCAACAAAACCCTTTCAGATCCACTCCAAGCCTGCTTCAGCTGTGGCTTAGGTGAATAGTGCAGTTGAGTTCTGATCAGAGGGTTGCTGGTTTACATCCTGCTTTCGCAGCCATTCCCACACCATTTTACTTGACATAAGATGGAAGTTAGAATTAAAATTAGGAGTATGTATGTAGTAAACAGATATTAATTATTAAAAACTGAAACGAATAAATGTTTCAGATTTCTGTACCTGTAGAATGCTAGCTTTTAAGATATGGCATTAATAGAACATACTGGCTAATCAGATTCGAGCTGCATCTATGGCAGGAATTCTGTGGGTACGGTTCCGTACCCATAGCCACTGCCGACATCTTTCTCAACCCTGTTTGGGTGGGGTTTTCCTCCTGCTTTTTTTCTCAGTCCCTTATCTTACCTCTTGCAGGTGATGGAAAGTGTGTGATCTGTGATTCATATGTGAGGCCGTGCACGTTGGTGCGAATTTGTGACGAGTGCAACTACGGATCCTATCAGGGACGCTGTGTCATCTGCGGCGGGCCCGGTGTGTCTGATGCCTATTATTGTAAGGAGTGCACTATCCAGGAAAAAGATGTAAGAGACCCAGGATTTAGAAAGGCTTTGTCTGCACACAATTTGATTCTGTTTGAATGCAATTAAAGTGAAAACCTGTCTGTATTGAATTAGTTTTATTTGGTTCCTTCTACTAATGAAATCACTTTCCTAAAAGTTTTTTTTTTTGTTCTCTCTGCAGCGAGACGGATGTCCTAAGATCGTAAACTTGGGCAGCTCCAAAACTGACCTGTTTTATGAAAGAAAGAAGTACGGCTTCAAGAAGAGGTGAAGATGTGACGGTCCGGACTTTGTTTTTTCAGATTTTTTGATTTTTTTTTTTTTTTTTCTTGACTTTATAATAAAGTTCACTTTTATATTTTGAGCTTCATTTGTGTGACTGCTGTTGATTATTTCATTAATATTCACTCAAATAAGCTTTTCTTACAAGCATACTTTAGGTTGAACGATCACGGTCATAAGTAGTGCTGGGCAGTACGCAGTTTCATGTGGTGTTCCAGTCTTAATTTTCCCCAGTGTATGGATTTTTGAAATACTGCTGCATAGCTGAAACAACAATTGTAATGCTTCACTGCCAAATTCACTGTTTCTCTGCTAAAAGCGTGACATGAGAAGAGATACTGAAAATGATGCAACCTTAGTTTTAAAGCAGGAGTTTGCACGCAAGGGGTCTCCACTAGCTGGTTCTGTTTGTGAGAGAGAACGAGAACGATTGTCAACATACTTATGAATCCCCTGGATGCAGCACCCAGCCACTCGCCTCAGTCCCTGCTAGGAAGAGCATGAGCTGGTGTGGAGTGGTGTCAGCGTTTTGTGCCTGTGCAACTTGAATCTGCCATGTAGTCGATCTGATTGTTCCTGTCCGCAATCATCAACGACAACGGTGGCAGTTGGTCCGATGGACTCCACTCTAGACGGTGTGATTGGTGGAAAGTGGGGAAATGGTTACCTTTGGAACCCCACAGACCAGCTGGACCCAGTGACAGTAGGTTCTTAGTAAAGAAGTGCATAATCTCAGTTATTAAACGTATGTTCAATAGAGAAACATATCTCTTTGGGTTTATAGTTTAATCATTTTTAAGGGGATTCAGTTTTTTTCAGTGTAAGCTTTTATGTTGCCAGTTTACGCAAATATTGGCCTCCTTTAACTGTTTTACTTATTGATTCCTTCATATATCCTGTCAGCTTGTGGAGGAAGGCAAACCAAAGCCATCTATCATATTCCTAATAAAGGACCCCATCATAAAATAAAACTAGAGGGCACTCGGAGCACAGCGCTGCCAAAGCTCCATTCCCTTCGTCTGGGTGCGTGTCCATACCTCCATACACTTCATTAGGGCCTTATTGGAGATATGCACTCATGGATCGCCTCCAAAACCTAATGGATTCATCCGTAGCCGAAGGCCTGCCTCTTTTTAACATTTCATTCAAAACCATCCAAGTGTAATCCTGGTAAAAAAGACAAACTACCGGATTGGTGGTTCAGTTGGTAGAGCATCCGCCCCACACCCGGGAGGCAGGGGTTCAAATCCCGGCCGGGTCATGCCGAAGACCATATAAAAGCGGAACTTCCTGCCATCCAGCTTGGTGCTCAGCAATAATGGAATGGAGGAGGGAAATCTGTGGCGGCGCCTTGCATGGCAGCAGCCCTTCTGATTCTACACATGGGGGGGGGTGTGATTAACAGTGTAGATAGGATAAAACACAATTTCATTCTACTGTACATGATTGCTTGTATGGTTGAATGACAATAAAGGGTGATTTAATTTAAAACTGCCCTGATCACATTAACTCCTGGGCAGAGGTAATAAAATACTGTGAAACCATCAGTCTCAAAAACTGTTGGTTATACCACCCTGCACTAGTCACAAGCATGACTCAGTCCAGTGTGTTACACTAGAGTTAAAAGTAATGATACGTGTAGTTTTTAATAATTTACATGAGGTTTGTCAGAAGTAGGAGGCTGAGGTGTAGTGTGTTAATGTAAAATATTTACTGAGCAGATCTGCTTTTTAGATTGAGTCTTGCTGTGTGCGTCTCTGTGTGTGTGTAGCGATGCAGGGAGATTTTCAAATCTTAACCACTTTTAAAAATGTAAGAGACTGCAGACATGAGGACTGTTTAAACCTGATCTTGAACATGATAATCCTCCACAAGCACACAATTCAACAAGATGGTGAGACCAAACACCTGCCATCTGTATGATCGAATTCACACAGGCGATGTTACTGACAGATCTCGCAGAATGATATTCAAAGGGACTAATGAATATAAGCAAATATGGAGAATTATGAAAGTCGTCAGCTAGCTGTTGTACTGTTTTGGAATTTAAAAAATATATTTACAGGCATTCACAGTGGTTCCCAACTGTAATGTGGAGATCTAGAAATATTATTCAAGCTTTACTTTATTATTGTATGAGGGCTGCTCATTAAAGAGTTCCCTGGCCCAGACCCACTTTTGGTTATATTGTAGGAGGCTGAAATTGCACATGTATAATACATATCTCTATAGGTCACGTGGTAACTTGTAGCTCTGAACTCCTAAGTGTTTCTCTCTTACAGGTGTAAGGTGTGATAATGGAGTCAGTTGAATGCAGAGTTGTCATTAGGTTCCTGTAGTTGAGAGGCCGCACACCACGGGAGACGTTCAATGAGATGAAAGAGCTGGCATGGGCAGTTCAAGTGTTGCCAGTGCCTTTCCCGAGCAACCACAGTGCGCCATTGATGAAGACACCATCTGGCAGGTGGAGGCCACTATTTTGGAGGATTGCCAAATAACTGTTCGCCAACTATCCCAAGATGTTAGGCTCAGTGTGGGGTCTGTGCAAAAAAAAATCATCCATGACCATTTGCACATGCAGAAGTTTTTTGCACGATGGATTCTCCGGTTGCTCACACCTTTCCAGAAGCAAGAATGAGTTGCATGCTCCCAGGCTCTTTTGGCCATGTGCCAAGAAAACCAGGAGGACTTCTTCAACAACCTAATCACACAGGATGAAGGTTCAGGTTACTTTATTTGGACCCGTAGGTAGATTTGTTTTGCAGTCTGGTGACATCCATATTTACAAACCACAATTACATTCAACATAAACACAAACACAGGCACACATGAAGCTGACTATAAACATGATAAAAATACTCAAGGCTCCATCAATCAGGGTATAAAGACAAAGAGATGAGAGAAAAACCAGAGGGAAGAGAGAAGGGTCATATTAAAAACTAGTCAAAGAGGTTAAAAACTCAAAGGTCTAAAACCCAATAAAATATTTAGAACCCAAATAACATCCTACAAAAATAAGTAAATATTGTAACGTCGGGGCCATGTTAAGGGGGGCAGGGATTTCCCAGCATGCTTTGACAATTGAAACGTTACTGTGTGTGTGTAGTAAATGTTATTACTGAGCTTTTCTACTGCTGTGTAATTATAACTGCGTTATAATTACCCAACAGTATTTCATAGGCAAGATTTATTATGTGTGTGTAACCGTGATTTAAACGGAGGTCTAGGAGAATGACCTCCCCTCCTGCCTGTGCTCAGAGTGTGTGTAAAATAAATCCCGTTGATCACAACCATCTTGCTCCATTTTCTTTGTGTGAACCCTGCATACACTGGTGTCAGAAGTGGGATCAACTCAGCGATCCCACGCTCCCCTGCAGCAGTACCGGGTGGGAGCGCCGATGGAGCGAGTGGGAGTGGACATCCTGGGCCCTTTCCCGACCACGGACCGGGGGAACTGCTACGTGCTGGTCGCAATGGATTATTTCACTAAGTGGCCAGAGGCGTACGCGGTCCCAGACCAAAGCGCCATGACGACGGCGTCAAAGCTGGTGGATGAAATGTTCTGTCGGTTCGGCGCACCGGAGGAGCTGCACAGCGATCAGGGTCGGAACTTCGAGGTGGAGGTCTTCGGAGAGGTCTGCAAACGGCTGGGCATCCGGAAGACCCGGACCACCCCACTGCATCCACAGAGCGACGGCCTGGTCGAACGATTCAACCGGACCCTCACCACCCAGCTCGCTATCCTAGTGGACCAGCGACAGCGAGACTGGGACCTGCACCTGCCTTTTGTTTTGTGGGCGTACCGGACGGCAGCTCAGGAATCTAACCGGTGAACCCCTGCGGCGCTCATGTTTGGACGCGAGCTGCGCACACCGGTGGATTTGGTATTCGGTTGCCCCCCTGAGCCGGAGGTGGAGGGAAAACCCGGATTGGATTATTTTTTTTGTTTGAAAGAACGTCTCCACACGGTGCACGAACTGGCTCGAGAGGCCCTGGCAGCGGCAGGGGGTCGGCAGAAGCGAGCGTATGACTCCCGTTGTCAGGGGAGGGACTTTGCACCGGGAGATCGAGTCTGGGTTTTCTGCCCTGAGAGGAAGAGAGGACGATCACCGAAGCTGGCGAGCCATTGGTCGGGGCCATGCGTGGTCCTGGAGAGACTGTCAGATGTGGTGTACAGGGTGAGGCTTAGAAAAAGGGACCGGGTTGTGGTCCTTCATCGTGACCGTCTCGCCCCGTATCGGCCATCTGCACCGCTGGTGGACGAACCGGAGCTTCCATCCTGACCCGATACCCCGACCGAGACCCAGATGGACACTAGGGGGCCTGTACGTGTTGGCCGCCGGCGCCGAAGACCGCCCCGATACCTGGATGAGTTTGTATTGAACTTTTAAATTGGACTTTAATTTTTCTGGGGACAGAAACCAGTCCAGGGGGGTGCAGTGTAACGTCGGGGCCATGTTAAGGGGGGCAGGGGTTTCCCAGCATGCTTTGACAATTGAAACGTTACTGTGTGTGTGTAGTAAATGTTATTACTGAGCTTTTCTACTGCTGTGTAATTATAACTGCGTTATAATTACCCAACAGTATTTCATAGGCAAGATTTATTATGTGTGTGTAACCGTGATTTAAACGGAGGTCTGGGAGAATGACCTCCCCTCCTGCCTGTGCTCAGAGTGTGTGTAAAATAAATCCCGTTGATCACAACCATCTTGCTCCATTTTCTTTGTGTGAACCCTGCATACGTCACAATATAAAATGGAATTAATAAATAGGTACTATGGCGCATATTTAGGGCGCATATATGGTATTCATATTCCCCACATATACCTAGTAGGCATGACGGTGCATATTCTGGAAGCTTCACGTCTTAATGGCCAAAGAGGACCTATGGGAGGTGTGAAGTTGCTCTTGCAGGAGTCGGGAAGTTGGAGAGAATGTCGCAGCAGGAGCCCCGGAGGCTAGAAGGATGAAAGACAATGGAGATGCCAAGGAGCCTCGGGGGCTGTATGTTTACTAAAGGACTGTGGGTTGGGGGTGTGTTATTTGATGTTGGGGGTTTGTGACTTTGGAGAGTATAAGAACTGTGAAGGACGATTGTTCTGCCTCTTTCTGTGATTCTGTGCTTGATAGAGGATGTAGCCTCTCTATAAACCAATTCTGAGAAATAAACTCAGTCTCGTCTGTGAAAGGCATCCTCTACACTGGTGACCTACGACAAATTATGGCCGGTGGCGACGATCTTCCCGCACCAGACTCTTCAGGAGCCAACTGGGTTAACGCAGCTACCACACTACAGCTGCCCGATTTCTGGCAACATAACCCGCGCTCCTGGTTTACCACTGTGGAGGCGCAGTTCCACCTTCGGGGAATCTCAGCGGACGCAACGAGGTTCTACCATGTCGTCGCGAAGCTGGACAGCCTCACAGTGCAGTGGGTGGAGAGCCTGACCAACCACCCGCCCCAGGACGACAAGTATGGCACACTGAAAGCCGCCCTCATCCGAGCTTTCACCCCCTCGCAGGGAGAGCGAGCAGAGAAGCTTCTGGCGCTAACAGAAGGCGAAGCAGACAGGCCGGCAGATCTGATGGCGAGGATGATGGACCTGAGAGGCGAAGATGACGACAATTTTATCTTCGCCCACCTCTTTCTCAGAACACTACCGCCAGCAGTGAGAGTCACCCTGGCCAGCTCACAGCTGCTCAACAACCGTGACTACCACGGGCTGGGCCAGGAGGCGCAGCGGCTCGTCGACGCCCATAGACAACACGCAGCCACGATGGCGGCAACGGAGCTGAACGCATCCCCGCTAGACGAGGGGAGACCAGAGGCCGCAGCACCGGACCCACTGACGTCAGCAGCGGCAGAGACCAGGAGAAGCGGAGCGGACGGCACCCACTGCTTTTACCATTGACGTTTCGCCGAGCGGGCGTGCAGATGCATCCCTCCGTGCCAATACAAGCGCCAGGGAAACGCCAAGACCGAGAGTCTTGGCAGCTGCTGCTCTCAGCGCAAAGAACAAGCTGCTTTTCGTGACGGACGCGAATTCAGGGAAGGATTTCCTGGTGGACACAGGCTCCCAGCTGAGTTTTGTCAAGCCTTCCTATGCGGACCTGCTGGCGCCTTCCAGCGGACCCCTGGTGCTAGCGGCAAACGGCTCGACGATCAAGACCTATGGGGAGAAGACGCTCCTCCTATCCTTCCACGGTCGCACCTTCGAGTGGACTTTCGTCATAGCTGCAGTTAGCAACAACATGCTAGGTGCTGATTTTTTATGCTCAAATGGTTTATTAGTTGATCTTACTAATAGACGTATGGTAAATGCACTCTCTTTCCACTCTATCTCCTGTACAGCTCGGGTGGCCCCGCCTTCTGCACATCCCGATGTCACAGCCGCAGGTGGTAAGTTTCATGCACTACTCAATCAGTTCCCAGCACTCACGGTCCCAACATTTTCAGCATCAGTAGCCAAACACGGGGTTGAGCACTTCATAACTACCTCTGGCCCCACTGTTTTTGCAAAAGCTCGGCGTTTGAACCCAGCTAAACTGGCCATCGCGCGTGAGGAATTCGCCAACTTGGAAAAACTGGGCATCCTTAGGCGCTCTAACAGCCCTTGGTCTTCACCGCTGCATATGGTTCCTAAGGCCGACGGCTCGTGGCGGCCTTGTGGTGATTTCCGCAGGTTAAATAATGCTTCAGCACACGACCGCTACCCGATTCCGCACATCCAGGATTTTTCGGCACACTTGGCGGGGGTGCGCATCTTTTCCAAAATAGATTTAGTGCGCGGTTATCACCAAGTTCCAGTCGGCGCTCAAGACATACCCAAAACGGCAGTAATAACCCCTTTTGGGCTTTTCGAATTTTTGTGCATGCCTTTCGGCCTCAAGGGTGCCGCACAGACGTTCCAATGCATGATGGATGCGGTGTTGCGCGGCCTCCCTTTCGTGTTCGTCTACTTGGATGATATTTTAGTAGCCAGTACATCCGAGGACGAACACGAACGCCACCTCACAGCAGTTTTTCAGAGGCTGACAGAGCATGGGTTAATAATTAACCCAGCGAAATGCCAGTTCGGGGTAGCGCAAATCGATTTTTTGGGGCACCGCATTTCTCCAGAAGGAGCGGTCACGCTGCCCGATAAAGTACGCGTGATAACGGAGTTTCCCCAACCGCAGACAGTTAAAGCATTGCAAGAATTTTTGGGGATGGTCAATTTTTATAACCGCTTCCTCCCCAGCGCGGCACAGCTCATGCACCCACTGTACGCGGCACTAAAGAAACAAAAACCTGCAAATAAGGTCGAGTGGTCCCCGGAACAGGAGCGCGCTTTCTCCCAGGTCAAGTCGGCCCTGGCGAACGCTGTGTTGTTGGCACACCCGGTGCCAGCAGCTCGCATGGCGCTAACCACGGACGCTTCCGACGTAGCAGTTGGGGTAGTTGTGGAGCAACTGGTAGCAGGGAGCTGGCAACCGCTTGCGTTTTTCAGCAAAACATTGCGCGATAACGAACGGAAATACAGCGCGTTCGATAGGAAACTTTTAGCCCTGCATTTGACCATCCGCCACTTCCAGTTCTGGCTGGAAGGGCGCCATTTCACCGCGTTTGTAGACCACAAACCATTAACATTTGCAATGGCCAAGATTTCAGAGCCTTGGTCGGGCCGACAGCAGAGACAGCTGGCCACGATTTCGGAGTTTACCACCGACATTCAACATGTGGCGGGCAAACACAATGTAGTGGCAGATTGTCTCTCGTGCGCAGTTGCAACGCCAGGCCCCCAGGGGGCAGACACGGTGGCCGTGGACGCGGGCCAGGCTTGCGGCATGGAAGCGCTCGCAGCCCCGGTCTGCGTGGGCTTAGATTATGCAGCCATGGCCGCCGAGCAGGTTAGCGATGCGGATGTGCGCGCGCTCCAGTCTGGGCCAACAGGGCTAAGGCTGGAGCACAGGGTGCAACAGATAGGTGTGCCTCCTCCAATCTGCGATGTCTCCACGGGGCGCCCCCGCCCCGTGGTCCCAGCTGCGTGGTGCCGCTGCGTTTTTGATTTAATCCATTCGCTGGCACATCCAGGGGTTCGCGCATCGATCAAAATGGTGGGAGAAAAATTTGTTTGGCCGGGGCTGCGTAAACAGGTCAAAGAATGGGCCGCAGCCTGCGCAGCGTGTCAAAGAGCAAAGATACACAAGCACACGCGGGCCCCCTTAGAACCTTTTCACATCCCGGCCAAATGCTTCGACCACATGCATATCGACTTGGTGGGACCCTTCCCGCTGTCGCAGGGGCTCACACACCTTCTAACCATGGTGGACCGCACCACGCGCTGGCCAGAAGCAGTCCCCCTGGCGTCAACTACAGCAGCAGACGTTGCGCGCGCATTTTTAACGGCTTGGGTCGCGCGTTTTGGAGTCCCGTCAGACATAACGTCTGACAGGGGTCTCCAATTAGTTTCTGAGCTCTGGTCATCCATGGCACTCAGTCTGGGGGTGAAAATTCACTGCACTACCGCTTATAACCCCCAGGCCAACGGTTTGTGCGAACGCTTTCACCGGTCATTGAAAGCAGCCCTCAGAGCGGCTCTCACGGACACAAATTGGGTTGATAAACTTCCATGGGTTTTATTAGGGTTGCGTTCAGCACCTAAGGAAGATTTGCAAGCCTCTCCGGCTGAGCTAGTTTTTGCCCAACCCCTCCGGTTACCGGGCGAATTCCTTCCAGAGAACCTCGCACCAAATCGCCCACCCGCTCAGCTGCTGCAGAGCGACACGGGATCAAACACCCTCCCCGGCCCAGTTCATCACAGTTTCCCACTCGTTTTTGTGCCTAAGACCTTAAAGAACGCAGAATTTGTCTTTGTCAGACACGACGCTCAGAGGCCAGGTTTAAGGCCGCCTTATGATGGACCGTTCAGGGTGTTGGAAACTGGGGAAAAACATTTTTTGCTTGATTTGGGTGACAGGAGGGAATTAGTCTGCATTAACAGACTCAAACCCGCTTTTGTGTTGGCTGATGAACAAGTGCAGTTAGCCAGGGCCCCCCGTCGCGGCAGGCCACCGGGGAGACACTGTTCTAAGCTTTCACAAGGATGTACTAATGACTCTAATCCACAGATGCAAGAAACAGCTACAGGCAGATCGAAACCTGCTTACAGCAGATATGGCAGGAGGTTGAAGCCCAAGCAGTTGGGAGTGTGATATGTTGTGCCATTTTGCTGTTCTGTGTGATATGACATGATTCTATGCATATTGGGGTGTACTTTGTCCTTATTTAGACGTTTGGGGGGGTTATATGGCGCATATTTAGGGCGCATATATGGTATTCATATTCCCCACATATACTTAGTAGGCATGACGGTGCATATTCTGGAAGCTTCACGTCTTAATGGCCAAAGAGGACCTGACCCTGCAGAGACCTACGGGAGGTGTGAAGTTGCTCTTGCAGGAGACGGGAAGTTGGAGAGAATGTCCCAGCAGGAGCCCCGGAGGCTAGAAGGATGAGAGACAATGGAGACGCCAAGGAGCCTCGGGGGCTGTATGTTTACTAAAGGACTGTGGGTTGGGGGTGTGTTATTTGATGTTGGGGGTTTGTGACTTTGGAGAGTATAAGAACTGTGAAGGACGATTGTTCTGCCTCTTTCTGAGATTCTGTGCTTGATAGAGGATGTAGCCTCTCAATAAACCAATTCTGAGAAATAAACTCAGTCTCGTCTGTGAAAGGCATCCTCTACAGTACCTAAATTATGTGCAATATATTGTTACAACTTGTTCAACTCTTTGACAGCAGCAGGAACAAAGTTGTTTTTGTAGCGCTGGGTTTTACTTTTTGGGACAGCAAACCTCCGTCTTGAGGGAAGAAGCTGAAAGTGGCAGTGCAAAGGGTGGGAGTCATCATTTAAAATGGAGGTAGCCATCCTCTGTACCTGTCTGGTGTACAGGGATGTCAGGCTCAGCTGTGACTCACCAAGCAAACGACTGGACCATCTAACTACCTGATCCAAGGATTTCCTCTGAAACATGGGTCCATCGCTATGATCCAGAGACTAAAGTGCAGTTGAAGCAATGGAAGCATCATGATTCACCACCTCTGAAGAAGGCACATGTTCAACCCACGGCAGGTAAGGTCATGCTCACAGTCATTTGGGACCAGCATGGAGTATTGATGATGGATCTCCTGGCAAATGGTACCACAATTACTGGGATTTTTCCTGTGCATCATTGCTGCAAAAATTGCAGAAGGCCATCAAAACCGAGAGGAGGGCATGCTGACCAAAGGTGTCCATCCCCTGCAAGTTAATACCCCAGTTCACAACTTGCATGTTGCCCAGACAGAAGCACAGTCCTGCGGCTATGAAATCCTTCCTTACCCTCCCTCACCCTTACTCTCCTGACCTCGCGCCATCTGACTTTCACCTCTTTCCAACCATGAAGTCATTTTTGAAGGGCAAGCACTTCCAAGACAATGAAACACTAAATTCATAAATATATGAATCATACATCATAAATGAATAAATCAACTGAGGTCTATTCGTCATCTGGCACAGCGCTTGAAAGAAAAGAGAACAGAGGCGTGAATGACGGGGGTGTAGGAGGGGGGAGAGAGACAATCATTGACAGGCTGGCATGTTGGCATGTGAGGGCTGGAGTTTTGATTAGTGAGAAGTTAAAGTGGAAGAGTCAACAGGAAGGCTTTGTACATGGTTGTGTGTTCTCTCCTTTCTGACATTTAGGGCAATGGTCTGAAGTAAGCATTTGCACCTTGCACCCGTGCTTTCGTTAGTTTCTGTCAGCAGGTTGTCTGGTTTGCCGCTGTTTTGTTTTCCGCCCAATTAGGAAATGACTGTGCACAAGACTTGCGCTCAAAGGAGGGGACTGATATAAAGTGGGTGAGGCTCGGTGCCAAGTTCAGCGTGTTGGTATTAAGGTGCATTTTATTCCAATGCGGGTTTGATCTGCAAAAAGCAGGTCTGAAACCAACTGCGCATTATCAACTGCTATTTCAGTAGCACATTTAAAAGCTGTGGACGAACATGTATGTATGCCTGTTACTATATTGGGGCTAGACTTTATCAGTGTCCATTGTTTTGATGGACTGATTTTGTAACAATCTGTCATAATACCTTACCTGATCTTTCATTCATATATTGGCAATCTGTGTACCTCGCCTCTAGCCCAAAGATGCTCGTAGGAGGGAACTGGTACAGGACCATTAAGAAGATGAATGAATGAACTATAAACTTACAAATACACATATTAAATATTAGTTTCTGTATTAATATTAGTATTGTGATGTATGCGAGGTTCACACAAAGAAAGGGAGCAGATGGCTGCGACACAACAGGCTTTATTGAAGACACACAACTGAATACAGACAGGAGGGGAGGTCATTCTCCCAGACCTCCGTTTCAATCAGGGTTACACAACACATAATCAATCTTACTCTAATTCTACCTATAACACTGCTGTGCCATTATAACACAGTTATAATTACACAGCAGTATAATAACACAGTAATAACATTTAAACACACACAAAATAATGTCCTCTGCTGGCAAAGCATGCCGGGGAAAATCCCTGCTCCCCTTAACACAACCCCGACATTACACTGCCCCCCACCCCCACCCCCGGACTGGTTTCTGTCCCCAGAAAAATGAAAGTCTAACTCAAAAGCCCAACACGAATCCGTCCAGGTGTCGGGGCAGCCTCCAATGCCGACGACCAGCACGTACAGGCCTGCCAGTGTCCATCTGAGTCTCGGTTGGAGTATCTGGTCGGGGTGAAGGCTCCAGCTCGACCACCAGCAGGGCGGATGGCTGGTACGGGGCAAGACGGTCACGGTGGAGTACCACGACCCGGTCCCTTTTCTTAAGGCTCACCCTGTACACCACATCCGTCAGTCTCTGCAGAACCATGCACGGTCCCGACCAATGGCTTGCCAACTTCGGTGATCGTCCTCTTTTCCTCTCAGGGCAGAAAACCCAGACTCGATCTCTGGATGCAAAGTCCCTCCCCTGGCAGCGGGAGTCATATGCTCGCTTCTGCCGACTCCCCACTGCTGTCAGGGCCGCTGGCCCGCGTCCAGCCACTGCCGAGCCCGAAAATGACCGGATCTCTGTCCTGCTCACTCTGCAGCTGCTGCGTGCCGAGGGCCTCTGTGACGTCATCGCTGGGGGGAGCTGCCTGATTATCTGAGGGGAACTGTGTGCCACTGTGTTATTCCTGCTCACAACGGTCCGGAGAGTAGCAGCCCGTGGGACGGCCTGGTCTCAATCCTCTGCCTGCTGGCAGTGACAACAGTCCAACAGCTCCCGCAGCTGGTGTGTCTGTCCCGATTCCAGCCTGCTGCAGCTCTGCTGGAATAATTCCTCGACCGCCTGCTGCGTCTCTGCTGACACGTTGACCCCTCCCCTTGCTGTCCCTGTGTGTGCTAGTGCTCCCTCTGCTCGTGCTGGTGGCACTGTTGAGTCCAGTCCTCGCGGTGGCCCGCCTGGTCCAGTCCGTCCTGGCGGTCCCTCGATCGCGCAGGCCTCCGTGTTCTTTCTCTGGGTTCCGCTGTGGAGCGTGATGGTCCGGGTTCCCAGCTGGAGGGATGGTCTGGCGTGTCGATCTTGGCGTTCCACGCTGCGAGCAGGTCGAGTCCAATAATACAGGGGTCTTGGATGTCAGCCAGCCAGAACGGGAGTTTTATGTTCTGACCGGCCACCCCCACCACGAGAACTCTCCGCCCCCCCCCCCCCCCAATCTGGTGCACTCACCGGTAGCTGTGGTGACGTGGCGCTCGGTGGGTTCCCACCCCTGTGGTGTTGTCTCGTCTGTGCCCGGCAGCACACCGGGTTGGACCAAGGAGATAGTGGAACCGGTGTCAATCAGAGCCCGGATCGGCGTCTTGTCCAGGCTGCACTGTAAATACATCCCTGGCGAGCGTCCAATTCGGCCCACACGCGGTGACAGCTCATCAGTTTGTCGTGGAGTGGGTGCAGGGCAGTACCGCGCGATGTGTCCTGGCTCCCCGCAGCGGAAGCCGCGGACCGCCGCGGCCGTCTTCTCCATGGACGCGCTGCCGTGGTCCGCCTTAGCTCCTCCTCCCTCTCAGCCGTGGCCTGGAAGGCTATTTGTCTTGGCTCAGCTGTACGATTCATCAGCGGCTCCACCCGCTCTGCTTCTGCCACCACAGTCTCCCAGTTGCTCGTGGCATTAATCCGGACATGGTTCTGGAGCTGGGCCGGGCGGAGACCTTGGATGAAGTTCCGGAGGGCGAGCTTCTCCACTACCTCCGGGTTGAAGTCCGGGTAGCTGCATCGTGTTAGCAGCCGTATGTCCGCCGCATAGGCTCCTAGTCGATCCTGGCTGCCTCGACAGCGGTTGGCCAGCTGTTCCTGGGCGTGCTCAGCGTCGGCCGTTCTCCTAAACCGTCTCTGGAGTGCTCCCTGTAGTGCTGGCCAGCTGTGGCGCTCCTCGGGCCGGAGGTCAGACAACGTGCAGAGAGCCTTCCCTTCCAAGGACAGCACGACCTGCACAGCGGTTTCTTCTGGTGGCCAGCTGTTCAGAGCGGCAGCCAGTTCGACGTGGACCAGGTAGTTGTCCAGCAGGGTCTCGCCGTTGAAGCGGGGAATCTTGACCCGCTGCCCGGTGGATGGGACGGTCGCCTCTCGGTCGATTGCCGCCCCTGGTTGCAGTGGAATCGCCGGCCCATCCTGCCCTGAAAAGGGCGGGGAGCGGGGCTGGTTTGCTCTGCTCCGCCCGCCCTGCCTTGAAAAAGGGAGAAGGTGGGGTACGCTGGTCCCGTCAGGTCCGCTGCTCCGTTCATCCCGACAAGCAACTCTGGGGATCGGTGTCTCAGCTCTGTCGTCCATCCCCAGCTGAGCGATGAATTGCTCCAGCTGCTGGATCTCAGCTCGGATCCTGGCTTTCATCTGCTCCATCTCCCACTCCTGACACCAGTGTGACGTATGCGAGGTTCACACAAAGAAAGGGAGCAGATGGCTGCGACACAACAGGCTTTATTGAAGACACACAACTGAACACAGACAGGAGGGGAGGTCATTCTCCCAGACCTCCGTTTCAATCAGGGTTACACAACACATAATCAATCCTACTCTAATTCTACCTATAACACTGCTGTGCCATTATAACGTAGTTATAATTACACAGCAGTATAATAACACAGTAATAACATTTAAACACACACAAAATAACGTCCTCTGCTGGCAAAGCATGCTGGGGAAAATCCCTGCCCCCCTTAACACAGCTCCGACGTTACAGTATTATACCTTGGAGCTTGTGCCCCTGTTTATTAAAGGAAACGAGAGCAAAGACAGCGATTGGTTGAGAGCATGTTACACCCAAAACAGTCCTCTGAATAGTTCAGAGCATTAGGACAGCCTCTTTGCACAATCTGCCAGGTGCAGAAAACTATGTTTGCTCTGCTGTAATAGCGAAATGGACCCGGACACACCCATAAATGACCTTTTCGCCTTAGACAATAGATCATTGTAACATGGCCCTTAAACTCCTTTCACAGAAGACAAGCAGTTATGGCGCTAGCTTATCAAATGTGAACTACTGCCACATTTTAGTTACTCAGGTGAGTGCCTTGAAAGTAATCCAGACAACAAAAAATTCATGTTGTGATAATTCTCATAATCACACCCCCCCAAACACCACCACCACCACCACGCTCTGTCTAACTCTGTCCTCCCACCAGGAAAGCGTCTCCTCAGAGACTACTGGTCAGAACTAGCTTCTAAAGACAAGACTCATACAGTTTTGTCTGCAATATGGGTGTCCATTTGCACTCTCTCTCTGGTTCCTTACAGGGGTCCAAACTTGCTTTCATAGCGGCCCACGACATTCTTGTAGCGGCCGCATTCCTTCCTCAGCTCCGCCACCTCTGTCCGCAATGCCACATTTTCCCGCTCCAGGAAAGCTGCTCGGACGGTGATCTGGTTCTCCTTCTTTATTCTGCGGGTGTCGCGCGAGCGTTTGGCAGCCATGTTGTTCTTCTTCCTCCTCTGCCAGTACTTCTCATCCTGGAGAGACAGAAAGACCAAAAGGATTTTTTAATTTTTTTTTTTTTGTATTGATCCCCAGAGGGGAAATTCAGGGCATCCACCTGGATGGATGAAGCAGCCACGGTGTGGCGCTATCCCTTCACCATTCACACACACTTTCACACCTAGGGCCACTTTAGAGTCTCCAGTTAACCTAACCTGCATGTTTTTGGCCTGTGGGAGGAAACTGGAGAAATCCCGGAGTAAACCCACACAGACACGGGCAGAACATGCAAACTCCATACAGATCACTGTTGGTCAGGGGCTGGGATCAAACCTGGGATCCCATGGCCAAGGGTGAGTTGCTGTGCTGCCACAGTGCTAACCACTGCTCCACCGCACCGCCCAATTTAGGAGGGGTGCACCGTTCCTGGAGGTACTGCAATACCAGGTCGATGCGTGGAGTGGACGGAGCAAGCCCCTATTCCATCTCCCTGTTCCAAAAATCAATTTAATATATGGTCCCCGGGTAGGGGACGTATCAGATACAGTGGGACAAAAAAGTATTTAGTCAGCCACCAATTGTGCAAGTTCTCCCACTTAAAAGATGAGAGAGGTCTCCAATTTTCATCATAGGTATACCTCAACTATGAGAGACAAAATGAGAAAAAAAATCCAGAAAATCACATTGAAGGATTTTTAATGAATTAATTGGTAGATTCCTCAGTAAAATAAGTATTTGGTCACCTACAAACAAGCAAGATTTCTGGCTCTCACAGACCTGTAACTTCTTCATTAAGAGGCTCCTCTGTCCTCCATTCGTTACCTGTATTAATGGCACCTGTTTGAACTCGTTATCAGTATAAAAGACACCTGTCCACAACCTCAAACAGTCAGACTCCAAACTCCACTATGGCCAAGACCAAAGAGCTGTCAAAGGACACCAGAATCAAAATTGTAGACCTGCACCAGGCTGGGAAGACTGAATCTGCAATAGGTAAGCAGCTTGGTGTGAAGAAATCAACTGTGGGAGCAATTATTAGAAAATGGAAGACATACAAGACCACTGATAATCTCCCTCGATCTTGGGCTCCATGCAAGATCTCACCCCGTGGGATCAAAATTATCACGAGAATGGTGAGCAAAAATCCCAGAACCACATGGGGGGACCTAGTGAATGACCTGCAGAGAGCTGGGACCAAAGTAACAAAGGCTACATCAGAAACACACTACGCCGCCAGGGACTCAAATCCTGCAGTGCCAGACGTGTCCCCCTGCTTAAGCCAGTACATATCCAGGCCCGTCTGAAGTTTGCTAGAGAGCATTTGGATGATCCAGAAGAGGACTGGGAGAATGTCATATGGTCAGATGAAACCAAAATAGAACTTTTTGGTAAAAACTCAACTTGTCGTGTTTGGAGGAGAAAGAACACCATACCTACTGTGAAGCATGGGGGTGGAAACATCATACTTTGGGGCTGTTTTTCTGCAAAGGGACCAGGACGACTGATCCATGTAAAGGAAGGAATGAATGGGGCCATGTATCATGAGATTTTGAGTGAAAAATCTCACGATGGAGAGACTGCTCCTTGCTCACCTCCGCCCCCTGGTGGAACCAGCGATGGATCCACTCCAGTTCGCCTACCAGCATGGCATTGGGGTGGAGGATGCGGTGATCTTCCTCCTTCACCGTTCTCTGTCCCACCCGAAGAAGCCCGGGAATATGGTGAGGATCATGTTCTTTGACTTCTCCAGTGCTTTCAACACCATCCAACCGATGATCCTGAAGGACAAGCTGCTGCGCGCAGGGGTGGACCAGCACCTGTCATCATGGATCCTGGACTACCTCACGAACCGGCCTCAGTTTGTGAGAACCCGGGACTGTGTGTCCGACACGATCATCGGTAGCACGGGGGCCCCCCAGGGAACGGTGCTGGCTCCCTTCCTGTTCACTCTTTATACTGCGGACTTCTCACACAACACAACACACTGCCATCTATAGAAGTTCTCTGATGACTCTGCGATCGTTGGCCTCATCTCCAATGGAGATGAAGCTGAGTACAGAGGGCTTATCCAGGACTTCGTGGACTGGTGCCATCGGAGCTGCCTCCAGATCAACGCGAGGAAAACTAAGGAGCTGGTGGTGGACTGCCGCAGGCATGGGCAACCCCTCACAGCACCAGTAAATATACAGGGAACAGACATCGAGATGGTGACATCCTATAAGTACCTGGGTGTTCATTTGAACAATAAACTAGACTGGTCACACAATACTGACGCACTCTACAAGAAGGGACAGCGCAGGCTGTTCCTGCTGAGGAGACTCAGGTCTTTTGGTGTACAAGGGGCGCTGCTGAAGACATTCTATGACACGGTGGTGGCATCAGCCATCACTTTTGGAGTGGTCTGCTGGGGCAGTGGCATTACTGCAGCCAATAGGAAGAGACTGAACAAACTGATCAAGAAAGCTAGCTCTGTCCTGGGGCAGCGCCTTGATCCGGTGGAGGAGATAGGAGAGAGAAGGACAGTGGCTAAACTGTCATCTCTGCTGGAGTCCGAGTTCCACCCTATGCAGGACATACTGAATGCACTGAGGAGCTCATTTAGCAGCAGACTACATCATCCCAGGTGCACAACCGAGAGGTTTCGCAGGTCCTTCCTACCAACGGCTGTCAGACTGTACAACCTAAGCAGGGCTGTTCGCAGAGATAGCAAAAAGACGTAACAAACTAATAGTTTTTTTGAATGCAAAAGATGCAATAGACTTACACAATGGTCCCCTCCGGCATACAACTAGGAAAATACCGGTCGCTATGGAGGGTGAGAATATGTATGGGCACATAATCATACCATGTAGGATAACTAAGTAGACGGTTATGCTGTTTCATCCCATCTAGCAACAATGCTCTGCACTGTGTGTGTTTATATATTTACATATTTATTCCATCTAGCTACAATGCTCCACACTGTGTGTTTATATATCTACATATTATTCCATCTAGCTACATTGCTCCGCACTGTGTGTTTATATATTTACATATTTATTCCACCTAGCTGCAATGCTCCGTACTGTGGGTGTTTATATATCTACATATTTATTCCATCTAGCTACAATGCTCCGCACTGTGTGTTTATATATCTACATATTATTCCATCTAGCTACATTGCTCCGCACTGTGTGTTTATATATTTACATATTTATTCCACCTAGCTGCAATGCTCCGTACTGTGGGTGTTTATATATCTACATATTTATTCCATTTAGCTACAATGCTCCGCACTGTGTGTCTGTGTGTGTATATATATATTTTATAGTAATATGTACCTATGTATATTAGCTGCTCTTGCTTGCTTGTTTTTTTTCTTGCCTTCTGATTGTTGCTCTGAGTGTTGCTATCCCTGTGCTGTTGCAATCCTGGAATTTCCCCGTTGTGGGACTAATAAAGGCTTATCCTATCTTAAAACCTCCTTCCACCAGCAAGGGCATTGAAGATGAAACATGGCTGGATCTTTCAGCATGACAATGATCCCAAACACACCGCCCGGGCAACGAAGGAGTGGCTTCGTAAGAAGCATTTCAAGGTCCTGGAGTGGCCTAGCCAGTCTCCAGATCTCAACCCCATAGAAAATCTTTGGAGGGAGTTGAAAGTCTGTGTTGCCCAGCGACAGCCCCAAAACATCACTGCTCTAGAGGAGATCTGCATGGAGGAATGGGCCAAAATACCAGCAACAGTGTGTGAAAACCTTGTGAAAACTTACAAAAAACGTTTGACCTCTGTCATTGCCAACAAAGGGCATATAACAAAGTATTGAGATGAACTTTTGTTATTGACCAAATACTTATTTTACTGAGGAATTTACCAATTAATTCATTAAAAATCCTTCAGTGTGATTTTCTGGATTTTTTTTTCTTATTTTGTCTCTCATAGTTGAGGTATACCTATGATGAAAATTGGAGACCTCGCTCATCTTTTAAGTGGGAGAACTTGCACAATTGGTGGCTGACTAAATACTTTTTTACCCCACTGTATTAAACTGATAAGAACAGATACTACACTTGATCTTAGCCAAAAGGCTGAGAAGCGACTGTCATGATCAGGCTAAACTCAATACTGATTGCCTGTAAATAATTCAGAAGTTTTAAATCTGCACTCTGGCAGCTCTTAAACCATCTCACAAACCAATGTGTTTTGCCCAAAATAGGATATTGTGGCTTTTAATACACAAAAAAACTTTCATTGAAGAATAGCTTGGAAAGTTTTTAGTATGTCTTTGACCTACTTAAGTATACGTAGATCTATGAATATTCTAATTAGCTCCACCCATACGTAGGTGGAAGAAGATGAGGCTCTGAGAAGGCGATCTAAGTTGTGGAAGTACCGTCGTAGGTGAACCCACAGAAGAGTCGCTGCCCAGCATGGAGGCTGGAAGGCTCCCCGCTGATCTCTGGTTATCCACTCACTGCGGATCACCTTGCTGGGGGCCAGTGAACAGTTTGCCTCGGTCTGGTGTATGGTGCGCCCGCCAGCCAGCTCGCCTCCAAGGCGTTCCCCGGCCTCCTTCCTTTGGAGCTCGCCTCGCTTCAAGCTGCTCCGAGGTGAACTGCTCGCCGGCCCTCAGTGAGGTGATCTGCAGTGACCAAATGTGGTTTATTTTTCAACATACTCTCCCCTTCGGTCCACACACTTCTTCCATTGGTGTTGCAGCGCTTGGATCCCTGTGGCTGTAAAAACTAACCACACATGGTCAGATTTGACCACTATGAACTTTTCAGCCCCCCACCTCCCTATAATCTGCCATCTTTCCCAGCTTGTAAAAACCTGAGCTCCTGCTTGCTCCTCAGCTCATCCCTCTTCCTCTGAGAGTCAAGCAGGCGTCTCAGTGCTTAGCCTGATTGGTTATAACATTAACCAATCAGGCTAAGCAGGAGTACTGATGTAGCTACTAACACTCTGTTCAAATCTGCCTTTTTTTTTGGGGGGGGGGGCAGACATTCACAGCAGAAAAACACATACTTGGAAGTTTGGAGTGATTTTGCTCTTGATACGTCTTGTAAATCACAAGAAACATGTTACAGACATGTTAACAACAGAAAAAAAAAACTTGATTTTTGCCAGAGTGTCACTTTAAATAAAGTTATCCAAAATGAATGCCTTAACTTTACTAAAAAATTACAACTGTAAATTTGCAACCTTCTTCCTTGTAAATTTTTGACATTTTTCTCATAAATTTGCCACTTTTTCCTGTTAAATTTTGTACTTTTGCATTATTTTTTAGATTTTTTTCTTGTAAATTTGTGACTTTTTACATCTAAAACATTTTCTAATACATTTAAGATGTTTTCTCAGATATTTGTGGTCTTTATGCCCTTTTAGCTGCAACTTTATTTTGGGGTTGGGGCCAGTTTTAGGTGTTTTACTTGAATAAATTAATCATCCAGTAGCAACATCAGTCCTGGAGAAGGGCAAATTTATTGTGAGCTGAGATGCAGTAATTTTAGGTGTTTTTTTTTTTTACAAATTTTGATTGTTTAATATAGTGAGGCTACAGATGTTCTGAAAATGTGAGATTTTAAATATGATTAACTGGCCTTATAAACATCTTTAACCCTTTATAGGACATTCATTAATAAGATAAGATAAGCCTTTATTAGTCCCACAACGGGGAAATTCCAGGATTGCAACAGCACAGGGATAGCAACACTCAGAGCAACAATCAGAAGGCAAGAAAAAAAAAAACAAGCAAGCAAGAGCAGCTAATATACATATATACATATTACTATAAAATATATATATACACACACACACACACACACAGACACACAGTGCAGAGCATTGTAGCTGGATGGACTAAATATATGAATATATGAACACACAGTGCAGAGCATTGTAGCTAGATGGAATAAATATGTAAATATATAAACACCCACAGTACGGAGCATTGCAGCTAGGTGGAATAAATATGCAAGTATATAAACACACACAGTGCGGAGCAATGTAGCTAGATGGAATAAATATATAGATATATAAATATAAACACACCCAGTGCTGAGCATTGTAGTTAGATGGAATAAATATATAGATATAATTAGATAATATACCTGAAAATTCAAAATTTCAACACTAGACCATTATTGGCAGATATTAGAAGACTCTTTCAATAATTACGATTATTATTATATTATTATGTTGTGGTGATGTGAAAATGACGAGACAGAGCTCTCTCTCAAAGTCAACTTTATTCACAACACCATCAATTCAAAGCAGAGAGAAAAAAGAGAATGAAACAGTAAACTCTCGTCCTTAAATATCAGGGACTTCACACTTCATAGATCACATGTCACACAGACCACTTTGCATTATAAAGTCACAATGCATTTCTCTCCATGATATCACTTCCACTGTCTCCCATGCATCCTTTCCTTAATCCTTTAATTGCACCCCCACAGTCTCAGGCCTTGGATACCAAAGCTAATATTCCTGCAGCTTCCTGCCTTTGTTCTGACCTAAAATGTGAGACACAGAATCTCCATGAGTGTGTCCGCCACACCAAGCCCCCCCAGCATTTTAGACAACAGAACAACAAGAGAATACACATCAGTCCACATGCTGTATAGGCTTCAACCTCCTGCCGTATCTGCTGAAGTTGGGGTTCAACGTCTCTGCGGCGCTGTTACACTGGGGGTTTGCCGTCTGGGGGCGAAAACCCTTTGTCAGTCTCTGCGGGTGTCCTGGGGAAACATTCTTGTGGGAAGCATTACTGTGTGAAACCCCACGAGGTGGTCTACCTCTCCGCGGGGCCCTTGCCAACAGCACTTGCTCATCTGCCACCACAAAAGCGGGTTTAAGTCTGTTTATGCCAATTTTCTCTTTCCTACCCCCCAAATCTAGCAAAAACTGCTTGTCCCCCGTTTCTAGCACTCTGAATGGTCCGTCATAAGGCGGTCGCAACGGGGTTCGATGCGCATCATCTCTAACAAAAACAAACTCTGTGTTCTTCAAAGTTTTAGGCACAAAAACGCGCGGAAAACTGTGGTGCGCGGGGCCGGGCAGCGCGCTTGATTCTATGTTACTCCGCAACAGCTGAGACGGGGAGGCGTCTGGGGCAGGGTTATCTGGGAGAAACTCCCCAGGCAGCCGGAGTGGCTGCGCAAACACTAGCTCAGCTGGGGAGGCTTCTAGATCCTCTTTAGGCGCAGAACGCAACCCCAATAACACCCATGGTAACTTGTCAACCCAATTTGAATCCGTCAGTGCCGCTCTGAGAGCCGCTTTCAATGACCTATGAAAACGTTCGCATAACCCGTTAGCCTGCGGATTGTACGCGGTTGTTGCGGTGAATTGTGACACCCAGGCTGCGGACCATTGTTGACCAAAGCTCGGACACAAATTGAGGGCCTCTGTCCGACGGAACACCGAAGCGCGCCACCCAAGCTGTTAAAAACGCGCGCGCCACCTCCTCGGCCGTGGTTGATGCCAGCGGAACCACTTCAGGCCAGCGCGTGGTGCGGTCCACCATTGTCAGAAGGTGTGTGCACCCCTGTGACAGCGGGAGGGGTCCGACGAGGACCACATGAACGTGATCGAACCTCTTGGCCGGAATGTGAAACGGTTCCAAAGGAGCCCTCGTGTGCCTGTGTACTTTGGCTCGTTGACACGCTGTGCAGGCTGCTGCCCACTCTTTGACCTGTTTGCGGAGGCTCGGCCACACAAATTTCTCTCCCACCATTTTGACCGACGCGCGCATTCCAGGGTGCGCTAACGAATGAACCGAGTCAAAAACGCGGCGGCGCCATGTGGCCCGTACTACTGGACGTGGCCGTCCAGTGGAGACATCGAAGATTAGGGGGGGCATACCATCTTGCAGCACCCTGTTCTCCAGCCTTAACCCTGTTGGTCCAGACTGGAGCGCGCGCACGTCCGCGTCATTAACCTGCTCCGCGGCCATGGCTGCATAATCTACCCCTACGCTGACTGGGGCCGCCACGGCGCGCGAGAGGCAATCTGCCACTACATTGAGTTTGTCCGCCGCCACATGCCGAATATCAGTGGTAAACTCTGATATGGCGGCCAGCTGTCTCTGCTGTCGGCCTGACCACGGTTCAGAGACCTTGGCCATCGCGAATGTTAGCGGTTTGTGGTCAACGAACGCAGTGAAAGCGCGTCCTTCCAGCCAGAACTGGAAGTGGCGGATGGCCAAATGGAGAGCGAGCAGCTTCATGTCGAACGCGCTGTATTTACGTTCGCTATCGCGCAAGGTCCTGCTGAAAAAGGCGAGGGGCTGCCAAACCCCGGCTACATGTTGCTCCACGACCACCCCTATGGCTACCTCTGACGCGTCAGTGGTGAGCGCTATGCGGGCCGTTGGGTCTGGGTGTGCCAACAACGCAGCCTTTGCCAAGGCTGCTTTCACCTCCGAGAACGCTTGGTCCCGCTCCGGGGCCACTCGATCTAATCCGGGGGTTTCTTTTTTTTGAGCGCGGCATACAACGGCTGCATGAGTTGCGCCGCGTGGGGGAGAAAACGGTTATAAAAATTCACCATTCCCAAAAACTCCTGCAACGCCCTGACCGTCTGCGGCCGGGGAAAATCTGCCACAGCGTGCATTTTGTCAGGCAGCGGAACTGCTCCTTCGGGGGAGACGCAGTGTCCTAAAAAATCGATCTGCGCCACCCCGAACTGACACTTCGCTGGGTTGATTATTAACCCGTGATCTCCCAACCTTCAGAAAACTGTGGCCAGGTGTTTTTCGTGTTCGTCTTCGGACGCGCTGGCTACTAAAATATCGTCCAGGTAGACAAACACGAAAGGGAGATCGCGAACCACCGCGTCTATCATGCGCTGGAACGTCTGAGCAGCCCCTTTAAGTCCAAATGGCATGCGTAAAAACTCGAATAGGCCAAACGGAGTTATTACCGCTGTTTTGGGTATGTCCTCAGTGCGCACTGGGACTTGGTGGTCACCGCGGACCAAGTCTATTTTAGAAAAAATGCGCGCCCCTGCCAAATGAACGGAAAAATCTTGGATATGTGGGATTGGGTAGCGGTCGTGCGCTGTAGCGTTGTTTAACCTGTGGAAATCCCCGCAAGGGCGCCATGATCCGTCAGCTTTCGGGACCATATGCAGGGGGGAAGCCCACGGACTGTTTTAACGTCGGATAATGCCCAACCTCTCCAGGTTGGCAAACTCCTCGCGTGCTATGGCCAGTTTAACTGCGTCCAAGCGCCGAGCTTTTGCAAAAACGGGCGGTCCGGTAGTGGTAATAAAATGCTCCACCCCGTGTTTAGCGACTGTTGCCGAAAATGTGGGGACCGTGAGTGCTGGGAACTGAGTGAGCAGTGTGTGGAACTTACCGCTTGCAGCTGTGACGTTGGCTTGAGCTGTTGGCGGGGCCACTCGCGCTGTACAGGGGATAGAATCAAAAGAAAGTGCATTAACCAGGTGCATGTTAGCGAGATCAACCAACAAACCATGTGAGCACAAAAAATCAGCCCCCAACATATTGAAATTTACTGCTGCTACAACAAAAGTCCAGTCAAATGTACGGCCGCGTAGAGACAGAAGCAGAGTCTTCTCACCAAAGGTCTTAATCTCCGAGCCGTTCGCTGCCGTCACCCGGGGACCTCCAGAACCAGCTAGTCTGTCCGCGTAGGAAGGTGTGATGAAGCTCAACTGGGAGCCTGTGTCGACGAGGAACTGCCTCCCCAAGCGTGCGTCCGACAAGTAGAGCAGCTTGTTCTCTTCCCCGAGGGCCGCGGCTGCTACCGACCCCCGGTCTTGGCGTTTCCCGAATGCCCGAACTGGCACAGCGGTACACACTTGCGTGCCCTCTCTGCAAAACCGCGATGGTAGAAACAAAGGACGTCTGGTCCACGTTCTCTGGCCCTTGCCGCCGCCGTCGTCGGTGAGTCTGGCACCGCTGCCTCTGGCCCCCTGTCGTCTCCGGTTGTCGCGCCGCGTTCCGCTGCAGCGGCCGTGGCTGCGCGCCGCTTGGTGGCGTTGACAATCAGCTGCGCCTCCCGGCCTAGCACGCATTAGTCCTGTAGGGCCAACAGTGGCGAACTGGCCAGGGTCGCTCTCGCTGCTGACGGTAGAGTCCTGAGGAAGAGGTGGGTGAAAATGAAGTGATCGTCGTCAGAGTCTTTCAACCTCAACAATTTCTCCATCAGTCTCGCGGGCATGTCGTTTTCCCCCTCCGTCAGCGCCAGGAGCCTCTCTGCTCGCTCCTCCGCCGAGGGGGTGAATTGCTGGATGAGTGCAGCCTTCAACGCGCCGTATTTGTCGCTCTCCGGCGGCTGGTCGATCAGGCTCTCCACATGCTGTGCCGTGTTGTTGTCCAGCTTTGCAACTACATGGTAGAATTTCGTGGCATCTACCGATATCCCCCGGAGGTTGAACTGCGCCTCAACCGCGTTGAACCAGGAGCGCGGATTGTTCTGCCAGAAGTCCGGTAGCTGGACTGTAGCGGCATTCGTTTGGCTGGGGGCTCCTGATGCGGCTGGCCCGGGGGAATTCTCTTCTTCCATGATACGTCTCGGGTCACCAGTGTGGTGATGTGAAAATGACAAGACAGAGTTCTCTCTCAAAGTCAACTTTATTCACAACACCATCAATTCAAAGCAGAGAGAAAAAAGAGAATGAAACAGTAAACTCTCGTCCTTAAATATCAGGGACTTCACACTTTGTAGATCACATGTCACACAGACCACTTTGCATTATAAAGACAGTCACAATGCATTTCTCTCCATGATATCACTTCCACTGTCTCCCATGCATCCTTTCCTTAATCCTTTAATTGCACCCCCACAGTCTCAGGCCTTGCATACCAAAGCTAATATTCCTGCAGCTTCCTGCCTTTGTTCTGACCTAAAATGTGAGACACAGAATCTCCATGAGTGTGTCCACCACAATGTTACATTATGTCTCCTGAAGTTACCAAATATGGTTCTTTGCCCAATAAAAGGTTAAAAGTCTTAAATTCAACCTCCTTAAAGCTACAGACGCTGATGCAATAGCAAAGAAAGAGCAGCAGCCCTGTGTTCATTTCTGTGGCTGTGGTATGGCTGACAGCCAAGCCCCTCTGTGCACAAAACAAAATCAACACAAAGAACAGAAACTCTCCAAATTGAGAACATCTCACTGCTGAGTCACTGTGATTCACCAAAACTCGACTGACGTCAAATTATTTTATTTCTATTTCTTCACCCTACCAATGTTTTGGGATTTAATGGCTACTGAAAAACCTAATAATAATTTTTAAAAAATTCATTTCATTTCTTGTTCATTTCTGTCCATTTCATTTCTTGTTCTTAATCTTTCTGGCTCCCCCTGTAGAAACAGAAAAACCTTAACACTCCCCTAACCCTCCTCTATTTTCAGAAATTAATCCAACTAAAAAAGTTAAACTCTGTCCACTTTTAGTGAAAAATATGAGTAGCATAGCAATACCCCAGTTCACAACTTGCATGTTGCACAGACAGAAGCAGTCCTGCAGCTATGAAATCCTTCCCCCCCCCCCCTTACTCTCCTGACCTCGCGCCATCTGACTTTCACCTCTTTCCAACCATGAAGTCATTTTTGAAGGGCAAGCACTTCCAAGACGATGAAACACTGAATTCCTAGGTCAAATCGTGGCTTCTGACGCAACCTGCAGACTTCTACAGATGTGGCCTCCACAGCTGCATAAAGTGATGGGAGAAGTGTGTGACCCTTGGTGGTACCTAGGTAGAGAAAGGCTAATAACTGCCAAGTCTAGTTCCTCTCAGGCAATGGGAAATGAGTCAGGAAATCTGTAATGAACGGCCCTCATACATGTATAACAGTAAACGGTCCACACCCAGACTTAAGCCAAAAAAGGCTTTATTTGTACATACAATATATACAAGACACAAAAGAGAGCCACTCTCCAAATGCAAAGATGTTTCTTTACAAATACAAAAATGTAACCAAGTAGGTTTAAAAGAACTGAAGATTAGCACATTGACCTGTTCCTGAGAAGGCAGCTGCAACTTTGATTACAACAAAAAGCATTTTTAATGTTCACGAGTCCAAAACAACTCACTAAGTTTGGATCTGAATAAGTCACAAGCAAATTTATTATGGCTGCTGACAAAAATTAGTGTAAGTATTTGCTCCAAGTGGAACGTGTGTAGTTTTTCTACATCAGACCGCATGTGGCCTTCAGTTTAGATGAAAATACTCTGTCACTCAAAACACCCACAGATGGAAGCCCAGCGGAGGGAAAAAATAACTCTTTTCTATTTGTCACACGTGGACAGGATCAAACCTGGGATCCCATGGCCAAGGGTGAGTTGCTGTGCTGCCACAGTGCTAACCCCTGCCCCACCGCACCGTCCAATTTAGGAGGGGTACACCGTTCCTGGAGGTACTGCAATACCAGGTCAATGCATGGAGTGGACGGAGCAAGCCCCTATTCCATCTCCCTGTTCCAAAAATCAATATATGGTCTCTGGGTAGGGGACGTATCAGATATTAAACTGATAAGAACAGATACTACACTTGATCTTAGCCAAAAGGCTGAGAAGCGACTGTCATGATCAGGCTAAACTCAATACTGATTGCCTGTAAATAATTCAGAAGTTTTAAATCTGCACTCTGGCAGCTCTTAAACCATCTCACAAACCAATGTGTTTTGCCCAAAATAGGATATTGTGGCTTTTAATACACAAAAAAACTTTCATTGAAGAATAGCTTGGAAAGTTTTTAGTATGTCTTTGACCTACTTAAGTATGTGTAGATCTATGAATATTCTAATTAGCTCCACCCATACGTAGGTGGAAGAAGATGAGGCTCTGAGAAGGCGATCTAAGTTGTGGAAGTACCGTCGTAGGTGAACCCACAGAAGAGTCGCTGCCCAGCATGGAGGCTGGAAGGCTGGAAGGCTCCCCGCTGGTCTCTGGTTACCCACTCACTGCGGATTGCCTTGCTGGGGGCCAGTGAACAGTTTGCCTTGGTCTGGTGTATGGTGCGCCCGCCAGCCAGCTCGCCTCCAAGGCGTTCCCCGGCCTCCTTCCTTTGGAGCTCGCCTCGCTTCGAGCTGCTCCGAGGTGAACTGCTCGCCGGCCCTCAGTGAGGTGATCTGCAGTGAGTGGGTAACCAGAGACTGCTCCTTTGGGGGAAGAGGGAGGAGCCAAGGAGCACTCAGTTCCTACAGAGTGTTCTCCCTGGCTCACTCTGGGGAGAAGAGGCAGCTGGCGGGGCGCACTGGCAGATGTTCCCAGCGAGGCAAGCCCTCCAGCCGGGCAGCGACTGCCTCTCCGCTCCACCAAGCATGATCCTTCCGCAGGTTCACCTACGATGATACTTGCCCGGCCGTTGCGTCACGCACACCAGGGCCGTCTCCCCTGGCATGCAGGCTGCAAACCGGTGTCCTCTCCGATATTTTGGCAGGGACACTGAGGTTTTTCCACATAAAATTAATCATTGCTGTCATATTTTCAAGTCTGTGCATGAGACATGTAATTTAAGAGGATTTCTTGCTCACACAGCCAAAAACTGAACACATACGTGGGGCTGAAAAGTTCATAGTGGTCAAATTTGACCAAATGTGGTTTATTTTTCAACATACTCTCCCCTTCGGTCCACACACTTCTTCCATTGGTGTTGCAGCGCTTGGATCCCTGTGGCTGTAAAAACTAACCACACATGGTCAAATCTGACCACTATGAACTTTTCACCTCCCCCACCCCCCTATAATCTGCCATCTTTCCCAGCTTGTAAAAATCTGAGCTCCTGCTTGCTCCTCAGCTCATCCCTCTTCCCCCAAGAGAGTCAAGCAGGGGTCTCAGTGCTTAGCCTGATTGGTTAATGTTATAACCAATCAGGCTAAGCAGGAGTACTGATGTAGCTACTAACACTCTGTTCAAATCTGCCTTTTTTTGTGTGTGTGTGGGAGGCAGACATTCACAGCAGAAAAACACATACTTGGGAGTTTGGAGTGATTTTGCTCTTGATACGTCTTGTAAATCACAAGAAACATGTTACAGACATGTTAACAACAGAAAAAAAAACTTGATTTTTGCCAGAGTGTTGTAGAATGTGTAAATGATGAGGCAAGTTGGTCTCAAGCAGTTTATTACACATTCTCTCTCATGAGCATAGTAGAAAAGAGGACCTCTCACACAGAACTATTCACTTATATACTCAGGTCCTTCTACATATCAAAAGGTCACATTGCATTCACATAAAAGATCACATTGCATGCACTTCCTTAATCCTTAAACACCCCCTCACAGTCTCTGGCACACAAAGGACCCTCCAAGCTGTCTCTGAGATACAAAAGATCACATTTCACAGTTTCCTGGAAACTCTGCCCTTTGTTCTTATCAAAGATGCTGCTCATTATGTTTTGGCCATGTGCGGCCACACCACCCCCCTCGAGCATATTGGATCGAACAAAAGAATAACAGTCTGTATGCTGAATCATTACACTTCAATCCACATGCTGCTTGGGCTTCAGTCTTCTCCCGTATCTGCTGTAACCAGGATTCACCACCTCTGCAGAGCTGTCATGCTGGGGAGCTGCTGTCTGGGGGTGAAAACCTTTTGTCTGTCCCTGTGGGTGTTCTGGGGAAATTCTACTCTGGGAAGCTCCCCGTGGGGGTCTTCCGCGCCGAGGGGCCCTTGCCAACAGCACTTGCTCGTCCGCCACCACAAAAGCGGGTTTGAGTCTGTTTATGCCAACCTTTTCCCTCCTACCCCCCAAATCTAGCAAAAAATGCTTGTCCCCCGTTTCCAACACTCTGAACGGTCCATCATAAGGTGGTCGCAGTGGGGGGCGATGCGCATCATGTCTGACAAAAACAAACTCCGCGTTTTTCAAAGTTTTAGGCACAAAAACGCGCGGAAAACTGTGATGAACGGGGCCCCGCAGCGTGCCTGTGTCAATGCTACGCTGCAACAGCTGAGACGGGGAGCTGCCTGGCGCAGGATTATCCGGGAGAAACTCCCCGGGCAGCCGAAGTGGCTGCGCAAAAACGAGTTCAGCTGGGGAAGCTTCTAAGTCTTCTTGCGGCGCAGAACGCAACCCTAATAAAACCCACGGTAGGTTGTCTACCCAATTTGCATCCGTCAGTGACGCCCTGAGAGCCGCTTTCAATGACCTATGAAAACGTTTGCATAACCCATTAGCCTGAGGATTGTACGCGGTTGTGCGGTGAATTGTGACACCCAGGCTGCGGGCCATTGCTGACCAAAGTTCGGAAACAAATTGAGGGCCTCTGTCAGAAGTAATGTCCGACGGGACTCCAAAACGCGCCACCCATGCTGTTAAAAACGCACGCGCTACCTCCTCGGCTGTGGTTGACACCAGTGGAACCACCTCCGGCCATCACGTGGTGCGGTCCACCATTGTCAGAAGGTGCGTGCACCCCTGTGATGGCGGGAGGGGGCCCACAAGGTCCACGTGAACATGGTCGAACCTCTTAGCCGGGATGTGAAACGGCTCCAAGGGAGCCCTCGTGTGTCTGTGTACTTTGGCTCATTGGCACGCCATGCAGGCTGCTGCCCACTCTTTCACCTGTTTGCGAAGACTCGGCCACACAAATTTCTCTCCTACCATCTTGATTGACGCGCGCACTCCCGGGTGCGCTAAAGAATGAACCGAGTCAAAAACGCGGCGGCGCCACGCGGCCGGTACCACGGGACGCGGTCGCCCTGTGGAGACATCGCAGATTAGCGGGGGCATACCGTCTTGCAGCACCCTGCTCTCCAGCCTTAACCCTGTTGGTCCAGACTGGAGAGCCCGCACATCCACGTCACTAACCTGCTCCGCGGCCATGGCTGCGTAATCTATCCCCACGCGGACCGGGGCCGCCACGGCGCGTGAGAGGCAGTCTGCCACTACATTCAGTTTACCCGAGACATGCTGAATATCGGTAGTAAACTCTGAGATCGCGGCCAGCTGTCTCTGCTGTCGGCCCGACCAAGGTTCTGAAACCTTGGCCATCGCGAATGTTAGTGGCTTGTGGTCAACGAACGCGGTGAAACAGCGCCCTTCCAGCCAGAACTGGAAATGCCAAGTGGAGAGCCAGCAACGCCCTGTCAAACGCGCTGTATTTACGTTCACTATCGCGCAAAGTCCTGCTGAAAAAGGCAAGTGGTTGCCAAGCGCCGGCTAAACGCTGCTCCACGACCGCCCCTATGGCCACATCTGATGCGTCAGTAGTGAGCGCTATGCGGGCCGTTGGGTCTGGATGTGCCAACAACGCAGCATTTGCCAGGGCTGCCTTGACTTCCGAGAACGCCCGCTCTCGCTCCGGGGGCCATTCGATCTTATTCGTGGGTTTCTGCTTTTTGAGCGCGGCGTACAGTGGTTGCATGAGCTGCGCTGCGCGGGGGAGGAAACGGTTATAAAAATTCACCATTCCCAAAAACTCCTGTAACGCCCTGACCGTTTGTGGTCGGGGAAAATCTGCTACTGCGCGCATTTTGTCAGGCAGCGGAACCGCTCCTTCGGGAGAGACGCGGTGCCCCAAAAAATCAATCTGCGTCACCCCGAACTGACACTTCGCTGGATTGATTATTAAACCGTGCTCTCCCAACCTCCGGAAAACCGCCGTGAGGTGGGTTTCGTGTTCATCTTCGGACGCGCTGGCTACCAAAATATCGTCCAGGTAGACGAATACGAAAGGGAGATCGCGCAGCACCGCATCCATCATGCGCTGGAACGTCTGTGCAGCCCCTTTAAGCCCGAATGGCATGCTCAAAAACTCAAATAGACCAAACGGAGTTATCACCGCTGTTTTGGGTATGTCCTCAGCACGCACTGGGACTTGGTGGTAACCGCGGACGAAGTCTATTGTAGAAAAAACGCGCGCTCCTGCCAAATGAACGGAAAAATCTTGGATGTGAGGGATTGGGTAGCGGTTGTGCGCTGTGGCGTTGTTCAACCTGCGGAAATCCCCGCAAGGTCGCCACGAACTGTCAGCTTTAGGGACCATGTGTAGCGGGGAAGCCCATGGGCTGTTTGAACGCCTGATGATGCCCAACCTCTCCAGGTTGACGAACTCCTCGCATGCTATGGCCAGTTTAGCTGCGTCCAAGCGCCGAGGTTTTGCAAAAACGGGCGGCCCGGTGGTGGTAATAAAATGTTCCACCCCGTGTTTAGCGACGGCTGCCGAAAATGTCGGGACTGTGAGTGCTGGGAACTGCGTGAGCAGTGTGTGGAACTTACCGCTTGCAGCTGTGACGTTGGCTTGTGCTGTTGGCCGGGACGCTCGAGCAGTACAGGGAATAGAATCAAAGGACAGTGCATTAACCAGGCGCCTGTTAGCGACATCAACCAACAACCCATGTGAGCACAAAAAATCAGCCCCCAATATATTAAAATTCAATGCTGCTATGACAAAAGTCCACTCAAATGCACGGCCGTGTAGAGACAGCAGCAGAGTCCTCTCACCAAAGGTCTTAATCTCCGAGCCGTTTGCTGCTGCCATCTCGGGGCCGCTGGATCCTGCCAGCCGGTCGGCGTAGGACGGCATGATGAAACTCAACTGGGAGCTGGTGTCCACAAGGAAATGCCTCCCCGAGCGTGCGTCCGTCAAGTAGAGCAGCTTGTTCTCCTCCCCAAGGGCCTCAGCTGCTACCGACCCCCGGTCTTGGCATTTTCCCGAGCGCTTGAACTGGCACGGTGGTATACATTTGCGTACCCTCTCTGCAAAGCGGCGGTGGTAGAAACAAAGGGTGTCTCCTCCGCGTTCCTTGGCCCCCGCCGCTGCTGTCGTCGGTGGCTCCGCTACCGCCGTCGATGGCTCCTCGCCGTCTCCGGTCGTCGCGCCGAGCTCAGTCGCCGCTGCCGTGGTCACGAGCTCTCTGCTGGCCATGATGATCCGGTGCGCCTCCCGGGCCAGTGCACGGTAGTCCCGCTTGGCCAACAACGGCGAACTGGCCAGGGCCGCTCTCGTCGCTGACGGAAGGTTCCTGAGGAAGAGGTGGGTAAAGATGAAGTGGTCGTCGTCCGAGCCTTTCAACCTCAGCATCCTCTCCATCAGGTCAATGGGCGTGCAATCTCCCAACCCGGTCTGCACCAGGAGTCTCTCTGCTCGCTCCTCAACCGAGAGTGTGTAGTGCTGGATGAGTGCGGCCTTCAACGCGCCGTATTTGTCGCTGGCTGGTGGCTGCTCCAGAAGGCTCTCCACATGCTGAGCCGTGTGGTTGTCGAGCTTTGCGATCACATGGTAGAATTTCGTGTCATCTACCGATATCTCCCGGAGGGCGAACTGCGCCTCAACCAGGTGGAACCAGGAGCGCGGGTTGTGCTGCCAAAAGTCCGGTAGCTGGACTGTAACGGCATACGCTTGGTTGGGGGCTCCCAACGAGGCTGGCTCTGGGGAATTCTCTTCGTGTTGCATGCTTCGTCTTGGGTCACCAGTGTAGAATGTGTAAATGATGAGGCAAGTTGGTCTCAAGCAGTTTATTACACATTCTCTCTCATGAGCATAGTAGAAAAGAGGACCTCTCACACAGAACTCTTGTCTCTGGCACACAAAGGACCCTCCAAGCCGTCTCTGACATACAAAAGATCACATTTCACAGCTTCCTGTTATCTCCAAGGAAACTCTGCCCTTTGTTCTTATCAAAGATGCTGCTCATTATGTTTTGGCCATGTGCGGCCAGTGTCACTTTAAATAAAGTTATCCAAAATGAATGCCTTAATTTTACTTAAAAAATACAACTGTAAATTTGCAACCTTTTTCCTTGTAAATTTTTGACATTTTTCTCAGAAATTTGCAACTTTTCCTGTTAAATTTTGTACTTTTGCATTACTTTTTAGATTTTTTTTCTTGTAAATTTGTGACTTTTTACATCTAAAACATTTTTTAATACATTTAAGATGTTTTCTCAGATATTTGTGGTCTTTTTGCTCTTTTAGCTGCAACTTTATTTTGGGGTTGGGGTCAGTTTTAGGTGTTTTACTTGAATAAATTAATCATCCAGTAGCAACATCAGTCCTGGAGAAGGGCAAATTTATTGTGAGCTGAGATGCAGTAATTTTAGTTTTTTTTCTTTTTTCTTTTTTTTTTTTACAAATTTTAATTGTTAAATATAGTGAGGCTATTTTTTTAAATATCTTCAACTTAGAAACTTTATTCGATCAAATCAAAATAAAGCTCTCACTCGACCTATTTATTCATCCTTGGAAAAAATGATGATGAAAGATAGTAAAAGAAAGGGTATTATTTCAGAGTTTTATAACTCACTGACACTATCTTCAAGTGAAAATTCACTGAAAAGATTAAACTACTGGAAAGAAGATCTGCAAATTGAAATTTCAGAGGAACAATGGGAATTGGCTTGTACAGAAGCTCAAACCAAATCAATAAATGCACGCCTTAAATTGATACATTTCAAATGGTTAATGCGGATGTATGTTACACCGGAGGAGTTAAATAGATATAACAAAAATATACCAGATACATGCACAAAATGCATGGAAAGTAAAGGAACCCTATTTCATTGTTTATGGGAATGTAGATTAATAAGAATGTTTTGGGAAGAGGTGAGGGTAACAATTGAAAAAATAATCTCAAAACAAATCATATTGAATCCTAAACTGTTTTTGTTGGGTCTGTACCCAGAAAAGCATAATTTTAATAAAAGTGAAAGAACATTCATAGACCTCAGTTTGCTTAATGCCAAAAAATGTATTGCACTATTATGGAAAAAGACTCATAGACCAGATGTGACTCAGTGGTTAAGACAGATGTTAACAAACCTTCCATTAGAAAGAATAACATATATACTGAAATCAAAGGAAATTGTGTTTGAGAATATATGGAGACCTTTTATTGATTATGTAAAAAATTTAAACATAACTCTTGAAGAAGAAGGTGAATGATGTGTGTGGACCTTGTAAATTCCAAACTGGTGAACATAATATGTATACTTATGTATTGGATTGTCTAGACTAAACAGAGGAGCATTGTTGAAGACTTGATTTTGTTGGTGGTTGTTGGTGTTTTTAGTGCATTTTTTTTTTTTTTGTAGTACTTTAGTGTTAGTGTTTGATTGTTTGTATCATGTTTGTTAAAAAAAAAAAAAAAAAAAGGTTCAATAAAGATATTGTGGAAATATAGTGAGGCTACAGATGTTCTGAAAATGTGAGATGTTAAATATGATTAACTGGCCTTATAAATATCTTTAACCCTTTATAGGACATTCATTAATATACAGTTAGGCCCAGAAATATTTGGACAGTGACACAGTCTTCATGATTTGGGCTCTGCATGCCACCACATTGGATTTGAAATGAAACAACTACAACGGAATTGAAGTGCAGACTTCAAGGTTTAATTCAAGGGGCTGAACAAAAATATATGATTAAACATGTAGGAATTGTAGCTATTTTTATACAAACGCTCCTCATTTCAGGGGCTCAAAAGTAATTGGACAAATAAACATAACCCTAAGTAAAATGTTACTTTTCAATATTTTGTTGAGAATCCTTTGCAGGCAATGACTGCCTGAAGTCTGGAACCCATGGACATCACCAAATGCTGGGTTTCCTCCTTTGTGATGCTTTGCCAGGCCTTTACTGCAGCTGTCTTCAGTTGTTGCTTGTTTGTGGGTCTTTCTGCCTTAAGTTTTGTCTTGAGCAAGTGAAATGCATGCTTGATTGGGTTGAGATCTGGTGATTGACTCGGCCATTGCAGAATATTCCACTTTGTTGCTTTAAAAAACTCCTGGGTTGCTTTTGCAGTATGTTTTGGGTCATTGGTGAAGCGCCGTCCAATCAACTTTGCTGCATTTGGCTGAATCTGAGCAGAAAGTATATCCCTATACACTTCAGAATTCATCCGGCTGCTTCTGTCTTTTGTCACATCATCAATAAACACAAGTGACCCAGTGCCATTGGAAGCCATGCATTCCCATGCCATCACACTGCCTTCACCATGTTTTACAGAAGATGTAGTGCTTTGGATCATGAGCTGTTCCAATTCTTCTCCAAACTTTCTTCTTCCCATCATTCTGGTACAGGTTGATCTTAGTCTCATCTGTCCAAAGAATGCTGTTCCAGAACTGGGCTGGCTTCTTCAGGTGTTTTTTGGCAAAGTCAGTTCTGGCCTTTCTATTTTTGAGGCTGATTCATGGTTTGCACCTTGTGGTGAATCCTTTGTATTTATTCTCATGAAGTCTTCTCTTTATGGTAGACTTAGATACTGATACACCTACTTCCTGAAGAGTGTTCTTCACTTGAGTGGATGTTGTGAAGGGTTGTTCTTCACCATGGAAAGGATTCTGTGATCATCCACCACTGTTGTCTTCCGTGGACGTCCAGGCCTTTTCGAGTTCCCAAGCTCACCAGTGCACTCTTTTTTTCTCAGAATGTACCAAACTGTTGATTTGGCCACTCCTAACATTTCTGCTATCTCTCTGATGGATTTCTTCTTTTTTTTCAGCCTCAGGATGGTCTGTTTCACCTCCATTGAGAGCTCCTTTGACCGCATGTTGTGTGTTCACAGCAACAGCTTCCAAATGCAAACGCCACACCTGGAATCAACTCCAGACCTTTTAACTGCTTAATTGATGACAGGTTAACGAGGGAAGAGCCCATGCAGACTTATTTTTTTTTTTGCAGCCTTCTGAGTCAATTGTCCAATTACTTTTGGTCCCTTGAAAAAGAGGCGGCTACGTATTAAAGAGCTGTAATTCCTAAACCCTTGCTCCAATTTGGATGTGAATACTCTCAAATTACAGCTGAGAGTCTGCACTTTAAGCCCATATTGATTATATAATTGTATCCTGAATATGTTTTCGTAAACAGCTAAAATAACAAAACTTGTGTCACTGTCCAAGTATTTTTGGGCCTAACTGTACCTGAAAATTCAAAATTTCAACACTAGACCATTATTGGCAGATATTAGAAGACTCTTTCAATAATTATTACAATTATTATTATATTATGTTACATTATGTCTCCTTAAGTTACCAAATATGGTTCTTTGCCCAATAAAAGGTTAAAAGTCTTAAATTCAACCTCCTTAAAGCTACAGACGCTGATGCAATAGCAAAGAAAGAGCAGCAGCCCTGTGTTCATTTCTGTGGCTGTGGTATGGCTGACAGCCAAGCCCCTCTGTGCACAAAACAAAATCAACACAAAGAACAGAAACTCTCCAAATTGAGAACATCTCACTGCTGAGTCACTGTGATTCACCAAAACTCGACTGACTTCAAATTATTTTATTTCTAGCCCTGCAATGCTTCACCCTACCAATGTTTTGGGATTTAATGGCTGCTGAAAAAGCTAATAATAAAAAAAAAAATAACTGTCCATTTCATTTCTTGTTCTTAATCTTTCTGGCTCCCCCTGTAGAAACAGAAAAACATTAACACTCCCCTAACCCTCCTCTATTTTCAGAAATTAATCCAACTAAAAAAGTTAAACTCTGTCCACTTTTAGTGAAAAATATGCGTAGCATAGCAATGCCCCAGTTCACAACTTGCATGTTGCCCAGACAGAAGCAGTCCTGCAGCTATGAAATCCTTCCTCCCCCCCCCCCCTTACTCTCCTGACCTCGCGCCATCTGACTTTCACCTCTTTCCAACCATGAAGTCATTTTTGAAGGGCAAGCACTTCCAAGACGAGGAAACACTGAATTCCCAGGTCAAATCATGGCTTCTGACGCAACCTGCAGACTTCTACAGATGTGGCCTCCACAGCTGCATAAAGTGATGGGAGAAGTGTGTGACCCTTGGTGGTACCTAGGTAGAGAAAGGCTAATAACTGCCAAGTCTAGTTCCTCTCAGGCAATGGGAAATGAGTCAGGAAATCTGTAATGAACGGCCCTCATACATGTATAACAGTAAACGGTCCACACCCAGACTTAAGCCAAAAAAGGCTTTATTTGTACATACAATATATACAAGACACAAAAGAGAGCCACTCTCCAAATGCAAAGATGTTTCTTTACAAATACAAAAATGTAACCAAGTAGGTTTAAAAGAACTGAAGATTAGCACATTGACCTGTTCCTGAGAAGGCAGCTGCAACTTTGATTGCAACAAAAAGCATTTTTAATGTTCACGAGTCCAAAACAACTCGCTAAGTTTGGATCTGAATAAGTCACAAGCAAATTTATTATGGCTGTTGACAAAAATTAATGAGACTTGGAGTGTAAGTATTTGCTCCAAGTGGAACGTGTGTAGTTTTTCTACATCAGACCGCATGTGGCCTTCAGTTTTGAGTGACAGAGTATTTTCATCTAAACACCCACAGATGGAAGCCCAGCGGAGGGAAAAAAATAACTCTTTTCTATTTGTCACACGTGGACAGTGAAGCGAGCTCAGGGTTGATCTGCAACTTTAATTTTGGATGTGAGGTTTAACTGTAAACTGGCAGACTGTGCAGTGCACTGGAATGGCTTTAGCCAGAGAAGACACTTGAAAACATTCCTCAGTACAGCCCATGTTGTTTGAGGCTTCCAGGCTTCTAAACAAAGTCCCACAGAGAGACCTAGAAGGCTTTGAAAAGTTGATCTGACAATCAGTCTTTACAGGTCAATGATGGTGTTGATTACTGTTACAAAAGTCAGTAAAGATTATCCAAGTGAGTGTTTTGTGGTTTGTGATGATGAATACATTATAGCTAATTTTTTAAAAATGTCTATTTTAGTCTGCAACTATTTACAGTGCATGCATCAGTACATTTTACACAAGACGCATTTGAAGCATTACAGACATAAACGTTAACCCAGAGATAAAAGCAGGTCAAACATTGCATGGGAGCAAGAGGCATGAGACAGGAAGAACGCAGAATTTCTATGCGTTGGCTACAGAGCTTTCATGACTCTGTAGCCATGAAAGCTCAGAAGATATGGCGGCGTGTTCATTTTGCCACGTTACTGTAATCCCCTGAATCAAGCTCAAATTATTGGAAATGTCACAGTCAGAAAAAAAGTTTCTACAGGAAAACAAAAGCCCAGCTCTTCACACAATAAGTCTGAAAACTTAAAACAAACGAGCAATTTTCAGAATTCATTAAAAAAAAACAAAAAAAAACCTGACAACTGGAAGCTATCTGCAAACCCCAGACTAATCTTCTGTAACCAATACACCTGCTAAAATAAAACACACAATGTTTCCAAAGGGAAAAAACATCACAAATGATCTTGTGGGCAGAGGCGAGCATGAAGGGTGGCTGCAAAGTTTTACATGTCAAAACAGCAATTTGCGAGTTACACAGTTGTCTTCATTGGTTCTCAAAGTTGTTCTACTGTATCAGGCATTTTATGAAAAACAAAGAAACTTGAGTCCTGACTGGAGTGGTGGTCTAGCCGCGGAACATCCAACCCCACAACTGGGAGGTTATGGGTTCACACCCTGATGGAGTCATACCAAGGATCATACAAAAATAGTACATTTTGCCCTTGCAAAAAGAAACCAAGGAGTCTTACAATAAGACCATGAAACTTAACCAGCAAAGTAAGAATATGTGGCAGATTTCATGGACAAACTCTGCATAGCTCAGCATTTTCAATGTGAGGCCCAAAACTTTTTAGCCACCCGTCGTACACCTCATTAACGAGCGGTAACAAACAAGCACCTGAATGTCCTCAAACTCATCACAAAGACAGTAGGTGCAATTAAAAAAATAAGATAGAAATCAAAATATTTGATATCTTAACATGCTATTACAGATCAGTGGTAATGCATGCTCTTCTCTTCTTCCTCGTCTTCAACCAAAGGTCTGATTTATTTATTCATTAGGAAAAATAAATGAATAAATCAACTGAGGTCTATTCGTCATCTGGCGCAGCACTTGAAAGAGAAGAGAACAGAGGCGTGAATGATGGGGGTGCAGGAGGGGGGAGAGAGACAATCATTGACAGGCTGGCATGTTGGCATGTGAGGGCTGGAGTTTTGATTAGTGAGAAGTTAAAGTGGAAGAGTCAACAGGAAGGCTTTGTACATGGTTGTGTGTTTTCTCATTTCTGACATTTAGGGTAATGGTCTGAAGCAGGCATTTGCACCTTGCACCCGTGCTTTCGTTAGTTTCTGTCAGCAGGTTGTCTGGTTTTCCGCCGTTTTGTTTTCCGCTCAATTAGGAAATGACTGTGCGCAAGACTTGCGCTCAAAGGAGGGGATTGATATGAAGTGGGTGAGGCTCGGTGCCAAGTTTGGCGCATTGGTATTAAGGTGCATTTTATTCCAATGCGGGTTTGATCTGCAAAAAGCAGGTCTGAAACCAACTGCGCATTATCAACTGCTATTTCAGCAGCACATTTAAAAGCTGTGGACGAACATGTATGTATGCCTGTTACTATATTGGGGCTAGACTTTATCAGTGTCCATTGTTTTGATGGACTGATTTTGTAACAATCTGTCATAATACCTTACCTGATCTTTCATTCATATATTGGCAATCTGTGTACCTCGTCTCTAGCCCAAAGATGGTCGTAGGAGGGAACTGGTACAGGACCATTAAGAAGATGAATGAATGAACTATAAACTTACAAACAAATACACATATTAAACATTAGTTTCTCTATTAATATTAGTATTATGCCTTGGAGCTTGTGCCCTTGTTTATTAAAGGAAACGAGAGCAAAGACAGCGATTGGTTGAGAGCATGTTACGCCCAAAACAGTCCTCTGAATAGTTCAGAGCATTAGGACAGCCTCTTTGCACAATCTGCCAGGTGCAGAAAACTATGTTTGCTCTGCTGTAATAGCGAAATGGACCTGGACACACCCATAAATGACCTTTTCGCCTTAGACAATAGATCAATGTAATATGGCCCTTAAACTCCTTTCACACAAGACAAGCAGATATGGCGCTAGCTTACCAAACGTGAACTATTGCCACATTTTAGTTACTCAGGTGAGTGCCTTGAAAGTAATTCAGACAATAAAGAATTCATGTTGTGATAATTCTCATAATCACACACCCCCAAACACCACCACCACCACCACCACCACGCTCTGTCTAACTCTGTCCTCCCATCAGGAAAGCGTCTCCTCAGAGACTATTGGTCAGAACTAGCTTCTAAAGACAAGACTCATACAGTTTTGTCTGCAATGTGGGTGTCCATTTGGGCTCTCTCTATGGTTCCTTACAGGGTTCCAAACTTGCTTTCATAGCGGCACACAACATTCTTGAAGCGGCCGCACTCCTTCCTCAGCTCTGCCACCTCTGTCCGCAACGCCGCATTTTCCCGCTCCAGGAAAGCTGCTCGGACAGTGATCTGGTTCTCCTTCAGTCTGCGAGCGTCACGCGAGCGTTTGGCAGCCATGTTGTTCTTCTTCCTCCTCTGCCAGTACTTCTCATCCTGGAGAGAGAGAGAGAGAGAGAAACCAAAAGGATTTTTTAAAAATTTTTTTTGTATTGATCCCCAGAGGGGAAATTCAGCGGGGTCCACCTGGATGGATGAAGCAGCCACGGTACGGCGCTATCCCTTCACCATTCACACACACTTTCACACCTAGGGCCACTTTAGAGTCTCCCAATTAACCTAACCTGCCTGTTTTTGGCCTGTGGGAGGAAACTGGAGAAATCCCAGAGTAAATCCACACAGACACGGGCAGAACATGCAAACTCCATACAGATCACTGTTGGTCAGGGGCTGGGATCAAACCTGGGATCCCATGGCCAAGGGTGAGTTGCTGTGCTGCCACAGTGCTAACCCCTGCCCCACCGCACCGTCCAATTTAGGAGGTGCGGTACTGCAATACCAGGTCAATGCGTGGAGTGGACGGAGCAAGCCCCTATTCCATCTCCCTGTTCCAAAAATCAATATATGGTCTCTGGGTAGGGGACGTATCAGATATTAAACTGATAAGAACAGATACTACACTTGATCTTAGCCAAAAGGCTGAGAAGCGACTGTCATGATCAGGCTAAACTCAATACTGATTGCCTGTAAATAATTCAGAAGTTTTAAATCTGCACTCTGGCAGCTCTTAAACCATCTAAAAAACCAATGTGTTTTGCCCAAAATAGGATATTGTGGCTTTTAATACACAAAAAACTTTCATTGAAGAATAGCTTGGAAAGTTTTTAGTATGTCTTTGACCTACTTAAGTATACGTAGATCAGAATCAGAATCAGAATCAGAATCAGGTTTATTGCCATTGTTCATGTAGTACACAAACTAGGAATTTGTCTCGGTACAATGCTGCAACATTAAACATGATAAGATAAGAGAAATAAACTATACATGTAATAAAGTGTAGGATAAGATTAAGTGATACTGGTCAACAGTTAAAATATATATTAGCCAGCAGCAGATACTGTGGAGAACTATATAGTGCAGTCGGTAATGCAGGAAGAAAACAGTGATGATTGACATGAGTCTGGTTGAGCTGCTGTACATGGTGCACGAGAGTCACTTAGTGTTCAGCAGTCTAATGGCAGAGGGGAAGAAGCTGTTCATGTGATGGGAGGTTTTAGTCTGGATGGACCGAAGTCTTCTACCAGAGGGGAGGGGGGCAAACAGTACGTGACCAGGGTGTGAGGGATGGGCTATGATCCGGCCAGCACGCCTCCGGGTCCTGGAGATGTACAGATCCTGGAGAGATGGGAGCTTGCAGCCGATCACCTTCTCAGCAGTGCGCACGACGCGCTGCAGCCTTAGTCTGTCCCTGGCAGTGGCTCCTGCGTACCACACGGTTATGGAGGTGGTGAGGATGGACTCGATGATGGCTGTGTAGAACTGCACTAACATCTTGGTGGGTAGCTTGAGCTTCCTCAGCTGCCGCAGGAAGAACATCCTCTGCTGGGCTTTTTTGATGAGTGAGCTGATGGTCAGCTCCCATTTGAGGTCCCTGGTGATGGTAGTGCCTAGGAAGCGGAAGGAATCAGCAGTGGTGATGGGAGAGCCTGAGAGGGTGAGGGGGGGCAGAGGAGTAGTGACTTTCCTGAAGTCTACAATCATCTCCACTGTCTTCAGAGCGTTCAGCTGCAGGTTGTTATTGCTGCACCAGGACGCCAGCTGGGCCACCTCTCTCCTGTAGGCGGACTCGTCGCCGTTGGAGATGAGCCCGATGAGGGTGGTGTCGTCCGCAAACTTGATCAACTTGACAGACTGGTGGCTGGAGGTGCAGGAGTTGGTGTAAAGGGAGAAGAGTAGGGGGGAAAGTACACAGCCCTGGGGTGATCCGGTGCTGATGCTAGTATAGTCTGAGACAGTCTTTCCCAGCCGCACATGCTGCCTCCGGTCCGTCAGGAAGTCGATGATCCACCTGCAGAGGGAGTCAGGCACGTTGAGCAGGGACAGCTTGTCCCGGAGCAGAGCGGGGCGGATGGTGTTGAATGCGGAGCTGAAGTCCACAAACAGGATCCTGGCGTAGGTTCCCGGGGAGTCCAGGTGCTGCAGGATGGAGTGGAGGGCCAGGTTGACTGCATCGTCTACAGACCTGTTGGCTCGGTAGGCAAACTGCAGCGGGTCCAGGAGAGGGGTGGTGATGGACTTGAGGTGGGACAGGACCAGGCGCTCAAAGGACTTCATGACTACAGAGGTGAGCGCTACAGGTCTGTAGTCATTAAGTCCAGTGATCCGTGGCTTCTTGGGGACAGGGATGATGGTGGAGGATTTGAGGCAGGATGGCACGTGGCATAACTTAAGGGAGGTGTTAAAAATGTCTGTGAATACAGGAGCCAGCTGTTTCGCACAGAGTCTCAGGGTGGAGGGAGACACGCCGTCTGGGCCGGGGGCCTTGCGCGGGTTCAGTCTGGAGAACTGTTTGAGCACATCCTGCTCACTGATGATAAGGGGAGGGGGGGAGGAGGGGGGGGTGCCTTAAATGAAGTAGGGAATGTGGAGGCTGTGGAGCTGGAGGGAGGGGGGGAGTTGGACACAGATGACGAGGTGTCAAAACGGGCATAGTGTTGGGACAGTCTCTGACAAAGGGCTTTGTCATCCTGACCTTTAGGAGCCTTAGGTCGATAGTTGGTGATTTGCCTCAGTCCTCTCCACACGGAAGCCGAATCATTAGCAGTGAACTGCTGCTGGAGTCTCTCTGAGTATAGAGATTTAGCCCTCTTCAGCTCTCTGTTAAACCGGTATTTAACCTCCCTGTAGCAGTCCCTGTCTCCACTTTTCAGCGCTGCTTCCTTCTCCTTCCTGATCTGTCTGAGCTTAGCTGTGAACCAGGGTTTGTCATTAGAGTAACTCACCCTGGTGCGTGATGGAAGAATGTTCTCTTCACAAAAGTGGATATATGAGTTCACAGTGTCCGTGTACTCATCCAGATCATGCGTGGCTCCTTTAAGCATGCCCCAGTCAGATATTTCCATGCACGTTTCCAGCTTCTCCTCAGCATCACTGGTCCGTATCTTCGTAGTGCTCACAACAGGTTTAGTGAGCTTCAATCTCTGTCTGTATGTGGGAATGAGGTGAACCATCACGTGATCAGATAATCCCAGCGCAGCTCGAGGGACAGCGCGATATGCATCTTTCACTGTGGTGTAACAGTGATCCAGTGTGTTTAATCCTCTGGTGGGGCATTTAATAAACTGTTTGTAGCAGGGGAGATCGTGGCTCAGATTGCACTGATTAAAGTCGCCAGCCACAATAATCAGCGAGTCTGGAAAACTCCGCTCTGTGTGTTGAATGTGATCCGCGAGCACGCGCTGAGCTTCGCGCGTGTCCGCGTCGGGAGGGGCGTACACAGCGATCATTATGAAAGAAGCAAACTCCCGCGGGGAATAGAAGGGCTTGCAATTGATAACAAGAAATTCCAAGGCAGGAGAACAGTGTTTGGAAATTACCGTTACATCAGAGCACCAGATGCAGTTGATGTAGAAGCAGACTCCGCCTCCTGTGGTCTTGCCGGAAAGCTCTGTGTCACGATCAGCACGGAAGAGCTGGAAGCCGTCGAGGCGCAGCGCGCTGTCCGATATATTTTCCCGGAGCCAGGTCTCAGTAAAGCAGAGGACAGCTGAGGAGGCGAGGTCCTTAAAACGCATCAGCAGTCTCAGTTCATCCACCTTGTTAGAGAGAGAGTTGGTATTGGACAGAAATATGCCAGGCAGCGCCGTTCGCGAGCCTCTCCTGCGAAGTCGCACGAGAGCGCCCGCTCGTCTTCCTCTCTTCCGCCGTCTCACTTTCCGAGCCAAACAATAAACCAGATCGGCGGCAGGGGCTAGAAAAACTGGGAGGAGGTCCGTGGGGGTGAAAGTCCTGATATTTAAAAGTTCTTCACGGGTATAAGTGCAAGCAGACACACAATTGACAAACAAAAACAAACAAAGAGCGCAGCGAAGCACCATGTCGACCGCTGTGGGCGCCATCTTGGATCGAACTATCTATGAATATTCTATCTATGAATAGAGATCTGTGAATGAATGAGATCTATGAATATTCTAATTAGCTCCACCCATACGTAGGTGGAAGAAGATGAGGCTCTAAGAAGGCAATCTAAGTTGTGGAAGTACCATCGTAGGTGAACCCACAGAAGAGTCGCTGCCCGGCATGGAGGCTGGAAGGCTCCCCGCTGGTCTCTGGTTACCCACTCACTGCGGATCGCCTTGCTGGGGGCCAGTGAACAGTTTGCCTCGGTCTGGTGTATGGTGCGCCCGCCAGCCAGCTCGCCTCCAAGGCGTTCCCCGGCCTCCTTCCTTTGGAGCTCGCCTCGCTTCGAGCTGCTCCGAGGTGAACTGCTCGCCGGCCCTCAGTGAGGTGATCTGCAGTGAGTGGGTAACCAGAGACTGCTCCTTTGGGGGAAGAGGGAGGAGCCGAGGAGCACTCAGTTCCTACAGAGTGTTCTCCCTGGCTCACTCTGGGGAGAAGAGGCAGCTGGCGGGGCGCACTGGCAGATGCTCCTAGCGAGGCAAGCCCTCCAGCCAGGCGGCGACTGCCTCTCCGCTCCACCAAGCATGATCCTTCCGCAGGTTCACCTACGATGATACTCGCCCGGCCGTTGCGCCACGCACACCAGGGCCGTCTCCCCTGGCATGCAGGCTGCAAACCGGTGTCCTCTCCGATATTTTAGCAGGGACACTGAGGTTTTTCCACATAAAATTAATCATTGCTGTCATATTTTCAAGTCTGTGCATGAGACATGTAATTTAAGAGGATTTCTTGCTCACACAGCCAAAAACTGAACACATACGTGGGGCTGAAAAGTTCATAGTGGTCAAATTTGACCAAATGTGGTTTATTTTTCAACATACTCTCCCCTTCGGTCCACACACTTCTTCCATTGGTGTTGCAGCGCTTGGATCTCTGTGGCTGTAAAAACTAACCACACATGGTCAAATCTGACCACTATGAACTTTTCAGCCCCCCCCCCCCCAATAATCTGCCATCTTTCCCAGCTTGTAAAAATCTGAGCTCCTGCCTGCTCCTCAGCTCATCCCTCTTCCTCCGAGAGCCAAGCAGGGGTCTCAGTGCTTAGCCTGATTGGTTATAACATTAACCAATCAGGCTAAGCAGGAGTACTGATGTAGCTACTAACACTCTGTTCAAATCTGCCTTTTTTGTGTGTGTGTGGGGGGTGGGGGGCAGACATTCACAGCAGAAAAACACATACTTGGGAGTTTGGAGTGATTTTGCTCTTGATGTCTTGTAAATCACAAGAAACATGTTACAGACATGTTAACAACAGAAAAAAAACCTTGATTTTTGCCAGAGTGTCACTTTAAATAAAGTTATCCAAAATGAATGCCTTAACTTTACTAAAAAATTACAACTGTAAATTTGCAACCTTTTTCCTTGTAAATTTTTTTGACATTTTTCTCAGAAATTTGCAACTTTTTCCTGTTAAATTTTGTACTTTTGCATTACTTTTTTAGATTTTTTTTCTTGTAAATTTGTGACTTTTTACATCTAAAACATTTTCTAATACATTTATTTATTATTACTTATTTTGTACCCGTAGGTAGATTTGTTTTGCAGTCTGGTGACAAGCCACCAGCTGCCGGTCGCTGCGTGCGCAAGCGCCCCTTATCCCTAACCTGCATGTTTTTGGCATGTGGGAGGAAACCGGAGAAATCCCGGAGTAAACCCACGCAACACGGGGAGAACATGCAAACTCCACACAGATCACTGTTGGCCGGGGGCTGGGATCAAACCCACGATCTCACGATCCCCGCGATCCCCCGGCTGAGGGTAAACTGTGCTGCCACAGTGCTAAACCACTGCGCCACCGTGCAGCCCCAACATTTAAGATGTTTTCTCAGATATTTGTGGTCTTTTTGCTCTTTTAGCTGCAACTTTATTTTGGGGTTGGGGCCAGTTTTAGGTGTTTTACTTGAATAAATTAATCATCCAGTAGCAACATCAGTCCTGGAGAAGGGCAAATTTATTGTGAGCTGAGATGCAGTAATTTTAGTTGTTTGTTTTTTTGTTGTTTTTTTTTTTACAAATTTTAATTGTTAAATATAGTGAGGCTACAGATGTTCTGAAAATGTGAGATTTTAAATATAATTAACTGGCCTTATAAATATCTTTAACCCTTTATAGGACATTCATTAATATACCTGAAAATTCAAAATTTCAACACTAGACCATTATTGGCAGATATTAGAAGACTCTTTCAATAATTATTACGATTATTATTATATTATTATGTTACATTATGTCTCCTGAAGTTACCAAATATGGTTCTTTGCCCAATAAAAGGTTAAAAGTCTTAAATTCAACCTCCTTAAAGCTACAGATGCTGATGCAATAGCAAAGAAAGAGCAGCAGCCCTGTGTTCATTTCTGTGGCTGTGGTATGGCTGACAGCCAAGCCCCTCTGTGCACAAAACAGAATCAACAGGAAGAACAGAAACTCTCCAAATTGAGAACATCTCACTGCTGAGTCACTGTGATTCACCAAAACTCGACTGACGTCAAATTATTTTATTTCTAGCCCTGCAATGCTTCACCCTACCAATGTTTTGGGATTTAATGGCTGCTGAAAAAGCTAATAATAAAAAAACTAAACTGTCCATTTCATTTCTTGTTCTTAATCTTTCTGGCTCCCCTTGTAGAAACATCCATCCATCCATCCATCCATCTTCTACCGCTTTTCCGGAGGTCCGGGTCGCGGAGGCAGCAGTTCAAGCAGAGAAGCCCAGACTTCCCTCTCCCCAGCCACCTGCTCCAGCTCTTCAGAGGGGATACCAAGGCGTTCCCAGACTAGCTGGGAGACATAGTCTCTCCACCGAGTCCTGGGTCTGCCCCGGGGTCTCCTCCCAGTGGGACGTGCCTGAAACACCTCAAGTGGGAGGCGTCCAGGAGGCATCCTAATCAGATGCCCATACCACCTCAACTGACTCCTTTCAATGTGGAGGAGCAGCGGTTCTACTCTGAGCCTCTCCCGGATGACTGAGCTCCTCACCCTATCTCTGAGGGTGAGTCCAGCAATCCTACGGAGAAAGCTCATTTCAGCCGCTTGTATCCGCGATCTCGTTCTTTCGGTCATTACCCAAAGCTCGTGACCATAGGTGAGAGTAGGAACGTAGATTGACTGGTAAATCGACAGCTTTGCCTTAGAACTAAGCTCCCTCTTCACCACAACAGACCGGTACAACGTCCGCATCACTGCAGATGCTGCTCCAATCCGTCTGTCGATCTCTCGCTCCATTTTCCCCTCACTCGTGAACAAGACCCCAAGATACTTAAACTCCTCCACTTGGGGCAGGAGCCTGTCCCCAACCCGGAGAGGACAATCCACCTTTTTCCGGCTGAGGACCATGGACTCGGACTTGGAGGTGCTGATTCTCATCCCAGCCGCTTCACACTCAGCGGCAAACCGTCCCAGCAAGAGCTGTAGGTCATTGCTGGATGAAGCCAACAGGACAACATCATCTGCAAACAACAGAGATGAGATCCTGTGGTCACCAAGCATGACACCCTCCATTCCCTGGCTGCGCCTAGAAATCCTGTCCATAAAAATTATGAACAGGACCGGTGACAAAGGGCAGCCCTGGCGGAGTCCAACTCTCACTGGGAATGACTCCGACCGAGTGTTGGCAATGCGAACTAAACTCTCACAACGGTCGTACAGAGACCGAATAGCTCGTAACAACAAGCCCGATACCCCATACTCCCGAAGCACCCCCCACAAAAATCCACGAGGGACGCGGTCAAATGCCTTCTCCAAGTCCACAAAACACATGTAAACTGGTTGGGCAAACTCCCACGAACCCTCAAGAATTCTCGAGAGGGTAAAGAGCTGGTCCGATGTGCCACGGCCAGGACGAAAACCACATTGCTCCTCCTGAATCCGAGGTTCGACCAACGGCCGGACTCTCCTCTCCAATACCTTGGCATAGACCTTCCCAGGGAGGCTGAGGAGTGTGATCCCTCTAAAGTTGGAGCACACCCTCCGGTCCCCTTTTTTGAAGAGAGGAACCACCACCCCGGTTTGCCATGCCAAAGGCACTGCCCCCGACCTCCACGCAATGTTGCAGAGGCGTGTCAACCATGACAACCCAACAACATCCAGGGCCTTGAGGTACTCGGGGCGAATCTCGTCCACCCCCGGGGCCCGGCCACCAAGGAGATTTTTAACCACCTTGGCGACCTCAGCCCCTGTGATAGGCGAGTCATCCCCCTCGTCCCCAAACCCTGCTTCCTCTGTGGAAGGCGTATCAGTGGGATTGAGGAGATCCTCGAAGTATTCCTTCCACCGCCCGACGATATCCCCAGTTGAAGTCAACAGTGTCCCATCCGCACCATACACAGTGTGGACGGGGAGCTGCTTTCCCCTCCTGAGCCGCCGAACAGTTTGCCAGAATCTCTTTGAAGCCGACCGAAAGTCTTGTTCCATGGCCTCACCGAACTCCTCCCATACCCGGGTTTTTGCTTCAGCAACCACCCGAGCTGCACTCCGCTTGGCCTGCCGGTACACCTCAGCTGCTTCGGGAGTCCCACAAGCCAACCAAGCTTGATAGGACTCCTTCTTCAGCTTAATGGCCCCCCTCACCACTGGTGTCCACCACTTGGTTCGGGGGTTGCCACCACGAGATGCACCGGCCACCTTGCGGCCGCAGCTCTGGGCTGCCGCTTCAACAACAGAGGTGGAGAACATGGCCCATTCAGACTCCATGTCTCCAGACTCCCTCGGAATGTGGTTGAAGTTCTTCCGGAGGTGGGAGTTGAAGACCTCCCGGACAGGGGCCTCAGCCAGACGCTCCCAGCACACCCTCACTATACGTTTGGGTCTACCAGGTCTGAATGGCTTCCTCCCCTGCCATCGGATCCAACTCACCACCAGGTGGTGATCAGTTGACAGCTCTGCACCTCTCTTTACTCGGGTGTCCAAGACATACGGTCGCAGGTCTGATGATACGATAACAAAATCGATCATCGACCTGCGGCCTAGGGTGTCCTGGTGCCAGGTGCACATATGGACACCCTTATGCTTGAACATGGTGTTCGTTATAGACAGACTGTGGTTAGCACAGAAGTCCAATAACTGAACACCACTCGGGTTCAGATCGGGCAGGCCGTTCCTCCCAATCACCCCCCTCCAGGTTTCACTGTCGTTGCCCACGTGCGCATTGAAGTCCCCCAGTAGGACAATGGAGTCTCCAGGAGGAGCACCCTCCAGCACCCCAGTCACAGACTCCAAAAAGGGTGGGTACTCTGAAACATCATTTGGTGCATAGGCACAAATGATGGTCAGGACCCGTTTCCCAACCCGAAGGCGCAGGGAAGCAACCCTTTCGTCCACCGGGGAAAACTCCAATATAGAGGCAGCAAGGTGGGGCGATACAAGAATACCTACCCCTGCTCGTCGCCTCTCGCCCGGGGCAACTCCAGAAAAGGCCAAGCTCCAGCCCCTCTCCAGGAGACTGGTTCCGGAACCGGAGCTGTGTGTTGAGGTGAGGCCAACTATATCTAGCCGGTATCGCTCAATCTCGTACACCAGCTCAGGCTCCTTCCCCACCAGAGAGGTGACATTCCACGTACCAAAAGCCAGTTTAGAAAGCTTGGGATCAGTCCGCCAAGGTCTCCGCCTTTGACTGCCACCTAATCCACATAGCACCGGACTTCCATGATCCCTCCTGCAGGTGGTGAACCTACTGGAGGGCGGACCCATGTAACTCCTTCGGGCTGAGCCCGGCCGGGTCCCATGGGTGGAAACCCGGCCACCAGACGCTAGCCTTCGAGCCCCTCCCCCAGGCCTGGCTCCAGGGTGGGGCCCCGGTAACCCCATACCGGGCGGGGTACACTGAATCCTTGATATACAATTTATCATGAGAGTCTGTTGGATCGTTCTTCGTCTGGCCCTTCACCCAGGACCAGTTTGTCTTGGGAGACCCTATCAGAGGCAAATTGCCCCGGACAACATAGCTCCTGGGATCACTGGGGCACGCAAACCCCCCCACCACGATAAGGTGACGATCCATGAGGGGGCTTGTAGAAACAGAAAAACATTAACACTCCCCTAACCCTCCTCTATTTTCAGCAATTAATCCAACTAAAAAAGTTAAACTCTGTCCACTTTTAGTGAAAAATATGAGTAGCCTCTTCTTAATTTTACAAGCAAAAACATTAGTTCACGCCATAATTTTGCTCTGTTCATCTACACCAAAGGTCTGCAACCTGCAGCTCTTTTGCCCAAAGCCAATGGCTCCCTGTGGCTTGAGCAAAGCGTTCCAATGTATAAAAACTAATCTGGACCTTAGAATTTTTCACAACACCAAAAACGATAACAGAACACACACACACACAAAAAAAACTTACACATTTTACAGAGTGGGAAAAAAGCTGCAAAATTACAAGAGAAAAAAAAGAAATGGGATTGCACATGTATGTCTATGCCAAGTCTGAGAGACGCTAAGATTATCTCATTGTTACTTTATAGCTAAAACAATAAATTATTGAATTGAGAAGGCCAACCACTGACATCATAGTCATCAAATGCACTCAGTTTGAGTACCAGCACTTTAAGCACAGCTCTATGGATTAAATTTCCAGTTTTTCCCCACCTGGCTTTGAGGTTGGTAAACAGTATTACGCTCTAGAATCACATGGTTATAACACATATGATAACACATATAACAACCCCCAGCCTAGTTCTTTCAGTAGTCTAAGATGTTCCCTTCTACATAAAAACACATGGAAATTCCTTTAAACTTTCGCAAACAAGTCTTAACAACACTGTGGTTGAACGTGCCTTTTTGATTTTTAACTAAAACACACAATTATGCTGACTGCAGGTGGAATAAACTCTCCGAGCATACCTTCTGCTCTTCGGGCACAAACACCTTCTTGGCCTTTTTAATCATGGGCTGCGGTTTGAGCTCATCATCGGTGAACTTGTGCTTGCGTGGGTCAAACAGTTCGCCTCCAGGAACGCTCGACAGCACCAAATCTGTGGGATCTGGCTCGTAGTTGACATCAACCTCGATCTCATCGGGAGTGACGGGCTCAGGGGTCACTCTGTCCTCGACAGTGGTCACCTCTGAGCAGAGACGAGATGGGCAGATGTAGCATGGCGAGTGAAATCTTTGACAACTGTGAATGTCAACTGTGGCACAAGTTTCTGTATAAATAATGATGACTAACAGTAACTTGATTGTTACACTTCATTAATCCAAATCCCTACACCACCATGCTACCATGGTGGTGTAGTGATTTACACTATTGAAACACAGTAATGTCGATTTCCAAGTCAAGTACACATATTTTGTTGCTAGAATTGCTTTGATTTGGGATGCAGTCACATGTACATACTGCTGATGATCCTGCTATAAACTTCAATATTCAACAGCTCAAGCTTCTATTTTCGCTGTTCCATCAACCAGGACCACCCACAGGTTCCTTCAGGATTGGGTGACATTATGAAACTGCACCACAGTCACCCTGTCTATCTAACATTACTCAAGGTGAACCGACAGACAGTACACACTTATAAATACCTGGGTGTGTATCTGGACAGTAATCTGGAGTGGTCCGCAAACACGGAGGCACTTTACAGGAAGGGACAGAGCAGATTATTTTTTCTGCGGAGACTTTGGTCTTTTGATGTCTACATGGAGATGTTGACTATGTTTTACTAGACTGTGGTGGCGAGTGTCATTTTTTATGCGGCTGTTTGGTGGGGAGGCAATACAACAGCAAGGGACACTAGACAACTGGATAGGCTAGTTAAGAAGGCTGGTTCAGTGATGGGGAGGAAATTTGATCCGCTGGGGGCTGTGGTGGATAGGCGGGGTAAGGGACAAGTTGCGGGTTATAATGGACAACACCAGCCACCCTCTTTGTCACATCTTGGTGGGACAGAGAAGCAGCCGCAGTGAGCGACGGATCTCACCGCGCTCGCGGACTGAAAGGTACAGGACGTCCTTTGTTCCAACAGTCATCAGGATGTAAGGCAGAGATCCCTGACCCCTTCCCCCACCCACCACCACCACTATTATCAGCATGCACACACATGCATGTGGATATACATGTTCTCATGTGTGTGCATATAGTATCCCTGCCAGATTGTCTAGAATGGACTAAATACAATGCACTGGTGCTATGCATCATTTTATTTTATTTATTGAGATATTTTGGTTGATACCTTTTTAATGGCGATTTGCTGTATGTACTGTGAGCCACAAGATACCTGAATTTCCCTATGGGGATTAATAAAAGGATCTAACATCTGTGACAGAGTCTACAGTGTTTTTCCAAGTGGAGTACCCTGGAATGTTCAGGTTTCTGTGGGAAATGGTCTAATTTCAATTCTTAATTGGTCAAAAAAAAAATGCAAATAATTTGTCACTGTTGTGCACAGGTTCTGTAGGCACCCATATGCAAGTTTTTCCTTTTTTTAACCAATTAAGAAGAGAAATTAGATAATTTCCCCCACAGAAACCTGAACGTTCCAGGGAACCTCGGTTGGAAAACACTGATCTAGTGGACTGAAAAATCAACTGGTTTTTAATTCTCTGGTACACCAAAAGTTGAGTTTGTATTTGCAACATTTATTACAGGTGCATCTCAATAAATTAGAATGTCATCGAAAAGTTGATTTATTTCAATAATTCAATTCAAAAAGTGTAACTCATATATAGATTCATTACACAAAGTGATATATTTCAAGTCTTTATTTCTTTTAATTTTGATTTGTTATGGCTTTGCAGCAAATGAAAACCCCAAATTCAGTTTCTCAAAAAAAATTAGAATATTATATAAAATTAATTTAAAAGAAAAAAGATTTTTAATAGAAATGTAGGCCAACTGAAAAGTATGTCCATGTACACACTCAATACTTGGTCGGGGCTCCTTCTGCGTAATTACTGCATCAATGCAGCATGGCATGGAGGCGATCAGTCTGTGTTACTGCTGAGGTGTGATGGAAGCCTAGGTTGCTTTGATAGTGGCCTTCAGCTCGTCTGCATTACTAGGTCTGGTGTATTTTATCTTCCTCTTGACAATACTCCACAGATTCTCTATGGGATTTAGGTCAGGAGAGTTTGCTGGCTAATCAAGCACAGTGATGCCATGGTCATTAAACCAGGTATTTGTACTTTTGGCAGTGTGGGCAGGTGACAGTCCTGCTGGAAAATGAAATCAGCATCTCCATAAAGCTTGTCAGCAAAGGGAAGCATGAAGTGCTTTAAAATTTCTTGTTAGATGGCTGCACTGACATTGGACTTGATGAAACACAGTGGAAAAACACCAGCAGATGACATGGCTCCACATATCATCATTGACTGTGGAAACTTCACACTGGACCTCAAGCAACTTGGATTCTGTGCCTATACACTTTTCCTTCAGATTCTGGGACCTTGATTTCCAAGTGACAGGACTTGGCACCTGATTTGGGGAGCCAGGTCATCTGCTGGTGTTAGTCCACTGTGTTTTATCAACTCCAAAGTCAATGCAGCTGCCTACTAGGACATTTTAGAGCACTTCCTGCTTCCCTCTGCTGACAAGGTTTATGCTGATTTCATTTCCCAGCAGGACTTGGCACCTGCCCACACCGCTGCCAAAAGTACCAAAGCCTGGTTTAATGACCATGGTATCACCATATTTTACTGGCCAGCAAACTCTCAAGACCTAAACCCCATACAGACTCTATGAAGTATCGTCAACAGGGAGATGAGAGACACCAGACCCAACAATGCAGAGGAGCTGAAGGCCGCTATCAAAGCAACCTGGGCCTTCATAACACCTCAGCAGTAACACAGACTGATCACCTCCATGCCACGCCACAGTGATGCAGTATTAATTCAAGCAAAAGGAGCCCTGACCAAGTATTGAGTGTGTGCATGGAAATACGTTTAGTTGGCCAACATTTCTATTAAAAAAATCAATTTTTTAAAATTGATCTTATGTAATATTCTAATTTTTTGAGAATCTGATTTTCGGGTTTTCATGAGCTGCAAGCCACAACCATCAAAATTAAAAGAAACAAACACTAGAAATATATCACTCTGTCTGTAATGAATCTATATAAAATATGAGTTTCATTTTATGAATTGAATTACTGAAATAAATCAACTTTTTGATGATATTCTAATTTAGTGAGATGCACCTGTAATAATTTTTCATGAAATATTGCGATACTGATGTCTCTGAATCAGTACAGCATTGTCATAGCAATCTTATCATGATATTACACTGTATCAACCACCCACCCACCTCTAATCTTTAAGTCATAGACCTGAACATACATAAGCTAAGCAGAACAGAATCATCAGTCAGTCAACTATCTCATCAGACCTGTAGAACCTTCCACAACCACTCACCTGCAATAACCTCACAGGTGGCATCAGAGCTGTGGATGACAACAACTTCCTCCTCACAACTGTCCAACTCCTGAATGGGCAGCAGGGAGACTGGAGACGCCTTGGCTGATGTGGTCTTACTGGCCTGTGCTGCGTTTTGTTTCTCTGTCTTCAGCGCATCTCCTTCTGAACTGTCATCGGTGTTGATCCCATTCTCCAAGAGGAACTCCTCGAGGTCCATGTACTCCAAGTGGAAGCTCTCCCCATTGTAGGGGATGGTCTTCTCCCAGATAGCGGGGGTCAAGGCGGCTGAAGGACCCATGCCACTCCCCCCTCCACCCAGGTCCACATCATCTCCCAGACAAAGCTTTTCCTTGTCTGTGTCTGAAACAGGAAAGATAAAGAGAAGTGTGCAATAATATAGTAAGTAAATATTTTTCACTCACCATAAGTAACCTACAAAAACATATTGTGCTTTTGAAAAATCAATCAGTACAAAGGTTCATGTTTTGCAAAGCTGCCATTACAACCTATGATTATGGTTTAAATCATCTTAAAAACTGCACATATATTGTGCATGGATATCACCAGCTTAGGGCAGAAATGATGAGACTACAACTTGTTTCACGTTGTTTTGATGTTTTAGATTGGAAACGCTGTTGGAACTCTGCTTCAAAGCTGTATTTAGGTCACTTCAGGTGTCAGGTTCACATTACCAGTAACAGCTTAGCTAGGGCAGGGCACAGCAAAATGAAGCTCTTTGCTTGTAACAGTGGTTTAACCAACAAACACCTAAAAACAACACATTGATTATGAGAAAAATTTGTAAGAAAGCATACTAAAATCATACGAAAAAGTATGAAATGTATGTATACGTATATGTACATTTCATATATAGTATGAAATGTATAGAGGAAAGTCACAAATTTACAAGTTTCACATTGCAACAAAAAAATTTCAATGTTATCAGTGAAAATGTGAACGTAAAACCAGACAGTCAATGGCGGAGTAGCTCATTTTGGTGTAGGTATCAGATGTGCTCAGGCTGCCAGATTTGCTCGGGGCCTGTGCCGGCTTATTATATTGCAGAATATGATTGGCTTGGATTCGTGTTCTGATGACACAGCACGTTGTGATTGGTCTGTGTTTGTTGTTTAAAAAAATAGGTCTTTCATTTTAAATATTTTGCTTTTATTTCTACAAGGACCAGAACTTTTGTGTTATTTTCATCACTCTATAAATTCAAGAAATCTCTGTTTGTGTGTGTGTCTGTCTGTGTGTCATGATCATAGGACATCATTGGACGGCCTATGACGTCCCTGCCCGTTCATGTTTGGTGTGAAGGCACCTTTAAGCCTGCTTCATGCTACACCTCTGCAGTCCGCATACGTGCAACCGGAAACCTCGTGTGATGAAACTTACGTCACCGTCTCCCCCTCCACTAGTGTCTGGAGTGCTCGACCGCGGATGACCACGTGCAGCCCAAATTTTGTGACCATGCCGCCTGGCCACGACCTTAACGCGTTGAAAAGCGCATGCGCAAGACTGAGCATCCCATTCACAGGGTGGCGATATCGACACAGCATACATCAGTAGACGAAGAAGACAACGAGGAGGTGGAAAACAAGAATAAAAACATACATGAATCATACATACATACTTTCTTTCACAGCGGCAGCAGCGGCTTCGTGGAAAAGGAGTGTAAACCGGGAAGTCAAACAGCAGAAATGGACTCTATATTTGAAGAGAAACTTTGTGAAGAAGTCTGCTGTTTCTTCGTTGGTGAAAATCCTGGTGCGTCAGCGCACTGGCGCTACCTATCGGGCGGGAGTGAAACTACAAATGATGGTTGTGCGCACGCGTCAGCTGCTTGGCCTAGGTAGATGAAAAAAGTGAGCACGAACAGCGCCGCGTGCGTGCCGGGCTCGTCCAAAGCATAAGCGGACCAAAGTGGACTAGAGGGGAAATGCAGCATGAAGCAGGCTTTAGGCTCTCTATGCGCTATGCCATTACATTATAAGCGGGCGCAGGACCCCGAGCAGATCTAGCAGCCCGAGCATATACATTGGGGCAAAAAAGTATTTAGTCAGCCACCAAGTTCTCCCACTTAAAAGATAAGAGAGGTCTCCAATTTTCATCATAGGTATACCTCAACTATGAGAGACAAAATAGAAAAAAAAAATCCAGAAAATCACATTGAAGGATTTTTAAAGAATTTATTTGCAAATTATGGTGGAAAATAAGTATTTGGTCACCTACAAACAAGCAAGATTTCTGGCTCTCACAGACCTGTAACTTCTTCTTTAAGAGGCTCCTCTGTCCTCCACTCGTTACCTGTATTAATGGCACCTGTTTTAACTTGTTATCAGTATAAAAGACACCTGTCCACAACCTCAAACAGTCAGACTCCAAACTCCACTATGGCCAAGACCAAAGAGCTGTCAAAGGACACCAGAAACAAAATTGTAGACCTGCACCAGGCTGGGTAGACTGAATCTGCAATAGGTAAGCAGCTTGGTGTGAAGAAATCAACTGTGGGAGCAATTATTAGAAAATGGAAGACCTACAAGACCACTGATAATCTCCCTCGATCTGGGGATCCACGCAAGATCTCACCCCGTGGGGTCAAAATGATCACGAGAACGGTGAGCAAAAATCCCAGAACCACACAGGGGGGACCTAGTGAATGACCTGCAGAGAGCTGGGACTAGGGATGGGCATAATTTACCGATTAACCGATAATTGATCATTAAGAATTTCACCGAGGAAGTTCATTTTCGTCGACAAACCGGTTTTTTTTTTTTTTTAAACAATCCGATGTTATTAGGCCTAGTGCACGGCCGTCCTCAAACAATGCAATGGCAAAATTTGGGCACCAGGGGGCAACATTACACCATCGCCGTACCCTGGCGTGCCTCAGTTGATACATGCGGGCTTCCGTAGGGCAATCGCCAAATCATGAAGCGGTTACGGCAAAGTGTTGCGTGGGACCATTTCAATTTAAAAAATGACCAGGTGTACTGCAATCACTGCAATACAGCATACAAATATACCTCATCGACAGGGTCCATGGAACACCCTTATTACGCGAAGAAACCGCCAACAGTGGTTGCGCGCTGAGTAATGGCGGTCGTGAAGATTCTTTTTTTTTTTTTCAGAAACTTTATTGAGAAGGTCATGAAGATTCGGTGTACACATGTCGAGGGAAGCTGCAGGAGGCGGCGTAGTGGCTCGACGGGAAGACTATTTCGCACAAAATGGCACAAGAGAACAGCAAAAAGTTCTGCGCGGCTAGACTAAGTAACACGAGCGATAGAGCAATGAATGCGGTCTTCGTTTGTTGGGTGGCCGCTCGGCAGGGAGAGAAGCTGGGTAAAACGTCTCGGCCAATCAGCTTGCGGGGTGAAACGTCTCGGCCAATCAGCTTGCGAGATTCCCGAGGGCTCTCCGTGCTGATTCCTGATGTTCTAATGTAGTCTACCTGCCTTGTTACGTACCTAAAAATGTTAATGATTAACCGATTATTAATCATTAATTCTCCCGACGATCGGTGAAGAAAATTTCACCGAATGCCCATCCCTAGCTGGGACCAAAGTAACAAAGGCTACATCAGTAACACACTACGCCGCCAGACCTCAAATCCTGCAATGCCAGACGTGTCCCCCTGCTTAAGCCAGTACATGTCCAGGCCCGTCTGAAGTTTGCTAGAGAGCATTTGGATGATCCAGAAGAGGACTGGGAGAATGTCATATGGTCAGATGAAACCAAAATAGAACTTTTTGGTAAAAACTCAACTTGTCGTGTTTGGAGGAGAAAGAATGCTGAGTTGCATCCAAAGAACACCATACCTACTGTGAAGCATGGGGGTGGAAACATCATGCTTTGGGGCTGTTTTTCTGCAAAGGGACCAGGATGACTGATCCATGTAAAGGAAAGAATGAATGGGGCCATGTATCGTGAGATTTTGAGTGAAAACCTCCTTCCATCAGCAAGGGCATTGAAAATGAAATGTGGCTGGGTCTTTCAGCATGACAATGATCCCAAACACACCACCCGGGCAACGAAGTAGTGGCTTCGTAAGAAGCATTTCAAGGTCCTAGAGTGGCCTAGCCAGTCTCCAGATCTCAACCCCATAGAAAATCTTTGGAGGGAGGTGAAAGTCCGTGTTGCCCAGCGACAGCCCCAAAACATCACTGCTGTAGAGGAGATCTGCATGGAGGAATGGGCCAAAATACCAGCAACAGTGTGTGAAAACCTTGTGAAGACTTACAGAAAACGTTTGACCTCGGTCATTGCCAACAAAGGGTATATAACAAAGTATTGCGGTCAACTTTTGTTATTGACCAAATACTTATTTTCCACCATAATTTGCAAGTAAATTCTTTAAAAATCAGACAATGTGATTTTCTGGATTTTTTTTCTCATTTTGACTCTCATAGTTGAGGTATACCCATGATGAAAATTGGAGACCTCTCTCATCTTTTAAGTGGGAGAACTTGCACAATCGGTGGCTGACTAAATACTTTTTTTACCCCACTGTATGGTACCTATATGGCCTGACAAAATAACCCCGGGAGTGCTCAGATCCCCTGACTGTTGACCTGAAGCACAGCCTAAATACAGACCCATGCTGCCTCCAATGATTATTTTTAACCTTCAATCTGCTTATTTTTTATTAGGCAATTAATCTATAAAATATACATGAAAAACTGGCATAAAAACTAGGCCAATATCCCAGAGCTCTAGGTGACATCAGATGTCACCAAAATTATTCAACTTATGATGTAAAAAAAAAAAAAAGTAGAAATTTTTGATGTTTGACAACCTGAGACAACTGTGTTCTAGAAAGGGGCAAACACTTAAAAAAAATCCTACATGAATAATTACATTACCAAATAATGCAAGTTTCATGTTCACAAACAACTATGCAACATATAAACCATTAAGTGACCTTACCCCTACATACTTCCTCAACAAAACTAGCCGGTGAAAAAACTAACCTGGGCGGGAGGGGTGTCTAGAAAAGTCTGGATGCTGAGCGGACTCATCAGAGGCCTGAAAGGACACAATGTCCACCAAAAAGCTGCTGTGTGTCCGCAGCGTCGCTTCATCGTTAACACCAAACTCCTGACGCAGACCCCTGCTAGCTACTTCACGGTGAACTCTAGTGTTACTGCTAGGTGAAACTCGTTTTCAGTCGACCACCTTTCATCTCCCTCCTCTCCTCTTACCGTCGTCTTCGTCCAGTATATTAGGCGGAGGCATCTCCATGACTTTCTTCAGCACCAGCGGGAACGAGCTGGAGGCCCCGGTGGTAGTTTCCACCTTGATGACGATCGGTTCTCCCGACATGTTTTCTGTGTTCGTTTTTATTGCTACAACTCAACCTAATGAGTGCCAGTGGAAAACAAACGCAGCGGTTATCCTAGCTAGTTCGGTCAAGTCGAGCTGTTCGGTCTGTTTCAAGTCCGTTAAAAAGTCCTTTTGAGAACCAAACACAACCTAAGAGCAAGTCTGTGTCCGCCTGAAGCGATGGAACACCTCGTTCCTAACCCACTTCCTCGGTGGAGGTTTTCTTTTTTTTCCACAGCAAACCCCGCCTCCTCATTAAAAAAGGATCCACCTGCTTTATCCTGATTGGCTAGCTGCGCTTCACTTATGAATATTTATATTACACCAGAAGGGGTGGGGATTAGATAACAATACTGCGCTTTCATTGGTTGGCCGAGTTACATATGCTCTGTTCAGTGTTTTCTGAAACGAAAACGTGTCACAGACTGGAACATCTTTTGTCTCATTTGTAACCGTTTTATCAGATTTAATTTGACATTTTCTCTTTTCAGAATAAACCTAAATTAATTCCATATCAATTCACATTTCTTTTAGTGGGATTTTTTTTTTTTTTTTAAGAATGATTCCCGTGAAGCAAAACACATGCCATTCATATGTTGTTGTTGTTGTTTTTTTTTTTAAGAAATACCTTCTTAAACCCAGCTATCAGCTCCATTCGCGTGTAGCAGAAGTAGGACAAGCAGCCATGTCCTCTCTGACGTTCCAAGGCTGCGCTGCTCACGCGCAGATCCGCGTGCAGCTGCCGCCCTCTGTGGGCCAGCCGACGGCTTTTACACAGGTCGCCTCATCCAGCGGAGCAGCGTTTTTGTGTCGGTGGGAGTCGCATGCGGGCGTGTGCGTGGCAAGGGCCGTGTTGCAGCGCGGTAGCGTTCTTTGGCCGTGCAGGATTAAGTGGCGCCTCTCAAGTTACCATGTTGCGGGTGAACAAACCGAGATGAGGATGTACTGGTAAAGGTTTGTCACGACAGTGCAGAAGCACAGCACCACACATGGCATCACCGTCGAAGCAGCACTGAAATGCAGGCAAAGTCCTGCTTTCTATGACCGACAATTTCAAATAGAGGGCGTCTTTTCGACACGGTGATTGGTATGATGGGTCACAGCAGCTTTGCATTCTGTCCTGGCCTTGTTTTATGGCGTTAGACGGACGGTGGATTGCTTTTGTCCCACGCTGTCACACAAGGAACCCACAGTCACATTTGTTGAGCACAGAAAGCCAACCCTTCAAGGTCAAGTTCCATAGCAGGAGCACACGAGTCTGGTGGCAGTTTAGGCACTTTGAACTTTGTCCCACTTTGTATCCCCAACAATATACTACAAGTTAATGAAATATTTCAAAGTTTTACGTATTCTTGAACAGATTCATGCTTCATAAAGGTCTTGGGTAATTCGTTGGTGCTGTGGCAAGGGAAATCTATTTCAAGTTTATGCAAGAACACATTGTAGGACTGATGCTGTGCACAAACTGGAACAGAAACCACTTCAAATCAACCTTATATTGTGCTTTAACAGACAGATCACCACTAAGAAATGCATGCATTGTGACACCTGCAGTTTGACATATTAATTGCATTGTATTATAGGGCGGCACGGTGGTGGAGTGGTTAGCACTGCGGCAGCACAGCAACTCACCCTTGGCCGGGGGATCCTGGGTTCGATCCCAGCCCCCGACCAACAGTGATCTGTGTGGAGTTTGCATGTTCTCCCCGTGTCTGTGTGGGTTTACTCTGGGATCTCTCCGGTTTCCTCCCACATGCCAAAAACATGCCAGGTTAACTGGCATCAAAACTGGGGATTCTAAATTGTCCTTAGGTATGACTGTGAGAGTGAATGGTTGTCTGTCTCTCTGTGTTGGCCCTGCGATGGACTGGCAATCTGTCCAGGGTGGACCCTGCCTCTCGCCCAAAGATGCTGGGATAGGCTCCAGCCCCCTCGCGACCCGAAAAGGATTAAGCGGAAGAAGATGAATGAATGAATGTATTATAGGTCTATGTACCATTTAACAACTTTGAAGTCTGCAGATAACCTTAGCATATATACATTTTAAAAGTGTGCCATCTGGGCCACACATGGACTCTATGGGTCCACATAAAAAATATGTCAGAAAAAAGATTAAAATTAATATGAAAAAAGTTGCAAATTTGAGAAAGGAGAGAAAAAACTTGAAATTTTTAAAGAAAATTCCCAAATCTAAATTTCAGTCAGTCAGTCTGAAAGATTGATCTTGACCATTAAAAGGCCAGTTCATTTGAACTAAGCTGTTTCACCATTATTTTAAGGCTCAAATATGTTAGTGGCTTCATATAGACATTTTTTTTTTTTTTTTTTTGCCAGAAATCGCTCAAAGTTGCTCTTTAACTTGTAGAAGCTGTTGACCCCTGTTTACATGTGTTTTTTTTCCTTTTTAAAATGGACATATGTGGCGCTCCTTCTGCACCCACAGCCGTGAAATCAGTTTTTCAGGTTCTGAAGTCAGACAAGCCATTCCATGAACAAGAGAATTCAGTTCAAGATGGCCATGCCCATGCTCCTCACATCAACACCAGTAAAAAAAATGTACTATTTATAAGGCACTGCTTTACACGTCTCGTCTAGTTTGTTGGTCACACAGTACTCATTAACTTCTGTCGCTGAACAGTTCACTATGGTGTATTTATACACATATTACTGTGTGTTATGTTGTTTTTCAGTAGCTGTTGCTAACAAATGCTAACAAGAGTGTCAGGGTTGTCTGACTTGTACTTGAATGTGGTCAACTTGAATGTGATATCTTTGGCGGAATTTCCCCTGCAGGAACTGGGAATAATTTTACAGTCTCCGCTAAAGGAATCTGCCCCATAAGGGGAAATTTTCAAGAACTTGTAGGGACCAAAAAAAGTTCATGCTCTGGGATGTACTTCATTGCAGCCCTGATAAACTGGTGGGTGGAGTTTGGGATTGACTCCTTGTTGTCTGTCAAAGAACAGACTCCAAAAATACTGCTGTTGGTTTATAAAGCTCTGAATGGTTTAGGGGCCTAAATACATTTCAGATGAACCACCCAGAGCCCTCAGGTTGTCAGGGTCAGGCCTACAATCTGTGCCCAGAGTTAGAACCAAACATGGTTTGGCAGTGTTCAGTTTTTATGCTCCTTACTTGTGGAACAAACTCCCAGAAAGAATCAGAGCTGCTGAAACTCTCAGCTGCTCTAAATTGAGGTTAAAAACTTTCCTATTTGTCGCTGCCTTTCAGCAGAACAATTGTTAATCTCCCACAGTGCGCCAACTTTTATTTCTTGCACTTTCTTAATCTATTTTAGCTTTTTTCTGTTTCTCTTTAATTCATTTTTTTAGTTTGCTTTTAAATTCTTATGAATTTATTTTGCAACTTGCTATATTTGTTATGTATGTAAAACGTGGCACAATAATGAGGTGAAGGGTGAACTACACAGTACTTTATTATAGGACTCACAGTGATGCAGAGACGCTCCCACTAGGCAGAGAGGTGGTCAAAGAGACCGCCCCTCTGCCACACAGCACTCTTTTACTCCAGGTGATGTCACCACCCGTGTCACACCATAAAGGGTGCCAAGAACAACACTACATCCCCCCCGTAGAAAAGTCCAAAACACATGCACACCAATCAGACCCTCCCCAAATTTAGAGCCCAAAGCACACACTAATAGTGAACAAAGTAATTAGCACCTAACCATGCATACAAACAACTTGACATAATGGCTGACCCAGGGAACAGACACAGACTCAGAAATGAATACAATTATCTTTACTGAACCAGTGTTCGTGTGTGAGTGCGTGAATGTGTTGTGTCGTGTACGTGAGTGCGGGCTGGAGACTCCAAGCAGCTGGGAGTGAGCAGAGCGCCGTGCAGCCTGGCAACTTGTTCCAGGCAGATGGTGAACACCCGTTGGCCAGGAAGACAGCACCCGCTGTCCCAGCGTCATTGTAACCATGTAGAGGGGTGAGAGGAGACAGCAGAGACCGCCGCTGAGAGGGACGATTCCGCCTGTGCACAGGGGAGTAGAAAGGAACAGGTGAGTAAAAGGTGAGGCTTACTTGGTTGGGAGAGGGTCTCCTCCGAGCGTAGATGCCGAGGTGGCGAGGTAGATGATCTTGGAGAAGTTTGGCTGGAAGTCAAACCTCACCCCCTCCACCACACACTAGATAGACAGCGAAGCACTTTCTCCAGTAGACTACTACAGCTTCGTTGTCGAATGGCCAGGTACAGGAAATCTTTCCTGCCATATGCAATTTCACTGTACAATAACTCACTATGATGTTGTATTCTGGTCATAGCTATGCTGCCACACTGCATCTTACAGACTAACTGGTACATCACTTTTCACTCTGCTCCTGATAGTCCTTCTTTGTGCAATGGGATGATTCATGTGTTTATACGGGTCATCATATATTAAGCTGTGATATATATAGGTTCTATAGTCGTGTTAGTTTTTTACTTTCCATGGGTAATCCCTTTGTTTGTCGTGTGTGTTTCTGTTATTTGGCTGTCAACTGTCATGCTGCTGTTACACTGTAATTTCCCAGTTTGGGATCAATAAAGTACATCTATCTATCTATCTATAAGTCGTAGGATGAGCTTCATAAAGCCAGGGAGACAGATGGCTCCGTGCAGGCCTGCAGGCAGAGTGAGGTTATACAGTCCTGGCCTGATGAAGAGCCGGTGTGCACGCAGCTGTGGATGATAACGGCCCAGAGCGAGTCATCACAGTACTCCCCCCCCGAGGGGTGCCTCGTGGCACCCGATCCAGCCTACCTGGGTGCGTCCGGAGGAAGTCCCTGATGAGTTGTTTATCCAACATGAAGGATGGACGCACCCAGGAGCACCACTCAGGGCCATACCCCTCCCAGTCCACCAGGTACTGCATGCCGCGACCCCAGCGGCGGACGTCCAGGGTGGAGGTGACCTTCCACGCTGGGTCGCCGTTGACCCCAACCGGTGGAGGTGGAGACCTGGGAGGAGGACAGAGAGGACTGGAAAAGAAGGGCTTGATCTGGGACACATGAAATGTGGGACAGATGTGGAGGGGGGTGGGGAGACAGGCGTACAGCTACAGGATTAATAATCCGAGCGATGGGGAATGGACCAATAAACCGCTGCAACAATTTCCTTCTCTCACTCTTCAGGTTAATATGTTGTGTTGAGAGCCAAACCTGCTGACCCACCTGGTAGGTTGGAGCTGGCCTCCTGTGGCGATTAGCAACTCTGGAGTTACGTTCTGCCGTGCGTTGAAGTGCTGTTCGGACCGTCTCCATATCCACCGACAGCGTCTCAGATGGGCCTGGACAGATGGCACGGTGATGTCCCCCTCCTCTTCGGGAAAGAGCGGGGGGTTGTAGGCCAAGGAGGCCTTGAAAGGGGACATGCCGATGGCTGAAGACACCGTGGAGTTATGGGCATATTCGACCCATGGAAGCTGGGCGCTCCATGAGGCCGGATTGGACGAGACCACACACCGCAGTGCAGCCTCCAGCTCCTGGTTAGCTCTCTCACATTGGCCGTTACTCTGAGGGTGGTAGCCGGAGGACAGGCTCACCGTAGCCCCCAGAGTATTACAGAACAACTTCCATACCCGTGACACGAACTGCGGCCACCAATCAGAGACGATATCCACAGGTATGCCATGAAGCCTGACAACGTGCTGCACCAGCAGATCCGCCGTCTCCTTCGCCGTGGGCAGTCCCAGTAGGGGGATGAAGTGGGCGGCCTTGGAGAAGCGATCCACGATAGTGAGGACGACGGTGTGTTGATTGGATGGAGGGAGGCTGGCAATGAAGTCCAAGGCGATGTGTGACCAAGGTCTGCCAGGAACAGGAAGGGGATGAAGCAGCCCCGCCGGAGGAGAGGAAGGCGTCTTGCCGGTGGCGCACTGAGGGCAGGCGCGGATGTAATTGGCGACGTCCCTCCGGAGCGATGGCCACCAAAATGACCTCTGGAGAATCCTGACCGTGCAAGAACCCCCCGGATGGCATGCCAGTCTGGAGGAGTGGGCCCAGTGGATCACCTCGCCCCGAACTGTGGATGGAACGAACAACTTGCCCGCTGGCCTCCCGCCCGGGTCTGGTTCCATCTCCTGCGCCTTCAGGACCCTCTCCTTGATCTCCCACGAGAGGGCGCCCACGATGCATGAAGACGGGAGGATAGGGAGAACGGGCGCCTCTGCTGTGTCAGGGGAGAACTGCCTGGAGAGCGCGTCAGGTTTAGTGTTCTTAGACCCGGGACGGTAGGTGATGGTAAAGTTGAAACGGCCGAAGAACAAGGACCAGCGGGCCTGGCGGGCGTTCAGACGCTTGGCCGTCCTCAGGTACTCCAGGTTCTTATGATCTGTCCAAACAACGAAGGGTTGGGTGGCCCCCTCCAACCAGTGACGCCACTCCTCTAGCGCGAGCTTAACCACCAGGAGCTCCCTATCACCAATGTCATAATTCCTCTCCGCCGGGGATAGTCGGCGGGAGAAAAACGCACACGGTCGGACCTCCCCATCCACTGGAGAACGCTGGGACAACACGGCCCCCACCCCAGAGTCCGAGGCATCCTCTTCCACCAGGCACTGTAGCATGGGATCCACCTGAGTCAAGATGAGGGAGGATGAAAACTGTGTCATGAGCTCGGCAAATGCGGCTGCAGCCTCCTCCGTCCACCAGAAAGCCATCTTCGGGGAGGTGAGGCGGGTGAGGGGAAGAGCAATGACACTGTAGTTATTAATAAAGGGCCGGTAAAAGTTGGCGAAACCCAGGAATTGCTGCAGCTGCTTCCTAGAGGAGGGGGGAGGCCAGTCCACAATGGCCTTCACTTTGTTGGGGTCCGGGATGACCTGATAATGAGCAATGGTGAAGGCAAGCAATGAGGTCTTGGAGGCGTGAAACTCACATTTCTCAGCCTTAACATACAGCTTATTCTCCAAGAGTCGCTGCAAGACCCGCCTCACGTGAACGCGGTGCTTATCCAGGGATCGGGAGAAGATCAAGATGTCATTGAGGCAGACGAAGACGAATGATCCCAGGAAGTCACGAAGTACATCATTGATCAGTCTCTCGAAGACGGCCGGAGCGTTGGATAGCCCAAACGGCATCACCAGGTACTCGAAGTGGCCGCTTGGGGTCCGGAAACCAGTCTTCCACTCATCCCTCTCCCTGATCCGCACCAGATGATATGCGTTCCGGAGATCCAGTTTGGTAAAGATTGAGGCCCCCTGGAGGGAATCAAAAGCCGTGTCCATCAGAGGCAGCGTGTACTTGTCCTTGATGGTGATCTCGTTGAGGGCACGGAAGTCTATACACGGCCTTGGGGAGCCATCCTTCTTCCCTACGAAAAAAAACCCGGCCCCTACCGCTGAGGAAGACGGGCGGATAATGCCCGAGCTGAGGGACTCCTTAATGTATGCCTCCATTGCTTTTCGTTCCGGCACCGACAGGCTGTAGAGGCGGCTCGAAGGCAGCGGGGCCCCAGCCCGGAGATTGATGACACAGTCATAGGGCCGGTGGGGGGGAAGAGACAACGCCTTGGACTTACTGAAAACTGCCCCCATATCATGATACTCGGTGGGCACCCTGGACAGATTGGGAGGAGAAGAGACGGGGGCGACCAGCGGCATGGAGGGGGCACATGCGGCGGACTGGAGGCAAGCCCTGAGGCAGAAGGAGCTCCAGGACACCACGCTTTCTGCACGCCAGTCAAAGGAGGGATTGTGGAGCTGGAGCCAGGGATAACCCAAGATGACCGGGGAGGAGGCAACCGGCAGGACGAATAGGCTGAGATCCTCCCGATGATTTCCGGAGATGATAACTGAGACAGGGGCCATTTGTTTTGTCACCATCGCTAATGGCGCTCTGGATAGAGCAATGAGCCATAGGGGAGTCTTCAAAGGATGGCAGGGAAGCCCCAGTCGGGCTGCCAGTTTCCCCAAGATGAAGCTCTGCTCAGATCCCGAGTCAACCAGGGCATGTGTGCAATGTTCAGTCTTATTGTGTATGAATCTGATGGGTATCGTACATTTGGAGAGGGGATTCGGCCGAGGTTGGTCCGCGAGTCCCCCTACTGTGACGCACGGACCCCCTCTTTTGGCCAAACGGAGCAGGCTTCTAACTCGTGCTCCTCACTACCACAGTACATGCACAAGCCTAGCTCCCTACGACGCTGTCTCCGAGCTTGGGAAAGCTTAGTTCGCCCCATGACCATAGGCTCCTGTGTGTCAGCTGACTCTAGGGAAGGCAAGGCCAGTAACGGGGTCTGTGGGGAGCGCAAGGCCTGGACACCCGAACGACTGTAAGTTCTCTGCTCGGATGCCCGCTCCCTCAGCCTATTATCTAAATTAATGGCAAGAGAAATAAACACCGTGAGCTTCTCTGGCTTCTCCAAGCGGGCCAACTCATCCCGCAGGCTAGGGCTCAAGCTCCTGATGAAAATACTGCACAACGAGGCATCTTCCCACCCCACCTCCACCGCTACCACCCGGAAATCGACAGCATAGTCCGCCATGGACCTGCCCCCCTGTCGAAGATTTAACAGCCGGGTGGTGAGCACATTGTCCCGGTCAGAGTGGTCGAATACCTCGTTGAACTTGCTAACAAACTGGCTGTAGGTTAAGTTAGCATAGCTTGCCCTAGCCATCACAGCGTATGCCCAAGCTAGCGCTCGCCCTTCCAATAAGTTTGTAACGTAACCTATCCGGCTATGCTCAGTTGGGAAATCCCCCGGAACCCGCTGGAAAACTATCTCACACTGGAGGAGAAACCCACGAGCCTCCCCTAGCTTTCCGCTAAAGCGGGAGGGCGTGGGAACAGGAGTGAGTTGGGTCGGGGTAGCTTGACTACCCTGGCTAGCGGAGGAGCTAGTGGGAGCTGTAGCACCGATTGGCGCCGGTGGAAACGTCTGCTGCCCTGCCAGGCGATCCAACCGGCTGTTAATTTGGGTCAACTGATTCAAGATAACCTGCTGTTGGTAAGCAATCTGATCCACTCGAGCCTCTAAGTTGTTGAATTGTTGCGCTAACACGCTGTTCGCTGGGTCGTTCTGACGGAGCCGTACTGACATAATGGCTGACCCAGGGAACAGACGCGGACTCAGAAATGGATACAATTATCTTTATTGAACCAGTGTTTGTGTGTGAGTGTGTGAATATGTTGTGTCGTGTACGTGAGTGCGGGCTGGAGACTCTGAGCAGCTGGGAGTAAGCAGAGCGCCGTGCAGCTTGGCAACCTGTTACAGGCAGATGGTGAGCACCCGTTGGCCAGGAAGACAGCGCCCGCTGTCCCAGCGTCGTTGTAACCGTGTAGAGGGGTGAGAGGAGAGAGCAGAGACCACCGCCGAGAGAGACGATTCCGCCGCCGGGGGATTCCGCCTGTGCACAGGGGAGTAGCAAGGAACAGGTGAGTAAAAGGTGAGGCTTACTTGGTTGGGAGAGGGTCTCCTCCAAGCGTAGATGCCAAAGTGGCGAGGTGGATGATCTTGGAGAGGCTTGGCTGGAAGTCGTGGGATGAGCGTCATAAAGCCAGGGAGACAGATGGCTCGGTGCAGGCCTGCAGGCAGAGTGGGGTTATACAGTCCTGGCCTGATGAGGAGCTGGTGTGCGCGCAGTTGTGGATGATAACGGCCCAGAGTGAGTCATCACACAACTAAAACTAAAGGGGGACAGGTGGACTACTGTCCCACCTCCACACAGCTAGACAGATTATTCTGCTGTCTTTAGCAATGTATAGTCCATGAAAATAAAACCCACTGTGTTCCTAATATAATAAATAAAATAATCCCATAAACATATATACATATATGCAAGTTATACCCTTGAACATGAATTCAATAAACAACTTAATCATCAAATATGTCAATACACACATCAACCCCATAACCTGGGCAGCCCACACAACAACTTCATGTGCTAACATGTCAGGATAATTACTCAGCACCATGGACAGCTCACATAGCAACTGCATTTACTAAACACACTGACATCCACGCTATGGAGCCTGGGCAATTCACATATAGTGTCACAAACCGAGCCCGTGATTTCCTGTGGGCTCAGTTCTGATCGTTCTTGGTGGCTCAGGCATTGGGTTTATATGTGTTGTTATGTTTTGATTTCTCATTGTTTTCATGTCTCTGTATTATTTCTTTCTATGCCTGTAGCCGCTGCTCTGGCTGGCAATCGTTGGGCAGCGGTTTGACCCACTTCCTGGTGGGTGCTGTCTAACATTAGCCGGTCCGACCATACCCCCTCTCTCTCTGGCAGTCAGCTGTGCGCTCCGGTAATCATCTTTCCCGTGCTTCGCCCAGGTGTTGCCGATTTGTCACGCCAGCGGTGTTTGTACTTAGGCAGCTCTTTGCCAGTCAAACACCGCTGGACCACTGTACGAGTTCACACGGTCGTTTTCCACTGTGTAACCGTCACGTCGGTGAAGGACTGTTTGTATGTGCTCGCTGGGACACTTGGATTACTCGGACTGCTCCAGTGATGTGAGTAATACTGTTAGCGTTTCTGTGTGCAGTTGTGCTGCTACGCTTTATTGGTAGCGTTTCCTCGTGCGGCACAACTGCTACACTTTGGCACTGCTGCCTAGTTTATTCTCCCCGTCCTGTCGAGCATCCTGGAAGACTCTAAGTTTACCCGAGCTGTCTTGTTGTTTTGTATTGTCTATTTTTGTATCAATAAATGTGTGTTTGGTGTAACCCTGCACTTAAGTCCATTCTTCCTTCTCCTCCTCCGTGCGCTGTGGAGAAGCGCACAGGGAGTTCATGACAGAATGGTCCAGCTGCCAAAAAAGGATTTAGCGGGTTACACCGACACATACCTTTTTCTTTTTTTGAATTAACGTCTGCCTGCCTGTCTTGGAGTTATGTTGGACTTGGCTGGTACACGAAGTTATCCTCTGTGTCTGGGTTGGGAGTGCTGCCGGGCTCTCATGGAGATAGATGGGCTCATTGCCTCGGCAAACATGTATTCCACCCCAGAGGATGTTCTTTGGTATGTGGACTTGCCAGATGCAGCAGCTCGGCGGTGCCCTCAGCTCACAGATCATCCGGAGGGAGCTGAGAGGTTGACCCATTTGGCAGCGCTGCAGCGAGAGTTCGGCGGAGGGGTGAGGAAGTCCCCCAAGAAGACTGGTCTTGCGCCAAAGGGAGGGTACTCCCGGGGATCCATTGATCCTGCTCCACGCCAGAGTTCAGCGCCAGTTCCTGCTCTGACCCAACCAGCTCCAGCCCCCCGCAGACAGTGTCATCCTACGTCGAAGTGCCGGGAGAAGCACTCCTTGTCGGCAGCGACTGCCATCTTCCCACCTGCCGTGAGGTCCGCTGAGCACACCCCGGCTATGCCCACCTCCATTGTCATGGAGATGACTCCTCTACAAGTCTCTAGAGGGGCCTACATCGCTGCTGACAAGGAGAGGGATGACTGCCAACGGCCTGCAGCTGTCAACATCAAAGAGCGGGATGACAGGCAAGTATTTTCTCTTTCCATTCCATCTAATAGTATTGAATCTTGCCTGTCTCCCGAGGGAGAGGCCCAGTTTCAGCAGTCCGCTGGGTCCTTTCCTCCAGCTGCAAGTAATAATTCATTTTTTCCCCTCTCCGTGTCTCCTCCAATTCTCCCTGAGGGCCTGTTGGCCCAAGGTCAGGGCCATCAGATGGTGGAGGAGCCAGTGGTTTCGGAGGATTCCTTCCCGAAGCCAGCATGGAGAGGTTCCCCTGCAGCCACGCCGGATGAATTCCCAGCGTTGGAGCCACTGCCAGGGGATAATAGGACTGTTACCACCATCTCGCCTGCTGTGGAGAATGCAGCAGTGGAGTGGGAGCCTGAGCTGGACCTCCTGGAGGCGGGGCCCGAGTCTTCATCATCGGGATCAATGGAGTCCTGGACAGCGGTGGAGCTCGAGCTCAGGCAAGTTTTCTCTTTTGTGTTTCTGATGTCAGTTCTAGAGATATCTTGTCTGGCTCAAGGTGAGGAGAGTCAGGTGCAGCACACAGCCGCCCCAGAACTCCCTTCGCCGGGCTCCGCCGCTGCCGGCGACCCTAATAACTTAGTTTTGTCTCCTGCTCCTGAGTTTTCTTCTAGGGTTGCCGGAGAGGAACCATCGTCACCAGGGGTTGCCTTGGAATCGGGCTCGCCACTTGACAATGTCGTGAGTCCAACTTCCCCACTGCCGGAGGCCATCGTGTGGGTCCCTCCGCAGGCTATATCTCCATGGGGGCGGCAGCCTGGCTTCGGACCATCGTGGGGGCTGCACTTCATGATCAGCCTGACGTGGGTGCTGCACTCCTGCTCAGACCCATCATGGATGCCACGCTCCAGCGCGAGTTCCACCAAGGGTGAAGCCTTGGCCTGGTCGGGGTCCACTGCGGGTGCTGCTGAGCTCCAGCTGGAGTCCACCACGGGTGCTGCAGATCTCCAATTGGGAGTCACCGTGGGTGCTGCTGAGCCTCAGCCGGAGGTCACTGCAGGGACTACTGAGCCTCAGCCGGAGGTCACTGCGGATGCAGCAGAGCCGGCCCAGTCGGGGCCCACCGCGGGTGCAGCGGAGCCGGCCCAGTCAAGGTCCACCGCGGGTGCAGCGGAGCCAGCCCAGTCGGGGTCCATCGCAGGTGCAGCTGTGTCCCAAGCCGGGACCACCGAGGGCACTGCGGATCTTCCTGAGGATGCCGTGGTCCCCTTCTCCACCCTGTCCGACGCTGTGGGGGTTCCCTCCCTACAGTCCGGTCACCCACCAGTGAGCCTTCCGGTAGGCAGGCCGCCTCCTGTGTCATCCCGCCGGCCCTGGTGGCTTTACAGCACTGGCCGACCGCCTGAGGGACTGAGTCTCTGGGCCAGATGGCCCGTGTTTTCCGGCAGGCCACCAGATTTTGTTCATTGGACTGCCTGCAGGGCCTGGGACTCTGGGCGGCCTCTCGAACCTCCACATCTTTAGACTTGGTGGGGGGGGGGGGGGGTAATTGTGGACCCTGGGCGGGGTATTGTGTTCCCTCCTTTCCCCCTACCTCCCACCTGGGTTTGTGTTGTTGTTCCTGTTGGGGTTGGTGGGGGGTGGGGGCAGGGTTTTTTTTTTCCCCCCCTTTCTTTTTGATGTTACCGTGGGTGTCTGGTATCCACCCCTAGAAGGAGGGGCTCTGTCACAAACTGAGCCCGTGTTTCCTGTGGGCTCGGTTCTGATCGTTCTTGGTGGATCAGGCATTGGGTTTATCATGTATTGTTATGTTTTGATTTCTCGTTGTTTTCATGTCTGTGTATTGTTTCTTTCTATGCCTGTAGCCGCTGCTCTGGCCGGCGATCATTGGGCAGCGATTTGACCCACTTCTTGGTGGGTGCTGTCTAACATTCGCCGGTCCGACCATGCCCCCTCTCTCTTTGACAGTCAGCTGTGTGCCCCGGTAATCATCTTTCCCGCGCTTCGCCCAGGTGTTGCCAATTTGTCACGCCAGCAGTGTCTGTACTTACGCAGCTCTTTGCCAGTCAAACACCGCTGGACCATTGTACGAGTTCAAGCGATTGTTTTCCACTGTGTAACCATCACGTCGGTGAAGGACTGTTCTATGTGCTTGCTGGGACACTTGGATTACTCGGACTGCTCCAGTGCTGTGAGTAATACTGTTACCGTTTCTGTGTGCAGTTGTGCTGCTACGCTTTACTGGTAGCGTTTCCTTGTGCGGCACAACTACTACGCTTTGGCACTGCTGCCCAGTTTATTCTCCCCATCTTGTTGAGTGTCCTGGAAGACTCTAAGTTTACCCGAGCTGTCTTGTCGTTTTGTATTGTCTATTTTTGTATCAATAAATATGTGTTTGGTGTAACCCTGCACTTAAGTCCATTCTTCCTTCGCCTCCTCCGTGCGCTGTGGATAAGCGCACGGGGAGTTCATGACACATAGCAATTTTGTATATTAACCATATTGACATTCTGCCTACATAACCAGAACAATGCACACATTAATATATCAGCAACTCACACGGTAACATCATGCAGAACACGTTAACTCGGGCAATTAATAATAACACATATTACACACACTGCCCCCCGAAATTACCAGTCAGACATCATGGAGAGCCCACCCCCCTGAGACCCATCAGGTGGGTCCCAACCCGAGCATCTTCTTCTCTTGGCGCCTAGAGGTGACTCACATCGACGCTGAGACACCTCTCCCTCTTCATTGGTGCGTCTCCATTGGGATGTCTCCGTATACCATCAGAGAGCTGAAGGTAGCCGTCCTCCTGAACAGCCACCACCTGCAGCTACCCCTGGTCCTCCTGTTGTTTTCTCTTCTTGCAGACCCCTCTCAACCGGGCCCTCTCCCTGGGCTGGATCACATCAGCGACCCCCGTTTTACCGTGCCAGCTGGTCCTGCCCCGCTCGCTTTCATTTCAGATGCTGGCAAAGCTGTTGTGACCCCCTACTTCTCGGTACCTCCCAGTCGAACTCCGGAAACAGGATAAGTCATCCACTCGGCTTCATCTGCCATCACGGGCGTTCCATGGCCCCGCTCATTTCCCTCAGCTAGGGAAACCTGGACCCTGGCGCTGGCACCCTCCCGCGATGGCCCTGGATGGGGTTGGTCCTGGTCATCTCCTAGAATACTAGGCCAAGGTTCATCCCATATTGCGTCGTCCAACACTCGCAGAACCGGCCGGTCCCACAAGCTACAGCCCAACCACTCCTCTCCACTATCGCTGGTGATGGTGAAGCCAAGTCCGTAGAAAAGGTTGCAGCCCACCACATTTGCTCCACTGGCGGTCACCACAAACTGCAGATTGGCTACCTCCGCTGCTTTGTATCTAGCTGTCAGTTCCAGCAAACCCACAATGGGCAATCTATTTCCACCATATCCACAAAATGGCATTGGAAGACCTCTCACTCGGTGATATGGGAAAAAACTCCTCACAGTGGGCCAGTTCAGCACAGACCTCACCACGCCCATGTCCACCAGTAATGGCACCTCCTCGCCGTCCAACTTCACTATACAGTATGTGCGGCCCTCTGTGCTCTAGGAGTTGGAGCAGGGGTATCCGCTTTGTGTCGCCGTTCCCCTCGCTCGAGCCTATTACAGGCCCTGGCAAAATGATGCAGGTGTCCGCACTTGCCACAGCGTTTACCTCTCGCCGGACACTCTCTAGCCTTGTATCGGTGCTTAGTGGACCCATAACCCAAACATTTGGGTGATCCCGGGGCGGACCTCATCTTTACAGCTGCAGCGCATTCCTCTTGCTTGCTGTCTTTGCTGTCCAGATCCACAGCCTGTGTCATTGATTGTGAGTCATAGCGGCGTAGCGTAGCTCTTTCACTAAGGTTGTGTGATAACTTGTCCGCCGCTTCACACTGCTGGGTTTTCTCCACAGCCATGGCTAAAGTTAATTCACTGGAGTGTGTAAGCAATCTTGAACGAGCTGACGAACACAGTGTGTGCTCTGCCAGCTGGTCGCAGACCATTTCTTCTTCCAACTCCCCAAACTGGCAGTCCCCAGCCAGTGGCCATAGGTCTGCAACATAGTGCTGCACCATCTCGCCAGCCTGCTGGAGGCGCTGCCGAAACTGGACCCTCCTGACAATGATGCTTGTAGGCGCGCAAAAATGTCGCGCCATTCGCTCAACCACGTCATCAAAGCTATTGCTAGCTCCCAAAGAAGAAAGGATACATTGTCCTTCCATACCCCAATTATGGACCAAAATTGCCCTTGCTTGTACCTTCTTCAGTTCGCCGATGTTTAGTGCCACCAGTTAGTTCTGAAACGCGGCAAACCACCTCGTCCAAGGCACCGGAGGCTCCCCTGGAGTCTCCAAAAATGGCCGAAAAGACGACACGCTTGCATCCATACTTTATCTTCGTCGCCAAATGTTTTGTCTGTAAAACATGGCACAATAATGAGGCAAAGAGTGAACTACATCGTACTTTATTATAGGACTCACAGTGATACATATATACATATGTGATACATATATAAATATGGCGCCCACAGTGGTCGCCATGGTGCTTCGCTGCGCTTTGTTTTGTTTGTTTTTGTTCGTCAATTGTGTGTCTGCCTGCTCTTACACCCGTGAAGAGCTACTAAATATCAGGACTTTCACTCCCACGGACCTACTCCCAGTTTTTTTGGCTCCTGCCGCCGATCTGGTTCACCTTTTAGCCCAAAAAGTGAGACAGCGAAAGAGAGGAAGACAAGCGGGCGCTCTCGTGCGGCTTCGCAGGAGAGGCACGCGCACAGCTTTGCCTGGGATATTTCTGTCCAACATTAATTCTCTCTATAACAAGGTAGATGAACTGAGACTGCTGATGCGATTTAAGGACCTCTCCACCTCGTGTGCCCTCTGCTTTACTGAGACCTGGCTCAAGGAAAGGACACCGGACAGCGCACTCCTCCTCGAGGGATTTCAGCTGTTTCGGGCTGATCGAGACTCGGGGCTCTCTGGCAAGACCACAGGCGGAAGAGTCTGCTTCTACATCAACAGCAGCTGGTGCTCCGATGTAACTGTGATCTCCCAACGCTGTTCTCCTGCTCTGGAATATTTATTCATCAACTGCAAGCCATTTTATTCCCTGCGTGAGTTCGCTTCATTCATCCTGGCCGCTATTTACGTCCCGCCCGACGCGGAGGGGATGTGATGCGCGAGGCTCAGCGTGCGCTCGCGGATCACATTCAACAAGCGGAGCGGACTTTTCCGGACTCTCTGGTTATTGTGGTTGGCGACTTTAACCAGAGCAACCTGAGCCACGATCTCCCCCGATACAAACAGTTTATTAAATGCCCAACCAGAGGAGAGAACACGCTGGATCACTGTTACACTACAGTTAAGGACACGTATCGCGCTCTTCCCCGCGCTGCGCTCGGACTATCTGATCACGTGATGGTCCACCTGATTCCCACATACAGACAGAGACTGAAGCTCACAAAACCTGTTGTGAGCACTACAAAGAAATGGACCAGTGAAGCTGGGGAGGAGCTGAGCACGTGCTTGGGAATAACTGACTGGGGCATGTTTAAAGGAGCCACGCATGATCTGGATGAATACACGGACACTGTGACCTCATATATCCACTTTTGTGAGGAGAGTATTCTTCCATCACGCACCAGGGTGAGATACTCCAACGACAAGCCCTGGTTCACAGCTAAGCTCAGACAGATCAGGAAGGAGAAGGAAGCAGCATTGAAAAGTGGAGACAGGGACTGCTACAGGGAGGTCAAATACCGGTTTAGCAGAGAGCTGAGGAGAGCTAAATCTGTGTATTCTGAGAGACTCCAGCAACAGCTCACTGCTAACGACTCTGCTTCTGTGTGGAGAGGACTGAGGCAAATCACCAACTATCGGCCTCAGGCTTCTAACGGTCAGGATGACAAAGCCCTTTGTCAAAGTCTGTCCCAACACTATGCCCGCTTTGACACCTCGTCAGCTGTGTCCAACTCCCCCCCTCCCCCCAGCGCCACTGCCTCCATGGTCCCCACTTCATCAAAGGCGGTCCCCCCCCCCTCCCCCCTGCCCTTGCCATCAGTGAGCAGGACGTGCACAGACAGTTCTCCAGACTGAACCCGCGCAAGGCCCCCGGTCCAGACGGCGTGTCTCCCTCCACCCTGAGACACTGTGCAGAGGAGCTGACTCCTGTCTTCACAGACATTTTTAACACCTCCCTGAAGTCATGCCACGTGCCGGCCTGCCTCAAAACCTCTACCATCGTCCCTGTCCCCAAGAAGCCACGGATCACTGGACTTAACGACTACAGACCTGTAGCGCTCACCTCTGTAGTCATGAAGTCCTTTGAGCGCCTGGTCCTGCCCCACCTCAAGACCATCACCACTCCCCTCCTGGACCCGCTGCAGTTTGCCTACAGAGCCAACAGGTCTGTGGACGACGCAGTCAACCTGGCCCTCCACTCCATCCTGCAGCACCTGGACTCCCCGGGAACCTACGCCAGGATCCTGTTTGTGGACTTCAGCTCTGCATTCAATACCATCCGCCCCGCTCTGCTCCAGGACAAGCTGTCCCTGCTCAACGTGCCTGACTCCCTCTGCAGGTGGATCACCGACTTCCTGACGGACCGGAGGCAGCATGTGCGGCTGGGAAAGACTGTCTCAGACTCTGTTAGCATCAGCACCGGATCACCCCAGGGCTGTGTACTTGCCCCCCTGCTCTTCTCCCTGTACACCAACTCCTGCACCTCCAGCCACCAGTCTGTCAAGCTGATCAAGTTTGCGGACGACACCACCCTCATCGGGCTCATCTCCAACGGCGACGAGTCCGTCTACAGGAGAGAGGTGGCCCAGCTGGCGTCCTGGTGCAGCCACAACAACCTGCAGCTGAACGCTCTGAAGACAGTGGAGATGATCGTGGACTTCAGAAAAGTCACAGCCCCTCTGCCCCCCCCCCCCCCCTTACCCTCACAGACTCTCCCATCACCACTGCGGATTCCTTCTGCTTCCTGGGCACCACCATCACCCGGGACCTCAAGTGGGAGCCAACCATCAGCTCCCTCATCAAAAAGGCCCAGCAGAGGATGTTCTTCCTGCGGCAGCTGAGGAAGCTCAAGCTACCCACCAAGATGTTGGTGCAGTTCTACACGGCCATCATCGAGTCCATCCTCACCACCTCCATCACCGTGTGGTACGCAGGAGCCACCGCCAGGGACAGACTAAGACTGCAGCGCGTTGTGCGCGCTGCTGAGAAGGTGATCGGCTACGAGCTCCCATCCCTCCAGGACCTGTACATCTCCAGGACCCAGAGGCGTGCAGGTCGGATCATAGCTGACCCTTCACACCCTGGACACGCACTGTTTGCCCCCCTCCCCTCAGGTAGAAGACTTTGGTCCATTCAGACTAAAACCTCCCGCTACATGAACAGCTTCTTCCCCTCTGCCATCAGACTGCTGAACACTAAGTGACTTATTAGACTCTCGTGCACTACGTACAGCAGTTCAACCGGACTCATGATAATTATCACTGTTTTCTTTTGCACTACCGACTGCACTATGTAGAACTCCACAATATCTGCTGCTTGTTAATATATTTTAAATTGCATAGATTAGTATTACTCATTCATATTCTACATTTTATTGCATGCATAGTTTTTTATTTTTATCTTTAGTGCTACTCCATGTTTAATGTTGCAGCATTCCACAGAGACAAATTCCTAGTTTGTGTACTACATGAACAATGGCAATAAATCTGATTCTGATTCTGATACAGAGACACTCCCGCTAGGCAGAGAGGTGGTCAAAAAGACTGCCCCTCTGCCACAGAGCCCTCTTATACTTATACACCATAAAGGGTCCCAAGAACAACACCACAATATTGCTTTAATGTTTTATGTAAAGCACTTTGAATTGTCTTGTTCATGAAATGTGCTATACAAATAAGCTTGCCTTGCCTTGATCGGATGGAACTCAGCATCATGACATAAACAAAAAGAAGTAAACAAGAAGTACCAAAACAAAAAAACAAAAACAAAAAACAAAACACCAGAACAAAATCAGTGAAGATATAATGCTGAAAAAAATTTTTATGCTGCTGTTACTGTGGAGAGAAATGGTCAGGCCAGTTACACAGCATATTCAAGCTGTGCAGTAATGCAGTGCAAGCATTAACAAGGCACAAGCATTACAGTGGAGGCACACGGCAAAGGACCAGCGGCTCGACTCTCTGCAGCAGTGATGTGGATTCACACAGTTGGCTGACGGGGGATGGAGTCCTTGCTGGTTATGCTCGGACTGTGTGCCCACGCAGTTATGGTGTATAAATGCTTCAAAATGTAAAATCAAACGCTGTCATGACTGCAGAGAGGAACGATCAGCTTGATTATACGGCATTTGCACCTTGCAGTCCCTGCTGGTGCTACTCCTGCTGTGTACTCATGCAGCATGCTGTTTAATCAATCCTGCAGTCATTAAACAACAGTGACTGCAAGTTGGTCTCATGCATGCCATCCTAGACTTATTTTGTGCATAATCACTTTCTTTAAAAGTTCACTGTATTTTAAAACAGTACAGCTGTTTTTCTTTGGCATGCTGTGGCATAGTCGTAACTGTCAAATGATTCCATCACAAATAAAACCTCATGAGACCAATAGGTCCAGTCCCAATAACGGAGACACAAAGGGTGAGAGGACCACTTACCAGAATGGTCCTGTCTCCTTAGTTTTACCCATAGTTCCTACAATGGAAACGGGACTATTCTGACATCTGATTTCCAAGCTGAGTGTGAATTCTGTCTTAAGCGTGAGCCCAACAGAGAAGTGATTCAAGGCTGCAGCTCTATTTGAAACCCAACACGTGGAAGCAGCATGTGTCTATAAAAGCTATTCTGTTGAAGTGTTTGAGTAAGTATATGGCAGGTTTTAGCTATCATAAATTTTATATCTTTCTTCCTTACTTGCCCTGATGGTGGTAAACCCAAGCTTGAGACTACATACAGGGAATTTATAAACCAATGGGAAATGTTAGGTTGCCACATCTATCTTCTTTGCATTTCAGGTAAAGCAGCATCTCTTATGAACAGTCAAAACATGTCATCATTTGTGAGTCGGACCCACTCAACAACCATCTTATAGAATAACCTGTTTTTCACGTGCTCCTTTATTTGCACTAATGCTCCACAAGGGCACAAAATTCCAGAGAAATTGCAAAATCCTTGGGATTCATGAAAAAGGACGGGGAAATCAGTGAAAAAAAAAAGAAAAAATCAGACAACAGAAGGTCAGGATGAGAAAGCAATGCCTATTAGTAACTTAACTTGACACATAATAACTTGAACTTGGAATCCCAAGGGAAGTGTTCAAGTTATTATGTGTCAAGTTAAGTTACTGCAGCAGGAAGATTTGCAGGCCAAGATGGGCCAGCCAAGTATGTTGTTTGACTCGAATCAAGGAGAACATTATCTGAATTTTACAGTCAAAGACAGAAAAACAGATGAGGAAAAAAACAAATTTCTGTGACACACACCTCTGGCTAGATGAGTTTTTTTATGCTGAGGAGCTTATAGTACATTTACAAAGCTGCTGTTTCAGATCATACTAAAGGGGTCATTGACTGCACCTTTTCCACATTTTAATGGCTCACATACATACAGTAGGCCTTAATGAAATGTTTGTGACACATTTTGGTCAAATTTTCTTTAATTATTGCTAGGATAGCTGGTTTCAGTGCATGTCTCTAAAGAACCACAGTTGACTCCGCTCTCTCTCCTGCGTCACTATTGCTCATCTTAGCTCAGGTGGCTAGCCTGAGCCAACTGATGTAAATTTGTCTTAAAGAATGGGCAGGGTTGTGTGGTTTCCGTGGTCAATAGGATATGACCGGTCCCTGGAGTACAGTGATGATAGAAACATGCTTGAGTGGCTAAACTGCTAACTTCAGCTAGCCACCTCGGATCCCGGTTTGAGGAAATAAAGTGTTAACTCGGCTAAAATAACTTCTAAGAATGAAATACAGTGGGGAAAATAAGTATTTAACACACCAACATTTTTCTCATTAAACATATTTCTGATGGAGCCATGGACCTGAGATTTTCACCAGATATCAGTAACAATTCAAGTAATCCTTACATCATATTATAATGCAAGAAATCTGTGTGTGTGTGTGTGTGTGTGTGTTTGTTCGTTCGTTCATTCGTTCCGTGCATATCTCCTGAACCTTTCGCTGGACTAGCCTCAGATTTGATACATGCTGTGCTGAGGTTACGGGGTGTGCATCCCCGAATTTCAGCCTCCCCGGATATGCGAAAGTTTAGGAAGGGAAATCTTTATTGAACGTCCATGGGGAGCTATGGGCGTTCATAGCTATGACATCATAGACACACAAATGTTGCCATGGTTACTATTGAAAGGTAGACACATCATCAAAGATCAAAGGCAGGCATCACTGAACGAATGGTGACGTCAAAAATCAAAGGCAGGTTTCACCGTGGTTACTGTTGCCATGGTAACAGTAACTTTCTACGGGCATGCAGAAGTGCTTGCTTACACTTGCCTTCTACGGGCATGCAGAAATACTTGCTTATACTTGGTTTCTACAGGCATGCACAGGTAAGCACTAGTACAAAGAAATCAAGGCAACCGTTTTCACGAAACAAGTTATATTTAGTAAAGTGGAATGCCACAGGGAATAAGTATTGAACACATGAAGAAAAAGTGGTGCGAAAAGGCATAGAAAGCCAAGAAACCAGCTGAAATCCATCAGAATTTAGGAAGCCATCCCGTCCCTCATCACTGCAAATTCATTTCAGCTGGTTAAGTTCTGATTGATAGCCTTTAAAAGGGTCTTTGAATATCAGATTGTTACACCACAACAAACTCATGATGGGTAGAAGCAAAGAGTTCTCTCTCAACCTTCACAACCTTAGTGTTGCAAAACATAATGATGGCATTGGTTACAGGCGCATTTCTAAACTGCTGAATGTTCCGGTGAACACTGTTGGAGCCATCATTCAGAAGTGGAAAGAAGATCATTTTACCATAAACCGGCCACGACCAGGAGCTTCTCGCAAGATTTCTGACAGAGGAGTCAAAAGAATTATCAGAAGAGTTATTCAAGAGCCAAAGGCCACTTGTGGAGAGCTCTAGAAAAACCCGGAGTTAGCAGGTACTGCCCTTTCAAAGAAAAGAGGTAATGCACTCACCGACATGGGCTCTATGCCTGCTCACTTCGCAAGATTCCATTGCTGAAGAAAAAGCATGTTGAAGCTCATTTAAAGTTTGCTGCACATTTGGGCAAGCCAGTAAAATATTGAGAGAATATAGTCTGGTCAGATGAGACCAAAATTGAACTTTTTGGATTCCACAACACACAGCATGTTTGGAGGAGAAATGGCACTAGACATCCTATCATGGTGTGGGGGTGTTTTTCAGGACATGGTACAGGCAGACTTCATATACTTGAAGGAAAGATGAATGGGAAAATGTACAAAGAGATCTTTGATAAGAACCTGTTGCCATCTGCCAAGATGCTGAAGATGAAAGGAGGGTGGACATTTCAGCAAGACAATGATCCCAAACACACAGCCAAGAAACTTTCATCTGGCTCCAGAGAAGGAAAATAAAGCTGCTAGAATGGCCCAGTCAGTCACCTAACCTGAATCCAATTGAAAATCTATGGAACAAACTGAAGATCACAGTTCATAGAAGACACCCATGGAACCTTCAAGATTTGACAGTTTGTGTGGAAGAATGGGCTAAAATCATTCCTGAGGTGGACTTCCGGTTATGGCGGCCACGTAGGAAGACGTGGTTCACTCTGCTCTGCTCCTAAAAATAAAAAGTTGGCAAATAACTCTCTCAATTGGAACAAAACCTATCCCAGCGTTTGGGCGCGAATATGCCAGTAAAGCCTAAGGCTGGGAAATTAGGTGGAGGAAAAACTGAATCGTCGAAACAGTCCAAGCTAACAGACTTCCACACTCGTGACGAAGCAGAAAAATCTCCAGAGATTATGGCGGAGGAAGCTAGCGGCGGAGCGGTGACTGCTGGCGAGGGCACAAATGCGGTGCTCGCTGCCATTAGCTCAATGAGAGCAGACTTTTCCTCTAAATTTGATGGGATTATAGCAGCGATAGAGGGAATGAGAAAGGAAATAAGCGACTGTATGGAACGAGTATCGCAGATGGAGCTCCGAATTTCCAGCGCTGAGGATGACGTCACCAGCCTACAATTAAAGGTGCGCACATTGGAATTAAAAAATAAACGTCTGGAAGATAGTGCCCTGGACTTAGAATCCCGGTCGAGACGGAACAATCTGAGGCTGGTGGGCCTCCCGGAGGGAACGGAGGGACGGGACCCATGTTCCTTTTTGGAAAAGTGGATTCCAGAAGCGCTGAACAACGCGGAGCTGCAGTCATCGGTCGTCTTAGAGAGTGCCCACCAAATCGGCCCACCGAGAGATAATAAGGCATCACCGAGGACGCTGAGTATGAAGTTCCTCAGCTACAGAGACAAGATGACGATCTCCAACGCGGCGCGAGCTAAAGGAGAAATTAAATACCAGGATCAACAGGTGCGGTTCTACCCAGATTTGGCCACAGGAATCCAACAATTAAGGAAACAGTTTGACCCCGCCCGTAAAGAGCTGTGCAACCTCGGGATTCGTCATGGAGTGATTCATCCGTCAAGACTGCTGGTCACATATAAAGGGAGAACCCACACCTTCAAGACCCCTGGGGAGGCGCAGGTGCTTATCAAGCAGATCCAAGAAGAGACTGGTGGGAGCTAAGCATAAAGCATGAGCAAGATATAAAGGTAGAATATTTAAGCACTTGCACAGGCATCTGACTGATCTGAAGCATATAGCAAGTTTACAAAATATAGATTGTATTATATATATATAAAAAAAACCTATGATGTACAAAGTTGCTAAAAATTTTGGAGTTAAGTTGGAAAACTACAGAAGAGAGTTAATGTTACGTCATTAAAAGCAGTAGAGTCAGGGTGATTGAGAGGAGAAAGAAAGAGTGGTTTTGACTGATCCTCGCGGGTGTGGAGCAGTCAATGGCTATACCGGGAGACGGAATTTTTTTTTTGATTTTGGGGGGATTACCACGAATGTGGGAAGGGGGAATTTGTTTGCGTGTAGTTTGTAGGATGAATGTTCAACCACTCATGTTTTTGCTTCTCTGTATGAGCATGTTTATATTGCGAGGTAATCTCAAATTCCTTATTGATCATAGACCAAAGCGTTAATCTTTTTCCCACAATATCTTTATTGAACCTTTTTTTTTTTTTTTTTTTTAACAAACATGATACATACAATCAAACACTAACACTAAAGTACTACAAAAAAAAAAAAAAAAAAAGATGCACTAAAAACACCAACAACCACCAGCAAAATCAAATCTTCAACAATGCTCCTCTGTTTAGTCTAGACAATCCAGTACATAAGTATACATATTATGTTCACCAATTTGGAATTTACAAGGTCCACACACATCATTCACCTTCTTCTTCAAGAGTTATGTTTAAATTTTTTACATAATCAATAAAAGGTCTCCATATATTCTCAAACACAATTTCCTTTGATTTCAGTATATATGTTATTCTTTCTAATGGAAGGTTTGTTAACATCTGTCTTAACCACTGAGTCACATCTGGTCTATGAGTCTTTTTCCATAATAGTCTAATACATTTTTTGGCATTAAGCAAACTGAGGTCTATGAATGTTCTTTCACTTTTATTAAAATTATGCTTTTCTGGGTACAGACCCAACAAAAACAATTGAGGATTCAATATGATTTGTTTTGAGATTATTTTTTCAATTGTTACCCTCACCTCTTCCCAAAACATTCTTATTAATCTACATTCCCATACACAATGAAATAGAGTTCCTTTACTTTCCATGCATTTTGTGCATGTATCTGGTATATTTTTGTTATATTTATTTAACTCCTCCGGTGTAACATACATCCGCATTAACCATTTGAAATGTATCAATTTAAGGCGTACATTTATTGATTTGGTTTGAGCTTCTGTACAAGCCAATTCCCATTGTTCCTCTGAAATTTCAGTTTGCAGATCTTTTTTCCAGTAGTTTAATCTTTTCAGTGAATTTTCACTTGAAGATAGTGTAAATGAGTTATAAAACTCTGAAATAATACCCTTTCTTTTACTATCTTTCATCATCATTTTTTCCAAGGATAAATAGGTCGAGTGAGAGCTTTATTTTGATTTGATCGAATAAAGTTTCTAAGTTGAAGATATTTAAAAAAATGTGTTCTATTGAGATTAAATTTGATCCTCAGCTCTTCAAAAGACATTATGTTATCTGCACATGGCAAATATAAATCCTGAATCTTTTGTATCCCTTTTAAATTCCATACTTTAAATACAGCGTCCGCTCTTCCTGGTTTAAAATATTGATTACCCCATATTGGACTAAATTGTGACAATAACTGTGGTTCTTTTAAATAGTTTTTAGCTTCACACCATATTTTGATCATATGCTTTACAAATGGATTTTTAACTTGTTTTTGTAATTTTTTTGCTGAATCTGAGTATATGAATATGGGAAGAGGTAAAGGTAAATTGTATGATTCCATTTCAGTCCAGTGAGGGAGATCATTTGATGAAAAATAATATGTCATAGACCTCAGTTGTGCCGACCAATAATACAACATAAAATTTGGACATTTCAGACCTCCACGATCAAATGGTAAATATAATAAAGACAGACGTAATCTAGCCCTCCTGTTGTTCCATATAAATTCCACTAACTTTTTTTTTATTCTTGAGAATAAATCTAAAGGTGGTGATAAGGGAATGTATTGAAATAAATAAAGTATTTTAGGTAAAATATTACTTTTAAGTATATTGATTCTCCCGATCATCGACATTGGTAGTGACATCCATCTCTGAGTTAACTCATTGATATCTGTCATTAAGGCTTCATAGTTGACACTGGCGACTAATTCTAGCTTAGGCACAATTTGGATTCCTAAATATTTAAACTGATTTACAACATTGAATTGATTTACCTCAGGGGCTGGGTAATTTCTCTGGGTCTCATTTAGCATTAATATTGAAGATTTAGTTTTATTTATTTTATATCCTGATATTTCCCCAAAATTCTTTATTAAATTCAACAAGGTTGGAATTGATTTTTTTAGATTCGACATAAACAAAATTATGTCATCGGCGTACAGGGAGATTTTATGTTCTGTTGGTCCAACTTTAATTCCATATATTTGTGAATGTAAACGTATTGCTATTGCTAAAGGTTCAATTGCCATAGTAAACAGTAAAGGTGAAAGTGGACAGCCTTGTCGACATCCTCTATTGATTTTTATTGGTTTTGAAATATTGTTATTTGTTAGGATTTCTGCTGTAGCATTATTGTATATTATTTGAACCCATTTTATGAAATTATTTCCAAGTCCAAACCTTTGTAGGACTTCAAAAAGAAAGGGCCATTCAACTCTATCAAAGGCCTTTTCGGCGTCCAGTGATAGGAGAGCTGTATCCGGTGCTTCTTTATTAAAATAAATAATATTAAATAGTTTTCTTACATTATGGAAGCCTTGTCTTCCCTTTATAAAGCCATTCTGATCTCGATTAATAATATTTGGTAAAATTTCTTGTATTCGTCTTGCTAAAATTTTACAGATTATCTTAAGGTCGGCATTTAATAGGCTTATTGGTCTCATATTTTCACATTTATTAGAGGGCTTACCTGGTTTTGGCAGCAGTATAATTAAGGCATTATTTATGTATGATGGTAAATTATTATTTTGAAATGCTTCTAAAACCATTTCCAAAAAAGGTTTTATTAATTTATTCTTAAATTTTTTATAAAGGTCAACTGGAAGACCATCTGGTCCTGCACTTTTTCCTGATTTCATATTATCAATGGCTAGCCCAACTTCTTCTTGACTAATTTTAGACTCCAATATCTCCCTGTTTTCATTTGGAATACACGGTATAGATAGTTCGTTCAAAAACCCATTTAGTTTTGTTAAATCAAATTCATTTTTAGTATCATATAATTTTTCATAGTAATCTCTAAAGGCTCTGTTAATTTCTAAAGGATCTATAACTACCTGTCCATTACTTATAATACTAGTAATTGGTGTTTTAATTTCTAATTGTTTAATCTGCCATGCCAATAATTTTCCTGATTTTTCACCTTGTTCATAAAAAGATTGTTTCAATCTTAGAAGACTCGAGGCAGCTCTATTTGCTGATTTTTTGTCGTATTCAGCTCTCAAAATCAGTAATTCATTCTCCAACCTTGGATCACTTCCTGCATACACTTTTTCCTAAAGACTTTTCATTTTATGTTCCAATTTAGCTCTCTCCTCTCGAGTCTTCTTAGATTTTGATCCTGTATAACTAATAATATGTCCCCTAATAAAAGCTTTGAAAGCCTCCCACTTTACACATGCTGATGTTCAAAGCGTTAATCTTAATTTAACTTCATGGAATTGCAGAGGTCTACAAAATTTTAAAAAAACTTAAACAAGTTATGAATAAAATAAAAGACATAGGTGTAATGTTCTCCTGGAACATGTAATGTTCTCCTGGAACCTTGTAATGACGAGGCGCACACACCGGGTGTCAGTTAGGACTTTTTACTTGTCACTTCAACTGCAACCAACAACTAACCACACAGTGGCTCTAGTACATCTCCTTTTATAGTCAGGTCATGGCCGGGGTCATACTGCCCTCTAGTGGTGACTCTATAGGAACTTCACATATAAGATAAGATAAGATAAGATAAGATAAGATAAGCCTTTATTAGTCCCACAACGGGGAAATTCCAGGATTGCAACAGCACAGGGATAGCAACACTCAGAGCAACAATCAGAAGGCAAGAAAAAAAAAAACAAGCAAGCAAGAGCAGCTAATAAACATATGTACGTATTACTATAAAATATATATATATACACACACACACAGACACACAGTGCAGAGCATTGTAGCTGGATGGAATAAATATATGAATATATGAACACACAGTGCAGAGCATTGTAGCTAGATGGAATAAATATGTAAATATATAAACACCCACAGTACGGAGCATTGCAGCTAGGTGGAATAAATATGCAAGTATATAAACACACACAGTGCGGAGCAATGTAGCTAGATGGAATAACATGTAGATATATAAATATATAAACACCCACAGTACGGAGCATTGCAGCTAGACGGAACAAATATGCAAATATATAAACACACACAGTGCAGAGCATTGCCGCTAGATGGAATGAAACAGCATAACCGTCTACCCAGCTATCCTGCATGGTATGATTATGTGCCCATACACACTCTCACCCTCCATAGCGACCGGCATGCTCCTAGTTGTATGCCGGAGAGGACCACTGTGTAAGTCTATTGCATCTTCTGCATTCAAAAAACTATTAGTTTGTTACGTCTTTTTTGCTATCTCTGCGAGCAGCCCTGCTTAGGTTGTACAGTCTGACAGCCGTTGGTAGGAAGGACCTACGAAACCTCTCGGTTGTGCACCTGGGATGATGTAGTCTGCTGCTAAATGAGCTCCTCAGTGCATTCAGTATGTCCTGCATAGGGTGGAACTCGGACTCCAGCAGAGATGACAGTTTAGCCACCGTCCTTCTCTCTCCTATCTCCTCCATCGGATCAAGGCGCTGCCCCAGGACAGAGCTAGCTTTCTTAATCAGTTTGTTCAGTCTCTTCCTATCGGCTGCAGTAATGCCACTGCCCCAGCAGACCACTCCAAAAGTGATGGCTGATGCCACCACCGTGTCATAGAATGACTTCAGCAACGCCCCTTGTACACCAAAAGACCTGAGTCTCCTCAGCAGGAACAGCCTGCGCTGTCCCTTCTTGTAGAGTGCATCAGTATTGTGTGACCAGTCTAGTTTATTGTTCAGATGAATACCCAGGTACTTATAGGATGTCACCATCTCGATGTCTGTTCCCTGTATATTTACTGGTACTGTGAGGGGCTGCCCATGCCTGCGGCAGTCCACCACCAGCTCCTTAGTTTTCCTCGCGTTGATCTGGAGGCAGTTCCGATGGCACCAGTCCACGAAGTCCTGGATAAGCCCTCTGTACTCAGCTTCATCTCCATTGGAGATGAGGCCAACGATCGCAGAGTCATCAGAGAACTTCTGTAGATGGCAGTGTGTTGTGTTGTGTGAGAAGTCCGCAGTATAAAGAGTGAACAGGAAGGGAGCCAGCACCGTTCCCTGGGGGGCCCCCGTGCTACTGATGATCGTGTCGGACACACAGTCCCGGGTTCTCACAAACTGAGGCCGGTTCGTGAGGTAGTCCAGGATCCATGATGACAGGTGCTGGTCCACCCCTGCGCGCAGCAGCTTGTCCTTCAGGATCATCGGTTGGATGGTGTTGAAAGCACTGGAGAAGTCAAAGAACATGATCCTCACCATATTCCCGGGCTTCTCCAGGTGGGACAGAGAACGGTGAAGGAGGAAGATCACCGCATCCTCCACCCCAATGCCATGCTGGTAGGCGAACTGGAGTGGATCCATCGCTGGTTCCACCAGGGGGCGGAGGTGAGCAAGGAGCAGTCTCTCCAGGGTCTTCATCAAGTGATGAAGTTTTGAGTTTCCATGTGATTGTCAGCCATGACAGCTCACTTCTTCTTGGGGGCTGCCTTCTTAGCTTTAGCTGCTTTCTTAGGTGCAGCTTTCTTGGCAGCAGGGGTCTTCTTGGCCACTTTCTTGGGGCTCTTTGCAGCTTTCTTGGGGCTCTTGGCAGCTTTCTTGGGGCTCTTTGGTGCCTTCTTGGCTGCTGCTGGTTTCTTCACCTTCTTCGGAGACTTCGGGGACTTGACCCATATCAATACATCTCCCTTTTTTTTCTAGTAAAGGTCATGTCCAACTATAAACCTTTTCTCTAATTTCAATAAACAAAATAAACTCCATTTCTATTTACATTTCTTTCAACCTTGTACACTGAATCACAAGTTCAATTTTTTTCTCTGTTTACAATTCAACATCAACACATTTTTTCTCTGTTTACAATTCAACATCAACACATTTTTTTTTTTTTCATTCATCTCAGTACTCCTTACATTTCCTCAATCAATCTTTTCGGTTTCACAATTTGCCTTTGTGAGCATCTCCTTTGTGTCACCTCAGTCTGTTCGTTAGTGTCTGTCTCTATGTTCTGGTTCTCAGCCATTTCTAATTGTTCGGTTTGGCTGGGTATTAGCATGTCGCTTGTTTCACTGTCTGTGACTCTCAATTTGGTCTGAGGCACTTTCAGTAAGTGACGTCGGTTTCGCCTCATTGTTTTTTCCATGCTCTGTGATGACTTCATATGATCTGGGAGTTGTTTCTTTAACCACTTTTGCCAGCGGTCCCCATTCTCCATCACATCTCACTCGCACTATGTCCTCATGTGCAAGTGGTCTCAGAGGTCGTGCTGTTCTGTTGTACAGTTCAGTTTGCCTCTCATCACGCCTCACATCTCTTTTTTCCATCACCTGAGATGCTGATGGAAGTCGCGTTCTGAGTTTTCTGTTCATGAGCATTTCTGCTGGGGACAGTCCATTCTCCAGTGGTGATGCTCGGTAATTCAGGATCGCCAGATGTGGGTCTTCTGCATTGTCTGCAGCCTTTTTCAGTATGCGCTTCACAATTTGCACCCCTTTCTCTGCTAACCCATTCGACTGTGGGTACAGAGGGCTTGAGGTCACGTGCTTGAACCCATATGTGTCTGCAAAGTCTTTGAAGCACTGACTCGTGAATTGTGGTCCGTTATCACTTACAACAGTCATTGGAATTCCATGGCGTGCGAACATTGTCTTTGTGTGTGCAATCACCTTTTCTGCTGTTGTGTCACTCAACCCTGCAAACTCTGGGTAGGTGGAATGATAGTCCATGACTAACAGATAGTCCTTGCCCTTAAGCTGAAATAGATCCATGCCCACTTTTCTCCATGGCCCTTGAGGCTTCTCATGGGGCCTCATAGGCTCCTTTGGCTGTTGATACCTGTGGCGCTGGCAAGTGTCACAGCGCTGCACATATGCCTCAATGTCCTTGTGCATGTTGGGCCAATACAAAACATCACGTGCACGTCTTTTGCACTTTTCAATACCCAAATGCCCCTCATGCACTAATTTAACCATTTCTGATCTCATGGAGGTAGGTATGACTATCCTTGTACCTTTTAACAGAACCCCATCTAACACAGACAGTTCACCTTTAAAGTGTTGGTAAGGCTCGTCAATCATAACCTGTCCTGGCTGATGTATCTGTTCCATTACTCTTTTTAGTTTCTCATCTTTTTGTGTTTCTTTCACTATCTTCGTCCATTTTGCATCTGACACTGGCATGTGTGCCTTAATAGAGTCTACATGTATTTGCACAGCTTCCTCTGTTGTGCTACTGGTGTTGCTCAAGCTAGCCCTACTCAGCGCATCGGCTACAATTAGTTGCTTGCCTGGTGTAAACTCAAATTTCAAGTCATATTTCTGTAATCTTAACATTAGACGCTGGATGCGCGGTGGTGCGTCACCCAGTGGCTTCTGTGAGATCGCAATCAGTGGTTTGTGGTCTGTTTCTAGTATTACTGACCGTCCATACACATATTCGTGAAACTTCTCACATCCAAACACTGCACCTAGAGTCTCTTTCTCTATTTGCGCGTAATTTTTTTCTGCGCTTGTCATGGTGCGCGATGCGTATGCGACTGGATACCACTCTGTGTCATGTTTTTGCAATAGCACAGCTCCTAGGCCGGCTTTAGACGCATCTGTGGACACTTTTAGCAGTTTGTCCTGATCATAGAATTTTAACACTGGCTCCTTTATTAGACTGCTTTTGAGCCACTCCCATTCTCTGGCATGCTCTGCCATCCACTGCCACATTGTATTGGTCTCTAACAAGCTTCTAAGAGCTATTGTGTTAGCTGATAAATTTGGGATAAATTTTCCCATGTAATTGACTAGCCCTAGGGCTCTTTGCAAGTCATTTTTGTCCTGCGGTACTGGCAGCTCTGCTATGGCCCGCACTTTTTCCGGATCTGGTTGCACGCCTGCCCCAGATAATTTCTCTCCCAGGTATGTAATCTCCCGTACCCCGAATTGGCACTTACTCTTATTCAGTTTCATACCTGACTTTTGCGCCTGTGTGAGAACTCTAGCCAACCTTTCGTCGTGCTCCTCTTTTGTTTTTCCCCAGACTACCACATCATCAAGAAAAACTCCCACCCCTTCTATTCCGTCAAACAATTGCTGCACAGTTCTATGGAAAATTTCAGGGGCTGAGCTAATCCCGAACGGCATTCGTAGAAAGCAATGCCTTCCGAATGGCGTATTAAATGTGCACAATTTAGCGCTTTCCTCATCGAGCACTATTTGGTAAAACCCAGATTTGGCATCTAATTTTGTGAAGTAATTTGCTCCACTCATTGTGCTGGTTATGTCAGATTTTGTTGGTAGCCTGTAATGCTCCCGCTGTATTACTTTATTTAGATCTTTTGGATCTATGCACAATCTCAAATCTCCATTTGGCTTCTCCACTATAACTAGTGAGTTAACCCATTCAGTTGGTTCTTCTATTTTTCTGACCACTCCGTCTGCTATCAGTGAGTCTAGTGTTTCTCTCAGCCTCTTTTTAAGAGCTATTGGCACTTTTCTTGCTGCATGTATGACTGGCTCTGCATTCTCTTTCAGCCTAATTTTTTGTTTGCCTGGTAGGCGGCCTATTCCTTTGAACACCTCTTTGTATTCTTTCACCCAGTCAGTGTGTTTGTGCCTACTTGTTGTAGCCTCTGTATTTTCTCGTGTTTTCACCTTGTCTGTATCAATGACATTCACTCTTTTGATCAGACCTAGCTGATCGCATGTTTTTAAACCCAAAATTGCTTGTCTATTTCCATCAACAAGTACAAACAATGCATTCACTGTTTTACCTTTGTTTGACAGTGTAACCCTGCACATTCCTGTAGTGGGTATTGGCTTATCGTCATATGTTCTCAGATTAATCTTTTTATCTCTTATTTTCGGTTTGTTTTTCAGTCTTTTAAAATCTTTCATTGGCAGGATGTTTACCTGCGCACCTGTGTCGAGCTTCAGTGACATGTCCGTGCCATTCATCTCCAGGCACACTATCCATTCGTCAGCGCTCGTCTCCCCCTCGATGGCGTCCACGTAAAACTGATCCTCTTCGCTGTCGCTCTTTTTCTCCACGAGTTGCACCCTCTTCTTCGAGAAGCAGGTCTTTGCGAAGTGATTTTTTCCGCCACACTTGCGACATTCCTTCCCGAATGCTGGACACTGCTTCGGCGCATGTTGCCTTCCACACCGCTCACAGTTCCCGCGCGCGCGCTCTGGGTTTGCCTCCCTTTTTCTTGCATGCAACGTTCCTTTCGGCTTCGCGCGCTGCACTGCATCGACCTCAGCAGTCTCTTTTTCCTTGCTGCTAAAAGTCTTTAATTGTGCCTTTGTACTCTCAGACGCTTGGCAAATCTGTATCGCTTTCTCCAGCGTTAAGTTAGTCTCTTTAAGTAATTGCATCCGCAATTTGTTGTTTTGGACCCCAATTACAATTTGGTCCCGTATCATTGACTCACTCAATGTTCCAAAGTTGCATGACTGACATTTCAACCGTAGGTCTGTGACATACAGCTCGATGGACTCTGACTCTTTCTGAAGTCTTTTTCTGAACACATACCTCTCGTACGTTTCATTCTTTCTCGGTGTGCAATAATCGTCAAATTTCTTCATCACGGCGTCAAAGTTGCCTTTTTCTTCTTCCGTGAAGATGAATGTGTTGAACACATTTAGCGCAGCTCGCCCTGCTACTGTAAGCAGTAATGCTATCTTCCTCTCCTCGTCACGGAGCCCGATAGCAAGCGAATAAAGTTCAAAACTTTGTTTGAATGCTTTCCAGTTCTCGTTGACGTTACCGGTCAACTTTAACTCGTCCGGCTGTCGAAGAGCGTTCATCTTCGCCGTCGGTTCGTAGTTTTATCCTGGTACCATGTAATGTTCTCCTGGAACATGTAATGTTCTCCTGGAACCTTGTAATGACGAGGCGCACACACCGGGTGTCAGTTAGGACTTTTTACTTGTCACTTCAACTGCAACCAACAACTAACCACACAGTGGCTCTAGTACATCTCCTTTTATAGTCAGGTCATGGCCGGGGTCATACTGCCCTCTAGTGGTGACTCTATAGGAACTTCACATATCAATACAATAGGTTCAAAAATTGTGTTTTTACAAGAAACTCATCTAATAGAGGAGGATGTAAAAAGAATTAGGAGAAGATGGCAGGGAAGTGTGTTCACCTCATCATTTTCATCCCGAGCCAGGGGAGTTATGACTCTCATACATAAATCAGTCCCATTTCAAGTGAAAAATGTAATTGGAGACAAATTAGGAAGATATCTAATCATCCAAGGATCTTTGTTATTAGAAAATATAAATCTGGTGAACTTATACAGTCCCAATATAGATGATCAAAACTTCTTTGCTAATTTATTTCTTATTTTATCATAACTTACAGGGCAACATATAATAGCAGGGGATTTTAATTGTGCATTGAATCCCGGTATAGATAGATCAACAGGACTGGACTGTACGCACAATGGATGCAGGATGATCATTAATCATTTTATGAAAGAACTGAGATTGCTAGATATATGGAGAGAAATGAAACCACAAGTTAAAGCCTACTCTTGTTATTCTAATACCTACAAGACATTCTTACGTATAGACTATTTTTTGATCTCCACAGAATTAAGGTCTAAGATTCAAAACTGTTTCTATGATAACATTGTGATCTCTGATCATGCACCCTGCTGTCTAATATATGTAGATAAGAAATTGACAAAGGAACCAGGTAGGTGGCAAGTTCAGCATAAATGGCTTCAGGATGAGGAATTTGTTAAGTACAGTGGGGTAAAAAAGTATTTAGTCAGCCACCAATTGTGCAAGTTCTCCCACTTAAAAGATGAGAGAGGTCTCCAATTTTCATCATAGGTATACCTCAACTATGAGAGACAAAATAAAAAAAAAAAAAATCCAGAAAATCCCATTGAAGGATTTTTAATGAATTAATTGGTAAATTCTTCGGTAAAATAAGTATTTGGTCAATAACAAAAGTTCATCTCAATACTTTGTTATATACCCTTTGTTGGCAATGACAGAGGTCAAACATTTTCTGTAAGTTTTCACAAGGTTTTCACACACTGTTGCTGGTATTTTGGCCCATTCCTCCAACCAGATCTCCTCTAGAGCAGTGATGTTTTGGGGCTGTCGCTGGGCAACACAGACTTTCAACTCCCTCCAAAGATTTTCTATGGGGTTGAGATCTGGAGACTGGCTAGGCCACTCCAGGACCTTGAAATGCTTCTTACGAAGCCACTCCTTTGTTGCCCGGGCGGTGTGTTTGGGATCATTGTCATGCTGAAAGACCCAGCCACGTTTTATCTTCAATGCCCTTGCTGGTGGAAGGAGGTTTTCACTCAAAATCTCACGATACATGGCCCCATTCATTCTTTCCTTTACACGGATCAGTTGTCCTGGTCCCTTTGCAGAAAAACAGCCCCAAAATATGATGTTTCCACCCCCATGCTTCACAGTAGGTATGGTGTTCTTTCTCCTCCAAACACGACAAATTGAGTTTTTACCAAAAAGTTCTATTTTGGTTTCATCTGACCATATGACATTCTCCCAATCCTCTTCTGGATCATCCAAATGCTCTCTAGCAAACTTCACACGGGCCTGGACATGTACTGGCTTAAGGGACACGTCTGGCACTGCAGGATTTGAGTCCCTGGCGGCGTAGTGTGTTTCTGATGTAGCCTTTGTTACTTTGGTCCCAGCTCTCTGCAGGCCATTCACTAGGTCCCCCCATGTGGTTCTGGGATTTTTGCTCACCGTTCTCGTGATAATTTTGACCCCACGGGGTGAGATCTTGCGTGGAGCCCCAGATCGAGGGAGATTATCAATGGTCTTGTATGTCTTCCATTTTCTAATAATTGCTCCCACAGTTGATTTCTTCACACCAAGCTGCTTACCTATTGCAGATTCAGTCTTCCCAGCCTGGTGCAGGGCTACAATTTTGTTTCTGGTGTCCTTTGACAGCTCTTTGGTCTTGGCCATAGTGGAGTTTGGAGTCTGACTGTTTGAGGTTGTGGACAGGTGTCTTTTATACTGATAACGAGTTCAAACAGGTGCCATTAATACAGGTAATGAGTGGAGGACAGAGGAGCCTCTTAAAGAAGAAGTTACAGGTCTGTGAGAGCCAGAAATCTTGCTTGTTTGTAGGTGACCAAATACTTATTTTACTGAGGAATTTACCAATTAATTCATTAAAAATCCTTTAATGTGATTTTCTGGATTTTTTTCCCCCTCATTTTGTCTCTCATAGTTGAGGTATACCTATGATGAAAATTGGAGACCTCTCTCATCTTTTAAGTGGGAGAACTTGGTGGCTGACTAAATACTTTTTTGCCCCACTGTACATAGAAAAACAGATAGATGAGTTCTTTGATATCAATACTACACAAACATCAGCATGTATAAAGTGGGAGGCTTTCAAAGCTCCTTATTAGGGGGCATATTATTAGTTATACAGGTTCAAAATCTAAGAAGACTTGAGAGGAGAGAGTCCAATTGGAACATAAAATAAAAATTCTTCAAGAAAAAGTGTATGCAGGAAGTGACCCAAAGTTAGAGAACGAATTACTGATTCTGAGAGCTGAATATGACAAAAAATCAGCGAATAGAGCTGCCTTGAGTCTTCTAAGATTGCTTCAATCTTTTTATGAACAAGGTGAAAAATCAGGGAAATTATTGGCATGGCAGATTAAACAATTAGAATTTAAAACACCAATTACCAGTATTATAAGTAACGGACAGGCAGTTGTAGATCCTTTAGAAATTAACAGTGCCTTTAGAGATTATTATGAAAAACTATATGATACAAAAAATGAAACTGACTTAACAAAACTAAATGGGTTTTTGAACGGATTATCTATACCATGTATTCCAAATGAAAACAGGGAGATACTGGAGTCTAAAATTAGTCAAGAAGAAGTTGGGCTAGCCATTGATAATATGAAATCAGGAAAAAGTGCAGGACCAGATGGTCTTCCAGTTGACCTCTATAAAAAATTTAAGAATAAATTAATAAAACCATTTTTGGAAATGGTTTTAGAAGCATTTCAAAATAGTAATTTACCACTATACATGAATAATGCCTTAATTATACTGTTGCCAAAACCAGGTAAACCCTCTAATAAATGTGAAAATATGAGACCAATAAGCCTATTAAATGCTGACCTTAAGATAATCTGTACAATTTTAGCAAGACGACTACAAGAAATATTACCAAATATTATTAACCGAGATCAGAATGGCTTTATAAAGGGAAGACAAGGCTTCCATAATGTAAGAAGACTATTTAATATTATCTATTCTAATAAAGAAGCACCGGATACAGCTCTCCTATCATTGGACGCCAAAAAGGCCTTTGATAGGGTCGAATGGCCCTTTCTTTTTGAAGTCCTACAAAGGTTTAGACTTGGAAATAATTTCATAAAATGGGTTCAGATAATATACAATAATGCTACAGCAGAAATCCTAACAAACAGCAATATCTCAAAATCAATAAATATCAATAGAGGATGTCGACAAGGCTGTCCACTTTCACCTTTACTGTTTACTATGGCAATTGAACCTTTAGCGATGGCAGTACGTTTACATCCACAAATATATGGAATTAAAGTAGGACCAACAGAACATAAAATCTCCCTGTATGCCGATGACATAATTTTGTTTATGTCGAATCTTAAAAAAATCAATTCCGACCTTGTTGAATTTAATAAAGAATTTGGGGGAAATATCAGGATATAAAATAAATAAAACTAAATCTTCAATATTAATGCTAAATGAGACCCAAAGAAATCACCCAGCTCCTGAGGTAAATCAATTCAATGTTGTAAATCAGTTTCAATATTTAGGAATTCAAATTGTGCCTAAGCTAGAATCAGTCGCCAGTGCCAACTATGAAGCCTTAATGACAGACATTAATGAGTTACTTCAGAGATGTATGTCACTACCAATGTCGATGATAGGGAGAATTAATATACTTAAAAGTAATATCTTACCCAAAATACTTTATTTATTTCAATACATTCCTTTACCACCACCTTCAGATCTATTCTCAGGAATTAAAAAAAAGTTAGTGGAATTTATATGGAACAATAGGAAGGCTAGATTACGTCTGTCCTTACTATACTTACCATTTGATCGTGGAGGTCTGAAATGTCCAAACTTTATGTTGTATTACTGGTCAGCACAACTGAGGTCTATGACATTATTTTTCATCAAATGATCTCCCTCACTGGACTGAAATGGAATCATACAATTTACCTTTACCTCTTCCCATATTCATATACTCAGACTCGGCAAAAAAATTACAGAAACAAGTTAAAAATCCATTTGTAAAGCATATGATCAAAATATGGTGTGAAACCAAAAAATATTTAAAAGAACCACACTTATTGTCACAATTTAGCCCAATATGGGGTAATCAATATTTTAAACCAGGGAGAGCGGATGCTGTATTTAAAGTATGGAATTTAAAAGGGATTCAAAAGATTCAAGACTTATATTTGTCATGTTCAGATAACATAATGTCTTTTGAAGAACTGAGGATCAAATTTAATCTTAATAGTGTGGGGCACATATATGCACATACGTATATGACTGCATGATTCATACGTATTCCACCTTAGGCTTCACATCTGAGACGGAACAAAGGACTGAGCCGCTCTGGAGATAACACGAGGGTGTGAAGTTTAGTCTTTGGCATGCAAAGAGATAGCCTTGGGGGATTTCGCCCAGCGGCCAGAGACTGAGAGGTGGAGTGTGTTAAGATCGGGGGGGAAGTTACATTGTGACTGGGATTAAGTACCATGTGACTGTATGTTTGATGTCCTGGGTATAAAAGGGACAGATGTTGGAAGATTCATTCTCTTTTTCTCTTTCTGTGTTTGGATGATGTTGGAGAATGTGAATAAATCTGACTTGAGAAATAAACTCAGCCTCATCTTTCCCCATTCTCCACACTGGTGACCCTATGACGTATCATGAGCAGAAGTAATTCCCCCGAGCCGGACTCGTCAGAAGCCAGCCAGGCGAACGCAGCCACAGTCAAGCTACCAGACTTCTGGCAAGACAACCCGTGCTCCTGGTTCCACTTGGTCAAGGCACAGTTTGCCCTCCGGGGGATAACAGTAGATGACACCAAATTCTACCACGTTATTTCCAAGCTCGACAACCGCACGGCTCGATAAGTGCAGAGCTTTTTGGAGCGCCCACCGGCCGACAACAAATACGGCGGGTTGAAGGCTGCGCTCATCCAGCGTTTCACTCCCTCAGTCCAGGAGAGAGCGGAGAGACTCCTGGCCCTGAATGACTTGGGAGATAGCACGCCCGTCGACCTGATGGAAGACATGCTGAGGCTGAGGGGCTCAGACGGCGACAACTTCCTCTTCACCCACATTTTCCTGAGAACCCTACCGTCGGCCACGAGAGCGACCCTGGCCGGTTCACCGTTGATGGCCCAGCGGGACTTCCGCGCGCTGGCCCAGGAAGCACAACGGATTCTCAACGCCAGCAGACAGCGCGCGGCCACCGCAGCAGAGACGGAGCTCGGCGCGGCGGCCGGAGACGACAGGGGGCCAGAGGCGGCGGTAGCAGACCCACCGACAACGGCAGCGGCGAGGGCCAGGGATCGCGGAGGAGATGACCTCTGTTTTTACCATCGCCGCTTCGCAGAGAGGGCACGCAAATGTATACCACCGTGCCAGTTCAGGAGCTTGGGAAATGCCAAGACCGGGGGTCGATAGCAGCTGCGGCCCTCGGGGAGGAGAACAAGCTGCTCTACTTGACGGATGCGCGATCGGGGAGGCAATTCCTCGTGGACACAGGCTCCCAAGTGAGCTTCATCATGCCTACATACGTTGACCGGCTGGCGGGTCCCGGAGGTCACGGAGCGTCAGCAGCGAACGGCTCGAGGATTAAGACCTTTGGTGAGAAGACTCTGCTTCTGTCCCTACACAGCCGTACACTGGATTGGACTTTTGTTATAGCTGCAGTGAACTTCAATATGTTAGGGGCTGATTTTCTGTGCTCACATGGTTTGTTGGTTGATCTTGCTAATAGGCGCCTGGTTAATGCACTTTCTTTTTATTCTATTCCCTGTGCAGCCCGAGTGACCCCGCCCACAGCACAAGCCAACGTCGCAACAGCAGGTGGTAAGTTTCACACGCTGCTCACTCAGTTCCCAGCACTCACGGTTCCCACATTTTCAGCAGCTGTCGCTAAACACGGAGTGGAACACTTTATTACTACCACCGGACCACCCGTTTTTGCAAAAGCTCGGCGCTTGCATGCAGCTAAACTGTCCATAGCGCGCGAGGAGTTTGCCAGCCTTGAAAAGTTGGGCATCATCAGACGTTCGAAGAGCCCATGGGCTTCCCCGCTTCACATGGTTCCCAAAGCTGACAGCTCATGGCGTCCTTGTGGAGATTTCCGCAGGCTGAACAACGCCACAGCGCACGACCGCTACCCAATCCCACATATCCAAGATTTTTCCGTTCATTTGGCGGGGGCGCGCATTTTTTCTAAGATAGACTTGGTCCGCGGGTACCATCAAGTCCCAGTACGTGCTGAGGACATCCCCAAAACGGGCCCAGGTACCTGGAATACTATGTATTGAAGACAGTATTAGCTAATGCGTGTTGGGACTAAGCAGCAGAATAACCCGCTCCAACATGGTGGGGTGTTCTGGTAGTCTACCCAGATGCCCGTTTGGTTGGCTTCGTTTTACCTACTTAGTTTAAAAAAAGAGAAAGAGAGAGACAACACTGTTTGTTTTTCTGTTCGTTGGGAGGGGGTTCTTTGACACTGTGTGTGTATGTGTGGGGGGGGTTATATGTGAGATTTGACTCTCGGGGCTTGCCGTAGTCTGGCTGAGGGGGTTGGGGTAATGACGTCAGGCGGGCTATGGCTGGCGTGTATATTGTGTTGTTCTCGATAATAAAGTTAGTTCAGTGTTCAGCTGAGAGCAGCTCCAGTCTCATGTTATTTGGACATAACATGATGTTTACCTTTTAGTGACATTCTGAAGCAAACCTGGTTAAAATGGCTTCTTGGAGAGAAAAATAATATAAAACTGTAGGGTGTAGCCACTCGTGTGACTTACTTAATGCTTTGCATAATGCCTCACATATTAGATAAGAACAAAGTACAGAGTTTCCTTGGAGATAACAGGAAACTGTGAAAGTGTAACCTTTGGTATGCAGAGACTGCTGGGGGGGGATCCTTTGTGTGCCGAGAGACGGCTTGGAGGCCAAAGACTGTGAGGGGGATGCTATGGGATTTAAGAGGAAAGGCATTGTTACCCAAGCTTTCTAAACTGGCTTTTGGTACGTGGAATGTCACCTCTCTGGTGGGGAAGGAGCCTGAGCTGGTGCACGAGGTTGAGCGACACCGGCTAGATATAGTCGGCCTCACCTCAACACACAGCTCCGGTTCCGGAACCAGTCTCCTGGAGAGGGGCTGGAGCTTGACCTTTTCTGGAGTTGCCCCGGGCGAGAGGCGACGAGCAGGGGTGGGTATTCTTGTATCGCCCCACCTTGCTGCCTCTATATTGGAGTTTTCCCCGGTGGACGAAAGGGTTGCCTCCCTGCGCCTTCGGGTTGGGAAACGGGTCCTGACCATCATTTGTGCCTATGCACCAAATGATGTTTCAGAGTACCCACCCTTTTTGGAGTCTGTGACTGGGGTGCTGGAGAGTGCTCCTCCTGGAGACTCCATTGTCCTACTGGGGGACTTCAATGCGCACGTGGGCAACGACAGTGAAACCTGGAGGGGGGTGACTGGGAGGAACGGCCTGCCCGATCTGAACCCGAGTGGTGTTCAGTTATTGGACTTCTGTGCTAACCACAGTCTGTCCATAACGAACACCATGTTCAAGCATAAGGGTGTCCATATGTGCACCTGGCACCAGGACACCCTAGGTCGCAGGTCGATGATCGATTTTGTTATCGTATCATCAGACCTGCGACCGTATGTCTTGGACACCCGAGTAAAGAGAGGTGCAGAGCTGTCAACTGATCACCACCTGGTGGTGAGTTGGATCCGATGGCAGGGGAGGAAGCCATTCAGACCTGGTAGACCCAAACGTATAGTGAGGGTGTGCTGGGAGCGTCTGGCTGAGGCCCCTGTCCGGGAGGTCTTCAACTCCTACCTCCGGAAGAACTTCAACCACATCCCGAGGGAGTCTGGAGACATGGAGTCTGAATGGGCCATGTTCTCCACCTCTGTTGTTGAAGCGGCGGCCCAGAGCTGCGGCCGCAAGGTGGTCGGTGCATCTCGTGGTGGCAACCCCCGAACCAAGTGGTGGACACCAGTGGTGAGGGGGGCCATTAAGCTGAAGAAGGAGTCCTATCAAGCTTGGTTGGCTTGTGGGACTCCCGAAGCAGCTGAGGTGTACCGGCAGGCCAAGCGGAGTGCAGCTCGGGTGGTTGCTGAAGCAAAAACCCAGGTATGGGAGGAGTTTGGTGAGGCCATGGAACAAGACTTTCGGTCGGCTTCAAAGAGATTCTGGCAAACTGTTCGGCGGCTCAGGAGGGGAAAGCAGCTCCCCGTCCACACTGTGTATGGTGCGGGTGGGACACTGTTGACTTCAACTGGGGATATCGTCGGGCGGTGGAAGGAATACTTTGAGGATCTCCTCAATCCCACTGATACGCCTTCCACAGAGGAAGCAGGGTTTGGGGACGAGGGGGACGACTCGCCTATCACAGGGGCTGAGGTCGCCAAGGTGGTTAAAAATCTCCTTGGTGGCCGGGCCCCGGGGGTGGACGAGATTCGCCCTGAGTACCTCAAGGCCCTGGATGTTGTTGGGTTGTCATGGTTGACACGCCTCTGCAACATTGCGTGGAGGTCGGGGGCAGTGCCTTTGGCATGGCAAACCGGGGTGGTGGTTCCTCTCTTCAAAAAAGGGGACCGGAGGGTGTGCTCCAACTTTAGAGGGATCACACTCCTCAGCCTCCCTGGGAAGGTCTATGCCAAGGTACTGGAGAGGAGAGTCCGGCCGTTGGTCGAACCTTGGATTCAGGAGGAGCAATGTGGTTTTCGTCCTGGCCGTGGCACATCGGACCAGCTCTTTACCCTCTCGAGAATTCTTGAGGGTTCGTGGGAGTTTGCCCAACCAGTTTACATGTGTTTTGTGGACTTGGAGAAGGCATTTGACCGCGTCCCTCGTGGATTTTTGTGGGGGGTGCTTCGGGAGTATGGGGTATCGGGCTTGTTGTTACGAGCTATTCGGTCTCTGTACAACCGTTGTGAGAGTTTGGTTCGTATTGCCAACACTCGGTCGGAGTCATTCCCAGTGAGAGTTGGACTCCGCCAGGGCTGCCCTTTGTCACCGATCCTGTTCATAATTTTTATGGACAGGATTTCTAGGCGCAGCCAGGGAATGGAGGGTGTCATGCTTGGTGACCACAGGATCTCATCTCTGTTGTTTGCAGATGATGTTGTCCTGTTGGCTTCATCCAGCAATGACCTACACCTCTTGCTGGGACGGTTTGCCGCTGAGTGTGAAGCGGCTGGGATGAGAATCAGCACCTCCAAGTCCGAGTCCATGGTCCTCAGCCGGAAAAAGGTGGATTGTCCTCTCCGGGTTGGGGACAGGCTCCTGCCCCAAGTGGAGGAGTTTAAGTATCTTGGGGTTTTGTTCACGAGTGAGGGGAAAATGGAGCGAGAGATCGACAGACGGATTGGAGCAGCATCTGCAGTGATGCGGACGTTGTACCGGTCTGTTGTGGTGAAGAGGGAGCTTAGTTCTAAGGCAAAGCTGTCGATTTACCAGTCAATCTACGTTCCTACTCTCACCTATGGTCACGAGCTTTGGGTAATGACCGAAAGAACGAGATCGCGGATACAAGCGGCTGAAATGAGCTTTCTCCGTAGGATTGCTGGACTCACCCTCAGAGATAGGGTGAGGAGCTCAGTCATCCGGGAGAGGCTCAGAGTAGAACTGCTGTTCCTCCACATTGAAAGGAGTCAGATGAGGTGGTATGGGCATCTGATTAGGATGCCTCCTGGACGCCTTCCACTTGAGGTGTTTCAGGCACGTCCCACTGGGAGGAGACCCCGGGGCAGACCCAGGACTTGGTGGAGAGACTATGTCTCCCAGCTGGTCTGGGAACGCCTTGGTATCCCCTCTGAAGAGCTGAAGCAGGTGGTGGGGGAGAGGGAAGTCTGGGCTTCTCTGCTTGAACTGCTGCCTCCGCGACCCGGACCTCCGGAAAAGCGGTAGAAGATGGATGGATGGATGGATGGCATTGTTACTTGTGATTATAATGCAATGTGACTTGTGAGCTGTGAGAGTCCTGGGTATATAAGGGACGAGTTTTTTCTGTGATGCTCTCTTTTCTACTTTGCTCATGTTGGAGCGTGTAATAAACTGCCTTGAGATAAAACCTGCCTCATCAATTACACACTCCACAAGGGTTTTTTTTAAGAAAAGTGAGGGTTTTGATATTTTTTCAATAATCTGTGACTAATAGACACAATTCCAAAGGTTAAACCCTACAAAAATACAATTTTTCAGTGAATGGCCCCTTTAAAGCAAATATTCAGCTCTTGAACATTTGACTTTTAGACATCGGACAGGTGTATGGTTGTATTGTGTCTTCCTGTTTAAGGGGAGGTCAGTTCAATCAAGAATTTAATTTTAAGAGCACTTTAAGTCAGTAACTTTACTGAGTTCTCCCATGCAGCCACTGTATCCAGCTGTTTAGCAATATTTTAAAAATGAAATTGCCAATATACATTTGTCAGGATCTGCAAAGACATTTCGGGGGGGGGGGGGGGGGAGGTCATAAATTCTGAAAAATCTAAAGTTGCTGATCCATAATTGGACTTCAAAATATAGTTATCGGACATTAAAACTAATTTGATTGGCAACTGGAGTCTCTGTGGGGGAAAATTAAAATCTGTAATACCTTAAAAAACCCTCTCTAGATGGGCACCTCAGAGGGCAAAGGGGCAGGTGGTAGAGCACCACCTGGGGTCTATCTGTGCATGTGCCTGCAGGAGTAGTCCATCAGTGGATATAAGAGGGATAATTGACAACGTATGCTACTGACTTCTTTAATTGCATTTTAAAGTGAGATCTTAAAGCTTCCTGGTCAAATCAAAATAAACAGTGGGGTGAAAACAGCTGCCTTACATAAATCATTCAAACAGAAGGATAAGAGACACAACCAAATTATTTAATCATGAGCCTTCAAAGCACCTCACAAGCAGTCACAGTGACTGAATCAAAAAGCACCTTAAATCCAAAGACACACATTTGATTGTGTTGAAGATTAGGAAGGGCTGAGAGAGTTAATGGCCCTGTAGCAACAAAAAACACACAACAGACAAATGATGAGCAGGTAGCCGCTGTAAAAACAAGCCAGTGTGGACTTCTGCCCTCTGTACTTTGCTGCGATAATGGCAGGTCGGACTATGGGACTTATAAAAACAACTGGAAGATACAGTATAAAGAGGAAAAAAATATTATATTGCAATGAGGTGTTTGTCTATTATGGGGAGAAAAAGCTACAGATACACTAAAGCTGCAGAGACATGATCAGTCAACAGGTTTGGGTGCTACTCTGTTATTCTTTCTAACCGCATCCAGGGAGCAGATATAAGCAGCGACAAGTCTCACGCAAATCAGCCGACCAGGATTACGCAACACATAGGCAATTTTTAATGCATAAATTTCAGAGTTAATTTTGAAGTGATCGCTGCTCTCGACTTTTTTTTTTTTTTTTTTTTGCACGCAGCAACTATCAAAAGTTTGTGATTTTAACCAAAACCTACAGCAGACGCTTGCTGACACTTACGACTGTTGTTGTGAAATGGCGCTATATAAATAAAGTTGAATTGAATTGAATTGAACTTACCATGATCGTCGAAGTTCGGGAGGGTAAATGGATGCTCCAGCAGAGCTCTGAAGATCTCGGGGATTTCTGTGGCCATCCTTGCTTTTCTCCTTCTTTTGAGCGCGGTGAAATCAGCGACCCACAAACTATCGCAAGTTTTACTCTGCAGACACTGCCCAATCTTACTTAACCATAACCCGCCCCCGTCAAGTCTGAGCAATCAGTCGGTGGCGATCGACGGAACAAGCACCGATTGGTCAATGCGTGTGCTGATCAGGACGGGGGCAGCCAATCAGGGGCCACGCCTGAGTTACCTAAGCTTTAACAAAACGTGCAAATGCGCGCCTGTCACATGAGACGGGTAATTAACACCAGAAACAAAACAAGGCTCAGCACGTCAAGTATTCAATACGGTGTAATACATTCTTGAATTTTCAAAAATTAAAATCTGAGGAATTTAATTTTTTTTTAAGTAACCCAACACTGGTTCATTTTCAACTGTCTTTTAAAGACGTAATTGATTGCACTTTTTCCACATTTTAATAGCTCACGTCTTAATGAAATGTGGCATATTTTGGATTTCTTTCTTTAATTATTACAGCAAAATTGTTTATCACCTTTTGTAGACTTTCTGAGAATGGCTGGTTTCAGTGCATGTCTCTTTAAATCTCTACCCGCATTTAACTAATCCTAGTTGGCTAATCTTAATCCAACTAATCCTAGTTGGCTAGATCCTAAATCGGAGTAAACTGACGTAAAGTTGCCTTAAAGAAGGAATGAAATAATGCATCACTGGTGGGCAGGGGTGTGTGGTTTCAGTGGTCAATATTTGACGGGCTATGACTGGTCTCTGGAATACAGTGTACACAGAAACATTCATGAATGAGCCAAGACTAGCGGCTAAACTGCTAACTCCAGTTAGCCACCTTGGTGGTGCTAACAATGTAGGCTCATGGCAAAAATATAAGCCAGAACGGGCAGCATGGTGATGCAGTGGTTAGCACAGTAAGATCATGAGTTCGATCCCATCTCCTGACCATCAGTGACCCTTCTGTGTGAAGTTTGCATGTTTTCCCCGTGTCTGCGTGGGTTTACCCCAGGTACTCCGGTTTCCTCCCACAGACCAAAAACATGCAAGTTAGGTTAATTGGAGACCCTAAAGTGGCCCTAGGTGTGAATGTGTGTGTAAACGGTGAAGGGATGGCACCGTACTGTGGCTGCTTCATCCATCTAGGTGGATACCCTGAATTTCCCCTCTGGGGATCAATAAAGTACACAAAATTAAAAAAAATAAATAAAAGAATGGTGCACGATATTATCGCCTGTGCATTAGGGAACCAGGTGGAAACAGTGATGTCCATTAGGGTGACTGAAGTCTCAAGAAAATAAATTCAAGCTTCCTAGTACCACTGTTAGCTCTTAAGCTAACATCTTTGGCGCCCCATCCATAACAGACAGCTGGGTTGGCATAACAGCAGCAGGCTGGTATCAAGTGTCGTTGACCTTTTAGTGACATTTCCCATTTCTTGACTTACAGAAAATTACCCACAAGAGTCTAAACGGCTTCTTGGTGAGAAAAACAAGATGAAGGCTTTTTTGTTTGTTTGTTTGTTAAAGAAAAATGAGGGTTTTGATATTTTTTGATAATCACGACAGACATTTTTCAGATTAAAACCTACAACACAATTTTTCAGTGACCTTTAAACTTAATTACCTGAGATGATCCTATACTCATAATGTGGGCTCTATATGTGTAATGATTTATCAGTACAAACTTGTTACCAAGAATTCATAATGCCTCTAAAGCACTACTCTACTACAAAGTCATGAATCAGCACAAAGGCTGTTCCACCTATGCCAACTCCGATACATGTCTGTTAAACTAAGGACCCAAACATCTGCATTTAACATTTAAGCCTGCATCTGCAACGCCTACTTAAGGAGTGGAAGTTGGTTGGTGATTCCACGTGAGTGATAGTTCTGTCAGATCAACTGAGACACGTGTCAAAAAGGTCATTAACTGGTAAGCATTACCAATAAATCCTCTGGCTGTTAAATTCACTCTTCCTCCTTCAGTATGTTTAACTAATGCGTAATAATGCAAGCACACTTAAAATATGAATCACACCACATGTGTTGTTTTTCTAAAACAGTTTATTAAATGCTCTCAAGAGATTTGGTCCATGTGTGTGATCATGAGCTTCCAACCCAGGGTGAAGGGGAAAAAAAATCAAGAGGAAAAAATAAACAAAATGAACAAATTGTAAAAATACAGTACAAACAAAGAGGCTGTTTTTTCCCCCGTCCACTTCTTTCCACCCTGGTTTCTTCACTTGAGCTGCTGAAGACAAATGAAATGAACAAAAATAATGGTTCTAACTTACTGAAAACCAATTCATATAGATTTGCTTTGTGGCTGTGAGTGTGTCTGTCGGTGCTGTAAATCACAAACTGTACTGGGAGGAGACACTGCACCACTTTACTGTTTGTAGGTTATGTCATTGAACTGCAGCAGATTAACAACAAATGATATGTATATATGTTAACAGCTCACCAGACCTGAAGTGGGCGCTGCCCAGCTTAAAGAACATGTCACAGAACAACCACTATTTAAAGATAATGGTAATAAAAATAAGAAAATTGAAAGAAAAATGTTACAGGTACAAGATCGGGGTCTGACTGTTGTGCTCATCAGCCACAGTGGCTTGTAGTTTTCCAAGGAACAGAACTATGGAAAACAGCCTTTTTGGAGCAGATGGGGCCACAAAAATGTTTGACATTAAAGAGAAACTAAAACAGCCCTAAATTTCTTTGTATTCTCTCTGTAATAAACATTCATATTTTAACAATAAACTGATCTTTCAGCAAGTTTCTCTTAAATGTGCAAGTTTTTTCCTCATAGATTTTGTGTGTAAATTTGTGCCATATCTTCCTTGTAATTTTGTTTATCTTCCCCTTTAAGTTAAAACCTTTTGGAGGAGAGCAGAGTGAACAGTCCATGTAACGGGTGCCCTGTCAGGTCTTAAACTCCTTTACATGTCTTTGTCATCTTTTGCGTAAGTGTTCTAGGAATAGATACATTTTCCACAGTGATGGACCTTCCTGGTGGGGGAGCTGAACGGAGGAGACAGGCAGAGCGGCTTTAAAGGGAGGAGGCTTACTGTCACTTCATCAATGACCTAAGTGAAGACGAGTACCGCTTAATGAGGGACAACAAGCTGCTGGGGACCCCTGGGGAGGTGACTGCTGAAGAACTGCAGCAGCGTTTGGATGGAGCAAAAGAACACGCGTCCTCTCAGCCTCATACGGAGCAAAATTCTCCAACTGCTGATTCCAGCGAACATCAGGATGGTGGCAGTGAAGGAGAGGAAAGGAGGTCTGGTGGAAGACGAGTGGGTGGGAGCGCAGAGCCTGGTGCAGAAGCTTCAAACGGTGTCTCATTACTGGAGTGGCTGAACATGTTCAGACGCACGGGTAACGCTACCCGCAGCGGGCAGAGTGGCAACCAGACATGGCATGCTGTCAGTCGGACCAACCCTAATAGTGGAGAATTCCGCTTTAGCTTGGAGATCAACATCAACCATGATCAGCCTGAGCCAGGGGAGCATGACAATGTGGACACTGCAGAGATGCCAGTCACTGGCCCCAACACAAATTTACCTTCTATAAGAACTTCATCCCCTTCTTCTACATCTTGCCTTGTAACCATGCCAAGGCCAGCCCCGTACCCCCCCCCCCCCCCCCCCCCGCGCCCAGTCACCAGTAGGAGGATGCAGACACGGCGTACACGCAGTAGCACAACTACACTTTCCAATAGCACCTCTGTACTTCCCCCACCAGTGGCCACCCCAGCTGCTGGTCAAAGGAGAGGAGCACCTTTGCACTCTTTAGCACCACCTCCCACAATTTTCAGCCCTCCCCCTGAACAAGCTTTACCATCACAACATCAAGCCTCCACTATGGAAGCAGAGTAAGGGGTGGATGATCACACACCTGCTTCTATGAACACCCAAGTATCACCCCAGTCTGGCTCACAGGCTGCAGCAGGGGAACATGAATCACGGGGTACTAGGACTAGATCGTGTGGTCGAGCGCGCAGAGCTGCAACTGGTAGTGGAGTTTCTTGTGTTTCAAGAAGTCATTCACCTCTGCACAGAACACTTACTGTCAATACCACTCCACCACCCAGCAGTGAGGTCAGCGGCTCTTCCGTCCATTCTTTTGAGCCAGGAGGCAGCACAACCACTTCGTCAATGGAAACTGAGGAAACTGTGTCAGACGCTGCTGTTCCAGCAAAGCCAATTGTACAGACAGAACGGGAGAGTGAGTCACATGTAGTAGGAGCAAGAAGTTCCGCAGTTAGACGTCACCCAACCATCATGTTGGACCCGCAGGTGAGAAGGATTCAACCAGGTGAGAACCGTGATCAGGACAGCATTGCTAGCAGAACACAATCTCGTGCATGTTTGGCTGAAAATACAGTCACATTTGAAAGTGACAGTGGTGGATTTAGACGCACAATCTCTTGCTCTGAAAGGGCTGGGATTCGCACCTATGTAAGCACGATTCATATTCCTCTGAGCCATATCAGCAAGACAGGCCTGGGTGAACCAAACTCCACTGCACTGCGGTCTATTTTGTGGCAGATCATGACTGGATTTGGAGAGCTTAGCTCACTAATGGAGACAGAGGCTGATTCTGAAACTGTTGCACCCAACCATGTGGATCCTAATGGTGCAAATATTAACACTGGCCCTGCTGGTCATTTGCATGCACATGAGAGTGCACCTAGTCAGACTGGTACAGGCGGGTTACTTCAGGAGAGGGTGGGGCTGGCAGGAAATGAGGATGATCACAGTGGGCAAGCCAGACTCGGAGGAATAGTGACCATCACAGATGGATGAGCCACCAGCAGAGACACCAACAACCTGGTAGAAAATGGAACACTTTCCATCCTGGCACAATTCTTGTTACTCAATGATGAAGAGGATGACAACCATCCCAGGGGTCTGACGAAAGAGCAGATCGACAATCTCTCCACACACACATATGGTCAGGCCAGCCTAGAGGGTGAAATAGGCCGTGCATGCAGTGTCTGCATCAGCGAGTACACCCAAGGTAACAAGTTGCGTCGCCTACCCTGTTCCCATGAGCTCCACATCCACTGCATCGACTGCTGGCTCTCTGAAAACACCTGTCCTGTCTGCAGGCAGCCTATACTTGCATTGCATCATGACTGACCTATTTGCTCACAAACGCAACTGTCGTGCTTCTAGCTGAATAAAATGAGCAGGCCCAAGTGAGCTTTGCCTGTACATAGTGCTTTCATGGTTTAATTTCTTTGAAGCTATCCATTGTGTTGAAGGTTGAAACAGAAGCCATAAATGCAGAGAATTAACTCAATTTTATTTTTTTTAAGATTTTTTTTCTGCGAGTCGTTTTATTTTTCCTCCCTCTTGTAACCTAGATTTTTGCCCTCTATGATTAAAGCTTCAGTGGCTAATCAGTAGTTGGCATTAACACTTGAGGAGCTCCTGTGGCCGCTGCTGAATAGTCTCACTAATGTCTTTGACGTCTGACACATGTGGCATCTGTCTCACAAGTGGACTGTACGCATCACTTTTTTTTTTTACTTGTTTTATTCCGTATGGACTGTAAATAACTCACCACTGCTTATATTTAAGGGTTCTGAAGCATTATCTCTTCAGAATGGAAGCAGGAAGCCTTAAAGTTAACATCCACCGTTTTTAAAGTGTCCCTTTACTGTATAGTTGTTTAAGAAATGAATAATTTAGTGGGAAAAAAAAGTTAAACTTTTTATTTATTATAGGCTATTTGCAACTTATTTTAAACCATAAATTTGTTACTGACCCACAAACTTATGTTTTCTTTATTAAAAATTTGCAACTTTTTTTTAGTAAATTTTTTATTTGTCTGTGCTAAATTTGTAACTTTCATTCTTGCAAAGCCTCTTTTTTCCACATTTTAAAAAAGGCCATTTTTTTTTTTATCTTTACCTATAAATATATTTTTTTAATTACCAACAGAATCTGTCACCTACCAAAGTGGCAATGTGAACAAGCAGTTATAGTAAAATGCATTTAAAGTGATTTAACCAAAGAGAAAATATACAGATAAATAATCCTTGAGAAAACGTCATGCTATACTTGAAACTCTTTAAAGTCGAAAAAGCCAAGAATCGGTCTGAAAAAACTATTTACCATAAGAGAAAATGGAGGGCTTACTCTCCCAAACAAGGAACTTTATAATATTTCATTTGAAATTAATAAGATAGCCAGGCATTGGGCAAATTATGACTCTAAGACAGGTTGGGTAAAAGTAGAAAAGACACTTGTGGCTCCATTCAAATTTACATCATTGTTATCACAGAAACGGTCAGTGCAACAGACAGACAAAGAGGAAAAACCCCATCTTGCAACACTCTCAGTGGGTATGGGCAAAAGTACATAAATTCTTAGGAGTCACAATATAAACAAACCTATTCTTCAATCTGGAATAACCCCTCAATACGTGTGGGAAAACGGCCATTATTAGAGAGTAAATGGTTGGAGAAAGGTGTATATGCTATCAATGATCTTGATAGGGGTGGTCTTTTCATGTCGTTTAATGAACTGAAGGAAAGGTTTAATCTTATGGATAAAGGGGACTTCTGGAAATACTTGTAACTAAGAAGCAGTGTGGGCTCAGTTTTAGGGCTGAAGAGGTCTGAAAAGGAGGCAAATGTAAATCAGGACTTTCTCAACTCATCTAATAAAATGTACTCCACATCAGGATTTTACAAAAAACTCAAAATGTCAGAGTAAAACATGGGAAAGTCTAAGATTAACTTGGAAAAGGGATCTTAATTGTGAAATAACTGCAGACAGGTGGCAGGAGGTGGTGTCAAATGTGGGCTGGGCTACAAGAGATGCAAGGTGTAAATTTATTCATTACAAAATTGTACAAAGATACTATTTCACACCATTAAAACTGTTTTAAAATGGGCTTAAGCCAGGATAGTACATGCTGGAAATGCAAAAATGACATGGGCACCTATCTTCACGTCCTCTGGGATTGCGCTTTGGTTTTACCTTTTTGGAGAGCTGTGATTCAAAATTTTCCAAGAGTGGATAAGACAACCCCTACCAGAGTCTCCACAGCTTTTTCTGCTGGGGATAAATCTCTGAAACTACCAGGACTTTCTAAAGCAAACTTTAGACTGGTAATGACTGGTTTTATTGTTGCAGCCAGACTGATTCTACGCAACGAAGAGTCCTCACAGTCCACAGATAATGGAATGACTTAAGCTTATGACAGAGACGGCATCTTACGAAACCCTGATTGGCAGGGTAAATAATGACCAGAGTGAAATGAGTGAAACTTGGCAAAAATTCATGATGCATATAAAAAAAAAAAAAAAAAAAACACTGCAGGGTAACAGTATCAATCGATGACTATAATTTGGGAATTTCTCTTTTTTTTTTGGGGGGGGGGGGGGGGTCTTTTTACCCCTCATGGATCGTCACCTTATCGTGGTGGGGAGTTTGCGTGCCCTAGTGATGCCAGGAGCTATGTTGTCCGGGGCAATTTGCCTCTAGTAGGGTCACCCAAGATAAACTGGTCCTGGGTGAAGGGCCAGACTAAGAATGATCCAAAAGACTCTCATGATATAGAACAAGGATTCATTGTACCCTGCCCGGTATGGGGTTACCGGGGCCCCACCCTGAAGCCAGGCCTGGGGGAGGGGCTCGATGGCTAGCACCTGGTGGCTGGGTCCACCCTCCAGTGGGCTCACCACCTGCAGGAGGGACCATGGGGGTCCGGTGCTATGTGGATCAGGTGGCGGTCGAAGGCAGAAACCTTGGCGGTCTGATCCCAGGCTTCCTAAACTCGCTTTTGGGATGTGGAATGTCACCTCTCTGGTGGGGAAGAAGCCTGAGCTGGTGCATGAGGTTGAGAGATACCGGCGAGATATAGTCGGCCTCACCTTAACACACAGCTCTGGGGCTGGAGCTTGGTCTACTCTGGAGTTGCCCTGGGTGAGAGGCGACTGGCAAGGGTGGATATTCTTGTATCCCCCCACCCTGCTGCCTCTATATTGGGAGTTTTACCCCAGTGGATGAAAGGGTTGTTTCCCTGCGCCTTCGGGTTGGAAAACGGGTCCTGACCATCATTTATGCCTATGCACCAAATGATGGTTCAGAGTACTCACCCTTTTTGGAGTCTCTGACTGGGGTGCTGGAGACTCCATTGCCCTGCTGGGGGACTTCAAAGCACATGTGGGCAATGACAGTGAAACCTGGAGGGGAATGATTGGGAGGAACGGCCTGCCCAATCTGAACCCAAGTGGTGTTCAGTTATTGGACTTCTGTGCTAACCACAGTTTGTCTATAACGAACACCATGTTCAAGCATAAGGGTGTCCATATGTGCACCTGGCACCAGAACACCCTAGGTCACAGGTCAATGATCAATTCTGTTATCGTGTCATCAGACCTGCGACCGTATGTCTTGGACACTCAGGTAAAGAGAGGTGCAGAGCTGTCAACTGAACACCACCTGGTGGTGAATTGGATCCAATGGCAGGGGAGGATGCTATTCAGACCTGGTAGACCCAAACGTATAGTGAGGGTGTGCTGGGAACGTCTAGCTGACGCCCCTGTCCGGGAGGTCTTCCAACTCCTACCTCCGGAAGAACTTCGCCCACATTCTGAGGGAGTCTGGAGACATGGAGTCTGAATGGGCCATGTTCTCCACCTCCATTGTTGAGGCGGCTGTCCAGAGCTGCGGCCGCAAGGTCATCGGTGCATCTCGTGGTGGGAAGCCCCAAACCAAGTGGTGGACACCAGTGGTGAGGGGGGCCATCAAGCTGAAGAAGGAGTCCTATCAAGCTTGGTTGGCTTGTGGGACTCCTGAAGCAGCTGAGGCGTACTGGCAGGCCAAGTGGAGTACTGCTCGGGTGGTTGGTGAAACAAAAACTCAGGTGTGGGAGGAGTTCAGTGAAGCCATGAAACAAGACCTTCAGTCGGCATCGAAGAGATTCTAGCAAACTGTCCGGTGGCTCAGGAGGGGGAAGCAGCTGCCTGTCCACACTGTGTATGGTGCAGATTGGGTACTGCTGACTTCGACTGGGGATATCGTTGGGCAGTGGAAAGAATACTTCGAGAATCTCTTTAATCCCACTGACACGCCTTCCACAGAGGAAGCAAGGCTTGTGGACGAGGGGGACGACTTGCCCATCACAGGGGCTGAGGTCGCCAAGGTGGTTAAAAAACTCTTTGGTGGCCAGGCCCCGGGGGTGGACAAGATTCGCCCTGTGTACCTCAAGGCCCTAGATGTTGTAGGGCTGTCATGGTTGACACGCGTCTGCAACACTGCGTGGAGGTCGGGGACAGTGCCTTTAGCGTAGCAAACCAGGGTGGTAGTTCCTCTCTTCAAGAAGGGGGAGTGGAGGGTGTGCTCCAACTTTAGAGGGATCACACTCCTCAGCCTCCCTGGGAAGGTCTATGCCAAGGTACTGGAGAGGAGAGTCCGGCCGTTGGTTGAACCTTGGATTCAGGAGGAGCAATGTGGTTTTCGTCCTGGCCATGGCACATCGGACCAGCTCTTTATGCTCTCGAGAATCCTTGAGGGTTCGTGGGAATTTGCCCAACCAGTTTATATGTTTTGTGGACTTGAAGAAGGCATTCGACCATGCTCCTCATGGTTTTTTGTGGGGGGGGGGTGGGGGGGTGCTTCGGGAGTATGGGGTATCTGGCTTGTTGTTACAAGCTATCTGGTCTCTATACGACCATTGTGAGAGTTTGGTTTGTATTGCCAACACTCGGTCGGACTCATTCCCAGTGGGAGTTGGATTCCGCCAGGGCTGCCCTTTGTCACGATCCCGTTCATAATTTTTATGGACAGGATTTCTAGGTGCAGCCAGGGATTGGCGGGTGTCATGTTTGGTAACAACAGGATCTCATCTCTGTTGTTTGCAGATGATGTTGTCCTGTTGGCTTCATCCAATGACCTACAGGTCTTACTGAAATGGTTTGTTGTGGTGAAGAGAGAGCTAAGCTCTAAGGCAAAGCTGTCAATTTACCGGTCAAGCTACGTTCCCACCCTCACCTATGGTCATGAGCTTTGGGTAATGACCGAAAGAATGAGATCGTGGATACAAGCGGCTGAAATGAGCTTTCTTCGTAGGATTGCTGGACTCACCCTTAGAGATAGGGTGAGGAGCTCAGTCAACCAGGAGAGGCTCAAGAGTAGAACCGCTGGCCCTCCACATTGAAAGGAGCCAGTTGAGGTGGTATAGGTATCTGATCAGGATTCCTCCTGGATGCCTCCCACTTGAGGTCTTTTGGGCACGTCCCACTGGGAGGAGACCCCAGGGCAGACCGTGGACTTGCTGGAGAGACTACGTCTCCCAGCTGGTCTGGGAACGCCTTGGTATCCTCTCTGAAGAGCAGGAGCAAGTTGCTGTGGAGAGGGAAGTCTGGGCTTCTCTGCTTGAACTGCTGCCTCCACGACTCGGACCTCCAGAAAAGCCATAGAAGATGGATGGGGCTGTCTTTTATTTTATTGCTGCTCAGGTAACTTCAGCTCTTGTTGTCATCTTCGTATCTGTGAATATTGAAAATTAATAAAAAACTTAAATGACAAAACTAAACTCTTTAAAGTCAAAGCACTGTGCTTTAAACAGTGCCTCCTGCTGGTCAGAATTGGTGAGCAGGACGTGCAGCACCAAGATTAGCAAACGGCAAACCTTTTCAAACCTCTTCAAACTGCTTGAGAACAGGCATTGTCAGGAAATACTGTACGTATTGAGGCTTCGAATTCTGAAATTCATTTCAGCATACAATCTTCACTTTGTTTTCACTCAACACTAGAAGTCCCAGAGAGGGGCCATTTGGCCTTTTTGGCTAGAAAACCCATAGGGGGACCATCAAGTGGCCACAAGAGGGCTAATGTCTGGGACTTCTAGTGTACAGTGTGCAAACTTTGTGAATAATCGGAATTCTGAAAGTCAATGTAACAAGATTTTTGTTTCCATTGTTTTATTATAATTAAGTAAATAGTTGTTGCATTTTCTGTAGTCCAAGTTTTTTTTTTTTCTTATACACAGGAAAAGGGTCCTTCTCCATGTAGCCAGACATCTTGGACCACAATTACGCCTTTCCGAGTTTTAATGTCCTGGTTGCCTTCTGAAACGGACTGCTAGCTGTGCTGATTATTACACACATGTAATACCTATTACACACCTATACTACCTATAAGTCAGATTTTACACCTTTCAGAGTAACACTTTATTGGTAGGGGTGGGGGAAATAATCATTCTTCTGATGCATCGAGATGCAGACACAAACAATTCTGAATCAATGCACAAATGTTAAGATTCCGATTTCAGTATTAATTAATTACATAATTAATTCTGATGGAATGAAAGAAGCAGAATCTTGAAATGCGGAAGTTGGGGTAAGCCCAGACAGTCTTTGGTGAGATGCTTGTTGAAGTGTTTGCTCCCAGGGGATCACCTGATTGCTGGGGTCTTTCTGCAATTGTGGGGGTTTCCCCTACAGTTGAAAGTGCTATGAGATGACTGTTGTTGTGAAATGGCGCTATATAAATAAAGTTGAATTGAACTGAAACCCAACACAGACTCCTCATTTTATTTAAGTCTGGGTGTTCTCAGTTTGCTGGTGCATTGGTGTCACACTATGTGGACAATTGGACCGTAGATGACATTACTGTTTTTCATTAGAAGTCTAATATTTATATGTTGGAAATTCAGTGTATTTTTGACTGAAGGACTATGTTACTTGTAGGAGGAAAAAAAAAAGCCTGAATAGAAAAAAAATGCATTAATATTGGAGCCTGATGAACTGATTCTGAATCATAAGGTACTCAACAGTTCCCACCCCTACTTATTGAAGGATATATATCATTACATTGATAGTCTGCTGCAGCCATCTGCCTCTGCAGTTAAGTTTCATGATTCAGCAACACTCAAAACACACACGCACTGGTGTCCAGTTTCTGTTCTCCCTGTGTGTGTTTTAGCATCTTTAATCCTGGCCTCAAATACCCCACAATGCCAGACAGGTGGGACTATGATTGTTTGGCAGCAAATGTTTTTCTGCAACAGACCCTGTTCTGCCAGTCTGCGGCTAGGTGACTGATGATGTTCAGCTTATTTTTAACACCCAGAATTAACACCAACTTAATGAACAAGATTATTTCCCTTAAAAACTTCACTTCCTGAAATAAGGTGAAAACGAAATATCTGACCACAGCACACGTTTCCACAGCCACAGAAAAAAGCCATCTCTTATCTAAATTACCTTATATGGGTGTCTAAATATTATAATAGGTTTCAGGTATTATATACTGTATATAGTAAGTAGGGTTATACAATAAGGGTATGTATCATCTTATAGGTGAAGTATATTGAATAAGGCGCTATATGGGAGTATATAGGCCTCTGTGTATGCTTATGCCCAGAGTTCTGTCCCCCAAAAAACAAAGTAGAGGCGGTGAACTTGGAGCTCTGCTGACAGGACAACTTTACATTATATATCTTTTTATCATCAGCTATTTACTTTGACTGATTGTCCCTATAAATAGAGCTTTGAACACATTAGCAAAGAGCAGTCTAGTATTTGCTGGTAATTGTTACTGTTCACTGCCTTGCAGACAGAACGGGGCACCGCTGCATACACAGACGCATATTATATTCATACATGGATACATATATAAAGAGAAAGTTATACATCGCAATTAACGTACATATATCAATAGCATATAGAAGAGAAATAGAAATACTCAATAGATAGCAATCATTATAGTCATCATATTCATCATAATACTAGAAGTAGTAGTAATACGATCCCTCAAAAAAGCTAATACAAGGGCTGTTCCAGACGAGGCCTGGTTAATGTCAGAAAAAGCCGACCTAGGATCTGCATTTTATGCTCGACTCGAGTCATCTGTCCACCTAAACCCTGTTCTCAGGAGCTGCAATTTGTCCACTGAGTTAAATCAAAAACAGCAGACAATAATGACCACCACAAAGCCCAATGTAGCATCTTGTTAACTTCCTTTGCATTTTTAAATTTTGACCAGGAAGTTGTTTTATTCAGGCCACACAGGCAGGAAAAGAGCATCAACTTTAAAACTCAATTCAAAGTGGTGTAGTCCCTTCACGAAACCTCGTCTAGAACACCCCGCACATAAGGAGACGTTTTTAAATGAAAATCTTTTTTTAAAAAAATCACTATAGTCATCTACTGTATTTTAGCAATACATGTCATATAGCAATACCTCGATAACAAGATGTCCTTGCAGTTCTAGTAATCAATACAGGTTTTCAGGTTATATATTTATTAAGCTTAACCGCTAAGTTATCAATTAATATTAGTAGTATAGCTTTATTTGTAAATATATATAATATGTATCTGAGTATCGGCATACTTTCATTGTCTGTCCACATTAAAGGCTAGAATAAGATGGCAACAGACATCCTGGCCTATGTGTGAGTGTGTGTCATGTGTTATGTTGTTTATAGGCACAATATGTGATGTGAATCCCTGTCTAAAACATAGCAGGTTACCGCATAGGAAAAAGGGTTCGCTATCATGGGGCCTCCCTTTAGCAGGCTGCAGGCTGTGGGAGCACAGTTTTCCTCAGAAACAATGACCACAGTGTAACTGAAGACATGGCAACATGCCGTTGTAGTCAGATTATATTACAACATATTCTTACTCAACATAATCATTTTTTTTCTTTAAAGGACCCATACTGTGAAAAGCGGTGTCTGTGGGTTTTAACCTTAGAAAATATATCAATGGCTCACATGCATACGTTTAAAATATTAAAACATGCATTCCATGAAGAAATACACAGTGCCTTTATTTAGCTGAGTTCTTCAAGAAACAAATGGACTGCACTTCCCATGTTTTGTAATGTCACAAAGGAACAAGCCCCACCTTCAGGGTCCTATTGGCTGCTTAACTCTGGGTCAGCTGTAGGCTATGGCCCTATAAAATGAAATTCGCCTCCAGCACCTCATTAAAAATAACCTTTACCCAATCAGATTAGGAGCTTAAGCTGGGTTCACACTATAGCATTTGGACCAACTTCTACAGACGTTTTGAAAAATCACATTAAGTAGTCCAACACTGGTGAAATTACGTTTGTGAGCAGGTTTTTTTTAAATACAGCACACACCAACTTTTACAAACTTCTGCTAGCATTTGCCAGCATTGCAAACTTTTGCCAACTTAGGCTAGTGTATGTGTAGCTGTTGCCAACTTAGGTTAAGTTGAGCAAACGAATACTCAGCGCAGTTCAGCTGACATCAGCGTCAGGCGACGCTCATATAAAGATCAGCATTTATGGAGGCTCCCCGCCATCCTGGACCTGCTTTTTTGGGTGGATTCACACTATGTTTGGACCAACCTTTACTGATATTTTGGCAACTGTCTGGCTCTGCTGGCAAAAGTTGATAAACGTTAATGATGGTTGGTGTTTGTTGGCAAACGCTGGCAAAAGCTGTATTTCTTGAAAATTTTCAGCATGCTGAAAATTTGCTAATGTTTGGAAATAAATGTTGGTGAAACAGTTTGTAAAAGTTAAGCTCCATTGGCAAACGCTGACTAAAATGCTGGTGAAAACACATGTTTTTAGACCGAAACTCACTTCAAACATGCACGGACAAAAAAGAAATGGTGAGAAGGGGGAATTAAAAAAAGAGAAAATCTATATGTAAGAGGACAATGTACAGTATTTGGTGATAACATGGTGTGTATGACATGTTTTTTTTTTTCATTTTTTTTACCTACAGGATATACAGTATATGTGTAATATATATTATGGGCATTTGATTAGTTTTGAGTTGTTTATGGGTTTGTTTGTTTCAGATAGTGGGTGTGGTCTGGTGGGTGGTTTGGGGTTTTGTGTCTTTGCAGTGTCATTTTTCTACCACTAGGCTGTGCTGTTGTGCAAACGTGTCTTTTGCCATATAGAAAACATGGAACAGTGGTGAACCTTCCCAGGAGTGGCTGGCCGACCAAAATTATCCCAAGAGCGCAGCGATGACTCATCCAAGAAGTTACAAAAGACCCCACAGCAACATCCAAACAACTGCAGGCCTCACATGCCTAAGTTAAGGTCAGTGTTCATGACTCCACCATAAGAAAGAGACTGGGCAAAAACGGCCTGCATGGCAGAGTTCCAAGACGAAAACTAATGCTGAGCAAAAAGAACAAACGCTTGTCTCAGTTTTGCCAGAAAACATCTTGATGATCCCCAAGCCTTTTGGGAGATATTCTGTGGACTGACAAGACAAAAGTTGAACTTTTTGGAAGGTGTGTGTCCCATTACATCCGGTGTAAAAGTAACATAACATTTCAGAAAAGGAACATCATACCAACAGTAAAATATGGTGGTGGTAGTGTGATGGTCTGGGGCTGTTTTGCTGCTTCAGGCCCTGCAAAGACTTGCTGTGGTAAATGGAACCATGAATTCTGCTGTCTACCAAAAAAAATCCTGAAGGAGAATGTCTGGTCATCTGTTCCTGAGCTCAAGCTGAAGCGCAGTTGGGTTCTGCAGCAGGACAATGATCCAAAACACACCAGCAAGTCCACCTCTGAATGGCTTAAGAAAAACAAAATGAAGACTTGAGAGGCCTAGTCAAAGTCCTGACCTGAATCCGATTGAGATGCTGTGGCATGACCTTAAAAAGGCGGTTAATGCTTGAAAACCCTCCAATGTGGCTGAATTACAACAATTCTGCAAAGATGAGTGGGCCAAAATTCCTCCACAGCGCTGTGAACAACTCATTGCCAGTTATCACAAACGCTTGATTGCAGTTGTTGCTGCTAAGGGTGGCCCAACCAGTTATTAGGTTTAGGGGGCAATCATTTTTTCACACAGGGCCATGTAGGTTTGGATTTTCCCCTTAATAATAAACACCTTCATTTAAAAACTGCATTTTGTTTATACTTGTATTGTCTAATATTTAAATTTGTTTGATGATCTGAAACATTTAAGTGTGGCAAACATACAAAAAAATGAGAAATCAGGAAGGGGCAAACACTTTTTCACACCACTGCACACACACACACACACACACACACACACACACACTATGATAGATAATCTCCCAAAAATGTGACAGCCCAAAAGGAAAAAAAAAAGTCTCACTGAGAAATTTACTGTTAATTTTCTGCTCCATGCGTAATCATTCTCCAGGATTTATTGGTTCAGCTTCCATTGTGGGGAATCAAACAGCACTGATGTGGTGTCAAATAATAAATGGCATTTAACAAGATTTTGTTATTTTAATATAAAGAGTTCTAACAATCAAACTATAATCACCCGTCATTTTATTTATATGATGATACATTATTTTTTTTTTATTCCATCCACATTCACATTTTAATTGTGGACTTAAGTGTTGGAGTCTATAGGCATTATTGTATTATTTTTTTAGATGAATGAATGAATGAACAGAAGAAAAGGGTATGCAGAAATAACTACATAGGAATATAAAACGAAAATAAATACTGAAACGTATGCCCAAAGGAGATGTGTTCACTCCAAAAGCAGGTCCAAAATGGCAGGAAGCTTCCACAAACGCTGATCTTTATATGAGCGTCGCTTGACGCTGATGTCAGCTGACCTGCTCTGAGTATTTCTCTGATTTTTCAAACTGTAAAAGTCGGTCCAAACGCGATAGTGTGAACCCAGCTTTAACTTAGGCTGACTCAGGTAAACTCTGCATAACTTAGCCCAGCACTCAAGAACTTTTACGAACTGAGCACAACTTTCACCACCGTGTATTTCCAAATGTTGGCAAATTTTAAGCAGGCTGAAAAATTTCAAAGAATACAGCTCCCGCCAGCGTTTGCTAACAAACTCCAGCAATCATCAACTTCTGCCAGCAGAGCCGGACATTTGCCAAAATGTCAGTAAAAGTCGATCCAAATGTTTGTAGTGTGAATCCACCCTTATTAACATTAAGGTAGTATCTCACTGGGTTGCGACAGCTTGTGACTAGTTGGAGAATGGCATTCGCAAGGGAGTTTCCAAAATCTCTCCAAATGTTCGTGGGGGTTGACAATTTCCTCTTGTGAGTCACAGGGCCTCGCTCTCGTATCACAGGAATTTTCAACATGTTCAATTTGTGCAACATATTTTCAGTGTCTCTAACCCTTCTTGGTTTAGTTTCTGTGACTCAGAAAGACGAGAAAAGTTAGAAAACTTTGCGAGGGGTTGGGGACCTATGAAACTAAATTATGATTGACTGGAGACAAAAAGGATCGGACATTTTTCCATTTTCTAATACATGCTGACACAGCTGCAACCAACAGTGTCACTATGCCACCCAAAGGCAAAAAAGGCAAGGCTAGGGATGGGGGGCTGCTGTCCCCACCTCAAAGACCCCAACTGAGGAAGCGGAGCCATCCCAGGAATCAAGATGCATTAACACCAAGCTGCTGCAGAAGTTATGAAGGCAACCCAGCCCCTCTGCAACTCACTCGGACACAAATTCACATCTATTTGCATGTTTACATTGGGCTAACATGTAATCGCACCGCCTGAAAAATTCATGCTTTTGCGTTTGGTCTGAACATTCCCCTTCAGAGACAGCCTCCTCATCCAGCAGTCTCTGCACTTTTTCCTGTGGTCAATCTTGCTTGACTTCTGATAATAAAATAATCCTGGAATGGAGAGTTTTGGTCTTTCACAATTGTCATGGATAACTGTTGTGTGAGTGTTGCACAGGATTTGTGCAGCAGTAACCAAAAATTCACCAGGAGATCATGTGACATTCACCAATGTGCCAATTCAGTGTGATTCCAACTGAAAGCTGTTACTAATTTGCACATCATAAGTTTTTTTTTAATCTCCATCGAGTTGCCAAGTGTCGCAGCCCAGTGAGATCAGACTGGAAATCAACTGTTTAACAGAGACAGCCTTTCTGAAGAACTAAGACAACACAAAAATTGTTTTTGGTCTTTAAAATAACTATAATCATATGGAAAAATTTGGGCACCCCTTAAATAGCATATTTTGGTCATGTTTTAAAATTTGTGCATTTTCATAATTATGTATTTATTCATTTTTTTATTTTGTCCAATTTTTAAAAAATAACTGCATTAATGTTTAGTGGTAATATAGTCATATTTATAGCCGTATATCTATATCCTGTTTACTATCTTTTCATGAAAAGAAAATATGTAGGGTGGCCAAATTTTTGCACACAACTGCATGTGCCTTTGAAGATGTCAAAACTTAAAATTACTCCCTGGAAAACACACAATATGGGACCTTTAAGTATCTTCTGCTTGTTTCAAACACTCTTTTGTTTTTCATTTATTGCAAAACACAAATATTGTGCATGGACAGCATGTTTTCTCTTCCTCAGTCAGAGTGAAATCACCATTTTTCTTTAATGGGTATTTGCAGCCTGAAATTATCTCCAGCTAAGAAAAACGTAGGTCTGAACTCTGCAGTCACTTCTCTCCATTTCTCATACCAGCACAGTCTCTTATGGAAGTCTGATCATTTTTAGAGCCAAATATCATTTCAGCTCCCACTGTTGTCAGTATAACAGCTGCATGTATTAAATGACCATGGGTAGCAGATATAAGGTAACATGGAAGTGTGTGTGTGATATTTGTGTGTGCTCATCCCACTCAAAAACAGTGAGATTATGTAACCAGTTATGTCAAAAGGGCTTTTTTTCCTCCCATAGAGGGGTGGTGCTGTAGTTCCACATTTTTTGGGGGGTATACAATGACTTACATTCCATCAAAGCAACGCATCAGATGACTATTTTTTTTTGAGTTTGGAAGGCCCACATATGGGTTACATTCAAAGCTTTCTACCAATATGGCAGACTAGATAACAAGGAAGTCTGAGTCTCCTCAGAAAAAGAAAAGAAAAATGATCAAAATGAATCTCAAAGAAGTCATCTGACCCTCTCACTTTGTTCCTATTAAGGTAGAGCGAGAGGGATTTGGTTGTTACATGTGCACCAAGAATCACCCCCACCCCTTTCCCCTCAAAGCTTTATGGTTTCTTCAGCTTTTGCTAAAGAAACTTTGGTGCACTGGCAGAATTTGGAACAATTAGCGAGCAACTTTTAAGAGCTGCGACCAGCGCGGCCACTCAAATTGCTGCAGTGCATCAAGGATTTAAAAAAAATAAAATAAGAAAAAATGGGCCAGGTGGAAATACAGTCTGAAAAAAGACTGGACAATGTTGTTTTTAATCGGATCTAAAATTGCCATCTGTGGAATTTTTGTGGTACAGTCTAGTAAAGGGGAACCCAAAGGTGCTGTAAGTGACTGCAGCATGAGAGGAAATCAAAAAGCTAAGGAAAATGTTTTACTTTTGCTTAAAAAGCTACTTCTTTGTGTCAGTTGGTGACTGTAATTTGTGTGGACTGTGTGAAATGTTTCTGTGTATACAAATATGAGGGGAACCCTTTTTGGTGTCATTCTGATTTCTCACTGCTGGCGTGGTTGCTAGAGAAGACTGGATTGGCGGGATGGCAGATGCGTCAGCGGTAGTTGGTGCAGCAGGCCTGTCCGCCTGTAGGTTGGCGGTCTTGCGACTCAACAGAGAAAAATTTAGAGGTCATCCCCGTCTGACAACAGCCGGCCTTCCTGCAACAACACAAATGACACAGCTCAACAATAACGTTGCTTACCCTGGTACAAAAGAAAAATCAGGTGCGATAAACTAATCTACCTTTTCATTAACGAACAGACTGTAATGCAGTGAGATCAGCATATTCCTCACTGCCTGAACATGGTATTTACACCTATAAAAGTTAAATTTAAAGCTTTTTAAGACCTTTTTAAAGCAACTTTATCACATTTAGGACCTCACGCTTGTAAAGCGCCATAATGCAACTAAAATGACTGAAGGTTTTGAGTCACCAGTAAAGCTCAAAGTTAAGATTACACTTCCTCAGAATTGATGTTGCCTCTAGATTATTAAGCCATTCAAGTAAACTACCTGAAACTAGCCTCCACACAAAAAGTTACAATTTAACAGAAAAAGTTGCAAATTTACAAATAAACAGTCACAAAATGATGAGGGGAAAAAAGTCACAAAAAAGTTGCAAATTTACATGACATCAACAAGAAAAAAGTCATTAATTTATAACGAAAATAGTCAAAAGCTAAAAGTCACAAAATTACAAGGGAAAAAAAAGTCAAGTTTACACTAGAAAAAAAAAAGCTGCAATTTTAGGAGAACACGAGCACCCTGAGGCAAGTGCAATATCCCTTGCCTCTGTTTTCTTTGAAGATCCTGACAGAGAGCAGTTTTCAGGGTACCAAGTTTGATGACCCTAGCTTTACTCATTGTACAGTAATAAGATATAGGGAATATTAACCTTGACCTTTTGACCCCAAAGCCATATTAAGAGGACAGGATCCCAAGGTGAACCTGTGTAGCAAGTTTGGTGGCCCTAGCTTTCTTTGTTGTTGAGATATAGCTTATAAGCCATTTTGATGTTGATCCTTGACCTTCCATCCATCCATCTTCTACCGCTTAATCCTTTCGGGTCACGGGGGGCTGGAGCCTATCCCAGCATCTTTGGGCGACAGGCAGGGTACACCCTGGATGGATCGCCAGTCCATCGCAGGGCCAACACAGAGAAACAGACAACCATTCACTCTCACATCCACACCTAAGGACAATTTAGAATCCCCAATTGATGCCAATTAACCTAACCTGCATGTCTTTGGCATGTGGGAGGAAACCGGAGTACCTGGAGTAAACCCACGCAGACACGGGGAGAACATGCAAACTCCACACAGAAGGGTCACCAATGGTCTGGGGGTGGGATCGAACCCACGATGGTCAAGGGTGGACTTGATCCCATGACCTTCTTGCTGTGCTGCCACTGTGCTAACCACTGTGCCACCGTGCTGCCCAGATCCTTGACCTTGCAATTCAAAATCCATAGTCAGACTTCAGGATCACAGGGAGAACCTGTGTATTAGGGCTGTCGCGGTAGAGGAATTTCCTCTGTGGTGACAGTGGACAGCTCAACACTGCGGTATGCAGTATTATTGCAAATGTTTTTAGGACCCTGTGGTTTCGTAATTTAAACAGGGTTTTTAACTTACTGTATGTGGCAAATGAGGGAAGCTGTGAGAGTCTCGCTGCAGCTCCGCTCTCAACTTTATGTGTGTATGTTACAACTGTGCGGAGCTCTGCTCTTTCTACAGGCATAAATTGCTGATTCCGTTAAAAAAAAAAAAAAACTGATCATTTTCATAAAACAGTGGTGGTAACTACAGGGTGTGTGGACTGGCGACTGCAGCGATATTCAGCTTATAAGCAGGACAGTCTCCGTACAGGACCCTGCGTGGCTCTTGTCTCCGTAATTTTTGCCGCTGTCCGAAAAATCTCGTTCAAACAAGCTGCTCTTCGAGCTCACACACAGAGCATACACAGTCAGGATCATATACACTCCACTCAGAGAGAAATAACACGCTTTGTGCCCGTTCAGTGCTCACTGTTACGGCTGTATTTAACAAGGAGTCCAAACGCTTTCACTACTAGCTGCCTGCTGCTGGAGTCTGTCTGGAAAAAGTGCCCCAAACGGCAGCAGCACCGTGTGCTGTGGAAGCTTCTAGAGTACCAGGTGCAAACATGCTGTTGGCAATAAAAATACACTTCATTTAGCAATTTATTTAATAATCAATAGGGGCACATAAGTGAACAACGAGTTATAGCCACACACACACAAAAAAAGTGAACACCGTGGTTGTTGCGGTTGGTCATTTTCCTCCATGGTAGGCACGTCCATAGCACAGTATTACATAATTGTGATTATCAAGACAGCCCTACTGTGTACCAACTTTGGTGACCCTAGCTTTACCTGCTGTACAAAAATAAGGCATAGGGAATATTAACCTTTGACCCCAAACCCATAGTCAGAGGTCAGGATCCCAAGGTAAACCTGTGTATCAAGTTTGGTGGCTCTAGCTTTACTCGTTTTATAGTAATAGTAAATTTAGCATTTGCTATTGTGCAAATGGAATGTTAACTTTGACCTTTTTACCCCAAACCCATAGTCAAGTCAGGGTGCAAATCATCCAAGATGCATCTTAGATACAACTACTTTTATCAATTTGAAAAGCCTACATCATTTCTTTCAGTAGTTACTGTGTTTAGAAGATTTAGGGAAAATATGACCTCTGACCTCAAGGTCATCCGATCAGAGTCAACTTGCAATATGCGCATCATCAGTGTATATCAAACTATGGTACCAAGTTTCAAAACATTTGGAATAAAACTGTAGGAGGAGTTGATTTCACAAGACAGTTGCTGTCTATAAAGTGAGGTGAAACAGGAGGTCATAGGTCAGGGGCTACAATTCCTGCAAAAATCATCCAATCAGAACCACACTGCAATATCCACATCATCAATGTATATGAAACCCTGGTACCAAGTTGCGAAACAATCGGAACAAAACTGTAGGAGGAGTTTTCACAAAAGTGGGATAGACAGACGGACTGACCTATAACATAATCCTCCTTCGGTCTTCGCCCAAAGCGCTCTTTGACCCCTTTGGGCTTTGACCGGTGGGGGATAAAATGAGAGGGGAAAAAAAAACATCGAAATGTACATGAGAAAAGTCACCAACTTCCAAAAAAGAAGTCACAAATTAGGAAATACTAGTGCATACCTGTGCACACCCGTGCATCCCCATAGAAAGCAAGTGCAAGCACTTCTGTATGCCTGTAGAAAGTTACTGTTACCATGGCAACAGTAACCATGGTGAAACCTGCCTTTGATCTTTGACGTCACCACTCGTTCAGTGATGACTGACTGCCTTTGATCTGTGATGGCTGCCTTTGATCTTTGATGATGTCATAGCGAGTCCTATGATCATGAGTGATGCCTGTCGATCTTTGAAGATGTCATAGGGAGGTCCTATGATCGCGAGTGATGCCTGTGATCTTTGATGATGCCTTAGTGAGTCCTATGATCTTTTAGCGAGTCCTATGATCGTGAATGATGCCTGCCTTTGACCTCATAGCTTTACTCCTTTTATAGTAATAGTAAATGTAGCATTTACCATAGTGCAACTGAAATGTTAACTTTGAACCTTTGACCCCATAGTCGTAGTTAAGTTGTCCAAGATGTGTGTTAGATACATCTCCTGCATCGATTTGAAAAGCCTACATCATTTCTTTCATAGTTACTGTGTTTAGAAGATTTAGGGAAAAAATCTGACCTGACCTTTGACCTCAAGGTCATCCGATGAGAGTGAAATTGCAATATACGCATCATCAGATTATATCAAACCATGGTACCACATTTCAAAACAATCAGACCAAAACTGTAGGAGGAGTTGATTTCACAAGACAGTTACTGTCTATGAAGTGAGGTAAAACAAGAGGTCATAGGTCAGGGGCTATAATTTCCACAAAAAATCATCCGATCAGAACCAAATTGCAAAATGCGTATCCTCAGTATACAGTGGATATAAAAAGTCTACACACCCCTGTCCAAATGCCAGGTTTTTGTGATGTAAAAAATGAGACCAAGATAAATCATTTCAAAACTTTTTCCACCATTAATGTGACCTATAACCTGTACAACCCAATTGAAAAATAAACTGAAATCTTTTAAGGAGAAAAATAAAAAACTTACAATAACCTGGTTGCATAAATAGGCACACTCTGTTGTAACTGGGGATGTGGCTGTGTTCAGAATTAACCAGATCACATTCAAACTCATGGGAATCAGCACACACCTGCCACCATTTAAAGTGCCTCTGATTAACCCCAAATAAAGTTCAGCTGTTTTAGAAGGCTTTTCCTGACATTTTTGTAGTCACATCTTACAGCACAAGCCATGCTCTGCAGAGAGCTTCCAAAGCATCAGAGGGACCTCATTGTTCAAAGGTATCAGTCAGGAGAAAGGTATAAAAGAATTTCCAAGACATTAAATATACCATGGAACAGTGAAGACAGTCATCATGAAGTGCAGAAAATATGGCACAACAGTGACATTACCAAGAACTGGACGTCCCTCCAAAACTGATGAAAAGACTAGAAGAAAACTGGTCAGGGAGGCTGCCAAGAGGCTGACAGCAACACTGAAGGAGCTGCAGGAATTTCTGTCAAGTACTGGCTGTTTAGTGTATGTGACAACAATCTCCCATCTTCTTCATATGTCTAGGCTATAGGGTAGGGTGGCAAGATGGAAGCCTTATCTTATGAAGAAAAACATCCAAGCCTGGCTACATTTTGCAAAAACACATTTGAAATCTCCCAAACGCATGTGGGAAAATGTGTTATGATCCGATGAAACCAAGGATGAACTTTTTGACCATAATTTCAAAAGGTATATTTGGCACAAACACAACATGCTCATCACCAAAAGAACACCATACCTACAGTGAAGTACGTACATCAACAACACCACTGGAACGGTGTTAGTGTCGGACAATGTTCCGCTCGAAGTCTGTATTTTCATTCCGTTTTGGCAGCTTCATCTTTATTTTATTCAACTACCCGAAGAGGGGACAAAAAAAAAAACATCCGTTCAATGCGACAAGAGCCAAAACCCCCCAGCAGAGGTCCATGCAACAAGAGTTACAATGCAGGTAAAGTGACTTCAGCATAGAACCCAACATCTGTGTGCACTTAAGCTGTAACGGTTTATATATTATTTTCTAGTAATATTTGATACAGAACAAAAAAAATATTTTAGACTTCCGGTCTGGACACCATGATGGTAGCAGCTTAACGCTGAAGCTCTCAGATCCCATCCGTGAAAATACCATGAAAATCAGATTTAACGGATTTATGGAAGAGTGAAAATCAAAAGAAAGTTATTATGCCTAAAGGAAAACAGAAGAAATCAACATTTACCAGGCCAAGACATGCATCGGCCGGAGAAACTGACCTCGAAGACAATAACCTCTTGGAAATGGAGGAGCAAAATGAGGCTAGCAACACGGCTAGCTTAAAAACGATACTTCAAGAATTAAGAGAATTTCGCCGAGAGTGTGGGGCCGAATTTTGTCAACATAAAGACGAAATAAAAAGGACAAACAATAGAGTGGACCAGGCTGAGGACCGAATCATGTTAGCAGAGGAAAGAATAAAAGGTCTGGAAGAAACCACGTTGGAATTACTTAAACGACAGACAATACTGGAGGCTAAGCTAACCGACCTGGAAGGAAGACCAAGAAGGGACAACATAAGAATTCATGGTCTGAAAGAAGGAGTCGAGGATGGTTTCACCACAATGGCTGCATGCGTGGAAACCATACTGAGAGAAAAGTTGGAAATTCCCCAATCCACCGACTTGAAAATAGAAAGGGCGCACCGTTCATTAGCCCCAAGGCTGTTGGCGGAAGCTCCCCCGCGGTCGGTGGTGGTGAAGTTTTCCAACTTCAGAACAAAAGAAGAGGTTTTGAGACTGGCTTGGCAGAAAAAAGGATTTATGCATCAAGAAAGAAAAGTTTTTGTGGAGCATGACTACGCCCCGGAGGTCCTTAAAAAACGTCGGGAATACAATGACGCTAAAAAGGTACTAAGAGAGAAGAAACTGCGCTTTCAAACTAGGGGTGGGTTCAAAAGATCAATATATCGATATGGATCGATCCACGTTTGACTGAGCCGATATCGATCCACAAAATCCGCGGATCGATCTTTTAATATTAATATATTTTAATATAATATTTTTACGTTTGTGAACGTCTGCTGAGTATAATCGGGTCGAAACTGGGTCAGTGAGCCAGGAACAATGGCCGAGAACCATAAACAACCGATGCGCTAACGGAGCTAGCAAGCTAACGGATATGCTAGTTCTTCTTCTGTGGTATTAAAACGGTTCTCATCCGGCAAGAGTTTCCTGCCGCGCGTGCTCTTTCGTGTTTACATGACGCGGAGTTAATAACGTGCGTGTCTCTTAATTTAGCAGCAAAAGTCACCGTAAAGACTGTCCTCAACAGCTTCTTAATATTTTTCATAAAGCGGGGATAAACGGACTTTTACTCCGTGCAGCGCTGTGTTGGAACATCAAGTTGACGACTGATAAATGGAAAATGCGCGGAGGCTGAAACCCGTGAAGCAGAGGGAGACTTGGAGCTGCTGAGACTGTAAGTATAATATTTGTTTGTTTTAACGTTTGTGTCGTCAATTAATAATTTTATCTGGCATGATGATGGTTTCTTTTACAAACTATGGACACAGAGAGAACTGTTGGTTAAGCGCTGTGAATAAATGCAGAATTAAGGTATATTTTATGAGATTATGGACTTCTGCCACTTAAGAGATGTGAAGAGAATAAATCACAATAAAATTAATAAAGGCTGCAGTACAACAAGCTATTTTTACTCAGTAGAACTAAATTGAAATGAACAAACCTTCTCAGGAAATGAATTGAAACCCTTTTCAAACACTGAAAGTTAATTTGTAGTTAAAATATAAAAAAAACCCCCTAAATTATTAAACCCTACTGTGGTGTGGCGATCTAAAAATATGAATGTTAATTTTACTGTGAAATCTATTCTTTTTATCTGCCTTCAGATGTGTGAAGACTGGAAGCTTCATTCTTACTGAGACCTTCTGAAGGTCAGAGGTCGTCAGTGGAGGAACCATCCCTGCTTCATGTGGATTTCAGCACAGAAGAAGACCTTCAAATTCAAGATTCAAGGAGGTGCTGCCATCATTTTCTCCACACTAACATGCATTCAATGCAATTTTGTTGTTATAATGACAAATTCTTTTATTTCTTTTTTTAAAGTTCTCAGCAAGAACACAATATTGGACTTCCAGTTATGGCGGCCACGTAAGAAGGACACGTATCACTCTGCTCTGCTCCTAGAGAAAAAAAATTGGCAAATAACTCTCTCATTTGGGACAGAACCTATCCCAGCGTTTGGGCAAGGATATGTCGGTGAAGCCTAAGGCTGGAAAATCAGGTAGAGGAAAAAGTGAACCGCCGAAACAGTCCAAATTAACGGACTTTCACGTCCGTGACGCAGCAAATAAAGCTCCAGATATGGCAGAGGAAGCTAGCAGCGGCGCGGTGACTGCGGGCAACGGCACAGGTGCAGTGCTCGCTGCCATTAGTTCAATGAGAGCAGACTCTTCCGCTAAATTTGATGGGATTATGGCAGCGTTGGAAGGAATGAGAAAAGAATTGGGTGACTGTGTGGAACGAATGGCGCAGGTGGAGCTTCGTGTTTCCAGTGTTGAGGATGACGTCGCCGGCCTTCAATTAAAGGTGTGCACTTTGGAAAAAAAAAATTAATGTCTGGAAGATAATGTCCTGGACTTGGAGTCCCGGTCGAGACGGAACAACTTGAGGCTGGTGGGTCTACCGGAGAGAACCAAGGGTCAGGACCCATGTTCCTTTTTGGAAAAGTGGATTCCAGAAGCGCTGAACAACGCAGAGCTGCAATCATCAGTCGTCCTAGAAAGCGCACACCGAATTGGCCCACCGAGAGATAAGGGACCACCGAGGACGCTTATTATGAAGTTCCTCAGCTACAGAGACAGGATGAAGATCTCCAACGCTGCGCGAGCCAAAGGAGAGATTAAACACCAGGACCAGCAGGTGCGGTTCTACCCAGATTTGGCCACAGGAATCCAACAATTAAGGAAATGGTTTGACCCCGTGCGTAAACAGCTGGGCAACCTTGGGATTCGTCATGGAGTGATTCACCCTGCAAAACTGTTGACCACGTATGGGGGCAGAACACACATCTTCAAGACCCCTGAGGAGGCGCAGGAGTTCATCAAGAAGATCCAAGAGAGACTGGTGGGAGCTAAACATGAACAAAATATAAGGTAGAATATTTAAGCATTTGCACAGGCACCTAATTGATCTGAAGCAAATAGCAAGTTTACAAAATATAGATTGTATTATATATTAAAAAAAAACCAAAAAAAAAAACCCTATGATGTACAAAGTTGCTAAAAATTTTGGAGTTAAGTTGGAAAACTACAGAAGAGAGTTAATGTTACGTCATTAAAAGCAGTAGAGTTAGGGTGATTGGGAGGATGAAGAAGGAGTGGTTTTGGCTGTTCCTCGTGGGTGTGGAGCGGTCGATGGCTATATCGGGAGCCGGAATTTTTCTTTTGATTTTGGGGGGATCACCACAAATGTGGGAAGGGGGAATTTGTTTGTGTGTAGTTTGTAGGATGAATGTTCAACCACTCATATTTTTGCTTCTCTATATGAGCATGTTTACACTGCAAGGTAATCCCAAACTCCCTATTGATCATAAACCAAAGCGTTAATCTTAATTTAACTTCATGGAATTGCAGAGGTCTACAAAATTTAAAAAAACTTAAACAAGTTATGAATAAAATAAAATAAAAGACATGGGTTCAAAAATTGTGTTTTTACAAGAAACTCATCTAATAGAGGAGGATGTAAAAAGAATTAGGAGTAGATGGCAAGGAAGTGTATTCACCTCATCATTTTAATCCCGAGCCAGGGGAGTTATGACTCTCATACATAAATCAGTCCCATTTCAAGTGAAAAATGTAATTGGAGACAAATTTGGAAGATATTTAATCATTCAAGGATCTTTGCTATTAGAAAATATAAATCTGGTGAACTTATATGGTCCCAATATAGATGATCAAAAGTTCTTTGCTAATTTATTTCTTATCTTATCATACTGTTTGACAGTCTGGGCTCAAGCAGCCCCTTCCACAATAAGACATATAGGTTCATTATATAATCAAACCCTAAAAATCTTGGACAAAAAGCCCATTAGGTGGCATCACTGTAATGTTTTAAAAAAAATACAACCTATTGAGTTTTGAGAGTTTCATTGACCTCTGTTTTCTGAAATTAACGTTCAAATGTCTCCATAAATCAGCACCCGAGCCACTTGCTGGTTCCATCCAAAGACAGGACAGCAGCAGAGCCACCAGGAGTTCTGTTAACAATAACTGTAAAATATTCCACCGCAGAACCACATTTGGACAAACAGCTTTCTCTATAAAGGGCAGTCATATCTGGAACACAATGCCAAATGAAATTAAAATAACGGACTTTAAAACATTCACTAAAAAGGTTAAAAACTGGCTGAAAAATAAACAAGAATGTACTCATGTATGAATTGATTGTCTACAAGGTGAGAGTGAATGAAGGGAAGGAATGAATGTGTTTGTTTATAGTGAGTGACAAAGGGAGGGAGGCCTGAAATAGGCAAATGTGAGTCAGGTTGTTATATTTGTGTATGTATAGTATTTATAATATTTATTTGTTTATAGTGAGTGACAAAGGGAGGGAGGCCTGAAATAGGCAAATGTGAGTCAGGTTGTTATATTTGTGTATTATAGTATTTATCATATTTATAATATTTATAATTGTGTATTTATAATCCTTTTGCATTGATGTATGTGGTTATTGTGTATTGTGTATTTTCTTTATTTCTTTCCTTTTCTTTACTTGATTCTCTTTTCTAAAGCCCATTCAGGGACAAGAGTTGCAAATTAGCTAATAGCTATACACTCCATGTGCAACACATCAGATTGATTGTCATTGATGAATTGTCTATGTTTATTGCACTGTCCCTGTCAAATAAACTAATCTATCTATCACTTACAGGGCAACATATACAGGGGATTTTAATTGTACATTGAATCCCCATATAGATAGATCAACAGGACTGGACTGTACGCACAATGGATGTAGGATGATCATTAATCATTTTATGAAAGAATTGAGACTGCTAGATATATGGAGAGAAATGAAACCACAAGTTAAAGCCTACTCTTGAGATTCTAATACCTACAAGACATTCTCACGTATTGACTATTTTTTGATCTCCACAGAATTAAGGTCCAAGATTCAAAACTGCTTTTATGATAACATTGTGATCTCTGATCATGCACCCTGCTGTCTAATATATGTAGATAAGAAATTGACAAAGGAACCAGGTAGATGGCAATTTCAGCATAAATGGCTTAAGGATGAGGAATTTGTTAAGTACATAGAAAAACAGATAGATGAGTTCTTTGATATCAATACTACACAAACATCAGCATGTATAAAGTGGGAGGCTTTCAAAGCTTTTATTAGGGGACATATTATTAGTTATACAGGTTCAAAATCTAGGAAGACTCGAGAGGAGAGAGTCTAATTGGAACATAAACTAAAAATTCTTCAAGAAAAAGTGTATGCAGGAAGTGATCCAAAGTTAGAGAACGAATTACTGATTTTGAGAGCTGAATATGACAAAAAATCAGCGAATAGAGCTGCCTCGAGTCTTCTAAGATTGAAACAATCTTTTTATGAACAAGGTGAAAAATCAGGAAAATTATTGGCATGGCAGATTAAACAATTAGAATTTAAAACACCAATTACCAGTATTATAAGTAACGGACAGGTAGTTATAGATCCTTTAGAAATTAATAGAGCCTTTAGAGATGACTATGAAAAATTATATGATACCAAAAATGAATCTGACTTAACAAAACTAAATGGGTTTTTGGACGGACTATCTATACCGTGTATTCCAAATGAAAACAGGGAGATACTGGAGTCTAAAATTAGTCAAGAAGAAGTTGGGCTAGCCAATGATAATATAAAATCAGGAAAAAGTGCAGGACCAGATGGTCTTCCAGTTAACCTTTATAAAAAATTTAAGAATAAATTAATAAAACCTTTTTTGGAAATGGTTTTAGAAGCATGTCAAAATAGTAATTTACCACCATACATGAATAATGCCTTAATTATACTGTTGCCAAAACCAGGTAAACCCTCTAATAAATGTGAAAATATGAGACCAATAAGCCTATTAAATGCTGACCTTAAGGTAATCTGTAAAATTTTAGCAAGACGAATACAAGAAATTTTACCAAATATTATTAATCGAGATCAGAATGGCTTTATAAAGGGAAGACAAGGCTTCCATAATGTAAGAAGACTATTTAATATTATTTATTCTAATAAAGAAGCACCGGATACAGCTCTCCTATCATTGGACGCCGAAAAGGCCTTTGATAGAGTCAAATGGCCCTTTCTTTTTGAAGTCTTACAAAGGTTTGGACTTGGAAATAATTTCATAAAATGGGTTCAGATAATATACAATAATGCTACAGCAGAAATCCTAACAAATAGCAATATCTCAAAATCAATAGAGGATGTCGACAAGGCTGTCCACTTTCACCTTTACTGTTTACTATGGCAATTGAACCTTTAGCGATGGCAGTACGTTTACATTCACAAATATATGGAATTAAAGTTGGACCAACACAACATAAAATCTCCCTGTATGCCGATGACATAATTTTGTTTATGTCGAATCTTAAAAAATCAATTCCGACCTTGTTGAATTTAATAAAGAATTTTGGGGAAATATCAGGATATAAAATAAATAAAACTAAATCTTCAATATTAATGCTAAATGAGACCCAGAGAAATCACCCAGCTCCTGAGGTAAATCAATTCAATGTTGTAAATCAGTTTAAATATTTAGGAATCCAAATTGTGCCTAAGCTAGAATTAGTCGCCAGTGCCAACTATGAAGCCTTAATGACAGACATTAATGAGTTAATTCAGAGATGGATGACACTACCAATGTCGATGATCGAGAGAATCAATATACTTAAAAGTAATATCTTACCTAAAATACTTTATTTATTTCAATACATTTCTTTACCACCACCTTCAGATCTATTCTCAAGAATTAAAAAAAAGTTAGTGGAATTTATATGGAACAACAGGAGGGCTAGATTACGTCTGTTCCTTACTATATTTACCATTTGATCGTGGAGGTCTGAAATGTTCAAACTTTATGTTGCATTATTGGTTGGCACAACTGAGGTCTATGATATATTTTTCATCAAATGATCTCCCTCACTGGACTGAAATGGAATCATACAATTTACCTTTACCTCTTCCCATATTCATATACTCAGATTCGGCAAAAAAATTACATAAACAAGTTAAAAATCCATTTGTAAAGCATATGATCAAAATATGGTGTGAAACTAAAAACTATTTAAAAGAACCATACTTATTGTCACAATTTAGCCCAATATGGGGTAATCAATATTTTAAACCAGGGAAAGCGGATGCTGTATTTAAAGTATGGAATTTAAAAGGGATTCAAAAGATTCAAGATTTATATCTGTCATGTGCAGATAACATAATGTCTTTTGAAGAGCTGAGGATCAAATTTAATCTTAATAGAACACATTTTTTTAAATATCTTCAGCTTAGGAACTTTATTCGATCAAATCAAAATAATGCTCTCACTCGACCTATTTATTCATCCTTGGAAAAAATGTTGAAAGATAGTAAGAGAAAGGGTATTATTTCAGAGTTTTATAACTCATTGACGCTATCCTCAAGTAAAAACTCACAGAAAAGATTGAACTACTGGAAAGAAGACCTGCAAACTGAAATTTCAGAGGAACAATGGGAATTGGCTTGTACAGAAGCTCAAACCAAATCAATAAATGTACGTCTTAAATTGATACATTTTCAATGGTTAATGCGGATGTATGTTACACCGGTGGAGTTAAATAGACATAACAAAAACATACCAGATACGTGCACAAAATGCATGGAAAGTAAAGGAACCCTATTTCATTGTGTATGGGAATGTAGAATAATAAGAATGTTTTGGGAAGAGGTGAGGGTAACAATTGAAAAAATAATTTCAAAACAAATCATATTGAATCCTAAATTGTTTTTGTTGGGTCTGTACCCAGAAAAGCATAACTTTAATAAAAGTGAAAGAGCATTCATAGACCTCAGTTTGCTTAATGTCAAAAAATGTATTGCACTACTGTGGAAAAAGACTCATAGACCAGATGTGACTCAGTGGTTAAGACAGATGTTAACAAACCTTCCACTAGAAAGAATAACATACATACTGAAATCAAAGGAAACTGTGTTTGAGAATATATGGAGACCTTTCATTGATTATGTAAAGAATTTAAACATAACTTTTGAAGAAGAAGGTGAATGATGTGTGTGGACCTTGTAAATTCCAAACTGGTGAATGTATAATATGTATACTTATGTAATGGATTGCCTAGACTAAACAGAGGAGCATTGTTGATGACTTGCTTTTGTTGGTGGTTGTTGGTGTTTTTAGTGCATTTTTTTTGTAGTACTTTAGTGTTAGTGTTTGATTGTTTGTGTCATGTTTGTTAAAAAAAAAAGTTCAATAAAGATATTGTGGAAAAAAAAAAGAACACAATATTGGTCTTTTTTTTTTTTTTTTTTTTTTACAATTTTACTGGGCATTTAATTCTAAATAAATCACTGTTTAACAAGAAATTTTTGGCAATCCTGTACTTTTCTTGTGGTGTTACACAGAATAGCATCACTGTAAACTATGGAAAAAGCAGCTGCTTTAAAATTTGTACTTCCTCACACAACTTTGAGTGCAAAAAAACTCTAAAAGTGCCATAACTTTTTGGAAAAATCCAGGCTTTTTGGGCCACAACAATCACAAAAACAGCTGACAAAATCCTGGAGGGACTGAAATACAGTGAGATTATGTATGCATGGTTCATGCATTGAATTTGTTTACTTACTCTGGGTGGTGAACTTGACACGACACACCCTTTGCACTAAAGAAAGCACCTGTGAGCACTTTATGAAATGATAAGTTAAATAACAAAAAGTGCATTATTGTAACTGATTTTGGGTCAGTTCTATATGTGATAATTTATGTATTAACAAAGTTAGAAGATTCTTGGTACAATTTGCAGCATTAGGTCTCAAAGATTTTTGTTTCATGGGAAGTAAAATGGCTATTAAAATGGTAATTCCCCAGATCGAATCGAATCGATTCAGAATCTCAAGAATCGGAATCGAATCGATTCTGGAAATTAGGGATCGTTCCCAGCCCTATTTCAAACCCCATTCCCGGTGAAGCTGAGGGTTTTTTATGGGGAAGAGACGTGTCTCTACAACTCGATGGAAGAAGCAACCAGGGATATGGTGAGAAGAGGGCTCCCGGTACCGGTGTATAAACCCGCAGCAGACCCAATCGAAAGACTCAAGGCTCAAACGTGGTGCACACAGAGACCCTAAAAATCCACGGGCCAGCAGCGGGAAACCCAGCACCAGGACTATAAGGAAAAACTGGACGCTTTCAGGAGGGAATAACGATATTTTTAGTCAATATGCACATCCAACCCTCCTCCTACAAGGTAACAAACATTAAAGGAGATGCAGAATCAGCAAATATGAGGTGGTAAAATATTTCATGGAACAGTCATAATATTAGAAACAAATAAGTCTTAAAAAAAAAACTTGTTAAAATAGAAATGTGACAATGAACCACATGAACTCTCCACACTAACAAATACTGTATTACCGTGATTGTTTGCTGTGATGGTGGTAGGAGGCAGCGCATAATTTCATAGGGTATAGGCATAAAAAACAAAATTATACAAGTTCGGATTAGGATCTGAAAATCACGTTAAAAACATGGGACAACTTACAGGGGTAAGAGAGGGCCCTCAACACGTAACAAAGTTTGAGGAATTTCCCTCAGAGCCAACACACCATCAAGGCTCCTCTAAGGTCACTAAAAAGACCTTAGTCCAGGAAGATCTTTTGACAGTTTTATGTTTTAAAGTTTTATATATTATGTTCTTAATGTTTTTTATGTTCTTAATGTTCTTTCAGTTTTTGAGTAGCATAAAAGAGGGCCACTATACTATTTACTAAATAAGACAATACAATGGAGAAACAGGGTTCAACCAAAATAATCTCATATAATGTAAAAGGGATCCTGAATCCAGTTAAAAGATCCAAGATTCTAGGCAAAATGAAAAAAGACAAAGCAGGAATAATATTTTTACAGGAGACCCACCTAACAAGACTTGGAACACACTAAACTTAATAGACAAGGGTTTAAACTGATCTCTTCATCTTCATATAAGTCAGGGAGGAGGAGGGGGTAGCAACATTGATCTCAACCAAAATTATATTTGGAAAAAAAAAATCAGAGCACAAAGATAAAGAAGGGAGATTTAGCATGGTACTTGGTTGGCTAGAGGGAGAAGATATCACACTGCTGAATGTATATGCACCTCCAGGGGCTAACTGGAAATTTTATGAAAATGTATTTGACCTAATGATAACTAAAGCCCAAGGTTTAGTGATATGTGGTGGAGACTTCAATTTAAGACTGAATCCATACTGGGATGCATCAGGTAATTCTCCACATCAAAATAACACTCAAAGTATAAAAACTAGGATGCTACTAAATGAAATGGGAATCTGTGACGTGTGGAGGGAATTCAACCCCAGTGTAAAAGATTATACATTTTACTCAGCACCGCATTCATCATATTCAAGGATTGACTATTTTTTATGTTTTATAGAGATATTGGAAGAGTAAAAACATGTAAAATAGGACTGATGGATCTCTCTGACCACAGTCCGATCTATATGGACTTAACCACTTGCACTCCGGGCAATTTTCCTAAAAATGCCAAAAAATAACGTGCCCAAAGTAAATCGAAAGCTGTTATTCAACCCTTTGCAGCATCTTCATGGGGTTGGTCTCATTTAAAAGAAAACACTTTGAATTTTTTGGCAAAAAAACCAATCTCTCTACGTGCTCCGGCCACTGAGTTACAGTCATCTAAACATACTGAACTTGAAGAAAAAAAAAATTGGACAGTGTTTTTTTGGATACAAATGCTTGTAAATAACACACAGCTGTCCGATCCGGCTGGAAAATGCAACAGAAATGTAGAACCAAGTGTTATCCAGCTGAGATCCAAATTTGGTAACAATACCACAAAAAATGAATATTTTACACAGCTTTGTTCTCAGGCTGTTCCCAGGCGTTTTGGAACTGTGCCAAATTGTGCCAAATGGCACAGTTTGGAAAAACGTCTGTAATTTTTGAATAATTCAATGTAGAATCTTCATTTTAGGCTCTAATGAAAGGTCACACTCAGGGCTGTGTCTGTGTGTGTGGGCGGGGGGTCGTTCCCCCCCCCCCCCGCTACCAAGGACCAAATTCGGCCCTCGCTACATGACGGATTACACTCCTTGCATGCTTTCACAGCGGCTCCCCCCCCCCCTCGCTACTGTGTGTGTGTGTGTGGGGGGGGAAAACCGTGAACGGACAGTGAACGCCCCCCCCCCCTCGCTACAGAAGAGGGCCATCGCTACATGATGGAATAGACTGATATGCTTCCCCCCGCGGACCGGGGGGCGTTCGGACCGTGCCCCCCCCCCGCTCCTCTTCTGCAGCGGGGGGGGGGGGGGCGTTCACGGTCCCAACACGGCAAATGAACCGTTTATCACGGCGCACGCACTTCGTACTTCGTGCGCAGTACAGTTGTAATTTACCGATCGGTCAAAAGTCATTTTTGGATTACAGTTTTCAGGGATAAATAATAATTTAGCTTATAACACCTTACCTCTTCAAAGCAGCAGAGTCGCGGCGAACATCTCTTCCCCCATTGTCAGACGAACGCGACGCTACTCCGCTCGTGGATCCCGATCAACATAATTCCATTATTGCCGTTTTGGCGAATGATTTACGACTTTTGTCGTCGGCCTCCGTCTATTCTGCTGGAATGAGTGCAGGTCCCACTTGTGGGTGTTCTCCATGCTGCTGGGTGAGCCTGGGTCTGTAGTAGATTCGTCCAGCGTCCTTTGTTTTCATCTGTTGCAACAGTAAATCTCTTCACAGCCAGAATTTCTGTGCTTCAATTGGCTCCTGCGTTCACAGTAGGCGGGTCCTCCTTCCTAGATTTTCATTCAGTGGTTCTTCAAGGTTTCAGAAACCCAATTCAAGGCTCTTATTAGTCGAATGAGAGGTCAATCAGATGAACTAATTTGTTCGCGGCTGTCTCTGCAGTTTTTTTTTCAGTGGCGCTTGGACGCCACTACATCACCATCACCACCATCATGCATCCAAGCGCGCACGAGGGCGCTCTCGTGCGCCCTCGTGCGTCATAGGACGCAGAGACTTGCCCGCCCGCGGAACAACGGAGTGCAAGTGGTTAAATATCCAAAAATACACAAATAATACATTTTCTTGGAGGTTAAATTCAAATGTGCTGAAAGGACCACTGAAAGATGAACTGGAGTCAGATATTCTCAGATAGTTGGAAGAAAATGATAATGGAGAAGTATCCCCTTTAACACTGTGGGATGCATGCAAAGCTGTAATAAGGGGAAAGATTATTACAAAACTGGCACTCCAAAAGAAATTGAGACAAGAAAAACTAATCACATTAGAGTCAGAACTTAAGAAACTAGAAAAAGAGAACAAAGATAACACTCATTCTAATAACTCGCTCAAAATTAAGGAAATAAAAAAACAAATAAACGAGATCTACACAATAGAAATCCAGAAGAAACTTACATTTCTGAAACAAAAATATTATGAAACAGGTAGCAAATTGGCAAAATTACTAGCCTATAAATTGAGGAAACAACAAATGGAGAGAGCAATCTACAAAATCAGAGACCCAGTATCAAAGGAAATAAAAATTAGAATTCAGGAAATTCATAAAAGCTTTGAGAATTACTACAATCAGAATCAGAATCAGAATCAGAATCAGCTTTATTGGCCAAGTATGCACAACACATACAAGGACTTGTACTCCCTCAAAAAACACAAAAAAGACACATCCGAAGCCTTCCTAAATACATTAAATCTTCCCCAACTTACTGAGTCACAAAAGAAAAAACTATTGGCAGAAATACAACCTAAAGAATTAGAAAAAGCAATTATGAAACTTAAAGCTAACAAATCCCCAGGAGCAGATAGTTATACAGCAGAGTGGTACAAAACTTTTAAACGGCAACTATCTCCTCCCCTCCTGAAAACATTTAACTATGTCCTCCACACAGGGGAAATCCCCCCCTCCTGGAGAGAAGGGGTCATTGCAGTCAAACCTAAACCTGAAAAGGATAAATTAGACGGCTCCAACTACAGACCAATCGGTGTGTTAACCTTCCTCTTGTGTTAGGGTCGGCACCGACCCGTTTTAGTTTATTGGATCAAGGCTTTTTGACTTTGTCAGAAACCTTGATTTCAACAAAATTAAACAAAAAAATTTTTTTTCACTACATTATAAAATGCTCTGGTTGAAATTATGTCCTTTGTGTTGTTAGGGTCGGTTTCAACCCGGTTATAAAAATAAGATTATAAAGCAATAATTAGAGCCAAAATTGAAATCGTAAGTGCACTGTCAGCCTAACAAGGTAACCAAGAGAAGACAAAAAAAATTGGATGATAGGTTATTGTTTTTAATATATTTTAAAGCTGATTTAAGACACGGGTCGAAACCGACCCGTTAACACCGGGGATGGTAACAGAAGGCTAACATAGGAGGAAGGTTAAATCAGGACTATAAACTTTTTACCGCTATCCTTGCCAAAAGGTTAGAAAATATACTGACAGACTTAATTCATTTAGACCAAACAGGTTTTATTAGACAGACACAAGATAACATTAGACGCACTTTACACATAATTCATCATATAAAAAAATATAATTTAAATGCAGCCATACTGGGATTAGACGCTGAAAAAGCATTTGATTCGGTTGACTGGTCTTTCCTATATAGAATCTTATCCAGTTTCAATTTTCATAACAACTTCATCAGAACTATCCAGGCATTATATAAAAAAACAACAGCTAAAATAAGGATTAACGGTAAATTATCTTCATCTTTTGAACTGGAGAGAGGATGTCGTCAGGACTGCCCCTTGTCGCCACTGCTCTTTGCAATCTTCATAGAACCTCTGAGCCAATGGATAAGACAGAATCAAAAAATTCAAGGTATTACACTTGGTCAGAAGGAACATAAAATAGCACTCTTTGCTGATGACATTTTAATATACCTGGGGCAGCTGGACACCTCTTTTCCAAAACTAATCTCAGTTTTTTCAGAGTATGGAGAGTTATCGGGGTACGAATTAAACATGCATAAAACCCAAATTTTAACATTCAACTATAACCCAAATCAATATTTACTAAGCAAATTCAAAACTAACTGGGAGATGGAATCTAAGAAATGTCTAGGGGTCAATATCCCGAAACAACTCAACAAATTTATAACACTAAACTATGATCCACTGATGGCAAAAATAAAATCTGATCTAGCAAGATGGAATATGATACCATTCTTGGGTACTGCACAAAGAATTGAAGCAGTCAAAATGAATATACTTCCACGTCTTCTATACCTTTTCCAAACAATACCGGTAGAACCTCCCAAAAAAACATGGCAAGAAATGGACAGAAGGATCTCAAGATTCATATGGCAGGGCAAGAGACCTAGAATCAAATATAGAACCCTACAGCTAAACAAAGACAAAGATGGGCTCGCGCTGCCAAATATCAAGGGACTATTTTAAAGCTGTGCAAATTAAAACTTTAGTAGAGATATGTAACCCATCCTACACTGCACAATGGAAGGAAATAGAATGCCAAATAACAAGTGACATTCCCCTACAGGTGATAATAGGGAATAATGCCTTACCTAAACATTTGAATAACACTAACCCGTGGATAGAGACCCCGCTAAAAATTTGGTTTAAGATAGAATCAAACTAAAGAACCCTATCGATTATTGCAATGGATTTCCTATGATCAGGATTTTACTCCTAATAAAACAGACACTAGATTTAAAAAGTGGAAAGAGAACGGACTGATAAAATATTACGATTTTTTTTAAAGGGCAAACTTTAAAAAGTTTTGAAGATTTCAAAAAACAAGGTCTAATAAATCAAGACCTTTACAGGTTCTTTCAACCTAGACACCACATAAACAAAATACTTAAAAAGGAGGTTTTGGAAAGGGCCCAGTCAGGTGTTCTGAAGGTTTTCTTAATGGCATATAAAGGGATCCCAGGGATCAAATACATCTCTAAAATATACCATGGTCTTCAAGATTTAAAAGGAGACAACACATCATATATATATATATATACTGTATATATATATATATATTTTTTTTTTTATTACTTATTTTGTACCCGTAGGTAGATTTGTTTTGCAGTCTGGTGACAAGCCACCAGCTGCCGGTTGCTGCGTGCGCAAGCGCCCCGTATCCCTAACCTGCATGTTTTTGGTATGTGGGGTGAAACTGGAGAAATCCCGGAGTAAACCCACGCAACACGGGGAGAACATGCAAACTCCACACAGATCACTGTTGGTCGGGGGCAGGGATCGAACCCACGATCTCACGACCCCCGCGATCCCCCGGCCGAGGGTAAACTGTGCTGCCATAGTGCTAACCACTGCGCCACCATGCAGCCAATATATAAAAGAGAAATGGGAAAAAGAGGGAAATTTCACTTTACAACTGGAAATATGGGAAAAGCTAAACAAACAACAGTGGAAAAGTACCTCATCCCTGCTGTGGAGAGAATTTGGATGGAAAAATTTGGTAAGATTTTTCAGAACACCTGCACAAAACAAATTTACTCGTAAAGGGTTGAATTGTTGGCGCCTGTGTGGTGAAAAGACTGCAAATCATTTTCATGTGTTTTGGTCATGCCCAGTTATCCACCAATATTGGACTAATGTAGAGACAATATTGGGGAAAATATTCAAAGTAACAGTTCCCTTTTCTTTTGTAACTTTGTATTTGGGTTTACTACCGGAATCACTGGAAAGACGAGGAGAAAAATACTTATTCAGTGTTTTAATATTGGCAAGTAAAAAAGCACTAACAAAAAAATGGATGTCGAGAGACTGTCCTGCACCTGAAGATTGGATTAACGTGATTCAGGACATTTATTTGATGGAAAAGTTGACATTTGCACTGAGACAGGACATGGATGGGTTCTTGAACTTTTGGCAATCCTGGAACGCATATGTGTCTTCCATCAGATCTAATCTTTGACAAACACCATTTCAATAATGGCACCTCTCTTTGTTCCAATGCTACTCAGATGTTTTTTTTATTTTTCTTCTCTCTGTCTCTCTCTCTTTTTTTTAATTTTCCTTTTCTTTCACTTAAAAAAGGGTGTTGTAATAATTTTTTTTCAAGTTTGTCAAAAAACAAAAAAAGGGAATATGTGATGAAAATGTAAACAATGCAATGCTGTAATGACATGTATACCCTTTACAAAAACTTAAAATAAAAAAAAAAATTAAACTAAATCTGAGCTGGTGTTTATAAACAGGAGAAATAAGAGTTTTTGTTTTGTTTTTTCTGAATATGTTGAAGGTAAATAATGCTGGCCTGTAAAACTCTCCTTTTTGCATGAATTTAAAAAAAACCCCAAAAACCTGTATTCTGCAATATTGAGGAAAATATCGTTATCGTAAAACACAGAAATATCGTAATTTAATTTTAGGCAATACTGCCCACCCCTACCTAAGACACGTGCATTTTTAAACTGAAGTGGAGGGAAACAGACTTCATTCTTTGGAAAATTTCTTTTGCACATTCAAGCTTTCAAGTATTTAAAGTTATAAATGCTTTATGGCATTGACTTGCAAGGCAGCAGTCAGACTGTCTAATGTGTCCGCTACCCAAACACCCTGAACAGCTGATCATGGACAACATCTCACTCACTCCTGTTCCAACCGAGAGACTGTGGAGAATACGGAAAGTAGAGAGAAACAGCCCGACTGACAGAATCAAAGCAGGTCCATCTTTAAGCACACAAAACAGAGGAGCCTGACAAAGATAAACATTATGGACTACTACGGCATGTTTCTGGTGCAGTCTGCACTGTGCAGGTATGTAAATCATTCTCGCTTTTGTGAGTGGAACTTTCACAGTAAAACCTACCATCCCATCTCATAAACCTTCAAAAAAGAGTGAGCAGCTTTGAACGTAGACACATAATAATAATGATAATAATAATAATTAGTGACAAATTATACTTTTCCCACTCGTTATTAGACTCCCAAGTTTTAATTATGTTGGGTAAACTGAAATATTTCCACATATGTGGATAAACTTGATTACTTGATAATGTGAGTTTTGTTAAGCAAAGGAGAAAAACACATACTTTCGGCACTTACATATTGTTAAAGAACTTTGTCTGATGTGGGCTTTCATTTTATTTTACTATGCAGCCAATTCATAAATGACATTTAACACTAATTGTTAGGGGTGGGAATCTTTAGGCACCGCAGGATTCCAGCTGATTACGATGCATCTTTTTTTTCCTCCCCCTAACATATAAATATTGGAAAAAGAAATTTCTGCACTTCATCCCAAAGAAACTGTAGCTGGTGCTTTTCAGCTTAAGGACATCACAATCACAGAGGAAAAGAGTCTAGAGAACACTGTCAGATTCGCAGCCTTTATTGGTGCTAAGACTAACACACATACATCCTCTTCAGTCTTCTTAGGTCCAAGAGTAAATACTGATTTCTACATTTATTATATTTTTCAGGACATTGCATATTAATGGACACTTTACATGTAAATATGCCAAACTGTAGCCAGAGCTTGTTTGGTATATCCTTCTTAACTGTTCTAATTCACATGTGGCAAGGAGTGGAAGATGTCAATAACATTTTTCAAGTGCATAATATATAATAACGTTTCAAACACAGTCTTCTTCAGAGTCAAACACAGAAGTGTTGTGTTAGTCCTTACACCAATAAAGGCTGTGAATTTAACAGTGTGAACTGCCTATTTTCCCCTGTGAAAGAAATATTAGACTTCTAATGAAAAATAGAAGCATTCCTACCTGGTGGTTTCAGTCTTTCCATGTTTTGGTCTAGTTGCAGCTGTGCAGGTTGGGTGACCCGCTTGCCACAGCCGTGTTTCACACATGTGCATTGAATGCAATCTATAGTCCATATGTCAATGCAGGATGACTGAGATGCTCCAGCAAACTAATTTGAACACCCATAATTAAATGAAATGAGGAGTTTTTTTGCCAGTATTGAGTGGCGTGACCATAGATATGAACATACAGTATTTATATGCCACAACATGTACTGTCTAGGTGGGTGCCAACTTCCGTGTTTAAGAGTCCACTTTTTTTGTTCCACCAAAATTAATTACACTATTAATCTATGACCCATATATTCAGATAGCAAGCCAGCGATGCCCTAGCTAGAACACCTAGACCAAAACAGAATCCAGCAGGAGTCTCTCTACAGTGTTGTGCACAATGCCAAAGATGTTTGGGCAGGCGCCAACTTCTGCATTTAAGGTTCCGCTTTTTTTTCCGTCAACATAAAATTATGCAATAAATACATATTTAAGAATTAGGATTTTGCTATTTGTGTATCAATTCAGAATCGTTCATATCTGCATCGAGATGCATCAGATAAATGATTATTTCTCCCACCCTTATTAATTGTCCCTCTAGTGCAGGGGTCACCAACTGGCAGACTACGGTCTGGATCCGGACCCCATGAGTCCTCCGTCCAGACTCCAAAACCTTTTGATAGAATTTGGGGAAAAAGGATTCTGTTTACAAAAAAACGGAAATGAAATGCTGTATCGGTGACTGCCCAAACAGTTTATGGCATGAGCCCTTTGGTGTTCAGATTTCACCCTCCGCTATCCCACTGATTAGGCTCTCTGCAGAGACTCTGGGTCCGATCGCTCTAGCAGGTACGCAGCAAGTCGGTAAAACATGGTTCACTGTGGGTCTCTCTCTCTCTCTCTCTCTCTCTCTCTCTCTCTCTCTCTCTCTCTCACACACACACAAGGCCAGGATATCCATCCGGACAGACACACTTTGTTCCAGGTCTGTAACCATGCAATGAAGCGCTGTTGTGAAATGTGAGTGTATCTACCGCGGCACTTCTGCTCCGGTTCTGCCGAGATTTGTCCGTGCTGGAATGCAGGGGTGAGGTTGCTATGTCTGGGACCGCGATCATGTTGGTCCCAAATGACGCTGGTTATATGGAGGTCCTTTTGGTAGTCTCTGATATCATGTAAAATTTCCATAAAGGCTCCTTGTGTTGCTGAAGATGTAAAGTTCCACCTCCCCTTTTTTTGAAAACCACTGAGTTACAGCTCCATCCATGCTGTAACAAAGTGTTACTGCTGAAAAAAATGTCTGTGTAAAGGTGCCTTCAGACCAAATGCGAACGGGCGGAGCAAATACATATACAGTAAAATCAGTGGAAAGAGGTGAGTTCCCAGTCATTCTGTCTCTAGGTAAGTGTCAGTCTCATTTTCAAATTAGTTTACTTTCCAATGTTGATACTTTTACTCCAGTGACAGCAGAATGTCAGGGCTAGTGCTGTCCCTCAGACGTGAACGCGTCAGATTCGTGTGTGCTCACCTCTTTCCATTGACTTTGTATGTATGTATTCATGCCGCCCGTTTGCATCTGGTCTGAAGGCACCATAATTCTGTAGTGAGGAATTATATTTCTGTCTTTTTTTTTGAGGTTTAAAATTTAAGTTTTTCTGTAATGAAAACACAGTATAGAGGTGGACTTTTGTGAAATTTTGCTTTTTAGATGTTATCTTTTTAAATGCAGTGCTATTTTTTTTTTTTGTACTTATTTTGTACCCGTAGGTAGATTTGTTTTGCAGTCTGGTGAAAAGCCACCAGCTGCCGGTCGCTGCGTGCGCAAGCGCCCCGTATCCCTAACCTGCATGTTTATTTAGTTTGTGTTCTCCTGTAAAACTTTACATTCTTATAATTTTAGCTCCCCCTCATGGATCGCCACCTTATCGTGGTAGGGGGGTTGCGTGCCCTAATGATCCCAGGAGCTATGCTGTCTGGGGCAATTTGCCTCTGGTAGGGTTTCCCAAGACGAACTGGTCCTGAGTGAAGGGCCAGACTAAGAGTGATCCAACAGACTCCCATGATTAAAGAAAGATCAAGGATTCAGTGTACCCTGCCCAGTACGCTTTCAAAACAGGCATTTGGGACATGGAATGTCACCTCTCTGGTGGGGAAGGAGCCTGAGCTGGTGCATGAGGTTGAGAGATACTGGCTAGATATAGTCAGGCTCACCTCAATGCACAGCTCCGGTTCTGGAACCAGTCTCCTGGAGAGGGGCTGGAGCTCGTCCTACTCTGGAGATGCCCCAGGCAAGAGGCGAAGAGCAGGGGTGGGTATTCTTGTATCTCCCCCCCTTGCTGCCTCGACATTGGAGTTTTCCTCAGTGGATGAAAGAGTTGTTTCCCTGCACCCTCGGGTTGGGAAACAGGTCCTGACAATCATTTGTGCCTATACACCAAATGATGGTTCAGAGAACCCACCCTTTTTGGAGTCTTTGACTGGGGTGCTGGAGCGTGCTCCTCTTGGAGACTCCATTGTCCTACTGGAGGACTTCAATGCGCATGTGGGCAACGATAGTGAAACCTAGATGGGCATGATTGGAAGGAACGGCCTGCCCGATCTGAACCAGAGTGGTGTTCAGTTATTGGACTTCTGTGCTGACCACAGTTTGTCCATAATGAACACCATGCTCAAGCATAATGGTGTTCATATGTGCACCTGGCACACGGATACCCTAGGTCACAGGTTGATGATCAATTTTGTTATCGTGTCATCAGACCTGTGACCATATGTCTTGGACACTCGGGTAAAGAGAGGTGCAGAGCTGTCAATTGATCACCACCTGGTGGCGAGTTGGATCCAATGGCAGAGGTGAATGCCACTCAGACCCGGTAGACCTAAATGTATAGTGAGGGTGTGTTGAGAACAATTGGCTGAGGCCCCTGTCCAAGAGGTCTTCAACTCCCACCTCTGGAAGAACTTCAACCACATTCCGAGGGAGTCTGGAGACATGGAGTCTGAATGGGCCATGTTCTCCACCTCCATTGTTGAAGAAGCTGTCCAGAGCTGCGGCCACAAGGTTGTTGGTGCATCTCATGGTGGCAACCCCCGAGCCAAGTGGTGGACAACAGTGGTGAGGGGGGCCATCAAGCTGAAGGAAGAGTCCTATCGAGCTTGGTTGGCTTGTGGGACTCCCGAAGCAGCTGAGGTGTACCGACGAGCCAAGCGTAGTGCAGCTTGGTTGGTTGCTGAAGCACAAACTCGGGTGTGGGAGGAGTTTGGTGAGACCATGGAACAAGCCTTTCGGTCAGCCTCGAAGTGATTCTAGCAAGCTGTCTGGCGGTTCAGGAGGGGGAAGCAACTCCCTGTCCACACTGTGTATGGTGCGGATGGGGCACTGCTGACTTCGACTGGGAACATTGTCGGGCAGTGGAAGGAATACTTCAAGGATCTCCTCAATCCCACTGACACGCCTTCCTCAGCGGAAGCAGGGCTTGAGGACGGGGGGACGACTCACCCATCACAGGGGCTGAGGTCGCCAAAGTGGTTAAAAAAAACTCTTTGGTGGCCAGGACCCAGGGGCGGATGAGATTCGCCCTGAGTACCTCAAGGCCCTGGATATTGTAGGGCTATCATAGCTGACACACCTCTGCAACATTACATGGAGGTCGAGGGCAGTGCTTTTGACATGGCAAACTGGGGTGGTGGCTCCTCTCCTCAAGAAGGGGGACCGGAGGGTGTGCTCCAACTTTAGGGAGATCACACTCCTCAGCCTCCCTAGGAAGGTGTATACCAGGATACCGGACAGGAGAGTCCGACCGCTGGTCAAACCTCTGATCCAGGAGTAGCAATGTGGTTTTCGTCATGTCCGTGGCACATCGGACCAACTCTTTACCCTCTCGAGAGTCCTCGAGGGTTCATGAGAGTTTGCACAACCAGTCCACATGCATTTTGTGGACTTGGAGAAAGCATTCAATGGCATCCCTCATGATCTCTTGTGGGCGTGCTGCGGGAGTATGGGGTATTGAGTTACGAGCCATCAGGTCCCTATACAACCACTGAAAGAGTTTGGTTTGTATTGCCAACACCTAGTCGGACTCATTTCCAGTGAGAGTTGGACTCCACCAGGGCTGCGCTTCGTCACCAATCCTGTTCATAATTTTTATGGACAGAATTTCTAGGTGCAGCCAAGGAATGGAGGGTGTCATGTTTGGTGACCACAGGATCTCATCTCTGCTGTTTGCAAATGATGTCGTCCTGTTGGCTTCATCAACCAATGACCTACAAGTCTTACTGAGACAGTTTGCTACTGAGTGTGAAGCGGCTGGGATGAGAATCAGCACCTCCAAGTCCAAATCCACATCCTCAGCCGGAAAATGGTGGATTGCCCTCTCTGGGTTGGGGACAAGCTACTGCCCCATGTGGAGGAGTTTAAGTATCTCGGGGTCTCATTAAGGAGTGAGGGGAAAATGGAGCGAGAGACTGACAGAAGGATCGAGCAGCATTTGCAGTGATGCAGAAGTGATGCAGACGCTGTACCGGTCTGTTGTTGTGAAGAGGGAGCTTAGCTCCAAAGCAAAGCTGTCGATTTACCGGTCAATCTACTTTCCTACCTTCACCTATGGTCATGAGCTTTGGGTAATGACCGAAAGAATGAGATCGCGGATACAAGTGGCTGAAATAAGCTTTCTCCAAAGGACTGCTGGACTCACCCTTAGAGATAGGGTGAGGAGCTCAGTCATCCTTATCCTACCTGATCCTTGGATCAGGTAGATAGATGGTCCAGTCGTTTTCTTGGTGAGTCACAGCTGAGCCTGACATCCTTGTACACCAGACAGGTACAGAGGATGGCTACCTCCATTTTAAATGATGACTCCCACCCTTTGCACTGCAACTTTCAACTTCTTCCCTCAAGATGGAGGTTTGCTGTCCCAAAAAGTAAAACTCAGCGCAACAAAAACAGCTTTGTTCCTGCTGCTGTCAAAGAGTTGAACAAGTTGTAACAATATATTGCACATAATTTAGGCACCTATTTATTAACTCCATTTTATATTTACTTATTTTTGTAGGATTTTATTTGGGTTCTAAATGTTTTATTGGGTTTTAGACCTTTGAGTGTTTAACCTCTTTGACTAGTCTTTAACTTTATAATATGACCCTTCTCTCTTATCTCTGGTTTTTCTCTCATCTCTTTGTCTTTATATCCTGATTGATGGAGCCTTGAGTATTTTTATCATGTTTATAGTCAGCTTCATGTGTGCCTGTGTTTGTGTTTATGTTGAATGTAATTGTGGCTTGTAAATATGGATGTCACCAGACTGCAAAACAAATCTACCTACGGGTACAAATAAAGTAACCTGAACCTGATCCAGGAGAGGCTCAGAGTAGAACCGCTGCTCCTCCACACTGAAAGAAGCCAGATGAGGTGGTTTGGGCATCTCATCAGGATGCTTGCTGGATGCCTCCCACTTGAGGTGTTCTGGGCACGTCCCACCGGAACGAGACCCTGGGGCAGACCTTGACATGCTGGAGAGACTACGCTTCCCAGCTGGCCTGGGAACATCTTGGTATCCTCTCTGAAGAGCTGGAGCCGGTGGCCGGGGAGAGGTAAGTTCAATTCAATTCAACTTTATTTATACTGTATAGCGCCATTTCACAACAACAGTCATCTCATAGCACTATCAACTGTAGGGGGGAACCCCCACAGTTGCAGAAAGACCCCAGCAATCAGGTGATCCCCTGTGAGTAAGTCTGGGCTTCTCTGCTTGAACTGCCGCCTCCGTGACCCAGACCCCGAAAAGGTGATAGAAAATGGATGGATGGATAATTTTAGCTGTAGATTTTAGAATTTTATAGCCATTTATCTTCAGGGATGAGAATGGGGTTTGGGAAAAAAAGAGAAAACTAAGCCGGGGGTCTTGGGGGACGTAGGCCTCCAAGCCGGATCCAAGGCGGAGCGTTGGTGGGGGGTCTGGGGTCAGAAGCTAACGAAATCTGGTGTTTTAGAATGCTCAAATGTGGTCTTATATTTAAAGTTAGAGGTAAGTACAAATGCATTTATAGTTTACCTTTTTGATCTGCTGCTGCATCACATGTGTAAATTTATGATATCTGAATGGTATGTTGATGTAATAATACTAAATTATATTTTACTACTATTTAATATGTTTAGAATGGTAAATGGCGTTCACTTATATAGCACTTTTTCTCATCTCTGGATGACCAAAGTGCTTTACAGATCCTGCTATCCACCCATTCACGCACACATTCACACACTGATGGCGGCAGAGCTGCCATACACACACACAGGCGCTAGCCTGGCCACCAGGAGCAACTGGGGGTTCAGTGTCTTGCTCAAGGACACTTCGACATGCAGACTTCAGACAGAGTGGGAATCGAACCCATGACCCTCCGATCAGTAGTCAGTCACACTACACCTGCACCACAGCCACCCCCTAAACTGCCGCCCCTAGAACTGACACAGAATTGCATTTACATAGTTCTAGAACAGACAAAATAATTTAACCAAGTAAAATAAATTATAAATATTAACAAAATCCCATCACCAAGTCCATCACCCATTTATTAAAATATACTGACATTCTGCAAACATTTTGATTTATTAATGTGTGCATTTGTTAGTGTTACTAGGAATATAAAAAAGTTGCATATTAGTATATTTTAATATTTGAAAGATAATCTAAGAAAGTAAGTAAAACCTAAAAGATGTTTAGTGTTTCAAATTATCAATTAGTGTTTCAAAACAGGCATGACGTCACAACTTACACATGCTATTTCATAACAAATTCATTATGCGAAAATTCTCAAGTACATTACTTATAATGAGAAAAAATCTTACCTCAGAATGTGTCTTCCGATCACTAACTGCTGTAATTGGGGCCGATTGTGATGAACTTTGACTGGCATCTGAATTTGACCGTGTCCATTGATCGTTTTGAATGCAGCACGAGCGAGTAGTTCGATCTCCTTGTAGCCACAATTTTGAGATGTTTCTGTTTTGAACAGTGCTCAACTAAGGCAACACAACCACGAGATCCATAACTCAAGAAATCGTTGCAATAAACACACTGGGCTTTCCCTGGTACTTCGCATTTCGCTATGAAGTCGGCCATTTTTTCAACCACAACTTCGGTATTTTTACCGATCTTTACAGTCATTGACACAGTTTTTTCAAGCCATTCCCAACGAAACTTGTTCCTTATCCCTTTGTCGATTTCTAAAATTCTTGCTTTGTTGTCTTTCGTGAGTTTTAGGTTCACCATTTTCACGAAATCGGGAAAACTCAGTTGATTGAACTGTCCGCCATTTGCATTTCGCTCCGCGTGTTGGATATGACAAAGGAATAACAAAATCGTCGATTGGTTGCTTCAATAAGTATCAGCCAATCAGTGGCCTTGTTACATTACATTACTGATCTCGCTGGGTAGCATGTTCTGCGTGGTGGATTTGAGCAGCCGATCGAAAATACGACTCGCCGCTCATAACATACCTCACCCCCCTGCCCCCCCGCTAAAATTTTCTCCTCGAATTTAGACGATTCATGAGAATGACCCTAGACATGATCAAATCCGAGGAATTCTGCGGATCCGCGGAGGATTCTCATCCCTGTTATCTTGAGTCAAACACATTTAGTATTCTCCTGTATTATAAAATTTTATATGACACCTTCTGTTTGAAATTGAGCAAAAAATTAATTTGATTCTTTTTTGTTTAAAATATATAACTAAAAGCAGCTAAAACATGAGCTTCATAAAATAACATGTGAAAGCAAGTTAAATGATACTGGCCTGCCTGCAGACAATTTTGGTCTTCTGAAAGAATGTCCGTGAAAGGATGGCAGTTCTTAAATGCACATTTTCAGATGAGTTTGTCCGTGTGACTTGCCACATTTCTCTTCCAATTGTTTTATTAAAAGATATTGGAAGTAAATTCATGGGTCACTGCAAACACTTTGCTTTAAAAATACCAAGTTGTCACAGTGGGAGCCAAAATCCTGAATAGAAAAAAAAAAAATGCATCACGATGCATGGAGAATCATTTTAGAATCAAATCGGAGCCCCTTAATCATAATCAAATCATGAGGTGCCTAAAGCAGGCCTATTCAAAAGGTGGCCTGCAGGCCACATGTGGCCCAGAACCAAGCTCCGAGTGGCCCAGGCCCAGTCTGTGGTCCAGCCAGAAAAGCAAAGGCCAGCACATTTCACAGAATTGCAGAAATTCATTAATTACTACAGACAGCAAATGCATGCAATCAACCCACAATGCAGCGCATTTGTTTTGAAGTGTGGGCTGTATGACTGTGGCTAAAGGTGCCTTCAGACCAAATGCTAATACATATAAGGTCAATGGAAAGAGGCAAGCTCCTGGACCTTCTGTCTCCAGGTGAGTGTCAGTCTCAGGCTGCATTCAGACCAGGATAGTCAGGGGGTCTCGATTTGATTGGGCAAGGAATGCCGAGAATTTTTGCACCTTCATTTGGTTTGGTTTACATTCACACTGCAGCGGACCAAACTGTCTGGATGTCACGCAGTTACAACTGCTTGTTTAGGGTGCTGTAGATGAAACCACCACTGACCAGGAAGAAAAAAAAATCTCGGCGAAGAATTAAAATCCAGCTTATTGATTGGCCAGGGCCGAAAACGGAAATCCGTTCCCTTCAGCTGGGTTGTTTGTCCACCATAAACAAGACATTTTTGAACTTTTCTCCTTGGCTTTCTCTGGTAAAAAGATTTCTCGGATTCGCACGGTTGTCTTAATTGTTATTTTCTACCCAAAATGCACTACAGTAAACGCCACTTCCTTCTCAAACTACATGTTGCTATGGTTACACAAACACCCGAGGGGCACTTCCACCCTTTGGTCCGCTGGATAGTCCATTTGCATTCACACTGCAAGCAAAGCAGTCTCAGTTCACTTGCAAGTGAACTGAAATCCCCATTTTCAGGCGGGCCAGAATTCGCTTGTTTGGTACGCACTAGATTTTGAATGTGCGTTCAGATGGCACCAAACGAACTGAACTATCTGCGGATAGGCCTTTGGTATGGACCAAACTGGCCGTGTCAATGTGCTCTCATTTTCAAACTAGTTTACTCTCCAATGTTTATATTTTTACTCTGGTGATGGCAGAATGTCAGGACTAGTGCTATCCCTCGTACGTGAACATGCGAGATTCACGCATGCTCGCCTCTTTCCATTGACTTTGTATGTATTCCCATCGCTTGGTATCTTGCCACTAGCACCGTTACATGTCACTGTCAACTCTGAAGTGTAAAATTGATGATGAAAATCCCTGCCTGTACTGATATGTGTGTGTAATGGAATGTGTAGTTATAAAAAGAGGCTCCTACTCACACGTGGTGATTTAAAACAAAGCAAACCACAATAGTGGATGTGCAATGTTTGTTAATGTTATCCATCTTTTCTTGGGGGGGGGGGGGGGTGCACTGAACTGCTGGACAGTTCTTTTTTTATTCAGCTAAATGCACTTTGTGATGTGCCAAGGTCAGTTATGACCAGGATGTGTAGTATATTTTATTTCAAAAGGGAAACAAATGTTAATGCTACTAACAGTGCACATTGAGTTTTTATGCACTTTGAGATATGCCTGAGTAAAGGTGTGTTCACGCCAAATGCGAACAAGCGGTGCGAATCCATACAAAGTGAATGGGAAGACGCGAGTATGTGCGAATTTGCGTACTCACGCGTTCGCGTCCGCTAGCTAGCTGCTAGCTTTGAGATTCTGCTGTCACTGGAGTAAAATTATCACCATTGCCGAGTAAACTAGTCAGAAAATGAAACTCACTCACCAGGAGACAGGAGGACCGGGAACTCTTGAGCTGAATCGGGATTTTGGAGTTATTTACCCACGGTTTCTGGCCACGGACATCCTAGCAAGCTAGCAACGTAAACACCCATCATCTGTGAAGTTCTGGAGGCTTGAGACAACATTTTCAGATGTGCCTTTGTCATGTGCCAAGCGCACATTTAAAACCAAGACAATGAATAAAAAGTGCATATTTTTCATCATATTAATCTGTGTTGGTTTGAAATTTGTCATATTCAACAGATCGCTGAACATGTGTGGCCCACTTACATGTCTTGATTTCAAATTGTGGTCCAACTGAATTTGTAATTGAACAGCCTTGGCCTAAATATTCCCACCCCTAGTTTGGACCTCAGCTGGGGAGGAGGACCGACTTATCAGACCTCTTGCAGTTTTAGTTGGTGACCCCTGCTCTAGTGTGTGTATCGTGATATACACTACTCACAAAAAGTTAGGGATACTTGGCTTTCGGGTGAAATTTCAGGATGCACCTAAAATGCACTATAACCTTTACAGGTGAACTTAATTTAACCTTCTCTAACCTTTTTAATGCACATGTCCAACTGTTCAATGTTTCAATACTTTTTGCATAACTTGCTGTTCTCCAAAAGGTGCTTTAAGGCAAAATTCACAACAGGTGTTTGATCCATAAATCCAACAATAAATGTTGTGGTTCAATTAGAACTGGTATTTAAACAGTCCTCTTCATCATGCCGTTCACATTTTGACATTATGAGACCAAGACGACACCTAACAACTGATCAACTGCACAGAGACTGGCTGAAACTCGTGAACAGAGAGGGAGACTTGGAGCTAATGAGATTGTAAGTAAAATATCATTTGTTTGTTTTAACATTTGTGTCGTAAATTAATAATTCATCCAGCATGATGGAGTTTTCTTTTACGAACTATGGACACAGTAGTTAACTGCTGGTTAAGCGCTGTGAATAAATGCAGAATAAAGGTATATTTTAAGAGATTATGGACTTCTAGCACTTAAGTGAGAGACTTGAAATCACAATAAAATGAAAATGGCAGAATTAATAAAGGCTGCAGTACAACGAGCTATTTTTACTCAACAGAACTAAACTGAAATGAATAAATCTTCCCAGGAAATGAATTGAAACCCTTTTCAATAATTGAAAGTTAATTTGCAGTTAAAACAACAAAAAATAAAAGAAACTAAATCCCCTTAAGATCTGTGAAGACTGCGCTTCTACTCCAAGATCCATCCTGCACTGAGACGTTCTGAAGGGAAGAGATCGTCAATGGAGGACCATCCCTGCTTTGTTGTGGATTTCGGCACAGAAGAAGACCTCAAATTTTTCAGGGGCCTTAGTTTTCAAATTCAAGAAGGTGCTGCCATAATTTTCTCCATACTCTAACATGCATTCAAGGCAATTTAGTTGTTGTAATGGCTAATTCTTTTATTTCTTTTTTTATTCAAGTTCTCAGCAAGGATACAATGGTCATTTTTTGACAACTTTATTGAGCATTTAGCTCTAAATAAATCAATGTTTAACAGTAAATTTTGGGCAATCCTGTGCTTTTCTTGTGGTGTTACACAGAATAGCATCATTGTAAACTATGGAAAAAGCAGCTACTTTAAAATCTGTACTTCTTCACACAGCTTTCAGTGTGAAAAACCTCCAAAATGTCACAACGTTTTGAAAAAGCTCCCACAAATTCAGGCTTTTTGGGCCACAACTATCACAAAAACAGCCGATGAAATCCTGGAGGGACTGAAATACAGTGAGATTATGCATACAGTGGGGCAAAAAAGTATTTAATCAGCCACCAATTGTGCAAGTTCTCCCACTTAAAAGATGAGAGAGGTCTCCAATTTCCATCATAGGTATACCTCAACTATGAGAGACAAAATGAGAAAAAAAAAATCCAGAAAATCACATTGAAGGATTTTTAATGAATTAATTGGTAAATTCCTCGGTAAAATAAGTATTTGGTCAATAACAAAAGTTTATCTCAATACTTTGTTATATACCCTTTGTTGGCAATGACAGAGGTCAAACGTTTTCTGTAAGTCTTCACAAGGTTTTCACACACTGTTGCTGGTATTTTGGCCCATTCCTCCATGCAGATCTCCTTTAGAGCAGTGATGTTTTGGGGCTGTCGCTGGGCAACACGGACTTTCAACTCCCTCCAAAGATTTTCTACGGGGTTGAGATCTGGAGACTGGCTAGGCCACTCCAGGACCTTCAAATGCTTCTTACGAAGCCATTCCTTCGTTGCCCGGGCAGTGTGTTTGGGATCATTGTCATGCTGAAAGACCCAGCCATGTTTCATCTTCAATGCCCTTGCTGATGGAAAGAGGTTTTCACTCAAAATCTCACGATACATGGCCCCATTCATTCTTTCCTTTACACGGATCAGTCGTCCTGGTCCCTTTGCAGAAAAACAGCCCCAAAGTATGATGTTTTCACCCCCATGCTTCACAGTAGGTATGGTGTTCTTTCTCCTCCAAACACGACAAGTTGAGTTTTTAACAAAAAGTTCTATTTTGGTTTCATCTGACCATATGACATTCTCCCAATCCTCTTCTGGATCATTCAAATGCTCTCTAGCAAACTTCAGACGGGCCTGGACATGTACTGGCTTAAGCAGGGGGACACGTCTGGCACTGCAGGATTTGAGTCCCTGGCAGCGTAGTGTGTTACTGGTGTAGCCTTTGTTACTTTGGTCCCAGCTCTCTGCAGGTCATTCACTAGGTCCCCCCGTGTGGTTCTGGGATTTTTGCTCACCGTTCTCGTGATCATTTTGACCTTACGGGGTGAGATCTTGCGTGGAGCCCCAGATCGAGGGAGATTTTCAGTGGTCTTGTATGTCTTCCATTTTCTAATAATTGCTCCCACAGTTGATTTCTTCACACCAAGCTGCTTACCTATTGCAGATTCAGTCTTCCCAGCCTGGTACAGGTCTACAATTTTGTTTCTGGTGTCCTTTGACAGCTCTTTGGTCTTGGCCATAGTGGAGTTTGGAGTCTGACTGTTTGAGGTTGTGGACAGGTGTCTTTTATACTGATAATGTGTTCAAACAGGTGCCATTAATACAGGTAACGAGTGGAGGACAGAGGAGCCTCTTAAAGAAGAAGTTACAGGTCTGTGAGAGCCAGAAATCTTGCTTGTTTGTAGGTGACCAAATACTTATTTTACCAAGGAATTTACCAATTAATTCATTAAAAATTGTTCAATGTGATTTTCTGGATTTTTTTTGTCTCATTTTATCTCTCATAGTTGAGGTATACCTATGATGAAAATTGGAGACCTCTCTCATCTTTTAAGTGGGAGAACTTGCACAATTGGTGGCTGACTAAACACTTTTTTGCCCCACTGTACATGCTTCATGCACTGAATTTGTTTACTTACTCTGGGCTGTTAACTTGACACTACACACCCTTTGCACTAAAAAAAGCACTTGTTAGCACGTTGTGAAATCATAAGTTAAATGACAAAAAGTGCATTATTGTAACTGATTTTGGGTTAGGTCTTTATGTGATAATTTATGTATTAAAGTTAGACTATTCCTGATACAATTTGCAGCATTAGGTCTCTAAGATTTTTTTCCCCGTCAAGTAAAATAGCTGTTAAAATGGTAATTTCCCTGACTGAATTAGGATTGGATCGAATCAGAATTGAATCGATTCAGAACCTCAAGAATCGGAATCGAATCGATTCTGGAAATTAGTGATGATTCCCAGCTCTAGTGACAAGCCAATACTACCTGAATAACATCATTAATCCAGTCACTGTGCCCCTGCATGAACAACACAGGCCTAATTTCATCTTCATGGACGACAATGTTCCAGCTCATCAAGGTCACATCATTAGGAAACGGCTGCTGGAGGCTGGGGTACCTCAAATGGAGTGGCCTCCACCTTCTCCAGACCTCAATCCCATAGAAAACCTATGGGATCAGCTGAGTTGCCGTGTAGAGGCTCATAACCCTGCACCCTACAACCTCAATGACCTGAGGGCCTCCCTTCAAGAAGAGTGGAATGCCATGTCTCAGCAGACAATAAGTCGATTTGTGAACAGCATGAGACATCATTGTCAAGCTGTAACTGATGCTCAAGGTCATATGACAAGTTATTGAGACACTGACATTTTTTGTTGTGGTGTGTCCACCACTGTTGCTGGCTTTTGTGAGTGAGATGAGGAAATCACCATTGCATGCTTCTACTTAAATGTCCTACTTTCATGATATTATATCACTGTAGCGTGAACTTTTTACATTTTCCATAAAGTTTACCCGAAAGCCAAATATCCTTAACTTTTTTTGAGTACTGTATATTGTGCATCATGATAGAAAAATTACGTCGCAATACATTTTTTTGAGCTATATCACTCAGACCTGGTGTGTAGGGGTGGAACAAAAGATTGATTCAGTGATGGATCTTGATACTTGACACTAACGACAATGCACCAATCTCTAAACACATGCTTTCGATCTTTTATTATCATGTTGCATACTCTCTTGGGTATTCAACCAATTGCATTTTCAATCCACTAGATGGAGCAAACCAAGCACCCAGTCAAGTGAAGTCATATCTTGTCTCGCGAGAGATTTGCAGCCAGCTTTGAAAATTAGGAAGCAGCTAGCTCAAATGTCGGGCCTTTTTGGGATTTTATAAAGATGGAAGCAACGACCTTGACATGACACACAACCCGCAAGAAGCACTGCACAAAAAAACCCCAAAACACTTGGAACACACGGGCCAGCTCACGTCTTTGAGCAGCATTAGCAACTGCTAAGCTAAAAACACACCGGTACGGAGCTTGCTTTTTCTCTGAGCACCAAGTAAGTAAAGTTTATTTATGAAGGACTTCTCACAAACATATAGTCACAAAGCGCTGTACAATAAAATGGAATAAAAGGAAGTTGCTAGATAATTTTTTATTTAGAAAAACAAAAGCAAGTTAAAACACAAGATTAAAATAATTTAAAAATATCAGTCTTACCATTAAAAAGCAGTTGAATTGAAACTCAGCAGAAAACCTTATTAAACAAAAAGTTTTCAGCTGCTTTTTCAAAGAGCCCACAAAGTCAACTAAACATATCTCAGTGTTTCCTCTGGCTTAAAGATCTTGCTGCGGTGGCAACATATTTGTCGGGGGGGGGGGGGGGGCAGAAAACACATGACACGATTGTAACCACAATACAGTGATCCCTCGCTACTTCGCGCTTCACCTTTCGCGCACTCAGTGCATCGCGGATTTTTCAAAAATATTCATCAAAAATTCAAAATTGAGAAAAAATGGGCAGGCGCTAGCAGAAGGCAGGGAGACTACATTAGAACATCAGGTATCAACACGGAGAGCCCGCACAACTCAAAATCCACCTCTCTGACCACCGCTCCACTCCTCTCCGCCCACCTCTTCACCGCTCGGGAATCTCGCAAGCTGATTGGTCGAGACGTTTTACCCAGCTTCTCTCCCTGCCGAGCACCCATATACCCAGCGAAGGAAGACCGCATTCACTGTTCGCTGTTCTCTTGTGCCTTTTTGTGCAAAACAGTCTTCCCGTCGAGCCACTACGCCGCCTCGTGCAGCTTCTCCAGCTCTATCGGAAGCTGCCCTCGACGATCCTGCGCCTCTAGCACCTGACGATGAGGCGTCACCTGAGGAGCAGTAAAGCTCTCATTAACCTGTGCAGTAAATCATCTTCATCTTGAGTTACGTATCTTGTTATAAGAATAAAAGAGTTCTAAAAACATATTTATGTACACTTTATTTACATCTACGTATGTATGTATACTTACACACACACACACACACGTATCATATGAGAGAGAGAGAGGGAGAGAATGAACGTACGTATTATTTATGGGTGACGTCATTAGGGGTGACGCTACTTCGCGGTTTTTCACTTTTCGCGGTCGGTTCTGGAACCCATTAACCGCGATAAGTGAGGGATCACTGTATGTTAATTTCATACTATTTTTATTTTTTAAATTTTGCACAGTAATATTGTACAATGGAACTTACCATCTGAAGTATTGTACAACCAAGGCTTGAAAATTGGAATATTGGGCCAGTTGGGGTCCCACCCACATGTCCCGTGTTTCGACTTTTTACTGGTGTCACCGTTCTCTCCTTCCTCTGCTCTCACCTCTCCTGGACCCTCTGCCTGAACACTTCCCTCTCCTTGGCTCCTCTCTTCTATCTCATCTTGCCCTCTCTGAGCTCTGTCTAATTCAGCTTCTCTCTCTATGGCGGTATACAAACAGGTTAGAAAATACCAAGTGTCACACTTTGTCCTGCAGGATTTTTTTCATGGTTTACATAAATAACCAAAATGTGTATTTTTTGTATTTTTATTCTAGTGTTTCTTTTTTCCATTGATGAAGAGTAGGAAAGGGAGTGGAAAAAAACATTCATAGTAATAATGTACTCATTCATACTTAAATTATATGATCAGAGGTGGGTACAGTAGCCAGAAATTCTACTCATGTAAAAGCAGTACTATGAAATTAATAATTAAAAGCAGACAACCAAAAATTTCGAGTTAAGGGTACAAAGAGCACCCACTTAAAAACTTGAGTAATGACTTCAGTCTTGAAGATTTAAGGTTTTTCTCCAAAATTTATAAACACCGGCCACTGCCCTCCCTGTGTGCAGAGACGTGTCTCTGTGAAAAATGAAGCCCTGAGAATACTTTATTATATGAAAGAGATGTCAACAGTTTTACTTTGGGACATAATTTGCAGTTGAGTAAGTTGAAAAAATTTGAAATATATGGGATTCTGATACTTGATATCACGATACCATTGAATCGTGATAGGATTATATCATGACCCAAGTATCGTGATCCGAATCGAATTGCATGGTCCCTTGCAATTCCCACCCCTACCGGTGTGGTGTGCTGCCTCCCTCACTATGCCACACTCTGCATACAATAGGCAAAAAACTGCTGAAGGCGTGATTTATTTATTTTTATGTGTGGGGTCTCTAATATTTTCTAAAAATCTGTTAAAATATTAAAAAATCTTTTGGTCTGGGGCTGGTCTTACCATGGTTTCTGTGTAATCTGCCGTTATGGTGACCTGCTTGTCCTCTGGGGGTGGGGTCACCACAGAGTTGTCTGTGCGTCGACTCTGATTGGTGAGCTGCAACCACAGTTCGTACATCTGTTGCATGTCTCTCACTGAGGGCAGATGAAGTAGAAGAAAAGGCAGAAGGCTCAGTATTCAACTAAAGCCGTTTAATCGGACTTGGGAAAAATAAATACATTTACTGTATATTTGTAGTAGTGAGTGAAAAGAGAGAGGGGGCCAGACAACTAAAAGTAAATAAAACACACCTTCAATAAAGTGTCACTGTCCATTCTTTCCTACTGACAGTAAATCAAAACCACTGAGTTAATATAGGTCAGAGTTGGTCATTGTCCAAAAATATTCATTCTCCTTTAATATATATTTTACATTAAAAAGACTATATTAAACTGAAACTTGAATGAACATTTTGGTACAGAGAAGTAGAGTAAAGAAATGGACAAATCAATTACCAGATATAATTTCCACTGAATTCAATTTTATAACAAAAGAAATTAACATGAAGGAGTGATTCCGTATTTCTAAAATAAATGATCAGTAAAAAAAAATTCATAAAATTCCAAAAAAAAAAATTACGACTCAAAAGGAACCACACTTGTGGTCAACAACCTCTATGATGAAAACAACTTTTAGCAATTTATATCAAAAAAAAAAAAGAAAAGAAAATCTTAACACAAAACATTTTTGAGCTTTCAAAAAGTCTTCTTTTGGCTGCTTCCTTTAGAGGTCGCTACAGTGGATCATCTGCTAACATCTCACTCTATCCCTTGCATCTTCCTCCGAAACACCAACCCTCTCCATGTCCTCTTTCACTACATCCATCAATCATCTTTGTGGTCTTCCCATTCCGTTCCACCGGAGTGGTGGATCAGTTGGTAGAGCATCCGCCCCACACCCAGGAGGCAGGGGTTCAAATCCTGGCCGGGTCATGCCGAAGACCATATAAAAAGCGGAACTTCCTGCCATCCAGCTTGGTGCTCAGCAATAATGGAATGGAGGAGGGAAATCTGTGGCGGCACCTTGCATGGCAGCGGCCCTCTGATTCTACATATGGGGTGTGTGTGTGATTAACACTGTAGATAGGAAAAACACAATTTCGTTCTACTGTACATGATTGGTTATATGGTTGAATGACAATAAAGGGTGATTTAATTAATTTAATCTTCAACATCAGTTGTCCAAAATATCCACTATCCCTCCTCTGCACATGTCCAAACCATCTCAGCCTTGCCTCTCTTACTTCGTCTCCAAACCCCTCAACCTGAGCTGTCTCTCTGTAATACTCATTTCTAATCCTGTCCCTCCTAGTCACTCCCAATGAGAATGAGCACAGCTTCTCACCATTGCCCTCATACATGTCCTACACCACCCTGACAAACTTCTCTGCCACTCCTGACTTCCTCATACAGTACCACACTTCCCCTCTTGGCACCCTATCATGCTTTCTCTAGATCAACAAAGACACAGCGACTCCTTCTGACCGCCTCTATAATTCGCCATTAACAGTCTTAAAGCAAACATTGCATCTGTAGCACTCTTTCTTTGCATGAAACCATACTGCTGCTCGCCAATTGTGACCTCTCTTCTTAACTTGGCTTCAAAACAGCAAAATTAAATATAAGCACGCCTATTAACATTAGTACTATGTGAGATTTTTTATTTGTAAATTTGCAATGCTTACGTATAAATTTGTGACTTTTATTCTTTAGCTCTGATAATTTCCTGGTAAATGTAACTTTTTATCTAAAAATGTCAAGATTTTCTTAGTCAATTTGCCATTATCTTACAAAAACACGTTTTATCTTAAACTGGCAGCTTTTCTCATCCAGTTGGGCCTCATTTGAGAATTTGCATTTTTCTCTTCATACATTTGTGAGTTTATTCTTGTTTATTGTATGAGTTATTTATAAGTCTTATATTAGAACTTATATCGGTCCATAACCAGGAAACGGGCGGGAAACATCTGTGCTGACCCGTCACACCCCAGCCACAAACTGTTTGAACTTCTATCTTCTGGTCAACGTTACAGATCACTGAAGGTCAAAACCACCCGTCACAGGAACAGTTTCTTTCCTCAAGCCATCACTCTGATGAACTCCTAACATTCACCTAGTCCTACCTGTTGCTGTACTCATGACTTTTCATCCATTTTTACATTGCACATAACTCTCACACTGCTTTTTACTTCATTCACATTATATCACTGAATCTGAGTTCACATTGAAATACTGTATGACTGTATATTTTTTTTATATATTTCTGCAAAGTGTGAATAGTCTGAGTAAATAACTGCATATATTCCTGTATATATTTGCATCCTTTTATAGAAACGTGGACAGACTGTAATTTACTGTACATACTCTGTTGTCATTGAATCCTTATTTAAATCTTATTTAAATCCTCCACCTGAACAACGAGAGCAAGTTTTTAGCCAAAGTCAAATTCCTTGTATGTGTTGTGCATACTTGGCCGATAAAGCTGATTCTGATTCTGATTATGTCAAAGCTAAAGAGAGTCATGGGTTATGGGCAAAACAGCTATGTGTGGCCCTGGAGCTGCATACTGCAAACCCCTAATAAAAGGCCAACTCATTGATCATGTCAAGTGACTTTAAACTGGAAGTCAATGGTAATTGTGGGCAACTCAGTGGCGCAGTGGTTAGCACTGTGGCAGCACAGCAAGAAGGTGACAGGATCGATTCCACCCCTGACCCTCCTGTGTGGAGTCTGCATGTTCTCCCCGTGTCTGTGTGGGCTTACTCCGGGTACTCCGGTTTCCTCCCACAGGCCAAAAACATGCAAGTTAGGTTAACTGGAGACTCTAAAGTGGCCCTAGGTGTGAATGTGTGTGTGTGAATGGTGAAGGGACTGGCGCCGCACCATGACTGCCATCCAAGGTGGATGCCCTGAATTTCCCTCTGGGATTAATAAAGTATACAAAATTAAAAAAAACAAAATTAAAAAAAATCGTACATACAATATAGCCTCTGATGCAAATAAGGCATTTCCTTTTTTAAATGAAAGAATATGATATTGATTGACAATACAGATACAGTAAATAAAGCACTACAAAAGTTAATCTAGCTCTGTGGATTGTTCAAGGAAACTTCTTTTATGTACTGTATGTAGGCACTGATTTAAACTGGACTCCATTCCCAAATATACAAACAAATGTCAAAACTGTTTATCTTGCATGCTACACTAAAACTGAAACAAAACTGTGGTACTTGAATTATAAAGTAAATCCTGATGGTGTTCTCCACTGATTATACAGTAGTTGTCCTAGATAGCTTACAGCTGTTGTTCTTCATGTACGTCCAGACGTCCCTCTCCTCAAGACTGTGGGCGAAGGAGCAGTTCCCAATATAGTGGCACTTTTTCTGTTTCATTACATGCACACACATCTGTGAGACACAGAGGGAAAGGTTTAGCATTGTCACTCACTTTTGTAAAGATTGGGTCTACTAAAGTTCACGTTAGCAAGCTCACCTCTTTCTACTCTGAACAAATAAGTCACTACTCTGGCTTGCTGCGTAACATGTTTAAAGCCTACACTATGGCGAGCTACAGCTGTTGGTATGGTTCTCTTACAATTAAGAGCTGTGCAAGAACAACACCTGCTCCCGAGGGCAAAGATAGTCAGATGTGCTCAGCATGTGAGTGAGGTGGAGGGACATAAGGGGGTGGACTAACTACGTCCTGAGGAGGAACATACGTCATATTGCTGTGGATAGGTGCGGGAGAAAGGAAGAGGCCGGACAACAACCCACTTCTTCTTCTCGAAGGATTTCACCAGCAAAACCCGGCGCTCTTTTGTCCAGCTGAGGAGACAGAGGGAAAACATGAAGTAGAAAAAAAACTTGGCTCTACAAACTTCCACATAGTTTGTCTCCAGTCTAAAGGCCAGTGATCAGTGTTTCCTCTGGCTTAAAGAACTTGGTGTAGTGGCAACATATTTTCCCAGGAAGGGGGTGGGGGCAGACAACACATGACACTTTAGTAACCAAAACATATATGGGAACAGATGATTAGATTTTGGTGATGATCTGAGAGTGCATACCTCCACCAAGAGTTTTGTTTGTATTTGTGCAGCAGGATTATACAAAAACTACTGGATGGATTTGGATGAAATTTTCACCAGCAGTGGTTCGTGGGCTAGAGAGGAACCCCTTACATTTTGGTGATGATCTGAGAATGCATACCTCAGCCAAGGCTCTTATCTTCTCACAGTGTTTTAGCAACAATACTCCAAAACTAATGGACAAACTTTCTCGCAATTTTCACCACAAGCGGCTCTAGGTCTACACACAAACCCATTACATTTTGGAGGTGATCCATGAGGGACGGGAGGAGCCTTGGTGGAGGTATGCACTCTCTTGAGTGCTTTTCTGGTTATTCTAGTGTTTCTTTTTTCCCCCATTGAGAAGCAGTAGGAAAGGGAAGGGGGGAAAAAACATTCATAATAGTAATTTAGGCTGCGTGTCCACCAAACGTGTTTTTTGCTGCCCGACTGCCCGGCGCTTTTTTTTTTTTTTTTCAGCGTTTGTACGCTGCGCTCTGAGGGGAAAAAAGTCTGTGCCCCGTATCCCAGCAACAGCTTGTCACTCTCAGCTCATCACTCCTGCTTTTCCTATTGTCAGACTTCCTACAGATTTTTTAATAGCAGTCTCTAAATAACAATGGACAGGAAATGTTTTCTAGCAGCTCTGGATGTAAAATATGGCGATACAGAAAGCAGGAGTCTTTGTACAGACTAGTACGGGACTATGTCCCGCCCACGCAGCAGTTCTGACTGGCTGCTTAAGGTCTGACATTGACGAGCTCAGCTGCAGTCTCTGAAAAGTTGAACTTTTTTTCAACTCTGAGTGCTCTGAGCGCCGCAACAAAAAACGGCCACCACAGAGCGTTTCAGCGCCGTGGGCGCTCAGCGCTGTAAACGCTGGACTACATAGAGAATGAATGGACAATAGCCACCCAGAGCTAAAAAAAAATGCGTTTGGTGGACACGCAGCCTTACTCATGCATACTTGAATTAAATGATCAGAAGTGGGTATAGTAGCCAGAAATTCTACTCATGTAAAAGTAGTGCTATGAAATTAATAATTAAAAGTAGACAACCAAAAATTTCTAGTTGAGTTAAGGGTACAAAGAGCACCCACTTAAAAGCCTGACTAATGACTTCAGTCTTGAAGGTTTTTCTCCAAAATTTATAACAATTTTCTTATAGTTGTCTACTTGTCTCTGTAAATCTATATAAATTTGCAACCATTTTCCTCATTTGTAATTTCCTCTTGTAAAATTATGACTTTTCTTGTATATTTGAGACTTTATTATAAACTTGTGAATTATTTTATAGCTAATTTTTGTCTATTTTTTAAAATAAAATTACTGGGGTTTTTATATATAAATTTGAAACGGGTTGTGGTAAAAATTTTGACTTTTTTCCTTATACAATTTACACTTTTGACTATAATTTTGCAGAGTCAGAACAGAACAATAATTTAACCCTGATTTCAAAGAAAAAATATTAATAAAATTATATTTAATGAAATAAATTAACTTAAATTACCAAAGATGCAGTTATTTCTGTTATAATAGTTCTATATATTTATAGTTTTTTAGAACTCTCCTCACCACCCAGACAGCAGGAAAAACCTCCCTTATTTTGAAATCCAAATGTTGGCACATTTAGTTTGAAGGCTGCTGATGGATTAAAGTCATTGACTTTGTGAATTTCGATTATCTTAACTTGCCAGGTACATAATACTGAATGTAAATTAAGATTATAGTTGATAGTGACGTACACTACTGTTCAAAAGTTTGGGGTCACTTAGAAATTTCCTTATTTTTGAAAGAAAAGCACTTTTTTTCAATGAAGATAACTTTAAACTAATCAGAAATACACTCTATACATTGCTAATGTGGTAAATGACTATTCTAGCTGCAAATGTCTGGTTTTTGGTGCAATATCTACATAGGTGTATAGAGGCCCATTTCCAGCAACTATCACTCCAGTGTTCTAATGGTACAATGTGTTTGCTCATTGCGTCAGAAGGCTAATGGATGATTAGAAAACCCTTGTGCAATCATGTTAGGTCTGCAATGCTGTAATTGCTGCAAATGGAGGATTCTTTGACGAAAGCAAAGTTTGAAGGGAAAAATTATTATTTCAAATACAAATCATTATTTCTAACCTTGTCAATGTCTCGACTATATTTTCTATTCATTTTACAACTCATGGTGGTAAATAAGTGTGACTTTTCATGGAAAACACAAAATAATTGTCTGGGTGACCCCAAACTTTTGAACGGTAGTGTAAATCCTCAGTGATTCAGCCACTCTTGCCTTTCCCTGCATATGACAGGAATGTGATTTGGGTTTGGGGAAATTATCTGAAAATTTAGCAGGGGGTCTGGTGGACACAGTGCCCCAGTGGGGTCTGGGGTAGAGCCCCGGTGGGGGGGCAAGGGGGGCGAAGCCCCCCAAAGCTCCTGGGTTTTTATGATTTTTAAGTACCAGAACTGTGCTTAAATGACATAAAACAAACAGCTGAATGCCACTTATTACTGTATAATATTGACTTATGTTCCAAGAAGATAGCATTCCTAAAATATTCCAACAAGCATTATCCATCACATGCTTTAACACTTGATCAAATCAAAATCAGTTAATTTTACCTATTCCATAACAGAAATAAAATTCATTCATACCATTACTTTGTATAATTTCAGCATTCACTTCAGATCACCAGTTTCGATCTCCACTGAGTCTTGAGCAGTTCATTTTGCACAATCACTGATGTAGCCAAGTCTTAGAAATATTCAAAAGTTATGAGTCAATGTCCACTGTGCACTGTCAATTTCAAACTGTTTAGAATCATAAAAGTAATCTAACTAAATTGTTTTGATATTTTTTTCTCCTCAACATCAATGTCAGGGCGCTGCAGGAGTTTTGGGGGATGGTTAACTTTTATAACCGTTTCCTCCCCCGCGCAGCCCAGCTCATACAGCCGTTGTACGCCACACTCAAGAAACGGAAACAGAGTCGACTGGACTCCTGAGCGGCAGCAGGCATTCTCTGAGGTTAAAACAGCTCTGGCGAACGCTGCACTACTGGCGCACTCAGACCCGGCGGCTCGGATAGCGCTCACTACCGACGCCTCGGATGTGGGCATAGCGGCCGTCGTGGAGCAATGCGTTGCCGGTTCTTGGCAGCCGCTCACCTTTTTTTAGCAGGTCTTTGCACGACAGTGAGCGTAAATACAGCATGTTCGACAGAGAGTTAATGGCTCTCCACCTGGCCATACGCCACTTCCAGTTCTGCCCGAAAGGGCGCACCTTCACTGCGTTCGTGGACCACAAGCCGCTACCGTACTTAACGTACTTTATCTTCCTGGAAGATAAAAAAAAAGCGGAATTCCGCGAATTAGCAGAAAAATCACATCCCTGATATGAAGCTTCACCACACCCGTTTGCTAAGCGACTCTTCATTATTGTTTCTGTTACCAGCCGGTTAAAGCCAGAATAAATGCCTCCACTGCTTACATACCTCTTCTGCTTTTTTCCCACGTTTAAAGTACTTTAATAAGCTCATGCTTCTCTCGGACAGTGACGCTAGAGAGACACTCTGCCTTCCAACTGGAACAGTCACGCGGGCGGGGCACTTCCAAACCCCGACGCGCAGATGACTGTCACACGTGTTGTTCATGTGCGCATGCTTGCGGAGCGTCATTCATTTATTTTTCTTAAATTTGTATTTCCTTAGCGTGGCGGCATAGTTTCAGGGGTGGTAGCCCGCCATGCAGAAATGTTACCAGCAGAAACCCTGATTATCAGTGGCCACGGTTACATGGGCAAAATTTCTTCCATCTGATTACAATTCAGATCAGAATTTTACCGTTTACATGGATCCTGAAAAGCTGATCTGATTAGGATGTGCGTTTCCATGTGTCACACGTTTGAACAGAATAAGTCATTTTGACATGCGCACGTCAACATTTCGACGTTCTGAAAATAGTAGAAGAAGCAACTTCCGGTGTTATCAAGCCCCGCTTCATGTCGAAATTGACCTGTATTGTGTTATTCAGACTGTACTTTTGCTTCTGCTGGTCTCCATAATGAAGCTACAAGTACATACTTCTGCATATGACGAACAGAGGGAGACAGCAGGATGATACAGACCAGTTTTGTTTTACTCCCGCTATGTTTTCTGCCGAAATACATCACGTCAAAGTGCGGCTGGTGTACAGACATGCGCGGTAAACATATTTTCAGCCCTACGTTCGGAATAAGTGTTTTCATGCGCACCATTCCGATTAACAATCGGCATAACCCACCCCTCTCAATTGGAATGAAATTTTGATCCGAATGAGCGTGATCGGGTTAGAATATTCAGATTGCTGTGTTTACATGAAGCATTTTTATTCTGATCAGGCTTTTAATCCGGTTACTTGTGTCCATGTAAACATAGCCATTGATTTTACATATCCTGCCTCCAGCTCTATCTCTAGGAACACTCAGTCCCTTTGGCATCTTAATGTATCATTTTCTTGTATGTACCAGACAGTGATCTTTTTTATCTTTTTGGATGATTCTCTTAACTTAGCTACACTGCATTTCTAAAATGTAATCAAATGTTAAAGTCAACAAACCAGTAGTCAGTTCAAGTATCTGCCATGTTCTATGCACTATAATTTCCTGTGATTGCTGAATAACTGAGATTCCATGTGTAGATCCTTTGTTGTTTTTTGATGCTTCTGGGTTATAGTTTTTTTCTGTTGTTTTTTTACATGAAATTACAAATCTGCTCTCGTATTTATATAACTTAAAGTCTTGAGGAAATACAGATTACATGAGTGTACAACTCCGTACCTGTGCCGTGCCTTGGCTGTGCAGTATTTGAGATTCTTATCCGGCTCGTTGACCTGACCTTCTCTCCAGCACTGGCCGCAAACAAACTTCATCTTGAGGTTGAGCGGACGCCCCCTTCCTGCCCCTGCTCCTAACCCCCCCAGTGGACCCACACCACCTCCACCCATTCCATCTCCTCCCACTCCACCACTGCCACCCCCAATCCCCCCAAGGCCTCCAGCAGGGACGCTGCTGTTCGGAGGAGGAATGTGGATGGGCTGAAAGAAACAGAAAAACAAGAATTTAAATAATAATTTTTGCCAAAATGTTAACTTAAACATTGTATTTTGGGGAAGGTGATATTATGAGAATTGAATGTGAATGATATCAGAAGATGCCCTTTTCCAGCCTGACCTTTTGCTGCTTCTGTGCATTCTGCTCCAGCCTTTGCCAGTGTCTCTTGGACTCCTGCACCATTTCTTCATGAGTGATGCCTGAAGGAATCGATAAGATACAGGTCAGCAAAATTAAAGAATCATGTTGTTCTAATCAAATAAGTGATTAATAATTTGCAGCTGTTACTTTTTGTCCTGTTCACTGTGGTAACTAAAGATTAAACAAATTAAACATGTTTGGTAAGACAGTTAATCACTTTTTTCTTCAATTTGAACCACGTGTCCACTTCACATTTAAAAAGGCAAACACAAGTGTTAGTAACACCCTTATACATATGACTTTGTTACCTACCACTTTCTGTCAAAATGGCTGCAATGAAACCCATGTTGTAGTAATTCTATCCAACTGAAAATTCACATCTGTGATCTACTCACCAGTGTCCTGCTGCAGAACCCAGCACTTGAGCTCTATGACAGAGTGAGCAAAAGAGCAGCTGTCCTCGCGCTGGCAGCCATAGCGAACCTCATGGCGACAAATGTCGAACTGGCAGAGTGGGTGCAGGGGACGCACCTTACTGTAGCGCACATTGGCTGACCTCACAACATGTACCAGGCACCTGCAGATGAGAACGGGACAGGATTTTCAAGCTCGATGGTAAAACTGAAAACATGATGCACCCTTTTCATTCTAAAACTAAAGCTATACAACAAAAAACCCCAAACAGCCCTCACTTGTTATCGTCAAATGGGTGTCGAGCTGTGAGGTTTGAGCACACTGCTAAGTTTTCTTTGCTGCGTTTGCTGATGATGCGAGGCTTACTATCAAAACATTCCTGCAGAGAAACAAAGGAAAAAACAGATAAATCAAGCTACAAATTCATTAAATACACAGACAGAAGTAAGTGGCAGATTGTGGCCTCACCTCACAGAGGAACATGAACATGCCCATGTGGAGCTGCAGCAGTCGGGTGACACTGAGCGCCCTTCGCTCTGTGCTGCCCAGTGGATCGAAGAGCAGCTCTCGGCTCAGCGCGCCCTTCCTCTCCTGCGTCCATACGTCAATCTCCTCCTGGCAGTACGCAAATGTGCAGTTCTCCCCATACTGGCACTCCTGACGCTCCTGCACCTCTGTGGGACCCAGAGGCATTTATCAAATGTCAACCTCTTCTGGGAGCAGAAATTACTTAACTTGGACTTTTGACTGAGAAACATACATTCAAGTTTCAAGCAACATACCTTTGCAGAGTACAAAAGCCCCCAGGAAATTGTTTCGTGCAGGCCTGGGCCGAATCCTCTTCCAGGTGGGGTCATCTATGTTTTTTAAGCGACACAGCAGCACATCTCTCTTGCAGCGATGTGCTGCCTCTGGCTGATACTTGTAGTCCATCACTCGTGGACCTGTGGGCAAGAAGAGAAAGCAAAATATCACAGCTTTAATAAGTCAAAACAAGAAACAGCTAGTTGTCGGCCTCCGTCGGTCTATGATGACCATGGAAGAGAATCCTAAACGTCTACTCTGCTGGAACAGCACCGCCTGTGGCTGAACAGGCCGATGCGCACCAGTGTTCTACCTTCCAGCGTTGGGCGTTGGTAGGATTCAAGCCTGGGCAGGAAAATATGGAGGACAAGATGTTACCCATGCAGCATGTCCCCCCTCTCCACGTCACTGATGAATCCAAAGGAACAGCAAGGCTGCTATAGTTTGGCACCAGCGCCGTCGCAGGAGCTGCCAGAACGATGTTGAGAACAACAGAGAACTGCCTTAGGGGCTCCGACTCCGGATTTTTCCTCAGGGTTGACTCCCAAGGCCTTTCCCGTGACCGGGTGTGCCGCAAGGCAGCGGAGGTTTGAAATCAGGGTTTACCTTCCCCCAGATGGGCTACCTTCCCAGGTTGACGAGCCACCATCTACCCGAAGCATCTGGTTTTAAGGCGCCAGAGATCCGCCCTCGCCCCTTCTCCTATTAGTAAAAGCAGTTCCGCCAGGCTTAGAGACTAAACCACACGGGCAGGCTAGGAGTTGCACTTAGTTGTCAGAGGCTTTTTGAGACGCACGCCGTAAGGAGCATTTTATGAGCACTAGGAGCTTAACCCCAGTGCCGCTCCTGGCTATGACAACCTTGGAACCAAACAGCTAGTACGTGCATTAAAATATGTCTCGAATTGTAACTCCACAAGGCAAAAAGGCCTCAGACATAACACTGTCATACTATTTTACACACAGTTTGACAGAAGAAGGACCCAATAAAAGCCAAGAACACAAACCTATTCTGCTGTAACAGGCATGACAGGCCTGCCGGAACTCATGTGTGGCTGCCAGAGGGTTCCTGGAGAGCAAAGAAAGGTTGGTTCCTGCCGGGCCGTTCTGAAAAATAAATGAAATAAAGTTACATAAAACAGAACATTTAAATTAAAACACTTCTCCCACTCAGTGGTCTGTGGTCAGAGCCTTCTCTAATGGTCCTGTCAAACTCAAAGCTATAATATTACTGTTTATGTAAAATTATTATTATTTTTTTTTTTACCTGTAAAAGACTGAAGGGCACCAAAATGTTCACGAAAGTCAGAATTAAATTATTTATGCAGCAGGTCTAAAAACGTAAATCTTAGAACACAGGGTGAAGCTGGGATTTACTAGAAGAGAAAGTCATCTAATGCATCACGGTTCCTTGTGCTAGTAGCATTGCTGGTCTTTGTTCTAACCTGAAACAGTTCATGGGCTGTAACACCATCTGGAAATCTAGCCAATTAAATTTTGAAGTGCGGTGTCAAATTGTCCCAGGGTCCCGCACTACCAGAATGTGGGTAGGCTCTGTGCACTGCTAGTCGCACATAGTAAATCTCAAAACAGGAAACACAACAAATTTAAGACGTAAAATTATGATGCAATCCACAAGAAAATGGAGGCAACCAAGGGACAGTCGAGTGCACCCAGTTGAACACAAAAATGTGCAAAAGTTGGAGCTGTAATCAAAAGCATCTTCAATTTCTCAAAGAAATGCAAGCTCTGTGGTTAAACTTTTAAGCTTTATGTGTTTATAGTTAGGATTAGGTAAAAAAAAGGGCTCTTAATGATACCTGTAAAATGCTTTTTTATTTTTTTTTTTAGACAATAGATGCAGCCTTATAGAGAAATAATAATTAAATTTATAAACAAGGAGGATTTACAGGCTGAAATACATCCATAAAATGATGCCTACCTTCACTGAATGATGAAAAAAAAACAAACACTGAAGTAGCCAATGTTTAAAATCCAGTTTTGCACAGCTTCCCAGCCAGCCAACATCACATCATATCACTGTTTTTTCTTACTTGTAATGCTTTTGTAAAAGTTATGACTGAAGACTCCTTATCAAATATTCAAACCAGCTGTCAGCAAGTCAGATTTTTCTATTGCCTGCAATTACGGAGGTTATTTATTTATGACTCCCTCATTCGTTCAACTCAAAAAAAAAAAAAAAAAAAAAATTCTTTCAGACGGAATCTGGCATTTATAGTTGTAGTTTTATAATCCAAAGTTTCTGTGAGCAAAACTTCCACTCGTCATCCGTTAGTTCTAACAGCAGTTTTCAAACCTTCGGTAGATGTGTGCACACAGATCTTTCTTTGTCGTGCACACCAGGCCAGAGACAGACAAACATTCACTCTCACATTCTTACCCAAGGACAATTTGGAATCTCCAGTTAATGTCAATTGACCTAACATGCATATCTTTGGACTGTGGGAGGAAAGTGGACCATCCAGTGAAACCCCACACAGACACAGACGGTAAATGGTGTTCATTTATGTAGCACTTTTTCTCATCTCTAGATGATCAAAGTGCTTTACAGATCCTGCTCCCACCCATTCACATACACATTCACACACTGATGGCAGCAGAGCTGCCATACACAGGCGCTGGCCTGACCCACCAGGAGCAACTGGGGGTTCAGTGTCTTGTTCAAGGACACTTCGACATGCAGACTGCAGACAGAGTAGGAATCGAACCCCTGATCCTCCAATCAGTAGTCGGCCACACTACACCTGCGCCACAGCCGCCCCACAGGGGGAGCATGCCAAGTGCACACAGATAAGACTTTCAGACAGAAAGCTCTGTGCTTTTCTGCATTCTAGCTCTCCAATAAGCCTTGAAAATCTGAGTCTAGGGAACAAACCCCTGTTCAAACCAGTTTATTTAGAATCAACGTTTCCCTGCTCTCCGTCAATGGTGAAAGAACTGCACAAAAAACAAGGCAGCATCTTGCAGAGCACAAGAAAAAAAAAGGAGAAAGTAATGCTAAATGAATGATAGCCACTCCTAACCTGTCCAAAGCCATCACACAAATGTAAAGCTGCTCCAAACTGGACAGCATCTGCCACTTCCCAAGTTTTAGAAACAGGAAAGATGGCAGTAAACTTTCATATATCTTGAAAACAAACCATCAAAAAGAGCTCCTGAAAACATTTGAGGTGAGAAATACTGTTTTGTAGCTCAATCTGTTTATGTAATGGCAACAACTGTGGGTTTAAATTTTTTGCGTCCCGGGTCTTCCTGGTGCAACAGCAGAATCCGTGACCCGTCAGAATGGGTGACTGCAGAGGACTCTGTTCCACTGACAGTAGTCGGTCACCACAGATCCACAAACATATAAACCACCACTGGCAGCCATCAGAACGCTTTAAAATATCTACAAAATAATTAATCTAAACATCAAAAATCACTGAACCACACACAGAGCTGCCCATATTTTCAACTTTTCTTGTAAATTGCTACTTTTACATTATAGATATACAACATTTTTTTCTTACAGTGGTGTGAAAAAGTGTTTGCCCCCTTCCTGATTTCTCAATTTTTTGTATGTTTGTCACACTTAAAAGTTTCAGGTCATCAAACAAATTTAAATATTAGACAAAGACAACACAAGCAAACACAAAATGCAGTTTATAAATGAAGGTGTTTATTATTAAGGGTAAAAAAAATCCAAACTTACATGGCCCTGTGTGAAAAAGTGACACTCCCCCCCCCCCCCCCCCATTAAAACAGATTAACTGTGGTTTATCACATCTTTGGAAAGCTGAGTTCAATTTCTCTAGCCACACCCAGGCCTGATTACTGCCACACCTGTTCTCAATCAAGAAATCACTTAAATAGGACCTGCCTGACAAAGTGAGGTAGACCAAAAGATCCTCAAAAGCTAGACATCATGCTGCAATCCAAAGAAATTTAGGAACAAATGAGGAACAAAGTAATTGAGATCTATCAGTCTGGAAAAGGTTTTAAAGCCATTTCTAAAGCTTTGGGACTCCAGCAAACCACAGTAAGAGCCATTATCCACAAATGGCAAAAATATGGAACAGTGGTGAACCTTCCCAAGAGTGGCCGGCCGACCAAAATTACCCCAAGAGTGCAGCGACGACTCATCCAAGAGGTCATAAAAAAAACCCACAACAACAACATCCAAAGAACTGCAGGCCTCACTTGCCTCAGTTAAGATCAGTGTTCATGACTCCACCATAAGAAAAAGACTGGGCAAAAATGGCCTGCATGGCAGAGTACCAAGACAAAAACCACTGCTGAGCAAAAAGAACATAAAGGCTTGTTTCAGTTTTGCCAGGAAACATTTTGATGATCCCCAAGACTTTTTGGAAAATATTCTGTGGACTGACGAGACAAAAGTTGAACTTTTTGGAAGGTGTGTGTCCCATTACATCCGGCGTAAAAGTAGCAGCATTTCAGAAAAGGAACATCATACCAACAGTAAAATATGGTGGTGGTAGTGTGATGGTCTGGGGCTGTTTTGCTACTTCAGGACCTGGAAGACTTGCTGTGGTAAAAAGAACCATGAATTCTGCTGTTATGGAAGTTAGGTTATTTCGCACCTCAGACAGAGACAAGGAATACACATGGAAGAACAATGCCGAAGAGGGTGAGAGGGGGTTGAATGAAGTGTAGTGTAAATATCATGCTGTGTATGAGGAAGTGCCTTGAAGCTTGTGAAGGTGACTTGATATATAGAGAGGAGTGCTTGCTGTAACCAGTCAGTCCATTCTGAGCTTGTGAGATGTGAGTGTGTAATAAATCGTCTGCAATGAATCTGCCTCTTCATTTACACACTCCACACTGGTGACCCAAGACGTATTATGGAACACAAGGCGAGAACCCCGGAGCCGGCCCGGTCGGGAAGCCCCAGAGATGCAGCAGCCATTCCACAGACAGCCAGGACTGGAACCCCCAGCAACGCATGTGCAGTTTCAGTCAAGCTACCGTATTTCTGGTAGCACAACCCGCGCTCTTGGTTCCACCACACCGAGGCCTAGTTCGCCCTCCGGGGAGTAACGGCAGACGACACCAAGTTCTACCATGTGGTAGCAGCGCTGGACTCCCGCACAGCCCAGCAGGTAGCGAGCCTGCTCGATCAGCCACCAGCCAGCAACAAATATGAAGCGCTCAAGGCTGCGCTCACCCGACGCTACACGCTCTCGGAATGTGAGAGAGCGGAGAGGCTCCTGGCGCGGACCGAGTTAGGAGATGGGTCGGCCGTAGACCTGATGGAGAAGATGCTGGCGTTAATGGGCACGGACGACAGGCATTTTCTGTTTGTCCACCTTTTCCTCCGGAACCTTCCAACGGAGGCGAGAGCAGTCCTGGCCAATTCGCCGTTGCTGGCCGCGCGTGACTACCATGCGCTAGCCCAGGAGGCGGACCGGATCATCCTCACCACCAGGGCGATCACAGTCAACGCGGCAGCGCCCAGTGAGACGACCAGAGGAAGCGAGGAGCCACCGACGGTAGCAGCAGCGGGGGCCAAGGAGTGCCAGAGAGACATGCTCTGTTTCTACCACCGCCGCTTCGGAGAGAACGCACGCAGATGTGCGCCACCGTGCCAATTCAAGCGCTCGGGAAAACGCCGAGGCCAGCGGTTGGTAGCAGCTGCGACCCTTGGTGAAGAGAACAAGCTGCTCTACTTGACGGACGCGCGCTCGGGGAGGCGTTTCCTCGTGGACACCGGAGCCCAGAAGAGCTTCATCCTGTCGACCTACGCCGACCGGCTGGCAGGACCTAGCGGCCCCGTGATGTTGGCAGCAAACGGCTCGGAAATTAAGACCTTTGGTGAGAGGACACTGATCTTATCTCTACATGGCCGTACATACGAGTGGACTTTTGTCGTAGCAGCACTGAATTACCATATCCTGGGGGCTGATTTTCTGTGTGCACACAGTTTACTGGTTGATGTTGCTAACAGGCGCCTGGTTAATGCACTGTCCTTTGACTCTCTCCCCTGTATAGCTCGAGTGACCCAGCCAACAGCACAGGCCAACATCACAGCTCCAGGCGGTAAGTTCCACGCACTGCTCACTCAGTTCCCAGCACTCATGGTCCCGACGTTTTTGGTGGCCATCGTTAAACACGGGGTGGAGCACTTTATCACCACCACCGGGCCGCCTGTTTTTGCAAGACCTCGGCACTTGGACGTAGCTAAACTGGCCATAGCGCGCGAGGAGTTCGCCAACCTGGAAAGGTTGGGCATCATCAGGCGTTCGAACAGCCCATGGGCATCCCCGCTACACATGGTCCCTAAGGCTGAGGGATCGTGGCGACCGTGCGGTGATTTCCGCAGGTTGAACAACGCCACAGCACATGACCGCTACCCGATTCCCCACATACAGGATTTTTCCATCCACCTAGCCGGAGCACGCATTTTTTTCCAAAATAGACCTGGTCCGCGGTTACCATCAAGTCCCAGTGCACGCTGAGGACGTACCCAAAACAGCGGTAATAACTCTGTTTGGTTTATTCGAGTTCCTGAGCATGCCATTCGGGTTAAAAGGCGCAGCACAGACGTTCCAGTGCATGATGGATGCAGTGCTGTGCGATCTCCCGTTCGTGTTTGTCTACCTGGACGATATCCTGGTAGCCAGTGCGTCCGAAGACGAACACGAAACCCCCCTCAGGACGGTTTTCCGGAGGTTGGAGGAGCACGGGTTAATAATCAACCCAGCGAAATGCCAGTCCGGCGTGACGCAGATAGATTCTTTGGGGCACTGCGTCTCTCCGGAAGGAGCGATCCCGCTGCCTGGCAAAGTGCGCGCCGTGGCAGATTTTCCCCGGCCTCAGACAGTCAGGGCGCTGCAGGAATTTTTGGGGATGGTGAATTTTTATAACCGTTTCCTTCCCGACACGGCGCAGCTCATGCAACCATTGTACGCCGCGCTCAAGAGTCAGAAACCCGCGGATAGGGTCGAATGGACCCCGGAGCGAGAGCGGGCGTTCTCGGAGGTTAAAGCAGCCCTGGCAAATGCCGCACTGCTGGCGCATCCGGACCCGGCGGCTCGGACAGCGCTCACCACCGACGCTTCAGACGTGGCCATAGGGGCTGTTGTAGAGCAGCGTTTCGCCGGGGCTTGGCAGCCGCTCGCTTTTTTCAGCACAACTTTGCGCGACAGCGAACGTAAATACAGCGCATTCGACAGGGAGTTGCTGGCTCTCCACCTGGCCATACGCCACTTCCAGTTCTGGCTGGAAGGGTGCAGCTTCACCGCGTTCGTGGATCACAAGCCACTAACATTTGCGATGGCCAAGGTTTCAGAACCGTGGTCGAGCCGGCAGCAGAGACAGCTGGCCACGATCTCAGAGTTTACTACCGATATTCAGCATGTGTCGGGTAAACTGAATGTGGTGGCGGACTGCCTCTCGCGCGCCGTGGTGGCCCCAGTCTACGTGGGGATAGATTATGCAGCCATGGCCGCGGAGCAGACTAGCGATGCAGACGTGCGCGCGCTCCAGTCTGGACCAACAGGGTTAAGGCTGGAGATCAGGGTGCTGCAAGATGGCATGCCCCCCCTAATCTGCGATGTCTCCACGGGGCGCCCGTGTCCGGTGGTCCCGGTCGCATGGCGCCGCCACGTGTTTGAGTCGGTTCACACTCTGGTGCACCCAGGAGTGCGCACGTCGGTCAAAATGACGGGAGAGAAGTTTGTGTGGCCGAGCCTACGCAAACAAGTAAAAGAGCGGGCTGCAGCCTGCGTGGCGTGCCAACGAGCCAAGGTACACAGACACACGAAGGCTCCCTTGGAGCCGTTTTGGGTACCTGCTAAGAGGTTCGACCACATTCATGTGGACCTCGTGGGCCCCCTCCCGCCGTCACAGGGGTGCACGCACCTCCTGACAGTGGTGGACCGCACCACGCGCTGGCCAGAAGCAGTCCCGCTGGCGGCAACCACGTCCGCGGATGTAGCACGCGCTTTTTTAACAGCATGGGTGGCACGTTTTGGAGTCAATTTGTTTCCGAACTCTGGCCCGCGATGGCCCGCAGCCTGGGTGTTACAATTCATCGCACAACCGCGTACAACCCACAGGCCAACGAGTTATGCAAGTGTTTTCATAGATCACTGAAAGCAGCACTCAGGGCTTCACTGATGGATGCAAATTGGGTGGACAGGTTGCTGTGGGTTTTATTGGGGTTGCGCTCCACGCCAAAAGAGGATCTGGAAGCTTTCCCGGCAGAGCTGGATTTTGCGCAGCCCCTACGGCTGCCTGGGGAATTTCTGCCAGATAATCCCGTGCCGGACAGCTGCCCGTCTCAGCTTTGGCAGCATAGCGCGAACACAGGCACGCTGCCGGGCCCTGCCCACCACTGTTTTCCGCATGTTTTCGTGCCTAAAACTTTGAAGAACGCGGAGTTCGTGTTCGTCAGACACGACGCCCACCGCCCTCCATTGCGCCCACCCTATGATGGACCGTTCAGAGTGTTGGAAACAGGGGATAAGCATTTTGTGCTAGACTTGGGGGGTAAAAAAAATTGTCCACGTGGCAAAAATTGGCATAGACAGACTTAAACCCGTCTTTGTAGCAGCGGACGAGCAGGTGCTGTTGGCTAAGGCCCCTCGGCGTGGAAGACCCCCACTGAAAGCTCCCCAAGGAAGCGATGCAACAGAGCAGCCACACGGACAGGGCGAAGTCCCCCACCCCCCCTCGCCACGGCCCACCCGCAGTCAGACACACTCCTAGCAGCCCCCCACCGGCACAGTAGTGCCACGGAGGCAGTAAACCCCAGTTACAGCAGATAAGATAAGATAAGCCTTTATTAGTCCCACAATGGGGAAATTCCAGGATTGCAACAGCACAGGGATAGCAACACTCAGAGCAACAATCAGAAGGCAAGAGAAAAAACAAGAGCAGCGAGTATACATATGTACATATAAATATATATATAGACACAGTGCGGAGCATTGTAGCTAGATGGGATAGGTATATAAATATATAAACACAGTGCGGAGCATTGTTGCTGGATGGAATAAATATATGAGTATATAAACACAGCTGTCCCTTCTTGTAGAGTGCGTCAGTATTGTGTGACCAGTCTAGTTTATTGTTCAGATGAACACCCAGGTACTTATAGGATGTCACCATCTCGATGTCTGTTCCCTGTATATTTACTGGTGCTGTGAGGGGTTGTCCTTGCCTGCGGCAGTCCACCACCAGCTCCTTAGTTTTCCTCGCGTTGATCTGGAGGCAGTTCCGATGGCCAGTCCAAGAAGTCCTGGATAAGCCCTCTGTACTCAGCTTCATCTCCGTTGGAGATGAGGCCAACGATTGCAGAGTCGTCAGAGAACTTCTGTAGATGGCAGTGTGTTGTGTTGTGTGAGAAGTCCGAAGTATAAAGGGTGAACAGGAAGGGAGCCAAAACCGTTCCCTGCGGGGCCCCCGTGCTACCGATGATCGTGTTGGACACACAGTTCCGGGTTCTCACAAACTGAGGCCGGTTTGTGAGGTAGTCCAGGATCCATGATGACAGGTGCTGGTCCACCCCTGCGCACAGCAGCTTGTCCTTCAGGATCATCGGTTGATTGGTGTTGAAAGCACTGGAGAAGTCAAAGAACATGATCCTCACCGCATTCCCGGGCTTCTCCAGGTGGGACAGAGAACGGTGAAGGAGGAAGATCACCGCATCCTCCACCCCAATGCCATGCTGGTAGGCGAACTGGACTGGATCCATCGCTGGTCCCACCAGGGGGCGGAGGTGAGCAAGAAGCAGTCTCTCCAGGGTCTTCATCATGTGGGATGTCAAGGCCACTGGTCTGTAGCTGTTCAGATCTTTGGGGTGGGAAGTCTTTGGTACAGGTACCACACAAGATGTTTTCCACAGCTGTGGTACCCTCCCCAGCTTCAGGCTCAGATTGAAGATGTACTCCACAATCCCACACAGCTGGTCTGCACAGGACTTGAGGAGCTTTGCGCTGATGCCGTCCGGTCCTGACGCCTTCCTCGCCTTGATCTTCCTCAGCTCCGTCCTCACCTGGGTCTTAGTGAGGGTCAGGTTGGGGGGCTGTGTGTTGGGAGGTGTTGGTGGAGTGGGGAATGGGCAGCAGGACTTGATGTCTTTAGAGGCAGCAGTGGTTGTTGTGCAGTCAGGGGGGAGGGCGGTTGGTCAAACCTATTGAACAACAGATTCAGACTGTTCGCCCACTCCCTGCCCCCCCGTGGCCTGGGGGGAGGTATTCTGGAGCCCAGAGATGGTTTTAAGGTTTCTCCAGACCCCGCTGATGTTGCTCTGTTGCAGCTTGTCCTCCATCTTCTTCCTGAAGCTGTCCTTGCCTTCTCTGATCTTTCTCCTCAGCTCCCTCTGTACGGACTTCAGCATCTCCCTGTTCCCCGACCTGAAGATCCTCTTCTTCTCTCTCAGAAGTGTTTTTATCTCAGGGTCGATCCAGGGTTTGTTGTTTGAGCAACACTGTATGGTCTTGGTGGGAACGGTGTTGTCCACACAGAAGCTGATGTAGTCTGTGACGGTGTGAGTGAGGCCATCGATGTCCTCACCATGTGGATCGCAGAGCTGCTCCCAGGCGGTGGTTTCAAAACAGCCCTTTAGAGCGTCCATTGCCTCCTCAGACCATAACTTCACTGTGCGCATGGCCGGAGGTTGTCTGTGCACTAGGAGTTTGTACACCAGCCAGAGATGAACAAAGTTGTGATCCGATCTCCCGAGTGGGGGGAGTTGTGATGAGGTGTACGCCTCCTTAGTGTTTGCGTAGAATAAGTCCAGTGTTTTATTGTCTATAGTGTGGCATGTGACATACTGGGTAAACATGGATAGAATGGGAGACAGTGAAACATGGTTGAAATCGCGTGAGATGAGGAGAAGAGCATCTGGGTGTTCTGTCTGCAGCCTGCCAGTTACTGAATGGATGACGTCACGCGCTGTCCCAGCGTTCGCCGTCGGATTTGCATAAATAACAATGCAGATCACGTGTGAGTATTCCCTCGGGAGATATGTAGGTCGCATGCTAACAGCTAGCAACTCGATATCTTTGCTGCAGTGTTGTTGTTCAACAGTGATATGTCCCGGTCTGCACCAGTTGTTGTTAACATACATTATCACTCCACCGCCCCTTGCTTTGCCACTGTCTGATGTTCGGTCTGCCCGTATCGCGTGGAAACCCTCCAGTTCAATGTTAGCATCTGCTGCTAATTCAATTAGCCAAGACTCCGTGAATAGAAACAGGCTACACTCCCAGTATATGCTATCGTAGCGGGAGATAGCCGCTAGCTCAGCTACCTTTCCCAGTAACGATCGTACATTCCCCATAACAACGGATGGGAGGGTGGGTCTGTACTAGGGATGGGCATAATTTACCGATTAACCGATAATTGATCATTAAGAATTTCACCGAGGAAGTTCATTTTCGTCGACAAACCGTTTTTTTTTTTAAACAATCCGAATGTAGGTTATTAGGCCTAGTGCACGGCCGTCCTCAAACAATGCAATGCATTTAACTGTGCCACTGGCAAAATTTGGGCACCAGGGGGCAACATTACACCATCGCCGTACCCTGGCGTGCCTCAGTTGATACATGCGAGCTTCCGTAGGGCAATCGCCAAATCATGAAACGGTTACGGCGAAGTGTTGCGTGGGACCATTTCAATTTAAAAAATGACCAGGTGTACTGCAATCACTGCAATGCAGCATACAAATATACCTCATCGACAACACAAATGATTTATCATTTGAACACCACTCATCCAAGCCTGATAAAAGACGGTGGCGGCGGTTCATCTCTAACCCAGGCTAGCCTGGACTCGATGCTAGCACGGAGGAGCTGCAGTGCTCAACGAGCAGAGAAGGTCACCGAACTGATAGTGAAGATGGTCGAAATAGACATGCTCCCTGTCAGTGCCGTGGAGGGCAAAGGTTTTCAGGAATTAATCAAATTTTTGGAACCGGAATACACCATGGCGTCAAGATGCACCGTGACGCACCGTGATGTTTTTAGAACTCTTTTATTCTTATAACAAGATACGTAACTCAAGATGAAAATGATTTACTGCACAGGTTAATGAGAGCTTTACTGCTCCTCAGGTGCTAGAGGCGCAGGATCGTCGAGGGAAGCTGCAGGAGGCGGCGTAGTGGCTCGACGGGAAGACTATTTCGCACAAAATGGCACAAGAGAACAGCAAAAAGTTCCACGTGGCTAGACTAAGCAACACGAGCGATAGAGCAATGAATGCGGTCTTTGTTTGTTGGGTGGCCGCTCGGCAGGGAGAGAAACTGGGTAAAACGTCTCGGCCAATCAGCTTGCGGGGTGAAACGTCTCGGCCAATCAGCTTGCGAGATTCCCGAGCCGAGCCAACACGAGAACAGCGAACAGAGAGAGAGGGATTTGAGAGAGAGAGGTGGATTTGAGTTGTGCGGCTCTCCGTGTTGATACCTGATGTTCTAATGTAGTCTACCTGCCTTGTTACCTACCTAAATATGTTAATGATTAACCGATTATTAATCATTAATTCTCCCGACGATCGGTGAAGAAAATTTCACCGAATGCCCATCCCTAGTCTGTACCTTACATTTCTTGCCCTCCGCCTTACTCCAGAACGACACCCACGTCGTTTTCGCCTCAGTTCTCCCGGTATGTCGAGTTTTTCCGTTAGCACCGGGTGGCGGTTGAGTGCTAGCAGCTCTTCCCTGCTGTACCATGGCTCTGTCCACCGACTCGGGAGACATTTGGGGCGATCTGTGTGTCCGTGATATATATGGAGTGAAAGGTGTGCCGGATCAGAGAGTTGCCACTGGATCAGAAGAGAGAGGAAGAAAAAAAAAGACTCAGAATTGAGCCGCTGTTGCAAAAGGCAGCCGACTCATGTGGCTCCGGAAGTAAAAAGCCGGGAGGAGACTGAAGCCGAAACAGCATGTGGACTGATATTCTATTGTTCTATCTAAGAGACTGGGGGGGCGGTATGGAAGTTAGGTTATTTCGCACCTCAGACAGAGACAAGGAATACACACGGGAGAACAATGCCCAAGAGGATGAGAGGGGGTTGAATGAGGTGTAGTGTAAATATCATGCTGTGTATGAGGAAGTGCCTTGAAGCTTGTGAAGGTGACTTGATACAGAGAGGAGTGCTTGCTGTAACCAGTCAGTCCATTCTGAGCTTGTGAGATGTGAGTGTGTAATAAATCGTCTGCAATGAATCTGCCTCTTCGTTTACACACTCCACACTGTCTATCAAAAAATTCTGAAGAAGAATATCCGGCCATCTGTTCGTGACCTCAAGCTGAAGCGCACTTGGGTTCTGCAGCAGGACAATGATCCAAAACACACCAGCAAGTCCACCTCTGAATGGCTTAAGAAAAACAAAATGAAGATTTTGGAGTGGCCTAGTCAAAGTCCTGACCTGAATCCGATTGAAATGCTGTGGGATGACCTTAAAAAGGCGGTTCATGCTCGAAAGCCTTCCAATGTGGCTGAATTACAACAATTCTGCAAAGATGAGTGGGTCAAAACTCCTCCACAGCGCTGTAAAAGACTCATTGCCAGTTATCGCAAACGCTTGATTGCAGTTGTTGCTGCTAAGGGTGGCCCAACCAGTTATTAGGTTTAGGGGGCAATCATTTTTTCACAGAGGGCCATGTACACACGTGGACAAAATTATTGGTACCCCTCTGTTAATGAAAGAAAAACCCACAATGGTCACAGAAATAACTTGAATCTGACAAAAGTGGCAATAAATAAAAAGTCTATGAAAATTAACCAATGAAAATCAGACAATGCTTTTGAATTGTGGTTCAGCAGAATTATTTTAAAAAATAAACTCATGAAACAGGCCTGGACAAAAATGATGGTACCCTTAACTTAATATTTTGTTGCACAACCTTTTGAGGCAATCACTGCAATCAAACGATTTCTGTAACTGTCAATGAGACTTCTGCACCTCTCAGCAGGTATTTTGGACCACTCCTCATGAGCAAACTGCTCCAGCTGTCTCAGGTTTGAAGGGTGCCTTCTCCAGACAGCATGTTTCAGCTCCTTCCACAGATGTTCAATAGGATTTACTGTAGATCAGGGCTCATAGAAGGCCACTTTAGAATAGTCCAATGTTTCGCTCTTAGCCATTCTTGGGTATTTTTAGCTGTGTGTTTTGGGTCATTATCCTGTTGCAAGACCCATGACCTGCGACTGAGACCAAGCTGTCCGACACTGGGCAGCACATTTCTCTCTAGAATACCTTGATAGTCTTCAGATTTCATTGTTCCCTACACAGATTCAAGACACCCTGTGCCAGATGCAGCAAAGCAGCCCCAGAACATAACAGAACCTCCTCCATGTTTCACAGTAGGGACAGTGTTCTTTTCTTGGTATGTTTCATTTTTGCGTCTGTGAAGCTGATGTTCCTTGCCAAAACGTTCCAGTTTTGTCTCGTCTGTCCATAGGACATTCTCCCAGAAGCTTTGTGGCTTGTCAACATGCAGTTTGGCAAATTCCAGTCTGGCCTTTTTATGATTTGTTTTCAACAGTGGTGTCCTCCTTGGTCTTCTCCCATGAAGTCCACTTTGGCTCAAACAACGATGGATGGTGCGATCTGACACTGATGTACCTTGACCTTGGAGTTCACCATGAATGTGTTTAGAGGTTGTTCTGGGCTCTTTTATTTCCATTCGTATTATCCGTCTCCTCCTGCAGCCACTTCCAGGGAGGTTGGCTACAGTCCCGTGGATCTTAAATTTCTGAATATGTGCAACTGTAGTCACAGGAACATCAAGCTGCTTGGAGATGGTCTTATAGCCTTTACCTTTAACATGCTTGTCTATAATTTTCCTTCTAATCTCCTGAGACAACTCTCTCCTTTGCTTCCTCTGGTCCATGTTTAGTATGGTACACACCATGTCACCAAACAGCACAGTGACTACTTGTCACCCTTTAAATAGGTCGACTGACTGATTACAAGTTTGTAGACACCTGTGATGTTAATTAGAGGACACATCTTGGTTGAACATGTCCCTATGGTCACATTATTTTCAATCTTTTCTAGGGGTACCATCATTTTTGTCCAGGCCTGTTTCATGAGTTTATTTTTTAAAGTAATTCTGTTGAACCACAATTCAAAAGCATTGTCTGATTTTCATTGGTTAATTTTCATACAATTTTTATTTATTACCACTTTTGTCAGATTCAAGTTATTTCTGTGACCATTGTGGGTTTTTCTTTCATTAACAGAGGAGTACCAACAATTTTGTCCACAGCTGTACTTGAGTATCTTTGTTAGGGTTTTTTGTGAGGTGGGGAGAGGTTTTTTTTTTGAAGGGTTTGAACTCTTCCCTATTACAAAAATAGGCGCCTGCAAACACAAACTTGCCTAGGGCCCCCAAAAAGCTAGTAAAGCTCCTGGCACCTTGTAATAATAACTACTCAAGAGTCTTTTACTTACTGCATGAGTAGAGCTGTGATTGCGCATTCCCGGGATGAAGCTGTGACTCACTCGTCCCCCTGAAGAACACAGACAGACACAAGGTCACGGATGTCAGACAGTGCTGTAATGATGCTGACTCACACCATCTGCTGCTGATTGCACATCTCAGGTTAAAGCCATAGAAACTGTGACCTGACAGGAGAGCAACTTATAGTACCACTGAACTGGGCAAAAGCAATTTATCCCGATAACTTTGGTTATGCTAGCCTTACAATATTTACTACATGTTCTTTGGCATTATTCCTTTGCATATAGCCAAGTGCATTCATTAAAATCTTTAAGGTTTTCTATGTAAATATAACGAATATACATCCGCCTGTTAAAAAGAACCCTTTAAAGTGAGAGCAACCACTACTTCCTTCGTCACCTCTTTTTATGACCTTGTCATAGACCAACACTGTTTTTACAGTTTCTGCTGCTATAAGGAAGTTAAATTTATGACTTTTTAAGACCCCTTTTTAAGGGCACTTGATCAAATTTAAGACCCTGAATTTGCAAAATGGCAAAACTTATGACCATATCACAACGAGCCTTGTCCAGCTGTTTACTGGAACTGAAATCAATGCAAATTTTGGGTCATCTATCTTGCTCACATTAAATGTGAACGTTCAAAGAAACTATGTTGCTACTGAATGATTAAATCTTTCAAGTAAAATACTTGAAACTCACTGCTTCTGCAACTAAAATACAGAAACTAACAGGAAAGTCACCTTTATATGAGGGGGAAAATGTTTCCAATTTGCAAGGGAAAAAGTGGCAACGTAATGATGAAAAATGTTGCAAATTTACAAGAAATTTTTTTTGCAATTTTTGTGAAAAAGTCACAATTTATCTGAAAATAGTTGCAAACAAGGGAAAACAACGCAAAGATTAATGAGAAAAAATGGAAATTTATGACAAATGACTCACTTCATGTGAAAATGTAAAAACTGTAAATACAAATTCAAAAAAATTATGAGGATGTCTCCCCATAAACACAAGAAAACACAGCTCTCATGTTTATAATATCTGGTATTCAAGACCCTTGAAAAGAGGTCTCAGAAATACCAGATATGATCAGGACTTAAAGGTTAACTGTAATTCTTAAAGAATAATGAAGGCCTCAATTTTGGATAAAAAAAAAATTAAAGGACTTTTAAGACTTTTCAAGGATCCATGGACACCCTGCTCTTAAAGCAACACTTTTTGTCCAAAACAGAGCTCAAACCTTCATGAAAACACAACTTAAGCCCATGCTCACCAGGGAACGTGTATTCAGATAAAGAGTCGAGCCCGCCAGCGGAGACTCCAGCATTCCCTTCGCCATCCGAGGCCCCCGTGGGAAAGCCTCCCAGTGCGTCCTGCGCCTGGGTGGAGCCCTGATCCAGCAGTGGGGGGTAAGACTCCAGAGGGGGAATTTCACTCATTGAGGAGCTGAAGAAGGTTTGAGAAATCTGGGTCGACGGGGCTGGAAGGCTTGGTGAGAAAGGAGGTCGGAGACCGACGGCCGTGTTGGGAAGGTTTGTGGGGATAGCACCCTGAACTGGACTCTGGAGGAGGACAAAAAAAATAGTCCCACTTTAGTCAGACAATAACTCGGAGCACAGACAACAGATTTGGTTTCCACTAGAGTTTGAGTTCTTATGGTTATACACAAAAACATTGTGAATTAAAGTAAATATCTAGTTAATAAATAAAATAATATAAATTGCACTAGTTAAGCTAACTCCCTAGTAGCGCTGTTGCTTTGACGCTAACATTTTGGGCTCTCCACTCATTTAGGCAAGGACTGAACCAATGTTCCCTCTAAGCTGCGCACGTGTACAATCGCGTACTGTTCCCGCGGTCTCTGCGCACAGAAAATCTATGCAGTGCATAAAATAAAATCCAACCTGAACTGTAAATAAACACATTGTAGTGAACATTGAACAATAGACAGCGTGTGGGCACTCTCTCACACCCAGAAGCAGCAAGAGGAGGGAGAGAATAATTGCCTGACGGACGAAGTGTCTCCGGGAGGTAACAAGTGAGTGCGAGACACCTCCCGCAGAGAGGAAGAGCCACCCAGACAAAGGATTTCGCCCCTGCAGCACAAGCTGGCGCGTGGTGAATGTATTGTGATTTACGCAACAAGTGTTATGATAATTGCACCACACATTCTCTTTGCAATATGAATAATGTCAGAGCCTCGGTCGTTATGCATGAGGTTGACTGAGATGACTAACACTGTCCAGCCAATGATATGACGCGGTTCACACGTATTTACTTACGCAGCCAATCAATGTCATTGATAGGGCTGTGTGTGTACGTGCCGGTGTTTTGCAGGTTAGTAACAGTGCCGCGGAGTTAAGAGACGCAAAATAGCAAGTGAGTTTTCGGAGGGAAAAGTGTGGACTGAATAGAAGTTGGACTACCTCAAGCGTCACATTCAGCAGAAAAGTCATTTGAATGCTGTTGGAATTGTACGAAGACGCAAGATGGGAAAGGGGATCGGTACATTATTGCAAGAGAAGAGGAACGAGCTGTTGCACAAAAAGAAATCCGACCCCGAGCAAGTTAACGTTCTCATTGACAATATTCTACTCGCCATCAAAATTAATGCATCAGTGCAGTCGGTTCAACATATCCACGATCACATGGCAAAGTATGTGAGTATACCAGAAAGCTGGCGAAGCAAAAATTATGCCTTTGAATTTGTGAACTCAATCAATGAGAGTGCGGAATGAGACGATGTGCAATGTTAAAAATGCACCCTGGCATACACTGATAGTAAATGACAGCACAGACATAACAGTGCATAAAATGCTAGTCATATACAACCACTGGAGAAGTGAGAAGGACAGACGGGAAAAATAAGGTGAAATTTAAGTCCCCAATCAGATCTGTGCTTATTCTAGTGTCATTTATTAAGAATTTTCATTTATGGATATTAATTATAGGATATTATTATACCGGAGTGGTGGCTCAGTTGGTAGAGCATCCGCCCCACACCCGGGAGGCAGGGGTTCAAATCCCGGCCGGGTCATGCCGAAGACCATATAAAAGTGGAACTTCCTGCCGCCCAGCTTGGTGCTCAGCAATAATGGAATGGAGGAGGGAAATCTGTGGCGGCGCCTTGCATGGCAGCGGCCCTCTGATTCTACACGTGGGGTGTGTGTGATTAACACTGTAGATAGGTAAAACACAATCTCCTTCTACTGTACATGATTGGTTGTACAGTTGAATGACAATAAGGGTGATTTAATTTAATCATTAAATGCTGTCACCAGATTATGAGTAGTAGAAATGCTAATAAAAAACTGTAATTCTATATTTTACAGACAAAGAGTTACAGGAATTTACACTGTATCACATGCTTGTGCTACAGCACACGTCATTGAGCAAAATGTGAATGTTTTAATGTGAACAGTAATCTAATGGAAATTACTGCTGTAATTTGATTCTTTTAATAAGCCATGTAACGTGCTATGACCTCAGGTTTAGGACAGGTGTGATACTGCTGGGTCGATCTCCCTCACCAGCGCCTGGTGAGGGAGATCGCTCAGGACTTCAAGACCGTCCTGCGTTTCCTGAGCTTCGCCGTCATGGCTCTGCAGGAGACCAGCGAGGCCCACCTGGTGGGTCTCTTCTTCGCTAAGGGGGTCACCATCATGCCCAAAGACTTCCAGCTGGCCCGCTGCATCCGCGGAGAGAGAGCTTAGACTTTCTGCTGCACATTCACCAGCCATAATGCTCTGCACTGTGTGTCTATATATATACATTTATAGTAATATGGACATATGTTTACTAGATGTTGTTTTTTCTTGCCTTCTGATTGTTGCTCTGAGTGTTGCTATCCCTATGCTGTTGCAATCCTGGAATTTCCCCATTGTGGGACTAATAAAGGCTTATCTTATCTTATCTTATACTGGTGTGGCCACAGTGTGCACGTCTGATGTTGCTCACAGTGGTCCAAGGAATTCTCAGGGAGTTTGTGTGTATGCTCAGACACATGAATAATTAGGGGGAACACTGGACTGAACCATCACAGCCGACAACACAGTGATGGGCTATAACTGAACACTGGATCATTTTTCAGTGACATAAGGGAAAAGATCCGGAGGAGCAAAGCGGCTTCTGACCATTCTGCCAAAACATTAAAATTAAGTATTTCTAAGTGAAGAAAGATTTTAATAATTTTGCTGTTGTCATATGACCTTAGAAAGCATTTTAGAAAGTTAAAACCCACAAACACAATCATGTTTGAGTGAATGAGACCTTTAAGTATTAGCAGAAACGCAATACCCACATTGTTTTTACAGTCCTACATAAAGCCCAAAACAACAACAAAAAAAACCACCACCACCAAAGCAGGAAGTAGAATCACCCAAAGACAGGGCTGTGCGACATGACGATATATACTGGTGACGTGATAAAAAATGTCTACCGTTTCATATAAAACTATCGTTTATATCAGGATTTAAGAGACATACCTGTTTCTACTTGCCACCGCCCTGCCTCTCCCCCACAGTGCACCAGCAGCTAACTGCAAGCTAATGTTCTGCACTACTTCTGTGGAGCCGCTACTTCTGTGCCAGCCAGGGATGTTGGACTTTTTCCCACCATGCTGTGACAGAGAGGATAGTCCTCTAACCTCGTTGTCACATTAACACCATCCCTCTCTAATTATAAGATGGCAAATGCTCAATGATGATGCTAACTTCTCGCTAACAGGAAACATTACAGTGTATCAGACCATCGTTCTGGTTTAAATCACTGCCAAGTTTCTTAATTTTGTCTAAAAAAAAAATATTACTAAAGCTGCAGAAGTGCACGACAGCGGCCACATACACACTAAAATAAATTAAAACGTGTCGGAGGAACGAACTGGCTCTTAATGTAACTTGATTTCTAATCATTTTTAATTAGTCCAGTAGTGATAAAGAATAAAGTCATCTCAAATGCACATTAAAAACAATTTCATAACAACATTGCAAAATTAAGAGGGGAAAAAGTGCATAAAATTAATGACAGATGAATCTGCACAATTGATTTTTTTCAGTATGTAATTTAAAATGTAGAAAACGAGATGGTCCTTTTTATTGGTTATCATATATAAACTATAGATTTGACAGAAAATGTATATCATTATATATTTATCATCAAATAAGATTACATACACTACCGTTCAAAAGTTTGGGGTCACTTAGAAATTTCCTTATTTTTGAAAGAAAAGCACTGTTTTTTTCAATGAAGATAACTTTAAACTAATCAGAAATACACTCTAATATCTAATATACATTGCTAATGTGGTAAATGACTATTCTAGCTGCAAATGTCTGGTTTTTGGTGCAATATCTACATAGGTGTATAGAGGCCCATTTCCAGCAACTATCACTCCAGTGTTCTAATGGTACAATGTGTTTGCTCATTGCGTCAGAAGGCTAATGGATGATTAGAAAACCCTTGTGCAATCATGTTAGCACAGCTGAAAACAGTTTAGCTGGTAAGAGAAGCTATAAAACTGACCTTCCTTTGAGCAGGTTGAGTATCTGGAAAAAATTATTATTTCAAATATAAATCATTATTTCTAACCTTGTCAATGTCTTGACTATATTTTCTATTCATTTTACAACTCATGGTGGTAAATAAGTGTGACTTTTCATGGAAAACACAATAATTGTCTGGGTGACCCCAAACTTTTGAACAGTAGTGTATATCGTGATAAGAAATTTTGGTCATATCGCACAGCCCTACCCAAAGAAAATCTGGATGTGGGGTAAGACCATCTTCACTGACAAAATAATGCTTACTTAGAATGGCTGCTGGCAGCACGGTGGCACAGTGGTTAGCATTGTGTCAGCACAGCAAGAAGGTCACGGGATCGATTCCACCCCAACCATTGTGAGTTCGATCTCACCCCCAGACCATCAGTGACCCTTCTGTGTGGAGTTTGCATGTTCTCGCCGTGTCTGCGTGGGTTTACTCCGGGTACTCCGGTTTCCTCCCACAGGCCAAAGACGTGCAGGTGAGGTTAACTGGCATCAACTGGGGATTCTAAATTGTCCTTAGGTATGAATGTGAGAGTGAATGGTTGTCTGTCTCTCTGTGTTGGCCCTGTGATGGACTGGCGATCTGTCCAGGGTGTATCCTGCCTTTTGCCCAAAGATGCTGGGATAGGCTCCAGAAAAGGATTAAGCGGTAGAAGATACAGGGAACAGACACTGAGATGGTGACATCCTACAAGTACCTGGGTGTTCATCTGAACAATAAACTAGACTGGTCACACAATACCGACGCACTCTACAAGAAGGGACAGCACAGGCTGTTCCTACTGAGGAGGCTCAGTTCTTTTGGTGTACAAGGGGCGCTGCTGAAGACATTCTACGACACGGTGGTGGCATCAGCCATCACTTTTGGAGTGGTCTGCTGGGGCAGTGGCATTACAGCAGCCGATAGGAAGAGACTGAACAAACTAATCAAGAAAGCTAGCTCTGTCCTGGGGCAACGCCTTGACCCAGTGGAGGAGAGAGAAGGGTGGTGGCTAAACTGTCATCTCTGCTGGAGTCCGAGTCCCACCCTACGCAGGACATACTGAACGCACTGAGGAGCTCATTTAGCAGTAGACTACATCATCCTAGGTGCCCAACGAGAGGTTTCGCAGGTCCTTCCTACCTACAGCTGTCAGACTGTATAACCTAAGCAGGGGGCTGCCCACAGAGATAGCAAAAAAACATGACGACCTAATAGTATTGAATGCAAAAGACGCAACAGACTTACACAAATGGTCCCCTCCAGCAAACAACTAGGACAACATCAGTCGCTACGGAGGGTGACAATATGTATGGGTACATATTCATACCATGTAGGGTAACTAAATAGACGGTTATGCTGTTTATTCCATCTAGCTACAATGCTCCGCACTGTGTATATACAGTATATTTATGTGTACATATGTATATTCATTGCTCTTATTTTATTTTCTTATCTTCTTAACTATTGCTCTGAGTGTTGCTATCCCTGTGGCTGTTGCAATCCTGGAATTTCCCCATTGTGGGACTAATAAAGGCTTATCTTATCTTAAGATGGATGGATAGAATAGCTGCATCTCTGGCTGATTTCTTTTTGTTTGCCCTTCACTCACCTCGCTGACTTTCTTGGGGATACAATCCATCAGGCTGTCCAGCTTCTCCTTAATGACACTGCTGCTGCATTCCTCCATGTGCTCTGACACTGGGACAGAGTACGGCATGGGGGGCAGCGCCTGGCTGCTGGGGCTCTCTGACAGCTCGGAGCACGAGGTTACCACAGTGGTTGACGGATCATCGCTTACTGGAATAGGCGTGGCCAAAGGAGCGGGGATGCACTGTGCACTGGAGAGGTCAGCTGGAGAGGAGAAGAAAAAAAAAGACGATTATGGATTTACACATACTGTATGCACAGATGTACCGTGTATCACACCATCACTATATCCCATTTTGTTATACCTGGTCCAATATCACTCAGAGACTCCAGCCCATTGGAGGACATCTAAAGGAAATAAGGTTGAAAAACAGACAAATTAATCTCATCTCAGTCATCACATCAGGCTAAAAGCTCTATAATGTGATTGGTGCAGCAACCTCTCCAGTGGGTGGGGAAGTTTCTCCATGACTGTCCCCCTCTGAAGTAGTGGATTCTGTCTGTGGACTGATGTAGGCTTTACGACTCTTCAACCCCAATTTGTGTGCTAGATCCTGAGCCAGCTCGCTCACCTGCCTGTCCTAAAAGATTAAAAAAAATGTTTTAAAAATGTGACACTTAAAATGAGTTTGATTTACAACCAGGCCAGGTCAATGCAATCACCAGCTTGATCGACAGACTGTGGAAATGATATGAAAAGTGACTCAATTACTGATGACATACGTGGGGTGCTGTGAGGAGACATTTGGTTCCACACTCATAAGCCTCTCGGAGTCGTCCCAGGTCCCTCAAACAGAGTGCTTTGCGGTACAAAGCCCTGCGACTGCCGTCTGACACGCACAGTGCACTGTCACAGTCCTGAACACCACGCTCATAGTCCCTCTGAGAGAGAACAACACAGAAGCATGTCAGACAAGAGCAACAAATGGGATGTTTGCGTCAATTACATCTTTAAGCTTAAATATTTGAAAAAAAAAAATCCAACGCTTACAGTGAAATTCAGATGATGTAGTGATTGCACAAATCTTTTCAAACTATAAATGCAGTGCAGCTAAAACAAAAATTTATACTTGAAAGTTGTGTCTTTCTAGCTTAACAGAGACCCACAACACAATCAAATGGTTATTAGACAATCTGATTATTTAGTTTGAAAGCTCTCTTAAGTTGGCCATTCAGCTGGCCATTAAGATTAATTGGACAAACTTCAAATCCATCTTCTGCTGCTGATGTGGTTTTACGGCTGGGCAATTAAATGAAATAAAACCAGAAACGACGTTCGGGGTGTAGAACCAACGTGATCTTGTTCATGTCGGTTTTTTTGGTCTACCTACTGTGTGCGTGCACGTGAGAGCTTTTCATGTACTGCCCCTTTTAGATGTACCCATGGAGTTAAAAGCAGGGGGAACATAACTCTGGAAGCGCACAGTCAGCACTGTTAAGATGCAGCGGAACACGGCCAGAACAATTAAAGATGGCTTATAACAAAAACAAATGCTATATAGTATGTGAAGATTGAGTCTTCCTTTCATCTGAAGATGCCAAGAAAAAAGTAAGAAAAATGCACGGACCGTAACACTGAAAGGAGCACAAGTTAAGTCACTGTTAGCCTCTGACGTGACGTCTGTCCACGTCCTCTCAGCTGTTTTACAGAGGGAAAGGAAAAGCTAAGGCTGCATTTAAGAACCTGATAAGAGACTCATAATCACAATATGGTGGTAACACAATCATGGTTGCATAAAGGACTCCCAATGCAGCCATCATGCTAATTAGCCGCCATGCACGTGACACAACCCACAAACCCTCAAGAGGTATGCGTTGTAAACACTGGACAATGTTTATTTTGTGTCCCTCTTGTGTAATATTGCTTAATTACGAGCCTTGTCAGTAAGAAGAAGGGAGGGGAAAAAATAAGCAAAAAACCAAAATGAAAACTGACATGAAAGGGTCAGTTAACTGTGATGCTGATTTTAAAGTCAAATTTCCCAACCCTAGTGCAGGCTACATGCTATAAGATAAAAAACAAATGCAGAAAGCTCAGCACTGCAACTTAACCACTTGCACTCCGTTGTTCCGCGGGCGGGCAAGTCTCTGCGTCCTAAGGCGCACGAGGGCGCATGAGAGCGCGCTCGTGCGCCCTCGTGCGCATGACGCATGATAAGGATATTGATGGTGATGGTGTAGGTGGTGTGCCCTCCAAGCGCCACTGAAAAAAAAATCTGCAAACACAGCCGCGAACAGATTAGTTCATCTGATTGACCTCTCATTCGACTAATAAGAGCCTTGAATTGGGTTTCTGAAACCTTGACGAACCAATGAATGAAAACCTAGGAAGGAGGACCCGCCTCCCAACGCTTTGAATGCAGTGAGCCAATTGAAGCAGAGAAGTTCGTGAGCTGTTTTTTTTTTAAGGCTGGGTGAAGACTGACTGCTGGAGCGGATCAAAAAAGGACACAGGAAGAGCTCCACAGACCCAGCAGCATGGAGACCATCCACAAATGCAACCTGTGTGACAGGGCGTGCCATTCGTGGATCAGCATGTTCGGCCCCAGGCGGTGCTTATTTTGTATTGGTTCCAGCAGAGTAGACGTTATGATTTCTTCCATGGTCATTATAGACCAACGGAGGCTGACGACGAAGGCTGAGTGACACACACGCCTTCGCCAGTCTTTTTTTAATTACTACTGTTATTTGTTTTGAAAAATCGTTCGCCAAAAACCGCAATCATGGAAGCACAAAACCGCAATAATGGAATTATGTTTTGATCGAGTCGCGAGACCAGAACCAGAGCGGACCAGCGTCGCGTTCGTCTGACAATGAGGAGACAAGTTCGCCCAGACTCCGCTGTGAAGAGGTAAGGTGTTATAAGCTAAATTATTCTCTATCCCTGAAAATTGTAATCCAAAATGACTTTTGACCGATGAGTAAATTACAGCTGTGCGGTTCACGAAGTCTGAAGTTCGTGCGCCGCGGTACAAGGGGTTGCTTGCAGTGTACAGGCTGTGAACGCCCCCCCACCCCCGCTATTCTTCTGCAGCGAGGGGGGGGGGAGCCGCGGTGACTGCACTGCTGTCCTACATCACCACATAAGGCTAATCCGTTGTGTAGCGATGGCTAAAGTCCATCCTCCCTAGCGAGCGAGGGGGGGGGGGGACAACCCCCCACACACACACACAGTAGCGGGGGGGGGGGGGGGGGCGCTGTGACAGCGTTGCTGTGGAAACATGCAACGAGTGTAATCTGTCATGTAGCGAGGGCCGAACTCTGTCCTTGATAGCGGGGGGGGGGGGGGGGGCCCCACCCCCCCCCCACACACACACACAGACACAGCCCTGAGTGTGACCTTTCCTTTGAGCCTAAAATGAAGCTTCTACATTGAATTATTCAAAAGTTACAGACGTTTTTCCAAACTGTGCCATTTGGCACAATTTGGCACAGTTCCAAAACACCTGGGAACAGCCTGAGAACAAAGCTGTGTAAAATATTCATTTTTTGTGGTATTGTTACCAAATTTGGATCTCAGCTGGATAACACTTGGTTCTACATTTCTGTTGCATTTTCCAGCCGGATCGGACAGCTGTGTGTTATTTACAAGCATTTGTATCCAAAAAAACACTGTGTCCAAATTTTTTTTCTTCAAGTTCAGTATGTTTAGATGACTGTAACTCAGTGGCCGGAGCACGTAGAGAGATTATGTTTTTTTTGCCAAAAAATTCAAAGTGTTTTCTTTTAAATGAGACCAACCCCATGAAGATGCTGCAAAGGGTTGAAGAACAGCTTTCGATTTACTTTGGGCACGTTATTTTTTGGCATTTTTAGGAAAATTGCCCGGAGTGCAAGTGGTTTTAAGGAGACAACTGTAAATATGGCAACAGACAAGTGCTGCAAATGCAACAAAAGTTGCAAATTGAGAACTGTGCTGCAAATACAACGCTACAGAAATGACCGTGGGAGCACAATAAAGTGATGGTCTACATACTGCAGACACGTCGGCCTAGCCTAAGTCATTTGCTATTGGCCTGCAAATCTTTCATCTGTTGAAGCACACACAAACTTCTGGTCTGGCTGCAACTTTTTTAAATAAAGGAAATTGTGGAAACAGGTCATTGTCATCACTGGATACAAAGCTATTTTTGGCACAATGAAATACCAACTGGTGTGACTTTTTGCAGCTCCTTTGTGTTGACATTTTGATAAAAATGTTTTCTTAATATGACTTTGTCTATTTGTAGTTGTTTACTCAAGCTGCAGCGCATTGAGCTATCTGGGCCATTCTAACATGTTAGTACAACAAGTGTACCAAGAATGAAAAGAATAAAACTATCCCTTCAAGCTATGGATTTAGATGGAGGAGTCTCTATAGGAGATAAGGGACCAATTGGAAAAGAAGCCCACTATTACACTATTATTTAATATAACAAAGCAGTTATAATCCTACCAGTACTTAGTACTTAATTTAAGAAGGTGTAAATTAATTGTATCTGATGTATAGAGGGGTTGCACGTAATGTCGTGGTTATGTGCCACACTGTTTTGGATGGCAAATAGCCTGGACCCTGTGTTGAGAATAATAATTCCACTAGCACGCACTCAGTCCGACTCACCACGGTGTTGTTCGTTTTCCATTACGACGAAATACCACCTTAAGTGATAAGATAGATATCTGTTTCCTACAGGCCCTTAGAATAGAGGGTTAGTACTAGTGAAAGTGCTTTGAGCGGTCTTTGTGACTAGAAAAGTGCTATATAAGTGCAAGTTAGTTAGTAGTTAGTAGTTAAGTGAGTTGACATCTTTACAGCAAGGCTGCCCGACACTCCCATGACATTGTTTGTATGTGACAAGAAAAACAAGATGGGTATGGAGGTGAGCCTGCTGCTCGCTGGCTTTTGGTCAGAGTAAAGGCAAAAAAGGAGAGCCAGAGAAGGCTACAGGCGGTGAGATGAAACACTGGAAAAGTACTGGAAAGTTCAGGAAGCCATGGAGCAGCGGAAGACGTGAGGATATGAACTAGATCACATATGAAGGTAAGCTAATGATTGCTAATACTAGTTAGCACTAATAAGTCGTCTGTACTACACTGTAATCACAGCAAGTTATCACTATTAGGTACTAAAATATGTATGCTGTGTGTGTTTAAGGTGGCTCTCTTGGGGCAAAATTACTGCTTCAAACCGTCGGTCTATCTGGCCATTCAACCAATCTCCAGTGGTAGGACGTCATCCCAGCTTCATGAACCGCAGCGACTGCAGAACTTCAGAACTTCAGAATGACTGTAGAAACGTTTAGCTTCCTGTGCTACAAGTTGTTCTGATCTGTGTGAAAATCATGGAGAGACTTTTGAGACATCATGGGATGTACCTGCTCCAGCCGGTGGTGTTGTGGCAAAAAGTGATCGCCAGGTGCCATATTATAGTTATGGGGTTATATTAGCCGTAAAATATCTATTTCAACAGGTAAACAGTACTGAGTTAGGTATAATAAAATATATTTAACAATTATGATGCATTTTTAACCCAAAACAAACTTCATCTAGGATTAAAAGCAATTAAAATAATGCAGTCACAAGGTTACATGGAAAATACATGGATTTACTGGATATACAGTGGGGCAAAAAAGTATTTAGTCAGCCACCAATTGTGCAAGTTCTCCCACTTAAAAGATGAGAGGTCTCCAATTTTCATCATAGGTATACCTCAACTATGAGAGACAAAATGAGAAAAAAAAATCCAGAAAATCACATTGAAGGATTTTTAATGAATTAATTGGTAAATTCCCCAGTAAAATAAGTATTTGGTCAATAACAAAAGTTCAACTCAATACTTTGTTATATACCCTTTGTTGGCAATGACAGAGGTCAAACGTTTTCTTTAAGTCTTCACCAGGTTTTCACACACTGTTGCTGATATTTTGGCCCATTCCTCCATGCAGATCTCCTCTAGAGCAGTGACGTTTTGGGGCTGTCACTGGGCAACACGGACTTTCAACTCCCTCCAAAGATTTTCTATGGGGTTGAGATCTGGAGACTGGCTAGGCCACTCCAGGACCTTGAAATGCTTCTTACGAAGCCACTCCTTCGTTGCCCGGGCGGTGTGTTTGGGATCATTGTCATGCTGAAAGACCCAGCCACGTTTCATCTTCAATGCCCTTGCTGATGGAAGGAGGTTTTCACTCAAAATCTCACGATACATGGTCCCATTCATTCTTTCCTTTACACGAATCAGTCGTCCTGGTCCCTTTGCAGAAAAACAGCCCCAAAGTATGATGTTTCCACCCCCATGCTTCACAGTAGGTATGGTGTTCTTTCTCCTCCAAACACGACAAGTTGAGTTTTTACCAAAAAGTTCTATTTTGGTTTCATCTGACCATATGACATTCTCCCAATCCTCTTCTGGATCATCCAAATGCTCTCTAGCAAACTTCAGACGGGCCTGAACATGTACTGGCTTAAGCAGGGGGACGCGTCTGGCACTGCAGGATTTGAGTCCCTGGCGGCGTAGTGTGTTACTGATGTAGCCTTTGTTACTTTGGTCCCAGCTCTCTGCAGGTCATTCACTAGGTCCCCCCATGTGGTTCTGGGATTTTTGCTCACCGTTCTCGTGATCATTTTGACCCCACAGGGTGAGATCTTGTGTGGAGCCCCAGATCGAGGGAGATTATCAGTGGTTTTGTATGTCTTCCATTTTCTAATAATTGCTCCCACAGTTGATTTCTTCACACCAAGCTGCTTACCTATTGCAGATTCAGTCTTCCCAGCCTGGTGCAGGTCTACAATTTTGTTTCTGGTGTCCTTTGACAGCTCTTTGGTCTTGGCCATAGTGGAGTTTGGAATCCGACTGTTTGAGGTTGTGGACAGGTGTCTTTTATACTGATAATGAGTTCAAACAGGTGCCATTAATACAGGTAACGAGTGGAGGACAGAGGAGCCTCTTAAAGAAGAAGTTACAGGTCTGTGAGAGCCAGAAAGCTTGCTTGTTTGTAGGTGACCAAACACTTATTTTACTGAGGAATTTACCAATTAATTCATTAAAAATCCTTCAGTATGATTTTCTGGATTTTTTTTGTCACATTTTGTCTCTCATAGTTGGGGTATACCTATGATGAAAATTGGAGACCTCTCTCATCTTTTAAGTGGGAGAACTTGCACAATTGGTGGCTGACTAAATACTTTTTTTGCCCCACTGTATACATGTACTGTATAAATATATATTCTATGTGTGAATAATGTACTATGTACTCCTTTTGTATTGCACTAGGAATTTTTACAATAAACTTTTGTGCCTTTTGCAGATATGTCTCCACATTTGTTTATGTTTTATTTGTGGAGGTTACCAAGATTTAATGACGTAAATCAAATGCTACAAGATTGGAAAAGCTATCTAAATAATCCAGCAGTTTGAGAAATCACTTTTGGATTGGTGTAAGTCTGTCAACAGAGTTATGAACCATAAAGTAGTTTGTGTTAAAACATGTTAAATACCATTAAACCGGAACCCATTATTAGGAAATACAGATGCTAATATGGCCCAGAATTCCTCCATATACTGGTACTTTCACTAAAGTGTGCAGCGTCTTCTGCACTCGCACATCCAACAATACAGTCTTCAGTACATAAAATAATTGTTTTTGGTTACTTTTTCTTAAAAATGAGCCATTATTTTCAACATCATTGATAAATGTTTGGTTTGTACTGCTGACTCTTCCCACCAGTGTCTTAACAGAAAAATGGAAAATCATGATGCAAACACATAAGTCACTAAGGTGTTTATTACAATCACCAGCAAAATCCAGATTATTCAGAATGTGCAAAATTCAAACTTTAAACTGTAAAACAAACTCTGAATGGGTCACACATGCTGACTCCTTGCCTTCGCAAAGTGGCCCAGCTCACCAAGGAACACTTGACTGAAGGCAGCATTTTGAGCCATCTCCTCCCTTCACAAGGTAGTTTCATGGGATCCAGGTCAAGTGGACCCCTGACCAAGTGAACACTCCCAAGTGGACCCCAGGATCCAATCTGTACATGTACAATCCAGTGATGTGTGAATGCGAAGAAGGAGAACAACAATAAGAATTTGTGTAAAACTGTTGGAAAAACTTCCTGGTCACCAAGAAGTGTAAAAAATATATACAGGTGCATCTCACTAAATTAGAATATCATCAAAAAGTTGATTTATTTCAGTAATTCAATTCATAAAATGAAACTCATTTTATGTAGATTCATTACACAGAGTGATGTATTTCAAGGGTTTATTTCTTTTAATTTTGATGGTTATGGCTTGTAGCTCATGAAAACCTGAAAATCAGTTTCTCAAAAAATTAGAATATTACATAAGATTAATTTTAAAAAATTATTTTTTTAAAAAAGAAATGTTGACCGACAAAAAGTATTTCCATGCACACACTCAATACTTTGGCTTGATTTTGGACTTGATAAAACACTGTGGACTAACACCAGCAGATGACGTGGCTCCCCAGGATCAGGTGCCAAGTCCTGTCACTTGGAAATCAAGGTCCCAGAATCTGAAGGAAAAGTGTATAGGCACAGAATCCAAGTTGCTTGAGGTCCAGTGTGAAGTTTCCACAGTCAACGATAATATGTGGAGCCATGCCATCTGCTGGTGTTTTTCCACTGTGTTTCATCAAGTCTAATGTCAGTGCAGCCATCTAACAGGAAATTTTAGAGCACTTCATGCTTCCCTCTGCTGACAAGCTTTATGGAGATGCTGATTTCATTTTCCAGCAGGACTGTCACCTGCCCACACTGCCAAAAGTACAAATACCTGGTTTAATGACCATGGCATCACTGTGCTTGATTAGCCAGCAAACTCTCCTGACCTAAATCCCATAGAGAATCTATAGAGTATTGTCAAGAGGAAGATAAAATACACCAGACCTAGTAATGCAGATGAGCTGAAGGCCACTATCAAAGCAACGTGGGCTTCCATCACACCTCAGCAGTAACACAGACTGATCGCCTCCATGCCATGCTGCATTGATGCAGTAATTACGCAGAAGGAGCCCCGACCAAGTATTGAGTGTGTACATGGACATACTTTTCAGTCGGCCAATATTTCTATTAAAAATCTTTCTTTTAAATTAATTTGATATAATATTCTAATTTTTTTGAGAAACTGAATTTAGGGTTTTCATTTGTTGCAAGCCATAACCATCAAAATTAAAAGAAATAAACACTTGAAATATATCACTCTGTGTGTAATGAATCTATATATAGAGTTTCACTTTTTGAACTGAATTATTGAAATAAATCAACTTTTCGATGAGATGCACCTGTATATGGAAGATGACAACTAAGCTGACCCGGAGAAGGTTTTGGCTCTGTTTCTGCTTTCAAAAGACTTTTCTTCACCACTGGCTGCCCCCAGATGAAAATCCACAGAATAGGCATGTGGGATTATAATGTTCTGAATGAGGCTTTAGAAAGCTCTGAATCAGTTTGTAAATCACTGGATTGAAAATGTACTTGTACACGTACAGAGTGGATCCCGGGGTCCACTTGGGGTGCTCACTTGGTCAGTGACTCATGAACTTGGAGATCAGGTCCTATAAATATGCCACAATGACACGAAACACCTTGAATGTTCTGTGCAAAACCAACAACAACAAACAAACAAAAAAGCTTGTTTAACAACTCTGCATGAGACTGGGCTCTCATGATCTTACAAAGTGTGAAAAACTGCTCCCATGTAAGATCCCTTACATGGCCGCCCCTCCCCGCTCATGGACGCGTGTTCGTGGAGAACCCGGTGCTAAATAACTCGTAAACGACCTGACCTTCGGGCCGCTACATGATGGTCAGGGGTCCACTTGACCTGTTCCCGTTTCATGCTCTCTTGCCTCACTGAGAAGCAACTGGATGTGCTGCTGATCCCAGTTCAGCAGATCTTCAGCCTGCAGTGGGGACTCTAGAATGAAAATACACACACAACTTAAGTACATGCACAGCATGAAAGTGCAACAAAATTACTTTTTAACCAGGATTAACACTAGCTTATTTCATCAGATGTTGTCAACACAAACGCAAAATACAAGCAAAGCACGGAGTTAGCATTGATGGCTAACTAGCTAGCTCACTGTCTGCATACAGGAGACAACGATGTTTGTTCAAAGTGAGCTTTCCACCACTGGGATAAATAACGGCAAAGATGCATAATATCACATCACTCACCTCTATCACTGTTTTCAACAATGATGATGCCGTGGTCGGGTCCACACCACTCTGCCTCCTGTCTGCCTCCACCATGGCCAGGAATTCAGTTCAGGTTGCTCCATCCAGCTCCCTCTGGATTTCTTTAATCAGCTACCAAGCATAGAAAAGTCTGCACCTCGTCGTTGGACCACGGTGTTGACTTGTGTGTAGCCATTTATCTCGTTGATTACACTCACTCGCTCTTGCTGGTGGTGATTTGACTGTTCGTTACCGTCCAAAATGGCGTGGTAAACAAAAGACACGTGACCCGTGTGACGTCGGTGCAACCCCTCTATACACATTTCCCAATTCCCATCACCACAAATATAATCTTATTCTGTAGGAAACGCTGAATAACTATACCAGTAAATTTTAAACGATAGACAAGTACAAGTGGCCTCTCCTACTTGACTGTGTCTCAATAAGTGCGCCATGTGACATTTATAATTCATTTTCTGATGGGAAATCATGAAGAAGGTCTTCAGCTTTCAGCTCCCCTGAAAGTACTGGCAAACTTTAACTTTGGAACATAGTGCCAAATGGAAAAAATCTCTCTCTGACCTTTCACTGTTTGAAACATCACACAGGGAGGTTCTGGCGCGTAGAGAACACTTTTGCTAAAACTGAATTAAAAACTATAATAGAGGGGACTCTATTTAGACTCAGAATACAGGTTTTAGTTGACAGCACTAGATCTCTCAGCTATCCAAGAACCCAACAGTGAGTTTTCAGTATTCTCTGACTGCAAAGTTTTCATACTCATGAGCATAATCTATTCATAATCATTGAATTAATCCATAGGTTTATCTGCAACTACTTCAGACCTTCATTCCTAAATCAGTTGTATTTCTACATGCAATGCATTTCGCTTCGCCTCACCATCTGGTAGAAGGCTGCGGCTCTATTAAGGTAGAGGCTCTCCAGCAGCTCCTGCGGGATGATGAGGGCCTCGGCCTGGGCATAGCGGGCGACACTGATTCCCTCCCCATACTGCTGGCTTGCTAGATGCCAATCACCCTCTCGAAAACAGCAGTTTCCCTCATCAAGCAAATTGCACACCAACTGGGTCAGAAATACCTGAAAGTGTGTGGAATAAAAGAAAAATTTCAAAAGGGGTTAAATAATTGATAAACACACAAACAAGGAGTGAAAGTGAGAAAAAGAATGAGGATGAGATGGGCTGAAATATAAGCTTAGGGCCAGGTTATAATAAATTAAGTGAGCTGAGTGAAGTAAGAATTTAAATACAGCAGGAAAACACTAGCGATAGACAGCAAACCTAAGACAAAAATTAGATCCCTACCTCATAATTTTCAGGCTCTGGGAAAGGCAATGATAACCTGTTGAAATAAAAAAAAAATATCAGTCTTTGGTGCATTGCATGCATGGTTTCTTTCCTGTGTTATTAACTGGTTGTAAATTAGTAATCAATGTTTGATCATATTTTTTCTCTTACTGGATAAAGCTCATGGCTCTCTGAATCTCCTCCCTTCGTTTCTGTCGTTCAGGATCCATAACCTTGGGATGAACACAAACTAAATTATAAAAATCTGTTTAAAACTTGAAACTCTTGTGTTTATTGCCCACGGCATTAGTAATTTGTAGTCTATGACAACTTTGACATTACTATCTGAATCGACGTGTCCTGCGAGCCCATCACAACTCACATCCCATGATAAACCAAGGCCTGACACATAAACAAGCTGCACAATCACCAGACTCCGGTCAGCAATCTTAATAAAACATAAAACGGTGAATCTGGCAGCTGATCAGTGTTAGTTATGATACTATTTGTTTTGAAGATGTAAAAACTATCTTTTCTTTAACTCACGAACTGCAGGATGCCAGTGCACATATTGAATGACAACAAAAACATTTGGACCACAGAAACATTAGTGTGTGTAGGCAAAATAATCACCTTCTATAAAACATTATAGCAACATATATAAACATAAAGTATACAAAAGTTCACCCCGTCAGCTGTACATATTTTTTTTTAAAATAAAGGTTGCTAACTGCCGGTAGTTGGGATTAGCAGGTTAAGGCTAACCGCTAACTCGGGCTAAAATGCTAATCGCTGTACGTTGCTTTGCCAATTAACAGAAAGCAAAAGCAGTGTGTTGAGAATAATAGTAATAATGCGTTTCAACGTCGGTCGAATTGTGTGATTTAATTTAGCCTGACAAAATGACATAAAAATCAACAGATTTATCACGCCCAAGTGTTAGTTAGCCGAGTTCATGCACTATGCTAACCAAGCTAACGACTAAAACCTGAACTCACCAAGAGTAGTACAGCAGCGATTTTCAGCTCAGAGATTGATTCACAGAACGATAGCGATAACGACGGGGATAATTAGCCGGATATCAATTAATATCCATGCGCATAACTTGACACGTTGGTGTCCCTGGTGTGTGGACGGAGGACGACTTTTCCAGCTCCAGCTCCTGCTAACTGCTGCTGCATACTACTCTAACCTAGCTAGCCGCTGTGGGTTATTTTAGGGTCATAACGCACTGTCATTTAAAAAAAAAAAAATAAAAAAATCATTGAATAGAGAGCCTAAGATTTGAAATAAAACGTTCTTGTTAAGATTCGGCAATCTGAAAAATGCAACAATGTATCCATTTTTGTCTAAATAGAATTTTGACTTATATTAGGAAATATTTTAAATGGGTTATTTACATTTTAATTGCACATAAATCATTAATTTGATATTTTCTGATTTGGATGTTTTATTTACACTTTCAGACATTGTACATTTTGATATGATTTTTTTTAATGTTCAGATCCTGCCTCTTCACAATTTTTATTTTATCATTATCGCTATTATTTCCATTGAGGTTTTTTTTTTTTTTTTTTTTTTTTTTTTTTTTTACTGTATAATGATTTTTGGAACCTCAGTACTGTCATTCAAAAACATTAGGCTGGTGAGAGAATTTTAGTTAGTTGTGTGACAGTTTATGGACGTTTTTTCTGTTATGCAGTTTCACATCCACGTCACTGGGGGGTAGTGTTGCGACGGGTTTGATTCAAAATCAAAGCCCAACAGGACACATCCGAAAAAAATTTAGGAATGACCAGACCAAAAAAATGTCCAAAAATGCAAGGGAGCTTCAGTCAGCAAAAATCCTCAATTTGTTTACAGGCTCTTATTGAGAATATTTATATGGAAATGTCCAAAACCATTTACAACCAAATAAGCTTGTAATTCTACCATAAGTTTTAGTAGCAATTTGCAATGCCACTAATCTTCTTTCCTATCACATGCCAAAAAAAATTTAAAAATTAAAAATTAAAGGTGGTATTGTCGTACCAATACCTGTACAAAGATTCAGTGTTAAGTGAAGGGAAATAAAAAGTAGGCTATTTCAAATTACTGCATAGCTATATGATGACACTGTGGAGGGTGTGAATAAAGAGACAGGTTTACGAACAGACGACTTTTATTACACTCTCTCATCAGTCATACACAGAAAAAGCATGAAGCATCCAAGCACAGTTTCTCCTTTTATCCCAACCACTCATCTCATATCTGCATGACATTTCACATCACAATACATTCCCCTTAAACCCCCCCCCCCCCCCCCCGACTCCTTCTTCCTGCCAACTCCCCATGATCTCCCTGACTATTGTCCTCCTCTGTTTACCCTCTGCAACCTGACTGAGATGCTGTCTGAGATGACTCACCCAAGTCTCTACAACACCAAGACATTGACTACTGTCTCCATACCGCCATCCATCCGACCGTCCTTCCATCCATCCGTACATTGCCAGATAGGGCCTTGGTGGAGGTATGCACTCATGGATCACCTCCAAAATCTAATTGGTTCATCTGTAGCCCAAAAGTCATATCTGGTGAAATTTTCGTCAAACTCTTTCAAGTAGTTTGATATTCGATAATCCTGCTAACATATTCCAATTAGATGGGGTTTTGGCAGAAGTATGCAGTCATGGATCACCTCCAAAATCTAACGCCTTCATTCATAGCCATGGGGCTACTGAAAATTTCATCAAAATCCAGTGAGTCGTCGGCCTCCGTCGGTCTATGATGACCATGGAAGAGAATCCTAAATGTCTACTCTGCTGGAACAGCACTGCCTGTGGCTGAACAGGCCGATGCGCGAATGGCAGTCCCTGTCACACAGGTCGCACTTGTGGGTGGTCTCCGTGCTGCTGGGTCTGTGGCGGTTCTTCCTGTGGGTCCTTTTTTCATCTGCTGCAGCAGTCAGTCTCTCTTCACCCGCCTTGAGCTGTCTGGTCAGGGTGCCTCTCCATTTGGAGCGGTCCGTTGCAAGGTCCTCCCAGCGCTCTGTGTTGATCTCCAGGGCCTTCATGTCTCTCTTGCAGACGTCTCTAAAGCGCAGCTGTGGGCGGCCAACGTCTCTCCTGCCAGTCGCCAGTTCTCCGTAGAGGACGTCTTTGGGGATTCTGCCATCCTCCATACGGTGAACGTGGCCTAGCCAGCGGAGCCTGTGCTGCCTGAGTAGAGTGAACATGGAGGGAATGCCGGCGCGGGACAGAACTTCTGTGTTGGGCACTTTGTCCTGCCAGGATATGTCCAGGATGTGGCGAATGCAGCGCAAGTGGAAAGAGTTCAGTCTCTTTTCCTGCCGGGCGTATGTTGTCCACGTCTCACTCCCATAGAGCAGTGTGCTGATGACGCAGGCGTTGTACACTGCCATCTTTGTCTTGACAGAGACTTTGGGATTCTCCCACACTCGTGTGGTGAGGCGAGCAAGTGTGAAGGCTGATTTTCCAATCCTCTTGTCGATCTCTGTATCAAGGGAGAGGTTGCTGCTGATCGTGGACCCCAGGTACGTGAACTGATTCACGACCTCCAGCTCGTAGTCGTCGATGGTGATGGTTGGTGGTGCTTCCGTGCCTTGCGCCAAGACGTTAGTCTTCTTCAGGCTGATGGTAAGCCTGAAGTCCTTGCATGCCTAGGAGAAGCGGTCCATCAGGGTCTGAAGCTCCTGCTGTGTGTGGGTTGCGACTGCAGCGTCGTCTGCGAACAGCATGTCTCTGATTAGAGCCTCGCGTACTTTGGTTCTGGCTTTCAGGCGGGTGAGGTTGAAAAGCCTGCCGTCAGATCTTGTGTGCAGGTAGATTCCCTCTGTTGCTGTGCTGAAAGCATGCCTCAGGAGCATAGCAAAGAAAATCTCAAAGAGGGTTGGCGCAAGTACACAGCCCTGTTTCACTCCGCTGCGTATGTTAAATGGCTCTGAGACGTTGCCATCGTGCTGCACTATCCCCTGCATGTTGGTGTGAAACGATTCGATGAGGCTTTGCAACTTTGGTGGGCATCCTATCTTTGGCAGGATCTTGAAAAGGCCCTCTCTGCTGACCAGATCAAACGCTTTGGTGAGGTCGATGAAGGCGACGTACAGGGGCATGTTCTGTTCTCTGCATTTCTCCTGGAGTTGGCGGATGGAGAATATCATGTCTACCGTCGATCACTCAGCGCGGAAGCCACACTGAGACTCGGGGTAGACACATTCGGCAAGCTTCTGTAGACGAACGAGAACAACTCGTGCGTAGACTTTGCCAACAACGCTGAGGAGGGAGATGCCCCTGTAGTTGTTGCAGTCGCTTCTCTCCCCTTTGTTTTTGTAGAGGGTGATGATCTTGGCGTCCCTCATGTCCTGTGGTACGGCACCTTCCTTCCAACACTGGCAGACGACGTCATGCAATGGCAGCAGTAGGGCAGTCTTGCAGTGCTTGATCAGGTCAGGCGGTATGCCGTCATTGCCGGGTGCCTTGCCAGCGGCCAAGCTATCAATGTACTTGCTGAGTTTGTCGATGGTTGGCTCGGCGTCAAGTTCATCCATGGATGGCAGGCAGTTGATGGCATCAAGGGCTGACGGTGTCACGGTGTTCTGTCTGGAGTAGAGGTCGGAGTAGTGTTCCACCCATCTCTCCATCTGCTTGTTCTTTTCTGTGATCATCTCCCCAGTGGAGGATTTGAGGGGGGCCGTCTTGCTCTGAGCCGGACCAAGTGCTTTCTTGATGCCATCGTACATACCACGGATGTTCCCTGTTATGGCAGCGGTTTGAATGTCTTGGCTGAGCTGAGTCCAGTACTTGTTGGCACAGCGCCGAGCAGTCTGCTGAACTTTACTTCTCGCAGCCCTGAGAATCTGGAGATTCTTCTCGTTTGGGTACTTCTTGTACTCAGCAAGTGCTGAGCGCTTGGCTTCAATGACGGGGGTCATCTCAGTCAACTTGGCATCAAACCAGTCCTGTGACTTCGAGGTCTTCCTCCCAAAGGTAGCCAAGGCTGTGCGGTGGATGGTGTTTCGCAGCGCTTCCCACTTCTGCTTTGCAGATTCTCCTTCTTGTGGTACACCAAGTTCCTTCTCAAAGGTGGAGGCAAACTGCTCAACAAGTTCTGGTTGAGCCAGCTTGCTGGTGTCAATCCGTGCCTTTCCAGGGTGTCTAGCACGATGGAATTTCTTCAGCTGCAGCTTGACCTTGCAACACACCAATGAATGGTCTGTGTAGCAATCTGCACTCTGGAACGAACGGGTGATTAGCACGTTCTTCAGTGAGGTGCGCCTGGTCAGGATCAAGTCCAGCTGGTGCCAGTGCTTTGAGCGCGGATGTTGCCAGGAAACCTTGTGTTGGGGCTTGGTCTTGAAGAACGAGTTTGTGATGCACAGATCGTGATATGTGCAGAACTCGAGCAGCCGCTGTCCGTTGTCGTTCATTCTACCCACGCCAAAAGGTCCAAGACAGGAGGGCCAGGAGTCGTGGTCAGCACCCACTCTGGCATTGAAGTCTCCAAGGAGAATGAGTTGTTCAGAGTTGGGGATGATCCTGACAGTTGTTGCGAGATTCTCGTAGAACTCGTCTTTTGCCTCTGGTGTGGCTGTCAGTGTTGGGGCATACACACTGACGAGGGTGACTGGGCCTTGAGTGGTGTTCAGGCGGAGGGTGAGGAGTCGTGCAGAGCCAATGCTGCCCGGTTCCACCATCTTCAGCAAGGTGTTCTTCACTGCGAAGCCCACTCCATGTTCCCTGTGCTCGTCACTGCCCTTTCCCTGCCAGTAGAACGTGTAGTCCTTCTCTCTCAGTGTGCCTGCATCAGCCAACCGTGTTTCCTGGAGAGTGGCGATATCCACTCCCAGTCTCTTCAGCTCATTATTGATGATGGCAGTCTTCCTGGTGTCGTTGATGTCCTTGAGGTTAGCAGCGAGTCCTGTCATCATAGTGCGGACGTTCCAATTTCCCAGTTTTAGAGTTGGTCTCTTTTGTTTTATTGTCTTGCCTGGTGCGAAGGTTCTCAGCCTGCTGTTCGGACTTCTCCTCATCCCCATGCACCCAATGAGGAAAGCAAGCTGTGGCGGGACAACACCTTATTGGCTGGGGGCTGCCCAGCTTGAGGCGGGCGGTAGCTGTCCAGTGAGATCCGATGATCCCTCCCACCATTGGGAACAACCCCTGGCGCCGCGCTCTATGCCAATTGAGTGGTGGCTTATAACCGGTAACTGTCATTCCCCGTGTTTTGTCTACGCCAAAGGCAAAGCTGGAGTGTCCTCTCCAGTGATCTGGTGTTCTACCTTCCAGCATTGGGCGTTGGTAGGATTCAAGCCTGGGCAGGAAGATATGGAGGACAAGATGTTGCCCATGCAGCATGTCCCCCCTCTCCACGTCACTGATGAATCCAAAGGAACAGCAGGGCTGCTACAGTTTGGCACCAGCGCCGTTGCAGGAGCTGCCAGAACGATGTTGAGCACAACATAGAACTGCCTTAGGGGCTCCGACTCCAGATTTTTCCTCAGGGTTGACTCCCGAAGCCTTTCCCGTGACCGGGTATGCCGCAAGGCAGCGGAGGTTTGAAATCATGGTTTACCTTCCCCTAGATGGGCTACCTTCCCAGGTTGACGAGCCACCATCTACCCGAAGCATCTGGTTTTAAGGCGCCAGAGATCCGGCCTCGCCCCTTCTCCTATTAAGGGCCTTTTCCACTAGCACGCTTTAGCGCGACACGGGACGGCTCAGCACGCTTTGTACGCTTTTCCACAAGCCCCAACACGGTTTAACAGCCGTGATACTCAGCCCCGCTGAAGGGCAGGGTACAGCAGTGCTGAGCTGTGCCCTGTTGTGACGTTAACAGACTGGTCGCCGCTGATTGGTCAGGTCGTAACCGGCGCTGATTGGTCAGATTGTAACCGCCCCTCTCCTCCTCCTCTTCTACCAAATCTTCACGACCTTCTCAATAAAGTTTTTGAAAAAAAAAAAAAAAAAAAAGAATCTTCACGACCTCCTCAGCACGCAACCACTGTTGGCGGTTCCTTTTCAATGTATTGCTGTGCTATTTTTCATTTATTCTCTATCAAAAATGGCTTCGCGTAATAAGGGTGTTCCATGGAGCAGTAAGGAGCTGCAGTGTCTGCTGACTGCATTGTCAGACGAACGTATGCAGCGCGAGTTAGACGGAGCCGCCCGGAATGAAAAAATAAACCGGGAGGTCTCGACATCGGAGTCTTTTAACGGTGAGTTTTAATTTTTTTTTATTGTGCGTTTTTTCGCAAATATATTCGGTAAGACGCTCAGTTTATTTATGCAATAAAAAAGCTGTTCATTTGTGGATGGATCGCTGCTTTATTGCAGCACAATGCGGACTAAAGCTTTTATTGTAATTATTCATGTGAACAATACGCTGAAATAAGCTTATGTATTCTTGTTAAAAACTATTGTCTTTTCTGTATATATTTCGTGCTGTATTTTATTGTGTGCATTTTCCTTGTAGAATCATCCCACGCGTCCGCCGCGACAGCCCGCACGGATTATTCAACCGAGCCTTCCTGACCCACAGCTGGCAGAGACGCCTTCATTCAGCCGAGCCTCAGCACTCAGTGGTCGGCGTGTATAAAATGTCGATTAACCTTCATGTTGTGTTGCAAAGTTTTTTTTTATTTTAATATTTTGTATATAATAAAATGGAATTGTTTTGGAAAGTGTGGTTTGTCTGTTATAACACTGAATTATAAAACAGTATAATTACATAGAAATTCCATTGCCTAGTGTGATCAAAATGATACTGAGGGTCAACCATTGTAAAGGTAATGTAATTTTTAACTAGACCAAAAAAGAAATCTTTTTGTACGCTTTCTGTTCTTTTTATTGAAATATCATAAAAAATTAGCACCAAGTCAAAGGTACAAGTATATGTAAATTGAATGTTCTATCGGCATTCCAAATTCAGAGATTTACAATACTTTAGAAGGAGTGTAGCATCATCTAAACGGAAAATAATAATACTGTTGTTCCAAACGTTGACCTGAAGGTGAAAAACATGAATTTTTTTAATTCAGTACATCCAAAATGCCCTAGGATGTGGTGTAGTCCAGTGTGCCACCGTCTCATTATTTAATACGAATAAAAACAAGTTTCAGCTCATTATTTCAAGGTCATTTGGCAGTTAATTCAAAACAAAAGTGACTTGTGTTGTTGCAGCTTAATTATGAGATAAAATTAATTGTGAGATAAAACCACAGAGCGTGCAAGGCAATAATCCTTGGATCCTCCATTTTTTGTCTGGTGTAAATAAGGACTCAGTCCGGTGCATAACATCACGGGAGTGTGGCCCCGCCTCGCTGAGAATCTGCTGCTGCCCCGCAACACTGTGCTAATGGAGACAGAAGCGTTCCGAGCTGTACTGAAGTGAATCAAGCCGTACCGAGGTGTGCTGGGCTAGTGGAAAACAGGCTATAGTTAAAGCAGTTCCGCCGGGCTTAGAGACTAAACCACACGGGCAGGCTAGGAGTTGAACTTAGTTGTCAGAGGCTTTTCGAGACGCACGCCATAAGGAGCATTTTATGAGCACTGGGAGCTTAACCCCAGTGCCACTCCTGGCTATGACAACCTTGGAACCATCCAGTGAGTAGTTTTTGCATAATCCTGCTAACAAACAAACAAAGCACTGGATTATATTACCTCCTTGGCGAAGGTAATGAGCGCTATACTAACTCGCAGGTGTGTGTGTGGTATTTTGGACGTGGTGGCTCGCCGTAGGTGACATCATCACGTGGTGAACTAGCCGTGGTGCTCAGTGTTGCCAGATGGGACATGTTGAAAGTATCGTACCAGCGGCTTAAAATTGTCGTATTTTGAGGAAAATTATGGTACACACCCCGTTTTCATTCTGACATGGCTCAGGACCATCTGCTTTAGTAGCACATTATCACAGATCGTGCATATTACTGTCTGTAACACAATTTTACCTTTAAATAATCTAACAGATGGTTGAAAAAAGCACCTGTACCTGTGTGGAGTCCAGGATGAGCCTGCACTGAACGGCCCAAAATATCAGTCATAATTAACTATCTTCTATATGCCTTCTGTTGAATCATCATATATCAAGGTCTTGCCTCGTAAATATTTTGAGAAGTAATCTGTTTATACATTAGGAATAAACAATCAATCCACCTAAACTACTACTAAATGCCTCTGATAATTGAAACAGAAACCTGTTTCAGTTTTATTGAGAACTGCAATTCAGTGGCATCTTTGCAGACATTTGCACGTTGCAGCAATGACAAAGCTTTAGTACTAAAGCCAACAACTGGTTTGAACCACCCAGTAAAACTGGGCTCTGCTTCCCCCCATTCATTTCTTAACCTGCTGGTAATGTTGCCTACTTGTTGAGTCTGCTGTGCCTGCATTTGTGCTGTAACGTACGCAAATGATTCAATCGAGTGTACTAGTTTTTATTTGTGACTGGACTGTACTGAATCACTCACCAGAACTGTAGTGAAAGCCAAGGATCACCAGCTGAATCACCCGCCTGAGCAGCAAACGAGCCCCGCCCACTGACTGTCAGTTCAGCGCTCCATCGGATCCCATCACTAACCTCCACCCGAGGTTGCCTCTCTCCTACTGCAACACGAGTTTTCCGTCCTCTTTTCCACACAGCCCTGGCACATGAGATGAGGCGCAAAAACAAAAGTAGTATGTATGTGCAGGATCCGTATTCTGATTATGTTTGCTAATGTATAAACGTAGCCATGCAATGAAGGGGTTATGGTGATGCATATTGGTGATATAGCAGTGTATATTGTGGTTGTGTCAGCAGACAGCGTCTCAGTCAGGAGGCAGTGGTTAGACACAAGAGAACAATAGGCAGGGACCTCATGGGGAGTTGGCAGGAAGAGAGAGCTGGGGGTTTAAGGAAAATGTATGGTGGAGGTGAAATGTCATGCAGATGTGAGATGATCTGTGGAGTTTTAAGGGATGAAACCTGGTTTGGCTATTCAGTGCTTTCTGTGTATGATGTTGTGAGAGTGTGAATAAACTTCGTCTGATCGTAACTTGGCCTCATCATTTCCACACTCTCCACACTGGTGACCCTGGACATATTATGGAACACGAGGCAAGAACCCTGGAGTCGGCCCGGACAGGAAGCCCCAGCAACGCGGCTGGCATCCCACAGACGGCCTGGACGGGAACCCCCAGCAGCGCGTGTGCTGTTGCAGTCAAGCTACCGGACTTTTGGCAGCACAACCCACGCTCTTGGTTCCACCACACCGAGGCCCAGTTTGCCCTCCGGGGAATAACGACAGACGACACCAAGTTTTTCCATGTGGTTGCAGCGCTGGACGCTCGCACAGCTCAGCAGGTAGCGAGCCTGCTCGACCAGCCCCCAGCCCACGGCAGATATGAGGCTCTCAAAGCTGCGCTGATTCGGCGTTACACGCTCTCGGACTGTGAGAGAGCAGAGAGGCTCCTGAGGTGTTCCGAGTTAGGAGATGGTTCGGCCATCGATCTGATGGAGAAGGTGTTGGTGTTAATGGGCACGGACGATGGGCATTTTCTGTTTGCCCACCTCTTCCTCCGGAACCTTCCAACAGAGGCGAGAGCGGTCCTGGCCAATTCGCCGCTGCTGGCCGCGTGTGACTACCGTGCGCTAGCCCAGGAGGCAGACCGGATCATCCTCACCACCAGAGCGCTCACGGTGAACACAGTGGCGTCGGAACCCACCGAGACGACCAGAGGAGGCGAGGAGCCACCGACGGTAGCGGCAGCGGGGGCCAAGGAGCGCCAGAGAGACACGCTCTGCTTCTACCACTGCTGTTTTGGAGGGAACGCACGCAGATGTACACCACCGTGCCAATTCAAGTGCTCAGGAAATGCCAGAGCCGGCAGTCGGTAGCAGCTGCGACTGCCGGCGAAGAGAACAAGCTGCTCTACGTGACAGACTCGCGCTCAGGGAGGCGTTTCCTTGTAGACACCGGAGCCCAGAAGAGCATCATCCTGCCAACCTACGCTGACCGGCTGGCAGGACCCAGCGGCCCCGGGCTGGTAGCAATAAACGGCTCGGACATTAAGACCTTTGGTGAGAGAACACTGGCTTTATCTCTACACGGCCGCACATACGAGTGGACTTTTGTCACAGCAGCACTGAGTTTCCCGATCCTGGGAGCTGATTTTCTGTGTGCGCATCAAGGTTCAAGGTGACTTTATTAATACCCGTAGGTAGATTCTTTTTACAGTCTGGAGAGAGTATCTCAAACACACAACTTTGAACATCAAAACATTAAAAACACAGGACACATACATCAGACAATTTAAAAACAGCACAGACTAAAGACATGGACATGTACTCCAGAAACTTACTGAACATGGTTAAAAAGACTAAAAATAGATAGATAAAAAACCCAACTAAAATAAATAAAAGAACCCGTAGTAAACCAGATAAAAGCATTATACCACACCAGGGACCAATAAAATAGTAGATAAGATAAAACCACGTAAAAAGGCCAGACCCAAGAGTTTAAATAAAATGCATTAAGGCCTGTTTAAAAGAATGATAGCAGCAGGAACAAAACTGTTCCTGTACTGTGTGGTTCTGCATCTGGGGACTTTGAACCTCCGTCCAGAGGGTAAAAGCTGGAACTCACTGGCCAAGGGATGGGAGTCATCAGCTGTGATAGAGGTGGCCAGCCGCTGTACCTGCCTGGTGTACAGGGCCTCCAGACTCAGCTGTGACTCCCCCCCAATAAGACGACTGGACCATTTAATGATCTGGGCCAGTGAGTTTCTGTCTTTGAGGGGCAGGTTTCTAAACCATGACACTAACGAGAACGATAAAACTGATTCAATAAAAGCACGATAAAAAAGTGTCATGATAGTCCTATCTACATGGAAATGGGACAACCTCCTCAAACAAAACAGGCACTGGTGTCCCTTCCTGTTTATTGCCTCACAATTCAATTTAAAATTCAAAGTATTATCAATAATTGTACCCTGATATTTATAAAATGTTACAAGTGGCTCTAGGGAGCCACGCAATAAGAGCCGAGGGCGAGCCAGTGAGTTGAGATGTTTATTATAAGGAAGGGTTAGGAACAAGGGATAAGGACACGGGGTAAGGAACACGGTCGTTGTAGACCCAAAGCACAGCTACTCATAAACAAGTTAAACTCACGAGTAGAACGGTACAGGAGTAAAGGGCTGGCACCGGAGAATAGGATACCAAAGCATAATACTCACAGCAGGGAACACTCACAAGGTTACTACAAGAGGAGTAAGGGCTGACGCCAGGAATAGGGGTTTCAGCCTGTAGTGCTTTAAGTCGCAGCCCCAAGTGATCGAGGCTGCTCCTTTTTATTCTCATTAGCAGCGCCCCAGCTGATGAGGATTAACTGGCCCCAGCCGTCCCGTAATACTGACAGCTGGGAGCCAGCTGAGACGCTGTCCAATAAGAGGCGGAAACGAGGAGATATGGGCTGAGCGCCGAAATGGCGTCTCCTCCCATGGTGACAGAGATGCTGCCTAAAGAGAGGCAGGGTTGAGGAGACATGGGCTGAGCGCCGAGATGGCGTCTCATCCCATGGTGACAGAGTCCCCCCCTCAAGGTCGGGCTCCCGAACGACCAGGAACACCCCAGCTCCTCCCCCACCTAGGGTGGGTGGAAGGGGGGCAGGACCGGAGGGGGAGATGCAAAGGGAAGGACAAAAAAAACCCAATGGACAATGTAGGGTAGCAGGGCAGAGAGAAGAAAAAACCCAAATACAATACATTACAAAACAGGGAATAATTAACCCAGGGCACAGATGGGGAGAAAACTGAGTCAGACACTGGTAACACACTACCCAGAAATACAAACAACCACCAAAGCGTAACAGAGCAAAAACACTGAGTACAAGTAATAAATAGCAAACACAATACACAATGTTAAATAGAACAGGAAGGTGATCACAGAGTATGGTTGATAAAGGAACCAAAACGCATTACTCCATGAAACAAAAGCGGGCTAAGACCAGGACAAAAATAGTAGGAATGACGTGCACCGGTAAATAGAAAGATAACAAAATACACGGTACCATATGCAAAGAAGGACACCTAGGAAAGTAACAGTGACAGGGTAACAGGACAACAATAAGATAAGATGGTGAGTATGGTGAATACACAGCACTAAATAAACGGGAGGTCACCTAGGGGAATACTGGTGACAGGTTCACAGGAGAACAATGAGATAAGATGCTGGGTATGGTTAGTAAGGAGAGGACACAATACACAGCACTAAATACACGAGGGGTCACCTAGAGGAATAACGGTGACAGAATAACAGGACAACAATAAGGTAAAAAGCTGAGTATGGTCAATAAGGGGAAAACACAATACACAGCGCTAAATATACGGGAGGTCCCCTAGAGGGAGAATGGTGACATGTTCACAGGATAATGAGGTAAGATGCTGAGTATGGTTGATAAGGAGAGAACACAATACACAGCGCCAAATATACGGGGGGTCACCTAGGGAAATACTGGTGACAGGTACATAGGATAACAATGGGATAAGATGCTGAGTACGGTTAATACGGGAAAAAACACAATACACAGCGCTAAATATACGAGGGGTCACCTAGAGGAATAACGGTGACAGGTACATAGGATAACAGTGGGATAAGATGCTGAGTACGGTTAACAAGGGAAAAACACAATACACAGCACTAAATATAAGAGGAAGAGAAAAATGTTCGGGCGGCTAAGTCCAAACCCAGATCCCGAGAAACCAGTCCGCCGGTAGCCGTGCCAGGCCACCCAGAAGCACAAAGTTCGTCAGGGAGTTGGACCAGATCGCCGAACCGGACGTCTTGCGGGTCGGGCTGTCGACCCGCATCACTCAACCACCAGGACTGTTGAGACGGACGAAGGGTCAAAGCGGGTCCCAGTGGACGAGGCACAGGGGAGAGCCGATGACGAGGGCAACGAGCGTCAGGCCGCTGGGAAACAGCCACCTCCTCACCGGACCTGGACAACGCTGGCGCAGCACCCACGTCGGACCCCGATTGGGTCTTAGGCGAACCCACGTCGGACACCGCCGAGGCAGCACCCGCGTCGGACCCCGACTGGGTCGGCACTGCACCAGAACCGACCTCCAACGTTGAACCTGGACCCTCCAGCATCACGAGGAACGGCAACTCCTCGCCGGTGACCCTGGAAGAAGGCTCGGGAGAAAAAAACAGAACCGGGATCAGGATCACCGGCAGCGCCAGAACCCGGCGAAACGAGCTTGGATGCAGCGGGCGGCTGCACCCTGCTCATCCCCCCTAGAGACAGGCTAAAGTGCTCAGAGAAATAGAGAGAGAAAAGAGAGGAGAGCACTCGCCTGATCTCAGGTTCCGACGCCGTCCAGGACTGCGAAGATCCAGGATCCGTCGTCCGGAGGTCGACGCAAGCAAACACAAGCCAACATCACAGCTCCAGGCGGTAAGTTCCACACACTGCTCACTCAGTTCCCAGCACTCACGGTCCCGACGTTTTCAGCGGCCATCGCTAAACACGGGGTGGAGCACTTTATCATCACCACCGGGCCGCCTGTTTTCGCACGACCTCGGCGCTTGGACGCAGCTAAACTGGCCATAGCACACGAGGAGTTTGCCAACCTGGAAAGGTTGGGTATCATCAAGCGATCGAACAGCCCATGGGCATCCCCGCTACACATGGTCCCTAAGGCTGAGAGATCGTGGCGACCGTGCGGCGATTTCTGCAGGTTGAATAACGCCACAGCACACGACCACTACCCGATTCCCCACATTCAGGATTTTTCCATTCACCTCGCCGGAGCACACATTTTTTCTAAAATAGACCTGGTCCGCGTTTACCACCAGGTCCCAGTGCGCGAGGAGGACATACCCAAAACAGCGGTAATGACTCAGTTCGGCTTGTTCGAGTTTCTGCGCATGCCTTTCGGATTAAAAGGAGCGGCACAGACATTCCAGCGCATGATGGATGCGGTGCTGTGCGATCTCCCGTTTGTGTTCATCTACCTGGATGATATCCTGGTAGCCAGCGCATCCGAAGACGAACATGTAACCCACCTCAGGACGGTTTTCCAGAGGTTGGAGGAACACGGGTTAATAATCAACCCGGCGAAGTGCCAGTTCAGCGTGACGGGGATTGATTTTTTGGGGCACCGTGTCTCACCGGAGGGAGCGATACCCTTGCCCGACAAAGTGCACGCTGTGGCGAACTTCCCCCGGCCTCAGATGGTCAGGGCGCTGCAGGAATTTTTGGGGATGGTTAATTTTTATAACCGTTTCCTCCCCCGTGCAGCTCAGCTCATGCAGCCACTGTACGCCGCGCTCAAGAGACGGAAACCCGCGGAGGGAGTCGAATGGACTCCGGAGCGAGAGCAGGCGTTGTCTGAGGTGAAAGCAGCTCTGGCAAACGCCGCACTGTTGGCGCAACCAGACCCGGAGGCCTGGATAGCGCTCACTACCGACACCTCGGACGTGGCCATAGGGGCCGTCGTGGAGCAACGTGTCGCTGGTTCTTGGCAGCCGCTCGCTTTTTTCAGCAGGGCTTTGCGCGACAGTGAGCGTAAATACAGCGTGTTCGACAGAGAGTTGCTGGCTCTCCACCTGGCCATACGCCACTTCCAGTTCTGGCTGGAAGGGCGCAGCTTCACCGCGTTCGTGGACCACAAGCCGCTGACGTTCGCGATGGCCAGGGTTTCAGAACCATGGTCGGGCCGGCAGCAGAGACAGCTGGCCGCGATCTCGGAGTTTACGACCGATATTCAACATGTGTCGGGTAAACTGAATGGGGTGCCAGACTGCCTCTCGCGCGCGGTAGTGGCCCCGGTCTGTGTAGGGATAGATTATACAGCCATGGCCGCAGAGCAGATTAGCGATACGGACGTGCGCGCGCTCCAGTCTGGACCAACAGGGTTAAGTCTGGAGAGCAGAGTGCTGCAAGACGGCATCCCCCCCCCAATCTGCGACGTCTCCACGGGACACCCGCGCCCGGTGGTCCCGGTTGCGTGGCGCTGCCGCGTGTTTGAGTCAGTTCACGCTTTGGTGCACCCAGGAGTGCGCGCATCAGTCAAAATGGTGGGAGCGAAATTCGTGTGGCCAGGCCTGCACAAACAAGTGAAAGAGTGGGCTGCAGCCTGCGTAGCGTGCCAACGAGCCAAAGTGCACACCAAGGCTCCTTTGGAGCCGTTTAGGATACTGGCAAAAGGATTCGACCATGTTCATGTGGACCTCGTGGGCCCCCTCCCGCCGTCGCAGGGGTGCACGCACCTTCTGACAGTGGTGGACTGCACCACATGCTGGTCAGAAGCAGTCCCGCTGGCGGCAACCACGTCCGCGGACGTGGCGCGCGCTTTTTTGACAGCATGGGTGGCGTGTTTTGGAATCCCGTCGGACATCACGTCCAATAGGGGCCCTCAGTTTGTTTCCGAACTTTGGTCTGCAATGGCCCGCAGCCTGGGTGTTGCAATTCACCGCACAACTGCGTACAACCCACAGGCAAATGGGTTATGTGAGCATTTTCACAGGTCACTGAAAGCAGCACTCAGGGCTTCGTTGACGGATGCAAATTGGGTTGACCGGTTACCGTGGGTTTTATTGGGGTTGCGTTCCACACCAAAAGAGGATTTGGAGGCTTCCCCGGCTGAGCTTGTTTTTTCTCAGCCACTGCGGCTGCCCGGGGAATTTTTGCCAGATAATCCCGCGCCGGACAGCTGCATGTCTCAGCATTTGCAGCGTAGTGCAGACACAGGCACACTGCCCGGCCCGGCCTACCACTGTTTCCCACGCGCTTTTGTGCCAAAAACTTTGAAGAACGCGGCGTTCGTGTTCGTCAGACACGATGCCCACCGCCCGCCATTGCGCCCACCCTATGATGGCCCGTTCAGAGTGCTGGAAACAGGGGACAAGCATTTTTTGTTAGACTTGGGGGGGCGTCGGGAGAAAATATGCATAGACAGACTTAAGCCCGCCTTTGTAGTGGCGGACGAGCAAGTGCTGCTGGCCCGGGCCCCTCGGCGTGGAAGACCCCCACGGAGAACTCCCCAGGCAAACAATTCACCAGGACAGCCACACGGGCAGAGCGAAGTTCCCCCCGCCTCCCCTTGGCCCACCCGCAGTCAGACACATGTCCAGCAGCCCCCTGCCGGCACAGAGACCCCCGTTACAGCAGATATGGGAGGAGACTGAAGCCCAAAAGACATGCCGACTGAAACTCTGTCTGTGGGGGGGGGGGGGGTTGATTATGGCGATGCATATTGGTGATATAGCAATGTATATTGTGGTTGTGCCAGCAGACAGCGTCTCAGTCAGGAGGCAGTGGTTAGACACAAGAGAACAATAGGCAGGGACCTCATGGGGAGTTGGCAGGAAGAGAGAGCTGGGGGTTTAAGGAAAATGTATGGTGGAGGTGAAATGTCATGTAGATGTGAGATGATCTGTGGAGTTTTAAGGGATGAAACCTGGTTTGGCTATGCAGTGCTTTTGTGGCGGTTTGGTGTAACCCCCACAAACAGACTGGACAGACACAGCGCTTGGCTAGAGCAATTAACAGAACAGTGAAGTGTGTATTAATGTCTACAGGCAGCCCCGCTTCTTCTGGCTCACTTCTGTGATGTTAATGTTGCCTTTCATGCATTGTGTTCATGCGTCCTGTCCTTACTGTGACCTAGGGACCGAGATCAATATGTCTCTCAAATGCAAATGTCTCCTGCCTGTTCTGTTATCTCTTTGATCATACCAACTGCTAGGGAATGCTCTTTGATGTATTGTTGTAGTTGGGTATATATGCTGCAACTCTGTAACTCAAACCCTCTCTCATTCACTCACTCTTCAACTGCTGCTGGACACACGCACTGTGCGTCTCTCTTCTCTGAGAGCTGCTGGGCTCGCTCCCGGCGCGCATGCACAGCGCCGGGAGCGGAGCCCGTGATGGCCGTATGATTTAATAAACCCTGCTTAAAACTTCACAACGTTGCCTTTATTTTATCATCCGCCGCACTGGTGACCCCGAAGACGCACACGCTTTGTGCGACACAACTTTCTGGTCTGGACATCCACGCTGAACCGGCCGAGGGACACAAGACGTCTCCTCCCTCTCGCCGCTCCAACGCACCATGACCTGAAGGCAGAAAAGAACACGCTGCCAGTGAACGCTTCACTGGTGACCCCGAACATGCACACGTTTTGTGCAAAGCAACCTTCTGGTCTGGACGGCCACGCTGGCAACCCGACGCTGAAAAAAACACGCTGCCAGCGAACACAGCAGCCTGACGCAAACGAGCTGCCCTCCCTTCTGCTTCAGGGAGACCTCGACGCGGAGCCAACACAGGCGAGCTGTTCTCCGGACATTCCCCACAACCGGGAAAACTGCAGAAAACGTCATGGCGCGACCCTCGCCTGAGATTGGGACGTCCACGCTGGACCGGCCGAGGGACACAGAACATTTTCTCCCTCTCACCGCTACTCCTCCCTCTCAGCGATCCTACTCATCTACCCGAGCCTGAGGAACAAAAATCGTTTATCTCCACTCAACGCTCCAACGCACCATGACTAATCTGCAGCCACAGCTCATCATAGATGATTTATCGGCACCGACTGCGCCAATCTCCACCAAGTTTTCTGACCCTGGTTCTCCTCTCCAGCTGGCCCACCCATCACAGAACCCCGGCGCACGCACCGGGGAGTTACGAGGACGGCGCACCACGCACGGGACAATAAAGGCTCCACTGACCGCCTTCCTTCTGCTGCACACCGCCCTTCAGGCTTGCTCGTTCACCTGAGGCACGCAGCTTGCTCACTGGATTTTATGGTCTTAGCCACGGCACACAAGGGGAATTCAGCTGTCTGCGGTTCCCAAGGCTTTAGTGTTGCGCCTGCACCTAAAAGTCAAACACGCCAGTCCCTCTGCTTTTATTTTTTTCTTACAGCCGCTCCTGCTTTTCTTCATGGCCACGAGAGGAGTCAGAGACTAATTTTTCTTCTTGCGGACCTCCGCACGCGTAACGGGACAGCCCCTCGACGTCGCGGAGCAGCAAGCAATTTTTGCGCAGCTCGGACGATTTCACCGTCCCGGTCGGCACGTACTATCCCCCTCCTCCCTCCCCCTCCGTCTGCAGCGAGCTTCTCCCACAGCTCGCTCCCATAGATGGATTATCGAGGTCCCGGCCCCCTGCCGTGCCCTCTGGGGGGGAGCGTGTGGCGGTTTGGTGTAAACCCCCACAAACAGACTGGACAGACACAGCGCTCGGCTAGAGCAATTAACAGAACAGTGAAATGTGTATTAATGTCTACAGGCAGCCCCGCTTCTTCTGGCTCACTTCTGTGATGTTAATGTTGCCTTTCATGCATTGTGTTCATGCGTCCTGTCCTTACTGTGACCTAGGGACCGAGATCAATATGTCTCTCAAATGCAAATGTCTCATGCCTGTTCTGTTATCTCTTTGATCATACCAACTGCTAGGGAATGCTCTTTGATGTATTGTTGTAGTTGGGTATATATGCTGCAACTCTGTAACCCAAACCCTCTCTCATTCACTCACTCTTCAACTGCTGCTGGACACACGCACTGTGTGTCTCTCTTCTCTGAGAGCTGCTGACGGCGGTATGATTTAATAAACCAACTTAAAACTCCATCGCTGCCTTTATTTTATCATCCGCCGCACTTTCTGTGTATGATGTTGTGAGAGTGTGAATAAACTTCGTCTGATCGCAACTTGGCCTCATCATTTCCACACTCTCCACAGGGTCAAATTATCATACATTAGGGGAGTTTTGAAATTACTGATTGTACATCGTACAGAGGGCAAAATTATCGTGCAAATACGATAATTATCATACGTCTGGCAACACTGGTGGCGCTATATAGTGCCACCCTTCTGTATATAGTTAGTTGTGAGTTGAATAAAGGAGAGGTCGTTTCACATCCGTTGTCAGTGCTTCATTTCTAGACATGACAAATGGTGACGAAGATAAACCCTGATAAATGTGACATTAAAGTGTGCTTGGCACCCCTACAGTCATTGCTCACTCTACCAGGTGAGCCACCGATCCCGTGGCCCCGCTGGCACTAGATATTCCAGTTTTATTGCTGCTGCGGCTTAAACGATGCTAATGACAAGAGACTAAGGGGGATGCTAACCTACAGTCTCGGCACTGAAGGGCAACGTGTGGTTTAAACCCTGGGTGCTGCAAACATATACGAGGACTGTGTGGTGTGGTGTACCAATATGGCACTGGGTGTAGTGGGGGTGACAGCCCCGCCTTTCCGGTTCCGCCGTCACCCTGGGCATAAAAGGCATAGGCGGAAGGGACACCGTCTCTTTCGCCATCGACTCCTTGGCCTGTATGGAGCACCTGTATTCTTATGGTTCATTGTCAATAAAGTTGCGTTCAACTGCACCTCCAACCTGATTCTTATCAACCCGAGTTATAGACATAATGTGGCTGTGATGAACATGTTTTTCACTGATAGACACAATGTAACAGCATGTTGAAGTTTTTTTCCTTCTTTGTAGGAGAGTGTTCAAAATTTTGACCAATTAGCACAACACCATGTAAGATACATCAGAGAATCAAATATGACATGAGAAGATCTATTCCATACTTGTCTTTTATTTTCAGAATCATGCAAAAAATAGTTTCACAGCTGTGAGGTCTCAGTCTCAGCTCAGATCTGAAGAGGCTGGACCCCAAACAAGATAAAAGGTGATGGTGTGGGGGACCCACTCAGTAGTTTTCCCTCAGACTGAAGGGCATGGCAGATCAAAGGTGCTGGGGGACAAGGGGAATTGTCATGGGGGGTTGATATGTTAATACAGCACCTCAGGTAGCGGAGAAGTGTTGTAATATAAAACAGAGTGCCTGCAACCTGAGCTTTTAATGTTTTTTGGATTCTGGTGGATGTGAGAGGGAGAAGAATAAAGTTTCATCTGTTCTGAACGCTCGGCCTGGTTATTCCTCTCCCCACACTGCTGACCCTTGATGCACAATGGAACGCGAGGCAAACACCCCGGAGACGACCCAGATGGGAAGTGCCAGCAATGCGTGCGCCATTTCGGTCAGACCCCCAGACTTTTGGCTACACAACCTGAAGTCTTGGTTCCTTCACACCGAGGCCCAGTTCGTGCTCTGGGGAATAACAGCAGATGACACCAGATACTACTACATGGTTGCAGCACTGGATGCATGCACAACCCAGCAGGTGGCGAGCCTGCTCCAACAGCCCCCAGCCCACGACAAATACAGTGCTCTCAAAACCACGCTGACCCGGTGCTACACGCTCTCGGACTGTGAGAGAGCGGAGAGGCTCCTGACGCGCGCCGACTTGGGAGACAGGTCGGCGGTCGAATTGATGGAGAAGATGTTGGTGTTGATGGGCACAGATGACGGGCATTTCCTCTTTGCCCACCTTTTCTTCCGGAGCCTCCCGACAGCGGCCAGGGCAGTCCTTGCCAATTCGCCACTGCTGGCCGTGCGCAACTATCAGACTCTAGCCCAAGAGGCAGATCAGATCATTCTCACCACCAGAGCCCTCACAGTGAACGCAGTGGCGTCGGAACCCAGCGAGGTGGCCAGCGGAAGTGAGGAGCCAGCGACGGTGGCTGCAGCAGAGGTCAAGAAGCACCAGAGAGACACACTCTGTTTCTACCACCGCCGTTTTGGAGAGGACACACGCCGATGCATGCCACCGTGCCAATCCAAGCACTCGGGAAACGCCAGGGCTGGCAGTCGGTAGCAGCTGCGACCGCCGGTGAAGCAAGCAAGCTGCTCTATGTGACAGACTCCCGCTTGGGGAGACGGTTCCTCGTGGACTCTGGCTCCCAAAAGAGCTTCATCCTGCCGTCCTACGCCGACCAGCTGGCGGGAAATAGCGGCCCCAAACTGATGGCCGCAAATGGCTCAGACATTAAGACTTTTGGTGAGAGGGCACTGACTGTATCCTTACACGGCTGTACATACCAATGGACATTCATCATAGCGGCATGCAGCTTCCCCATTTTAGGTGCTGATTTTTTGTGTGCACACGGACTACTAGTCAATGTTGCTAACAGACGCCTGATTAATGCAATGTCTTTTGATTCTCTCCCCTGTACAGGCAAAGGACCTGGGCCCACAACAGTAGCCAACGTCCCAGCGCCAGGGGGTAAGTTCCACACACTACTCACCCAGTACCCAGCACTCACGGTCCCGACGTTTTCGGCGACCGTCACTAAACACGGGGTGGAGCACTTCATTACCACCACGGGGCCGCCCGTTTTCACACAACCTCAGCGCCTGGATGCAGCTAAACTGGCCATAGTGCGCGAGGAGTTTGCCAACTTGGAAAAGTTGGGCGTCATCAGATGCTCAAACAGCCCATGGGCATCCCCACTACATATGGTACCTAAGGCCGAGGGATCGTGCCGACCTTGCGGTGATTTCCACAGATTAAATAACGCCACAGCGCACGACCGCTACCCCATCCCACATATTCAGGATTTTTCCGTTCACCTCACTGGGGCACGCATTTTTTCCAAGATAGACCTGGTCCACGGTTACCACCAGGTCCCGGTGCGCGCTGAGGACATACCTAAATTGGCAGTAATTACCCCGTTTGGTCTGTTTGAGTTTTTACGCATGCCTTTTGGGTTAAAGGGCACGGCGCAGACATTCCAACGCATGATGGATGCGGTGTTGCGCGATCTGCCGTTTGTGTTCGTCTACTTGGACGACATTCTGGTGGCCAGTGCGTCCGAGGACAAACACGTAGCCCACCTCAGGACAGTTTTCCAGAGGTTGGAGGAGCACGGGTTAATAATCAACCTGTCGAAGTGCCAGTTCGGGGTGACGGCAATCAATTTTTTGGGCCACCGCATCTCACCGGAGGGCGCGATAACCTTTGTCGGACAAGGTGTACATAGTGGCGGATTTTCCCCGGCCTCAGACGGTCAGGGCGCTGCAGGAGTTTTTGGGGATCGTTAACTTTTATAACCATTTCCTCCCCGCGCAGCCCAGCTCATGTAGCTGTTGTATGCCGCGCTTAAGAAACGGAAACCAGTGGACAGAGTTGACTGGACTCCTGAGCGAGAGCAGGCATTTTCCGAGGTTAAAACAGCCCTGGCCAACGCCGCACTGCTGGCACACCCGGATCCGGCGGCTCGGATAGCGCTCATTACTGACGCTTCGGACATGGCCATAGGGGCCATCATGGAGCAGCATGTTGCTGGTTCTTGGCAGCCACTCGCCTTTTTTAGCAGGTCTTTGCTCGACAGTGAGCGTAAATACAGCACGTTCGACAGAGAGTTACTGGCTCTCCACCTGGCCATACGCCACTTCCAGTTCTGGCTGGAAGGGCACACCTTCACTGCGTTCGTGGACCACAAGCTGCTAACGTACACGATGGCCAAGGTTTCGGAACCATGGTCGGACCGGCAGCAGAGACAGCTGGCCGCAATCTCAGAGTTTACAACCGACATTCAGCATGTGGCTGGTAAAGTCAATGTGGTGGCGGACTGCCTCTTGCGCGCATTAGTGGCCCCAGTCTACATGAGGATAGATTACACGGCCATGGCCGCTGAGCAGATTGGCGATGTGGATGTTTGCGCGCTCCAGTCTGGACCAACAGGGTTAAGGCTGGAGAGCAGAGTACTGCAGGACGGGGGCCCCCCCCCCTAATCTGTGACATCTCCACGGGCCGCCCGCGCCCGGTGGTCCTACACGCTTGGCGCTGCCGCGTTTTTGAGTCGGTTCACTCCCTGGCGCACCCAGGAGTGCGTGCATCAGTCAAAATGGTGGGAGCAAAGTTTGTCTGGCCGAGCCTGCGCAAACAGGTGAAACAGTGGGCAGCAGCCTGCGTAGAGTGCCAATGAGCCAAAGTGCACAGGCACACAAAGGCCCCTTTGCAGCCGTTCCCTATCCCGGCTAAGTGGTTCGACCACGTTCACGTGGACCTCGTGGGCCCCCTCCCGCCATCACAGGGGTTCACGCACCTCCTGACAGTGGTGGACCGCACTACGCACTGGCCCGAAGCAGTCCCGCTAGCTTCCACTGCGTCTGCAGAAGTTGCACGCGCTTTTTTGACGACATGGGTGGCACGTTTCAGCAACCCTTCGGATATCACGTCCGATCAGGGCCCGCAGTTTGTTTCTGACCTCTGGTCCACCATGGCCCAAAGCCTGGGTGTCACAATTCATTGCACGACTGCTTACAACCCCCAGGCCAATGGGTTATGCGAGCGTTTCCATAGCTCGCTTAAAGCAGCGCTCAGGGCTTCGCTTACGGATGCAAATTGGGTAGACCGGTTGTCGTGGGTTCTATTTGGGTTGTGTTCAGCACCGAAGGAGGATTTGGCGGCCTCCCCAGCAGAGGTGGTTTTTTCCCAGCCGCTGCGGCTCCCCGGGGAATTTTTGCCGGATAACCCCGCGCTAAACACCGATCCGTCGCCACGTTCATGGCATAGCCCAGGGGCAGGGACGCTACCCGGCCCGGCTCATCACTGTTTTCCCCGTGCTTTTGTGCCAAAGACCTTGAAGGATGCGTTGTTCGTATTTGTCAGGCACGATGCCCACCAGACCCCATTGCCCCGCCCTACGATGGCCCGTTCAGAGTGCTGGAACCCGGGGACAAACATTTTATGTTAGACTTGGGGGGTCGCCAGGAGACAATCTGTATAAACTGGCTTTAGCCCGCCTTTGTTTTAGCAGATGAACAGGTGGTGTTGGCCCGAGCTCCTCGGCGTGGAAGACCCCCACTGAGAACTCCCCAGGTAAATGACTTATCAGATCAGTCACACAAGCATGCTGAAGGTGTCCCCCTCCATTGTCCCCCCACAGACGGACACACCCCCAGGAACCCCCCACCGGCACAGCAGCGCCTCAGAGCCGAAGATTGCCCGTAACAGCAGCTATGGACAGAGGCTGAAGCCCAAAGGACATGAGGGTTACAGCTCAGTCTGAGAGTCTGGGAGGGGCGGTGTGGGGGACCCACTCAGTAGTTTTCCCTCAGACTGAAGGGCATGGCAGATCAAAGGTGCTGGGGGACAAGGGGAATTGTCATGGGGGGTTGATATGTTAATACAGCACCTCAGGTAGCGGAGGAGTATTGTAATATAAAAGAGTGCCTGCAACCTGAGCTTTTAATGTTTTTTGGATTCTGGTGGATGTGAGAAGGAGAAGAACAAAGTTTCATCTGTTCTGAACGCTCGGCCTGGTTATTCCTCTCCCCACAATACATATATTCTTCATCCCTGGGGGGGGGGGGGGGGGGGGCATTCCCCCAGGACGTCCAACAGTGTCTCTTCTTGCGGGGCTGGTCACATCTGGCCTCTCCATAAGATGTTCCTTTGTCCATCAACGGCAGGCTGGCAGTTGTCGGATGCTCTATATCCCATACACACTATGTTCTTTACTTCTCAACTCTTCTTCGGAACCTCCTAATTCAATTCATATAACCCACTAGAATTCCCCTAAATGTACGCAACATACATCCTTTTGTAATAATGAGCAGATGCATGTGTGCAGAGCTAATTTCCTACGTCCTGTTATGTATGCTGTAATCTGCAGTAACCTTTTGACATCCAGAGCATAGCACATTGTGGAGAAATTCTAATGTTTAACTTTATCTAAACAACCTATCTGATCTAAACATTTTATGATGGAATAAAACATTTTTATCACAGAATTCCCTCTGAAGCTGACATCTTAAGGCAGGTACATTAACATTAACACACAGGCCCAGGATATACTTTTACTCATTGATTATGGCATAAGCGAAAAACCTGTTGGCAGATATAAGATAAGATAAGATAAGCCTTTATTAGTCCCACAATGGGGAAATTCCAGGATTGCAACAGCACAGGGATAGCAACACTCAGAGCAACAATCAGAAGGCAAGAAAAAAACAAGAACAGCTAGTATACATATGTACATATTACTATATATATATATATATATATATATATATATATATATATATATATATATATATATATATATATATATATATATATACACACAGTATATATATACAGTATATATATATATATATAGACACACAGTTGTTGTTGTTGTTGTTGTTGTTGCTACTTATTTGTACCCGTAGGTAGACTTGGTTTGCAGTCTGGTGACAAGCCACCGGCTGCTGGTCGCTGCGTGCGCGAGCACCCTAAACCTACATGTTTTTGGTATGCGGGAGGAAACCGGAGAAATCCCGGAGTAAACCCGCGCAACACGGGGAGAACATGCAAACTCCACACAGCTCACTGTTGGTCGGGGGCTGGGATCGAACCCACGATCTCATGATCCCCGCGATCCCCCGGCCGAGGGTAAAACTGTGCTGCCACAGTGCTAAACCACTGCGCCACCGTGCAGCCAGTGTGGAGCATTGTGGTTGGTGAATGTGCAGCAGAAAGTCTAAGCTCTCTCTCCCTCCGCGGGTGCGGCGGGCCAGCTGGATGTCTTTGGGCATGATGGTGGTGACCGTCTTGGCGTGGATGGCGCACAGGTTGGTGTCCACGAAGAGACCCACCAGGTAGGCCTCGCTGGCCTCCTGCAGAGTCATGACGGCGGAGCTCTGGAAGCGCAGGTTGGTCTTGAAGTCCTGAGCGATCTACCTCACCAGGCGCTGGAAGGGCAGCCTACGGATGAGCAGCTCCGTGGATTTCTGGTAGCGACAGATCTCTCTCAGAGCCACAGTACCGGGTCTGTAACGGTGAGGCTTCTTCACTCCGCCGGTGGCTGGAGCGCTTTTTTCGAGCAGCCTTGGTGGCTAGCTGCTTCCTGGGGGGCTTTTTCCTCCAGTAGATTTACGGGCGGTCTGCTTGGTTCTTGCCATCGCTCTTTATTATTCTGTCTTATATTTCTTGCATGCCGCCTAAACTCCAGCCCGGCACCCGTGTCGTTTTCGCCACAGTTCCTCGGCATGTCGAGCTTCTCTGTTAGCACCGGGTGGCGGTTGGAGCTAGCTAGCCAGCTAGCTAGCTCTTCCCTGCTGTATCGTCCCCCGCTGCAAACAGTGGCTCCGTCCGCCAACTCGGGAGACCCTTGGGGCAATCTGTGTGTCCGTGATATATATATAGAGTGAAAGGTGTAGAAAGAAGAAGGAAGATAAGAAAAAGGCAGTTGCAAAAGGCAGCCAACTTGTGTGGCGCCGCCGGTCTGGCGGAACCGGAACCGGAAAAAAAAATATAGATAATATAGATAAAATAAATATAGATAAATATAAAGATTGTGGGGAGCGTGAAATAAAGAGACTGAATTATTTCTCAATTAATGCAGATTTCACATCCCCAGCTTTCTCTCTAGACAAGAAGAGAGTGAGCTGCATCAAAACCCCCACATTTATACATGACACACAAAGGCAGAATCACACATTGCTGTCAAACCCCCCATTGACAATAATTCTCCCCCCGAGTCCTTTAGTCCTCCGTCTGGCTCCAGGAGGTCAGGAAGTCCTTTCAGAGTCTTATTACGGCACCTCCGTCCTCCTGCCATTATCCACAGGCAGTCCAGACGTATTGTCCCATCCAAGACGTGAGGTCAATCAACACATGCAGTCCTAAGCATCTCACCTTGTGCTTATACATATGTAGGCAAAAATATATGGGCCACATAGATATAAATATATATTTATCTATAAATATATAGATAAATATAGATAAAAAATATATGTCATTAAGCAATCATATTCATGCATTTTTATTCATTGGTGCATATTTACAGGCAAAATTTCTTATGCTGACCCCTCTGCTGGGCGGCCTTTATCATAACGTTTAACAATGAGTTAAGATATAGTAATATGGATAAATGATAAGCAAGCAAAAACATTTCAAGTCAGAAGATATCATTATCCATGTATGCTATATCCAGGACTCAAGACCTGCTGTACAACAGAGCTTTAAACCTTCACATCTATTCTGACTACATGACCGCAAATAGCACAGTATTTTGATGATACCTGTAAATAAGCACAAAGGTTATTAAGGAAATAAGAAGGGACCAGAGGTTACTAGCACATGGCCCACCACAGGGGGGTACCTTCAGCAAACCCCCTTTTCATGTAATTTTATATGCATGAGTGCCGTGTTGGATGTGTGTAAAGTGGACAGAACAGTGGATAACAGAAAGACATGATACCATACCTGTCAAGGCATACCTCATGCCTCCCTTGTTGGGGGGTCTTTCACACCTGTACTGAGTACTTAAAAACTGTATTTATTGGCAGATGAAAGAAAACTGAAGCAAAAAAACCCAAACAAAAACCAAACAAACAACAACAATTGCAACATGAACTATTTCAAACATATTTATTCAAATGTACACTTATATGGACACAATCTTGAGCCATAACTTTTTGGTAATGTGAAAATAATAAGGCAAGTAGCACAAAAAAAATAAATAAAAAAATAAAAATAAATAAATTTAAAAAAAAAAATGATAATATGTGTAGCGAAGTGCGACTTCAGGTCGAAAATCCCCGATGCAGTCACTTTTATGGAACACAGAAGGAGTGTGTAGGGCCCTCTGGAGAAGCCTTTATCCATCCAGCGTATTTTCCCTTCTCGAAGCTCGGACTCTCCCATTCTTTTTGGTAACGTCCAGTCCCTCGATTTCCCTTTTCTTCAAGCTTTGTTTTCTTCGCCGGCGGCGTGCTGCATGAAGCCATTTTGAAAATCACAAAAAGACTGCTTAGGTGCGCTCAATTTCGCCAGGCATCGAATTACTGTTCAGTTGATTTTAGGTTCTCTCAATAATTTTTTTTTTCGCTGTATATTTTTCTTTTTGGCGTACAGAAATGGCAATACGCCCGTATTTGCTAGAATTGCATTTTCCCCGTATTAAAATACGGCGAAACCGTATCACTTGACGGGTATGTGATACATACATTTCAAACATAAGTTTCTCCTCTATCATTGTCATCCCCAGATTCACAGTGGTTATCGTAGTGGAGGAGAGACTTAGTTCCCACATGGACTTGAACCATCATCCTTTGGGTTGATTCTTTGGACAGGGTAGTGGTTATGCATCTTTCTAACAGCGTTCTGAGACATGGGATGCAACAACAGCCCACTATCAGAAGCACTGCAATAGAGATAATAATTGCCAATATTACTGATCAAATTACTCCTGCCCAACGTCCAAAGACAGACTGCAACCATGCAGTAAAAGCATCTACCTCATACCTAGTATTTTGACCAAATTCTGTTCTTAGGCCTTCTAGGGCTTCTATAGCACGTGTAATACTGCCATCTGGGCTCAGTTAAGCAGTATAGGTGACATCACTGCTATTTGCACTGACTATGTCAGCAACAGTCTGCAGTAGAGGTCAATTTGGTTCAACAGCTCTAGCACAATGAGTCATATAAATCCAATTACTGAGCTTTTCCCTTTTTCCACATTTGTACTGCACATGATGTAGCTTTTACCACTTTTAAAGGTCCTTGACACTTAGGTGAGTCCCAGTGTGGTTCCACTACTTTTCCACACCCAGTTACTAGGTTCCAATGGGGCGGTGTCTCCTTGTTGACAATATCCAAAACCTGTTGAGAGAGCTTCAGATATTTTCTTTAGACTCTTGATATACTGTGTCAGTTCTACAGTTTAACTGTTTCTAGGAGTCAAAAGTGAATTAACAAATGGTCCAGGCATCTTCCTCCCTGTTAGCAGCTCATGAAGAGTCAGGCAGAGCATCATTTTGTGGGTAGATTGCAATGCCATTAATGCCAGTGGAAGTGTGTCAACCTATGTCATGCCTGTTCCCAAGTATTGTTTGGCTAGCATTCTTTTCAATGTTCCGTTTGCTCTTTCAACTAGCCCTTGGGAGGATGGATGCACCACAGAACTAAACTTGTGCCTTATTCAACTTCCTTCAAATGTTTGTTTGCAAAATGTCTGCCATTGTCTGATCTGATCACTCTTGGAAACCCATGCCTAGGAATCATTTCCTCAGTCAGCCATTTAATCACTTCTTTTGCATTTTCTGTTTTACATGCTTTAGCCTCAACCCATCTTGAAAATGTGTCTACGCACACCAACAGATATCTGTAGCCTCTACATCTGTTTTCAGGGACCATATCTGTAAAATCAATCACAATGTCTTTCCATGGCCCCTCAGGGGCTGGGAAGGCTCCCATAGAGGCCTTTAACGTGCGTTTGGGATTGAACTTCTGGCATGCTTCACATTCAGAAACAACTAGTTCTGCAACATCAGCCAGGTGTGGATGCCACCAATGTACTTCAGTCAAAGCAGAATTTTTTGTTTTTGAGATATGGCCTCTCAGGTGTGCTTCTCTGCACAACAACAACAAAACCTTAGCTGGGGCTACTAGTCTTCCATCAGCTGATCTCCACAAACCTTCCTCATTCCTATTTGCACCTTTCTCTATCCACCCACTCTTCTCTTCAGGACTTGCTTTCTCTTGTAGCTGCTTAATTTCTTCTTCACCTAATTCCATGTGCTCCTGATCTTCTTTCTGCACCATCATATTTGCCTGGGTAGCATAGCCACCTGCTTGCTTAGCAGCCAAGCCAGCAGCTTCATTTCCTTTAGCTACAACAGCATTTCCTTTCTGATGTCCCTTACACTTCAAAATTGCCACCCTCTTTGGTTGACCCATGGCCTCCAACAGCTTAGCCATTTCAGTTAGGTGTCTAATTGGTGTGTTAGTTGAAGTGAGAAATCCTTTTCTTTTCCAGTGTGGCAAATCAACATGTGCAGCCTGGTGAGCATAAGCTGAGTCAGTGTATATGTTTGTCTCTTGTTGTTTCGCATATTGACATGATTTGGTGAGAGCTACAGTTTCAGCTTTCCGAACAGAGGCAGGCTGGTCTACAATTCCTGCTTCTACAGTTTGAAATGCACCTGTTTCTTCATCATATTTTACAACTGCAAATGAAGCACTCAAAGATCTATCTGTTTTCCTGTAGCAACATCCATCACAAAAAAGATTCAAATTTGGATGTTCAAGTTCATTTGCTTGGAGATTTGGCACAGCTTTCATGTCTGTTTCCACAATTGCACAACAGTCATGAGGGTCACCTGTGAGCATGTCTTCTGCTATGTTTGTGCCTTCACTTGTGTAAATGACATTTGGTACTTGTAGTATTCTTTTCAGCCTTTGTGTTCTTTTGGCTGAGAGTATGAACAGCACACTTTGTAGATATGAAGCTACTCCATGCTCTGTGTGCACAATCACAGTGTGTTGCATGGTAATGTGAGAAGTTTTTTCTAATGCTTTAGCTATTGCAGCAACATGACGTGTGCACAGTGGATGTCCTTTTTCTATGTTGTCCAATGTTGAACTGTAGTACATTAGAACTGACCTTGACCCTATACCTTCCCCCTTCTGATACAGCACGGCATTTACATGTCCGTGCTGTTCAGAAACATCCAAGTGAAATGGGAAGGTATAATCAGGTGGGTTGAGTGAACATGCATGTGACATCAGTTGTTTCAGTTCAATGAATGCGCCCTCAGCTGAGGTGGTCCATTGCAATGGTGATGCGAGATTTTTGTATCCTGCTTCTTTAAGAAGATCGTGCAGGGGCTGAATGAGCGCGGTGTAATTTGGGACAAAATTTATGCTATATCCGGTAAGACCCAGAAATGACATCATTTCCCTCACTATGGTTTGGGGTGTGAGAGAATTGATGACATTTGTGATGGAGACACTGCAGAATCGTCTGAAGTGATCAGTCTGCTCAAATAGTGAACTCAAGGGCGACAACACTGCACCTTTTTGCGGCTTTGTTTGTAGCCTTTCTGGTGCAGATGTTTCAAAAGGATCTCCGTAGCTGAAAGCACAGAGGCAGCAGTGGGGCCTGCCAACAGCAGATCATCAGTATACTGCAGCAACATTGTACCGAGGGCAGGGGCAAATCCTGCAAACGTTGGCACAGTATGTGATTAAAAATGGCTGGTGAATGTGTTGGCAGCCTTGTGTATGTGTATTGATGTCCTTGATAGGTGAATGCAAAAAGTGGCCTGCTGTCTGGATGCAGTGGGATGCTGAAAAAAGCATTAGAAATGTCCACCACAGTAAAAAATTTGTGCTGTGGTGTAATGCTATTCAGAAGCAGATAAGGATTTGGAACAGTGCAATTTGTAGGAGAGACGGCTGAGTTCACACACCTTAGGTCATGGACCATTCTGTAGTCTGTTTTGCCAGGCTTCTCTACAGGAAGAATTGGTGTGTTCCATGGTGACTGTGTCGGCACTAGAACCCCTGCCTGGAGAAGACCCTGTATTGTTCCTGCTATACCTAGCTCCTTCTCCTTTGTGAGAGGATACTGTGCTCACCATACTGGTTGAGCATTTGCTTTCAATGAGATTTTAACAGGTGAACAGGTAATCAGTCCAACATCTGCAGAGCCATCTGACCACAGAGTAGGGGGCAGAGCGTCCAAGAGTGCACTAGAATTTGGGTGATCAGTGTTTTCTCTGTCATGTGTTCTGTCTAACTGCAGTTTTTGTGGAGTGGCCTGAATTGTGACATTGTATGAGATGCGATAACAATCAGCAGATGGTGAATAATGTAGGTCCCTACATTGTGTGACAACCCAGTCAGTCAACTTAAGACAGTTTCTCACCATCGGTCCCAGTGCCTTCGCTTCCTCCCCTGCAGACACCCCTAGTGTGACATGGGGTGCATCAGTGTCCGAGAGGGCATACAGATGCAACAAGTCTTTGTCCAGATAAACTGCAGCAGCAACTCCTTGTGGTCCCACATAAATGTCTTTACACACCATGTCCTGCACCCCCAACAAGGCTTCCCACTGATCATCATAGAGTTCCTGATCATCATGTGAATAGTTCATTGTGCAGTGGAGAGGATCATGTGGGGGGTCATAAGGTCGAACAGAGTCAATCCATGGTGCCCATGTGACGTATTTGTCAACCAGTGAGTTCTTGTCAGGGCTGACATCATTCAGCTGCAGCCACCACACACAGTAGCAAGAGAGGTTTGTTCCGCCTCTCTGTCTGCTTCCTGTAATTTCAATTGTGGAGCATTTAGGAAAGTTGACAGCTCAGATGTGCACCGTAGCATTGTCCCATCTGGCAAACACACAACAGTTCCAGTGGAAGCAAAATAAATGTGTGATCTCACTTTTAATAACACATCTCTTCCCAGGAGATTTTACAGGACAGTCTGGAGAATACAGGAAAGAGTGGATAAAATCCATTCCTGCCAGTGAACAGTTCAGTGGCACTGAGAAGGGGAGACATTTTGGGGTCCCAGAAAAGCCAACCACTGATACGTAGTTAGAGGACAGGGGTAGAGAGGTTGTTATTGATGAGAAGCGAGCCCCTGTGTCCACCATAACTTCATAAGTCTTGTCTCCCACCGTGAGGGATAACACTGGATCAGAAAGTGCTATCTCGTCTGCGTAGTTCCATAGTCATTGCTGACTAGGCATCATGCTGTAGTTGGGAGCCATGTGTGATTGCTGAGGCAGCTGTGTCTGCTGTGGCTGAACTGGCCACACCCCGGGTGCTGGAGGCGGGGTAGGTGTATAGCTTGTCCAGACACTTCCACAACCAGTAGGTGAAGCTGTAGGTGGAGCTGTACAACTATGAGCCCAATGGCCTCTTCTGCCACACCTCAGGCACATGTCATTTGGTGGGCCTAATGCTGATCTCATGCCTCCCCTGTATGCACCTCTTCCATGCCCTCGTTGTACCGGGCATTGTTGCCATTGTTGATATATTTGTTGGGGTGCCAGCACAAAAGGCTCAGCAGGGACAGTACCGATAGTGGGCTGAGGAGTTGTCACTGTGATGGCTGGAGCCTGTACAGTGTTTTTCTGTTTTTTATCATTATTCACCACATCCCTAGCTGCTTTTAGTTGGGCCTTTATCAGCTGATTAGATAATTCTGCTGTCTCTGTATCTTTTTCATCCTGTTTTTTGTTATATTGTCTCACATAGTGATGCACATGTGACAACCATTCTGCCCAGGGGTGGATGTTTAAACCCACGACTGCTTCCGGAGCAGCTCTAACAAGTTGTGGGACTGATGTCTGGACCACATTGCGGAATACCACTTGTGTAGTTGGCTTATTTTGTGGATTTTCTCCAGCCATATCAGTCCACAGAGCCAGACACCGTTCTACGTAAGGTCCTGCATCTTCTCCTTTTTTCATAGGTATGTCTGTTAGTTCTGCACTTGGGAGATCTACAGGGAACATTTCTCTCACCACTGCAAAAATGTTATCACTGTGCAGTCTGAATGGAACCTTGTCAGGCTCATCTATGGTCCCTGCTTCCTCCTCCATGTTTTTAAGCATAGAAGGGGAAGTGTGAGTGACCACTATTCTCCTGATGTCTGCCGTACACAGGCAGCAACCAACTGTGGCCTTCTGCATTGCCCTAATCCACGGGGATGCTCACAAAGTTAACGGAGGGAGTGTGTTGCAAATGCCTTTAAGGTCCTTAAAAGACCATTCTGCATATTGAGCTGTACCGGCTTCCATAACTACCATACGCATATTTTTATAATTTACCTTAGGTATGACCCCTTTTTGTAACCGCGTACTGGGCACAGCCTTCTCAGTCAGATTTTCTATTGTTGTCCCATAATCGCCAATTTTCCACTGTTTTTGTATGCCTGTAGGTGCATTTTTATCAGAGTAATTTGCTGATTTCTGAGGGAGGGCTTCCCCAGCAACAGATAAATCATGTCGACTGATTCTAGGCGTCATTAAACACTTTTCTAATATTTTCAGGCCACTTAATGCAGCCTCCCAGTTATCCCCCTTATCCCCAGTTTCCAGTTTTGTTAAAGGGGTGCAGGTGGCAGCTATCCCAGTTTTATTAAGGGCTTCCCCCTCTTCTTTGTCCTGACTGTCGTAATGGTGATCGTGCTGGCTTAGTGGCTCTGTAGGTGTTAGTTGGTTAATTTGTTGTACTGTGTCTGCAACTTTCTTGTTTTCTTCCATGGTCAACATTGGTCTCATGTGAAGTACTCCAGTTACTGCCTTTACCACATCATGGTTGTCTGCAACATATGAGGTGGGAGGCATCTGCTTTGCCAACAGGCTCATGCGGTCTGCATATGGATTTGTCTGTGACACACTAGGAGCTGGAGGGGCTGTTGGAGGAGATGAGGCAGCTTCCTCATGATGAGGTGGTTTCCCATTTTCCTCTTTTTGTCTAATCTGCTGTAAAAACAACTTTCCAGAATCATTTATCAGTACCTGACCTTCTTTCATAGCAGCAACAATTTTAGCCCACATAGCCCTTGTCTTTTTCCTCTCTGTTTCCTGCAATCTGTTTTTAATTTTTCCAAATGTAGGATTTCCTGCTTTAACGTAATTTTCCTCTGCAGTGTGGCAGCTTTGTAAGATTATCTGCAGAGTTTCGACCAGTTTAACTGACTGAGGCGTAGTTTTTTTTCTGACCCTGGGAGAAATCCTTCACCCTGCATTTGACACACCCACTGCTGAAATTTCTTCACCTCCTTTTTTTCTGTCAGACACATCTGTCTGCTTCTCTATCATTTTTTCTACCCTCTCACATATTTCCTTTACATTAAAAGATGATTTTGACACGGCCATGATTATTAAATTTTCCTATACAAACTATGGGAAGAAAAAGTTAGGAAATATTAACAACTCTGGGTCCAAACTTAGAATTTTTAACCTTTAACTGGTAATTGCAGCCTCTACAAGCTTCCACCTGTCGTTCTAATAACGCAGACGGTAGAGCACATGGTATGCAGTGCCAGCGGGTTGCAAATTCCTTGTTTCTGTTAGACCAGACAAAAAATACATTTCCCAGGGGGGGCACTTCGGCCTTTATTTCCCAACCCACACAATGCACTGCCTCTTATCCCAGACAGCCAGAAGTGGGAGTTTGGGGTCAGAGCTAACCTCTTTCACCCTACACCACTCTTCGTGTCTTAAAAATGGGGTATAAGAGGATAACCACCCACACAGTTTTGTCCCCACAAAATACACAGAACAAGACAATGACAACAGACATGGAATGAACAGTGTCTACAGAAGCGCTTGTATGTGTGTGTCTCTCTTTTTTCCGTCTGACTGTACATAAGAGCTCACCATTTGACTTAACTTAGGTTCTTGTCCCTTATTATGCTGGATTTAACTTCTTACCAGTCCAACTCCATAATAGAGGCTATTTACCTTAATTCTGCGTCCAAAATTAAAACCACTGATAGCGTTTTTACGGAGATCAGCCCAGCTGATTTTATCAGACAGACCAAACACAATAGCTCACTAGTTGATAGTACTTAGGATTCTCGTCTTTTATTGTGTTGGATTTATTTCTTATTCTGTAAATCTCATATTACTCAGTATCGATACTTCTTATTCTCTATAAAAGACGGCTTACCAGTCCAATTCTGAAAATGTGTTAATAAAAGTGCATTAGTGGTCTAAAAAAATTCATAAATATTATACACAAGCTATTCTCTTCATGTTCTTAATTCGTCAACAAATGACATTAAATTTTGAAAGTTCTGTTAAAATTATAATTATCAAATTATTAATTTCAGTCAGGATTATAATTATGACAAAAAGGCTTATTTCCACTGAATACTGCAGACAAACCTGCAGAGATTTGTTTAAAAAGGTTCCCTGCTCACCTTGTTAATGTGGGGCCCCAGAGTTGTCTGCAATAGACAGATGGAAGCTTTTCGTCCGGTAACCTGATGCATCAATGGCACAGGCCGAGACGGCCAAAATCACGTCGGCGGTCATCAAGTTGTTGTAGTTTTTTCCTTCTTTCTAGGAGAGTGTTCAGAATTTTGACCAATTAGCACAACACCATATAAGGTACATCAGAGAATCAAATATGACATGAGAAGATCTATTCCATACTTCCGACGACATGTAAACTCACATAAGGATTGACATTTCCAGCCTGTGTTGTGTTATAGCTTAGTTTTTCTTTTTTCTCTGTGACACTATGTCTTAGATTTGTTTTTGAATAGTAACCGCTTAACTTAGACTAGCTCAGTTTTCTTTTTCTCTCAGTCATATTTTGTCTTAGCCTTGTTTTAAATTGTAATCGCTCTTGTCTTGTTTTCTCTTTTTTCTCCTTTGAATTCTTGGATGGAATATGGGTGGGCAATATAAGCTGCGGCTTCAGCCATCACCCATTTCGGATAACTCACGTGGAATTGTATAGTAGAAGGAGTCTTTGTCTAATTTGACCTTGTTGTTATATTATACAGTTTCTTTTAACCTGTAATGTACTATCCGAAATAAATAAATTCATTCATTCATTCATTCATTCATACTTATCTTTTATTTTCAGAATCATGCAAAGAATAGTTTCACAGCTGTGAGGTCTCAGTCTCAGCTCAGATCTGAAGAGGCTGGACCCTGAACAAGAGAAAAGGTGATGCATATATTCTTCAGCCCTGGGGGGGGGGGGGCATTCCCCCTGGACGTCCAACAATGTCTCTTCTTGCGGGGCTGGTCACATCTGGCCTCTCCATAAGATGTTCCTTTGTCCATCAACGGCAGGCTGGCAGCTGTCGGATGCTCTATATCCCATACACACTATGTTCTTTACTTCGCAACCCATATTTATTTATTTATTTATTTATTTATGTATTTATTTATTTATTTATTTATGCAGGGACATGCACAATATACATTGACTTTAAAGAGGAAAGATGCATTGTACCAGGTTATAGCACAAGTGCTAATTTCCACCTGTAGTCCCTGGGCAGGCTGGTGTTAGCATTAAAAAGCAGACATCTGCTAAAACTACAAGTAAGCATTGACATTTGAACCTCCTCATTCAATTCATATAACCCAATAGAATCCCCCTAAATGTACGCAACATACATCCTTTTGTGATAATGAGCAGATGCATGTGTGCAGAGCTAATTTCCTACATCCTGTTATGTATGCTGTAAGCTGCAGTAACCTTTTGGCATCCAGAGCATAGCACATTGTGGAGAAATTCTAATGTTTAACTTTATCTAAACAACCTATCTGATCTAAACATTTTATGATGGAATAAAACATTTTTATCACAAGCACGAAGAGCGGTTTTCAACCGATGCCATCAGCGTGTGGACAAGACGACCCTGCAGTTTGTTACAGAGCTCTGGGCCCTAGCGAGCATGTGTGCTTTTGACCACGTAGAAGATAGACTAATATGCAACAAGCTTGCGGAGAATACTAACAAGTGGCTGCAGAATAAGCTATTTTTGGCAGACAACGGTCTAAAACCAGACAAGGCTGTGACAATGGTGTCCCAAATGGAAACAACCGACCAGCTATTATCGCAGCTGACGCCGCCTAGCCAACAAGCCCCTTGTCTGGCCCTTCGAGCACAGGCCGTCACCACTGCCGCCCAGCGTGCCAGCTCTGCTTCTCCCCCGCAACAACCAGAAGAAGGGTAGGAAGCGGGACAATGCAGGTGAGCGCCTGCCCTGCAACGGCTGTGATTCGTCCAGACATCAGACCCAATCAACCGCCTGTCAGCCGGGGGGTGAAATGCTACTGTCAGGAAAACAGCTCCGGGGTTGAGTGTGCAATTTATTTTCTTTAACATATTGCAGCTCCGGGGCTGATTTGTGTGAGTTTTATTATTTTCTTAATGTATTGCATGTTGGATTTGGAGTGGGTTTTTTTTTTTTTGCATGCTTTGAAATGTCATTGGGTTGTTCTTTTCCCTGTGTTTAGCTGTGAATGATTATGATTTACACCTAACTGATTCCAATCAGCAGGACCCAATCGGTGAGCTCCAGCTGCAAACTCTTCTCCAGCAAGACCTATTAAAGGATGGTGCAGAACTGTGGGGAGAGAAGGACAGAAGGAGGACAGAGGGAAGGACAGAGGAGGAAGAGAAAGAAGAGGAAGGGGGTTAAAGAGGGAGAGCAGAGGAAACGAAGGAAGGAACGGAGAAATGGAAAAAAGGACAGAGAAGGAGGAAGGAAAGAGTTGGGACGCAGATTTGACTGAGAAGGACGGATGGATGGACTGATGGAGCGGGCAAGGTGGAAGGAGAGGACGTAGAGGGGAGGCTCACGTGAGTGGGGTGGTATGAACGCAGCAGGTGCTGGATTGGCAGCAGCAGCTTGGGACCGAAGAGGCCGCGAGGACGCCAGAGGGTCCAGCTGGAGGAGACACAGCTGTGTGGAGAAAGGCTCGTACACAGATAAGTGAAAGGAACGTGTTGATTGTCTGTGTGCATGTGAATGATCATCAGCCACCCGGGATATTAGTGGGATGTTGAGCTTTGTGCTGCAGGTAAATCCAGGCGACTGAACCGTATGAGCCTGCCCCTCTCCTTTCCTCCTCCCTGCTTCTTTTCCCCTGGTGTCAGAATTTCCCACCAGGGATGCGTACGAAGGGCTACGGATGAGCCCCGTAGACCAGCACGTCTTTCTGGGGCAAGTGAGGATGACAGCGTTTGATCCTGCTACGATCGACGGTGGACATGCCCCCGCCCCGCTGTAAAACATGTCCATGGTTTTCTGTCTGCCTGTTTAGTGTAAGGGGTAACTTCTACTTTAGATCAGTTGGATTAATGATATTTATTTCCCCTGGATTAGTTCTTGGGTGTTTTTTTTTAGAATTTAATGTGATATTATCTTTTTAGACTGTGCACATTTTTAACTTATGTGTTTTTATTTTGAACTGGTGTATTTTGTAAATCAATTTAGCATTTGAGGTAAAATATTTAACTGATTTGTGTTGTTGTGGCCTGGGAGTCTTGCATTTTAAATTACGTGCTCACAGTAATTTCCAGTTTCAAACTGTGACACTACCAATGTAAGAAGCTAAACCATTTTGCTGGGGTTTGTCGCTCAACCTTCACAGATTCAATAGCCCGCTCACCAGGCTTAGCTGCCATTCACTCAGTTGGCACCAAAAGCTGGCTGTTCAGGTGGTGCACAGTGGAGCTGGACGGCGTTGGCATGCCACTGCTGCTGGATACGGCGGCCTTGAGGTCCCTTCTGAGCGTGTCTGCTGTCAGGAAGCTGTTCCCACGGAAGACCATCACAGCTAATGCGGAGGACTTATTCGGTTATGGCCACACCAGAATCGGTATGGTACATGTTATGTCCACAAGCTTGGTGAAGAATGAGGCTGACAGAGAAGTATCACTGAACGCGTGTTTAATAAGGATTTGGAAACACCGTGCATGAACTGCACCCAGTGGAGTCATCCGGTCCTCATGGCGGCTGCCCCCTAATATAGGACAGTGTGATGACGCAACAGGAAGGCAACGTCATCACACCGCACTTCGCATTAAAACCCCACATAACATCCCCCCCTTTACAAGGTCCAAAACTACTCACTCAAATCAAACCCAACTTAATTTAGAACCAAAATCACACACTAAACTAACGTAAAGCTAAGGCCTAACATTCACACACGAAAACCTAAAATGGGACCGGTGGATGGACTACCACGCTGCCCGCACGGCACAATGGGTTATTTTGCCACTGATACTACTAAAAGTCTTTATTTGAGCAATTAAAAAAAACTGCCGTGCTCCTAAACTAAACACAGATCTATAAACATATAAAGTCTGTCACAGCACAGTCACTTAGGAGAATGGAGGGACAGGCTGGTGGTGGTGGGGGGGGGGGGGGCTGGGAAGCCCTGCAGCAGGTGCACCCCTAGAGGTGACAGGCCCCCGGGGCGAGGGCTGATCTTCTGAACGTTGGAGCCTTGATCCCAAACCACCTTCACCGACTCCTATCTAGCCTCGCCACCTGGAGCATCCTCCTGGACACTCCGCAGCTGGTTAGCATGCCACATCGAGCCATCAGACAACCAGAAACATGCTGCTCTCAACTTCGCCACTATCTTCAGGCACGCTTGATGTTTCGTCAGCTGTTGTCTGGCCCAACTTCGCCGTGGTCGTTCATCACCCCGAGCCTGAACCCAGTCCACAACCCGAAGTGAGACCTTATTTGGCCTGACGTGCTGCTAAGAATGCAGTAACTCCATGCTTGTCGGTCGTGCCCTGCCCTCTTCTAAGAACATAGCAGTGGTCACTGTCATAGCAGCAGGCCCTCCACACAACTGCGGCCGAGTATTGGAGGTGTCTGGTGCTAGCATGGTGTTGCTTATTGGCACAGGTGTCCCGCCGTCACGCTCAGCCCCACAGCTACCTCTTGCCAAGTGCAGGCACTGAAACTGAAAGATGAAGTCCTCATGGCGGCTGCCCCCTAATATAGGGCGGTGTGATGATGCAACAGGAAGGTGGCGTCATCACACCGCACTTCACAATAAATCCCCACATAACAGTAGGGATGGTTGCTTTTTCTGTGCGATACGGCTCTAAGGCCATTCCATCATTCACCACCGTCACGCTCGGCCCCCCAACTACCTCTTGCCGAGTGCAGGCACCGAAACTTTCCCGTAATGACACTGAGCGAGAACTGGCCAACTTGAAAGCAAGGGTGTCCGTTAGCTCCTCATCCCAAACCATGTCCTCTTCGACCACCGGAGCCCACGAACCGCAGCGGCCACAACCAGACCATTCGTTCCCAGCGCTGTCCTTGATGGCGAAACCAAGGCCGTAGAACAGGTCACACCCCATGATGTTATCGCTGCACGCCGCCATTTGGAACATGAAGTCACTCATCGCTTCAGACTTGTAACAACAGTCAACTCCACAGTCCTCACCGTACACAGCCTGCTACCACAGTAGCCATACAATGGTGCTGAGTTACTCCTCATCCTGTGGTGGGAGAAAAACTTCTTCATCGTGGCCCAATTCAGCATCGACCGCACCGCCGCTGTGTCGAGTAACAGTGGCCCTCCACGTCATCTAACTCCACCGTACAATACGTATTCTTGTTAGTGTTGGGACTCATCGAGTGGATGGTTGTCGGGGGTGGGTGGGTTGATTTCTTCCATGGGCTCTCCGAATCAGACAAACAGCACACCCTGGCATAGTGATTCAACCATCCACATCTACTGCATCGTTTCCTTCTTGCAGGGCACTCTCTCACTTTATGGCGGTACGTTGTGGACCCACAACTCCTGCAAACGGGATTCCTTTGGGCAGACCTTCAGCTGGTAGCATTGGTTTCATAATCATCTTCATCCAAGCGATCCTCGCTATCAGGGTCCGCAACATTAGCTAACGCGGGCAGCTCTGGTGGTTTCTGTGACTGGCGCCAGTTTGGCTCTGAAGCTAGCTTATCTGCGGCCTCCAACTGGAGAGCTAACTCGACAGCCCTAGCTAGCGTCAAGTCATTAGGTGCCGTCAATAGCCTAGCACGCAGTCCAGCATTGCACGTGTGCTCGGCCAATTGGTCACACACCATCTCATCTTTCAGTGGCCCAAAAGGACACTCACTAGCTAGCTTCCTCAAATCAGTGACATACTGGTGGATAGGCTCACCAACACGTACGCGAATTCTCTTAACAGTCACGCTGTCTGGGGTGGTGAAATGATTAGCTAGTAGCTCCATGATGTCCTTGAACGAGTCTGATGCACCGAGTGTCTGCAGGACCCTCTGGCCTTCAATATCCAGGTTGTGGACAAGGAGCGCACGTGCCTTCACCTTATCGAGCTTCCCGAGGTCCAGCACCGTGATGTACATTTGAAAGGCCTCAAACCAACGAGGCCATGGCACTGACTGCTTACACAGGAGCTCAAGGAAGGGACGGAGTGGTGCGACGCACGCCTCCATACGTTAATCCTCAGTCACCAAATGTTATGTCCACAAACCTGGTGAAGAATGAGGCTGACAGAGACGTATCACTGAACGTGTGTTTAATAAGGATTTGGAAACACCATACATGAACTGCTCCCAGCAGAGCCATCCGGCCCAAGAGGAAGTCCTCATGGCAGCTGCCCCCTAATATAGGGCGATGTGATGATGCAACAGGAAGGTGGCGTCATCACACCGCACTTCACAATAAATCCCCACATAACAGTAGGGATGGCTGTTGCTTTTTCTGTGCGATACGGCTCTAAGGCCATTCCATCATTCACCTTCCAAGTGACACACCAGGGGGCTGACCTGCTGGGCATCGATCTGATCAGCGAGCTGGGTTTCCCCATCACTGGCCCAATGGGCACCACCGTTCTGGCAGTTGCCTCATCCTGGCAGCACCATTGACCAGCACTCTTTGCGGGATTGGGCTGCTTCACTTCTTTCACCCACCAGCTGCTTATTGACTCAATGGTGTCTCCAAAAATTCTGCCTCTCTGCCAGCTACCTCTTGGACTACAGAACAAGCTCACAGCAGAACTGCAGAAGCTGTTAGACACCGGCATCATCGAGCGGGTCGACACGTCTCCCTGGATCTCAAACTTGGTGGTGGCAAAGAAGAAGATGGGTGGCCTACAACCATGTATTGACCTCAGAATGGTGAACAAGGCAGTGATCCCTGACAAATATCCCCTGCCCACAACAGAGGAGCTGACGACGGTGTTCCATGGCTCGAAGGTTTTTTTCTAAACTGGACCTCCGCCAAGGCTACCTGCAGGTCCCCCTTCATCCAGACAGCCGCAACCTAACAGTCTTGATCACCCACATGGACATATTCAGGTACACCTGCATGGCTTTTGGCCTTAGTTCTGCCCCAAGCTGCTGTTAAAAAATCATGGCTACCATCTTAAGATAAGATAAGATAAGCCTTTATTAGTCCCACAATGGGGAAATTCCAGGATTGCAACAGCACAGGGATAGCAACACTCAGAGCAATAATTAAGAAGATACGGAAGCTATAAATAAGAGCATTGGATATACATACATACACATCAATATATAAATATATATACAAAGTGCGGAGCATTGTAGCAAGATGGAATAAACAGCATAACCGTCTACTTAGTTATCCTACATAGTATGAATATGTACCCATACATATTGTCACCCTCCGTAGTGACCGTACTGTCCTAGTTGTATGTACTGGAGGGGACCATTGTGTAAGTCTATTGCATCTTTTGCATTCAGTACTATTAGGTCGTCACGTTTTTTTGCTATCTCTGCGAGCAGCCCTGCTTAGGTTATACAGTCTGACTGCTGTAGGTAGGAAGGACCTGCAAAACCTCTCGGTTGCGCACCTAGGATGATGTAGTCTACTGCTAAATGGACTCGGACTCCAGCAGAGATGACAGTTTAGCCACCATCCTTCTCTCTCCTATCTCCTCCACTGGGTCAGGGCGCTGCCCCAGGACAGAGCTAGCTTTCTTGATCAGTTTGTTCAGTCTCTTCCTATCAGCTGCTGTAATGCCACTGCCCCAGCAGACCACTCCAAAAGTGATGGCTGATGCCACCACCGTGTCGTAGAATGTCTTCAGCAGCGCCCCTTGTACACCAAAAGACCTGAGTCTCCTCAGTAGGAACAGCCTGCGCTGTCCCTTCTTGTAGAGTACGTCGGTATTGTGTGACCAGTCTAGTTTATTGTTCAGATGAACACCCAGGTACTTGCAGGATGTCACCATCTTGATGTCTGTTTCCTGTATGTTTACTGGTGCTGTGAGGGGTTGTCCTTGTCTGTGACAGTCCACCACCAGCTCCTTAGTTTCCCTCGCGTTGATCTGGAGGCAGTTCCGATGGCACCAGTCCACAAAGTCCTGGATAAGTCCTCTGTACTCAGCTTCATCTCCGTTGGAGATGAGGCCGACAATCGCAGAGTCGTCAGAGAACTTCTGTAGATGGCAGTGTGTTGTGTTGTGTGAGAAGTCCGCAGTATAAAGGGTGAACAGGAAAGGAGCCAAAACTGTTCCCTGGGGGGCCCCCGTGTTACCGATGATCATGTCGGACACACAGTCCCAGGTTCTCACAAACTGTGGCCGGTTAGTGAGGTAGTCCAGGATCCATGATGACAGGTGCTGGTCCACCCCTGCGCACAGCAGCTTGTCCTTCAGGATCATCGGTTGGATGGTGTTGAAAGCACTGGAGAAGTCAAAAAACATGATCCTCACCGCATTCCCGGGTTTCTCCAGGTGGGACAGAGAACGGTGAAGGAGGAAGATCACCGCATCCTCCACCCCAATGCCATGCTGGTAGGCGAACTGGAGTGGATCCATAGCTGGTCCCACCAGGGGGCGGAGGTGAGCAAGGAGCAGTCTCTCCAGGGTCTTCATCATGTGGGATGTCAGGGCCACTGGTCTGTAGCTGTTCAGGTCTTTGGGGCAGGAGGTCTTTGGTATAGGTACCACACAAGATGTTTTCCACAACTGTGGTACCCTCCCCAGCTTCAGGCTCAGGTTGAAGATGAGCTCCACAATCCCACATAACTGATCTGCACAGGACTTGAGGAGCTTTGCGCTGATGCCGTCCGGTCCCGACGCCTTCCTCGCCTTGATCTTTCTCAGCTCCGTCCTCACCTGGGTCTTAGTGAGGGTCATGTTGGGGGGCTGTGTGTTGGGAGTGGGGGGGTGTTGGTGGAGTGGGGTGTGGGCAGCAGGACTCAATGTCATTAGAGGCAGCAGTGGTTGTTGTGCAGTCAGGGGGGAGGGCGGTTGTCAAACCTATTAAAAAACAGGTTCAGATTGTTCGCCCACTCCCTGCCCCCCATGGCCTAGGAGGAGGTATTCTGGAGCCCAGAGATGGTTTTAAGGTTTCTCCAGACCCCACCGATGTCGCTCTGTTGCAGCTTGTCCTCCAACTTCTTCCTGAAGCTGTCCTTGCCTTCTCTGATCTTTCTCCTCAGCTCCCTCTGTACGGACTTCAGCATCTCCCTGTTCCCCGACCTGAAGATCCTCTTCTTCTCTCTCAGAAGTGTTTTTATCTCAGGGTTGATCCAGGGTTTGTTGTTTGAGCAACACCGTATGGTCTTGGTGGGTAGGGTGTTGTCCACACAGAAGCTGATGTAGTCCGTGATGGTGTGAGTGAGGCCATCGATGTCCTCACTATGTGGATCGCAGAGCTGCTCCCAGGCAGTGGTTTCAAAGCAGTCCTTTAGAGCGTCCATTGCCTCCTCAGACCATAACTTCATTGAGCGCAGGACCGGAGGTTGTCTGTGCACTAGGGGTTTGTACACCGGCAGGAGATGAACCAAGTTGTGATCCGATCTCCCGAGTGGGGGGAGTTGTGATGAGGTGTACGCCTCCTTAGTGTTTGCATAGAATAAATCCAGTGTTTTATTGTCTCTAGTGTGGCATGTGACATACTGGGTAAACGTGGGTAGAATGGGAGACAGTGAAATATGGTTAAAATCGCCTGAGATGAGGAGAAGAGCATCTGGGTGTTCTGTCTGCAGCCTGCCAGTTACTGAGTGGATGACGTCACGCACTGTCCCAGCGTTCGCCGTCGGATTTGCATAAATAACAATGCAGATCACGTGTGAGTATTCCCTCAGGAGATAGGTAGGCCGTATGCTAACAGCTAGCAACTCAATGTCTTTGCTACAGTGCTGTTACTTAGCTGATATGTCCCGGTCTGCACCAGTTGTTATTGACGTACATCATCACCCCACCGCCCCGTGCCTTCCCACTGTCTGGTGTTCGGTCTCTTCGCCGGTCTCCCAGGGGTGGTGGTGTACTTGGACGACATCGTGGTGGACGGTACAACATCAGCCTCCCATGATGCCCGCCTTGATGAGGTTATGGAGGTGTTTAACAAAACATGGCCTCACACTCAAGAGGGAGAAGTGCATCTTTGGAGCAATGACCATCGAGTTTGTGGGTTTCTGCCTGTCTGCCGAGGGCCTGAGCCCCCTAAACTCTAAACGTTGAGGTGGTACTGCAGTTACCCGAACCATCATGTCCCGCATAGCTCTCATCCTTTTTTGGGCATGGCAAATTTTTATGGGCGTTTCATTTTCCGTAACTCGGAGATGATAGAGCTGTTATGTACTCTCTTGAAGCAGGATGCACCCTAGGTGTGGACTCCGGCGTGCTCCGCCACCATCAGCCAATTGAAGACACAGCCGACCTCCTCACTGGTATGGCCCACTACAACCCGCAAAGCCCCACGTTCGTGACATGCGATGCCTCCAACACATCAGTAGGAGTCTTTTTGTTGCAACTGCAAGGAGGAACTGAGCGTCCAGTGGCGTTTGCCTCAAGGTCACTCACTTCAGCCAAGAAAAAGTACTCAGTGGGAGAAAGGGAGGCACTGGCATGCGTTTGGGCTTGTGAATGCTGGCACATGTACAATCATGTGAAAAAATTAGGACACTCTGTATAAGCCTGTGTGTGGGGTTTTTTTTTTTTTACGTCTGGACATATGAATATTTAATATCAGTGTTAAAAATACTGGGAGATTCATGTAATACAACTAAACAATTAAAAATGAATTAAAGACTTTTTCCAAATTTTCTGTAAAATGTAATTCTAAACAAATAGTGAGGAATAAATTAGGACACCCCCATCTTTTTTAGAACACCCCCACATTCATTTCCACTTAAAATGGTTAAAATAAATGTTAAAAAATGCAAATAAAAACAAAAACAAGGTTAGACATAGATATGTGAACAGTTCTTAATAAAGAACTTAGTATTTAATGGGGTGTCCTAATTTTTTCACATGACTGTACTTATATGGACGACACTTCATGCTGTGGACAGACCACAGAGCCCTCACAGCACTGCTGGAAACATTGGGGTCAGGGTACAAACCTTCGCGCATCTACAGGTGGATAGAAAGACTTCAAGCAGATGACTTTAACACCCAGTTCACACGGGGCAGAGAAAACGTAGTGGCAGACCTCTTGTCCTGGGCCACGCCTAACCCCAATCCGAACGGTGACCAAGACCCCTTGGAGCCGGAGCTGATCTACATGCTGCATGGGCTAATTCAAAACACTGTCTCCCTGCAAGAGCTCCAGGCAGTGTCTTAACAAGACCCAACTCTGACCCAGCTGTGCTCCTTTATTCGCGAGGGCTGGCCTTCCAACGTGCCAGGGGAACTGGCACCCTTCCACAGAGTCAAAGACAATTTATCATGCTGGAACGATGTCTGCATGGCAAGAGGGCACTGCAGGGTGATTCCAGAGGTGCTAAAAGGCCGCATCCTGACCATGGTACACGAGGGCCACCTGGGCGTTGTCAGAGTCAAACAACGGTGTAGGGGCTCAGTCTAGTGGACAGGCATCGACAAGGAGACCATGGTGTAAGACTGTATGCCCTGCCTAGCCAGCGGGAAAACTGGCATGTCACCTCCTCCACCCCTGCAACCACTGCCATGGCCATCGGCCTCGTGGAAACATCCAATTGGACATATGCGGCAAACTGCATAGTGCCCCCAGCACCAACGCTTTTTTAGTGGCCTACAACCTCCATTCATAATGGCCCGAGATGTTGCCCACCGGCTTGATTACCACAGATGTAGTCACCGATTTCCTCAACTCCCTCTTCGCCCGCTGGGGTGTGCCGGACGCACGCAATCACAATGGACAATGGACCGCAATTAACTTCAACAGATTTCGAGGCTTTTGTGAAAGGAAGGGGCATCAAGCACATAAAAACTACCTTCTACCACCCCCAGGCGAACAGGGAGTGGGGAGATTCAACCAGACCCTCAAGAACTGTCTCAAGGTACACCTGATGGATGGGATCCCGTTCTCTGCCACACTACACAGCACCTTGCTACATTACAGAGTGACGCCTTATGCCACGACAGGCTGTTCCCCACCCTTACTAATGCTAGGATGCAAGATGTGCCTTTCCCTGGACCAACTACATCCCCCAATCGGAGGCTACCCTGACAGAAATGCCCTCACCTAGGGGGAGGGTGGTTGAACATCAGCAACAGATGAAACAGAGGTTCAACAGGAAACGCTGGGTGAAACGACTTGGCCTCGTAGTGCTGGATTGGGTTCGGATCCAGCGTCCCAACCGTGCCCACAAGCTGCAGTCGTTTTGGACAACGCCAATGCAGATCACAGCGTAGTTGGGCCCAGTCACCTTTTGCCTCACTGATGGATCACGATGGCATGCCAGCCACCTCAGGAAAGTGGCACCGACTTCGGCCCCAGATCAGGAGACGGCTGCGGACATGACGAGATCAGGCTGGAACTTTGGCAACACAGGACCCGCAGCTCTCGAGGAGTGTCTGCTGGAGCCTGTGGTGGCAGTGCAGCCCAAACACTGTTTGACCCGGGTTCAGCAAAGACCCCACCACCTAAAGGACTTTATGACTAACTTTTGAGTGTAGCCGGGACATGATCGACAACAGTGGCAGAATAATCCACTCGGTCACGTGGGCATACTGGTAGTCTACCCGGGTGCCCAGGTAGTTGTATAAAGTTCTTTGGGGTTTTTTTTTGGGGGGGGGTAAATGTGTTTTGGACATGGTGGCTCGCTGTAGGTGACGTCATCGCGTGGCAAACTGGCCGTGGCGCTATATGATGTCACCCTTCTGTATATAGTTAGTTGTGAGTTGAGTAAAGGAGAGTTCAGGTTCATGTCTATTGTCAGCGCCTAATTTCTAGACATGACAGTGTGGACTCACACTGTTTAAAAAGGTGGAGGTGAGGACGTAAAAAAGGCACCCACTACACAATATTGGACACATAATGTAAAAATTTGGGATGCATCATGCTTAATGTTATCCATCCATCCATCCATCCATCCATCTGTCTTCTACCGCTTTTTCGGAGGTCCGGGTCGCGGAGGCACCAGTTCAAGCAGAGAAGCCCAGACATCCCTCTCCCCAGCTACCTGCTCCAGCTCTTCAGAGAGGATACCAAGGCGTTCCCAGACCAGCCGGGAGACATAGTCTCTCCAGCAAGTCCTGAGTTTGCCCCAGGGTCTCCTCCCAGTGGGATGTGCCCGAAACACCTCAAGTGGGAGGCATCCAGGAGGCATCCTGATCAGATGCCCATACCATCTCAACTGGCTCCTTTCAATGTGGAGGAGCAGCGGTTCTACTCTGAGTCTCTCCCGGATGACTGTGCTCCTCACCCTATCTCTGAGGGTGAGTCCAGCAATCCTACGGAGAAAGCTCATTTTAGCCACTTGTATCCATGATCTTGTTCTTTTGGTCATTACCCAAAGCTCGTGACCATAGGTGAGAGTAGGAACGTAGATTGACTGGTAAATCGACAGCTTTGCCTTAGAACTCAGCTCCCTCTTCACCACAACAGACCGGTACAACGTTCGCATCACTGCAGATGCTGCTCCAATCCGTCTGTCAACCTCTCGCTCCATTCTCCCCTCACTCGTGAATAAGACCCCAAGATACTTAAACTCCTCCACTTGGGACAGGAGCCTGTCCCCAACCCGGAGAGGACAATCCAACTTTTTCCGGCTGAGGACCATGGACTCGGACTTGGATGTGTTGATTCTCATCCCAGCCGCTTCACACTCAACGGCAAACCATCCCAGCAAGAACTGTAGGTCATTGCTGGATGAAGCCAGTAGGAAAACATCATCTGCAAGCAACAGAGATGAGATCCTGTGGTCACCAAGCATGACGCCCTCCATTCCCTGGCTGTGCCTAGAAATCCTGTCCATAAAAATTATGAACAGGATCGGTGACAAAGGGCAGCCCTGGTGGAGTCCAACTCTCATTGGGAATGAGTCCGACGGAGTGTTGGCAATACGAACCAAACTCTCTCAACGGTCATACAGAAACTGAATAGCTCGTAACAACAAGTCCGATACCCATTATTCCTGAAGCACCCCCCACAAAAAGCCACGAGGAACGTGGTCGAATGCCTTCTCCAAGTCCACAAAACCCATGTAAAGGATTCTCGAGAGGGTAAATAGCTGGCCCGATGTGCCACGGCCAGGATGAAAACCACAATGCTCCTCCCGAATCCGAGGTTCGACCAACGGCCGGACTCTCCTCTCCAGTACCTTGGCATGGAAGGAATACTTTGAAGATCTTCTCAATCCCACTGATACACCTTCCACAGAGGAAGCAGGGCTTGTGGACGAGGGGGGCTGAGGTTACCAAGGTGGTTAAAAATCTCTTTGGTGGGTGGGCCCCAGGGGTGGACGAGATTCCCCCTGAGTACCTCAAGGCCCTGGATGTTGTAGGACTGTCATAGTTGACATGCCTCTGCAACATTGCGTGGAGGTCGGAGAAGTGCCTTTGGCATGGCAAACCGGGGTGGTGGTTCCTCTCTTCAAAAAAGGGGACTGGAGGGTGTGCTCCAACTTTAGAGGGATCACACTCCTCAGCCTCCCTGGGAAGGACTATGCCAAGGCACTGGAGAGGAGAGTGCTTAATGTTAACTAAAATATGAAAAGTATAATGTCTATGATAAAGCATACAGTAAACAAACAGTATTAACCAATTTATATATATATATAGTTGGTGAGGCAAGGTATGTCTTTATTGTAATGATTGTTTTCTGGAAGATTCAGCCACTCAGCAGGATACTCTTGTAGGGAGGAGAAAGGACATCTTACGTGACGGGAATCTGACAGGTGGATATACGTATATTTAGAGGATGGCAAAGAGTTCTTACTTGTAGGTTTTGTGGAGCAGTCTGGGGATAATTGTGGCAAGTTATCTGCTGGAGATTCTGAGGAGATGATTGCATATGACTGATAAAAGGGTAGGTATTATGTCCACAAACCTGGTGAAGAATGAGGCTGACAGAGATGTATCACTGAACATGTGTTTAATGGATAATTTAGGAACACCGTACAGACTGCACCCAGCGTAGTCATCTGGCCCAAGAGGAAGTCCTCATGGCGGCTGCCCCGCAATATAAGGTGGTGTGATGACGCAACAGGAAGGCGGCGTCATCACACCACACTTCACATTAAAACCCCACATAACATCCCCCCCTTTACAAGGTCCAAAACCATTCACTCAAATCGAATCCACCCTAATTTAGAACCCCAATCACACTCTAAACTAAAATACAGTAAGCTAAGGCCTAACACAATCACACAAAAAAAACTAAAATAGGACCTGTGGGTGGACAGTCGGCACAGTGGGATATTTTGCCACTGATACTACTAAAAGTCTTTATTCCAACTAAAAAACTGCCATGCTCCTAAACTAAACACAGAGCATCAAACAGAACTATAAACACATTAAACTGTTACAGCACAGTCACTTTGGGGAAAGGTGAGACAGGCAGGGGGGCCCTGGGCAGCTCTGCAGCAGGCGCACCCCTGGAGGCGACAGGCCCCCGGAGTGATGGCTGATCTTCTGAACGATGGAGCCCGGATCCCAAACCACCTTTACCGACTCCTGTCCAGCTTCACCACCTGGAGCATCCTCCTGGACACGCTGCAGCTGGTTAGCGTGCCTCATCGAGCCATCAGACAACTGGAAGCATGCCGCTCCCAACTTTGCCACTGTCCGCAGGCGTGCTCCATGTTTCGTCGGCTGTCGTCTGGCCCAACTTCGCCGTGGTTGTTCGTTACCCTGAACCTGAACCAAGTCCATAACCCGAAGTGGGACCTTACTTGGCCTGACGTGCTGCTGCTGAGCATGCGGTAATCTCATTCTCGTTGCAAAATGTTATGTCCACAAACCTTGTGAAGAATGAGGCTGACAGAGACGTATCACTGAACGCATGTTTAATGGTAATTTAGGAACACCGTACAGACTGCACCCAGTGTAGTCATCCGGCCCAAGAGAAAGTCCTCATGGCGGCTGCCCCGTAATATAGGGTTGTGTGATGACACAATAGGAAGGCGGCATCATCACACCGCACTTCACATTAAAACCCCACTTAACATCCATGAGCTGATTTGATGTCTGGGTGAGGGGAACGAGCAGATCCAAGAGTGGGAGAACAAGCTGGTAACTGGTTGAGCATGTAGGAGCTTGGGGAGTGGGACACAACAAGGTAGGCAGGTAGAAAAGCAGCCAAACATGATGATTCTGTCAGGTCCCGCTGCCATGGAGGAAGCAAGGAGGAGCCCAAATGCAGAGATGATGTTCAGCGGAATTTAATAACAGAAGACGCAGCTCTTGGCTGGATAATCACTGACACATAATAAATACAACCAGACAAGTGCGGGTGAGGAACACAAAAGATGTTTTATGATACGACAGTGAACTGAAAACTGAGTGGAACATACTATATACACAGACATTGATGGAAAAACGGCTGAGATTAATTAAGAGGGGAGGAGACGGCGGGAGTGAAACAGACACAATCAGGAGCAGCCGTGAGGAATTAACAGAACCAATAATGATGGGCAGAATAAATGGAGCGCTGTCGCAAGGAGTAAATACAAGATAACATAATAAGGATGAACATGATACACAGAATGAACTGAAAACTAAAGGTGAGGGCAAACTAACCATACTGGCAACTGGAGAAAAACATAACTTAAAGAGTGGGACATGTTTGCAAACATGTCCCTCCATGATAGATCCCACACTGCTACAAGAAAGAGTGAAGCTTAAAAGGTGATATAGACAACATTCTTACCTCCTGGCCAGTAGGTGTTGAACTTACTCTTGCTCCAGCTAGTTGGTAGTGACAGACTATTCTACAGTCTCAGTTTTTGGGTGATTTTTGGGTGAGCTGGAGCTTTTATACCAGGCCATTGTCGCCAGCGCCATCTTCTTTGCTGCTGACTGTTGGGGTAGCAGTATCAGAGCCAGTGACACCAAAACACCTGACAAGATTATCAAGAAGGCTGGCTCTGTAACTGGTCTCAAACTGGAGACCTTCAAGACTGTGGTGGAGGGGAGGACACTGATAAACTGCGATCCATCATGGACAATCCTGATCACCCCCTCCACCACACACTGGACAGACAGCGGCTTTCTCCAGCAGACTGCTTCAGCTTTGCTGCTGAACAGTTAGCTACAGGAAATCTTTCCTGCCACATGCCATTTCACTGTACAATAACTCACTGTGATGTTGAATTCTGGTCATAATTATGCTACCATAATACACCTTGGAGTCTAATTGGTATCTCACATTGCACCCTGCACCCGATAGCCCTGCATTGTACAGCAGGTAGAATTCATGTATCTATACGGGTCACCATCTGTTCATCTACAATGTATATAAGTTATTTAGGCAGTTTTACTTTCCATGGGTAATCCCTTTATCTATTATGCTGTGTGTGTTTCTGTCGTGTTGGTCATCTACTGTCATGCTGCTGTTACACTGTAATTTCCCAGTTTGGTATCTATCTATCTGTCTGTCTGTCTGTCTGTCTGTCTGAGCATGTCAAGCAAGGACTATTTTGTGGTATGACTATAAGGCAACAGAACATGACATCAGTCTAGTTATGCTATTGGCTGTGACATCCTTACCAGCCACCACAGTCTCATTATCCAACTGCTCAGATGTAAATATTATGATTGTTTGTGGACCCTTAAATATTTTCAAAAGTTTTTGTCATCAATATATTTTTTTTGGTTTGTTTTTTGAAGAATACATTCTTCTTCTTTTGGCTAAAGGGGCACCACAGCAGATCATCTGCCTCCATCTCACCCTATCCCTTGCATCTTCCTCTGTAACACCAGCCTTCTCCATGTCCTCCTTTACTACATCCATGAATCTTCTTTGTGGTCTTCCTCATTTCCTCCTGTCTGGCAGCTACATTTTCAACATCCTTTCTCCAATTTAGCCAGTATCCCCCTTCTGCAGTGCACATGTCCAAACCATCTCAGCCTGGTCTCTCTTACTTTGTTCCCAAACCGCTCAACCTGAGCTGTCCCTCTGATATATCCATTTCTAATCCTGTACCTCCTAGTCAATCCCAATGAGAATTTTAGCATCTTCAACTCTGCCACCTCCAGCTCTGCCTCCTGTCTTTTTGTCAGCACCACAGTCTCCAAACCATACATCATAGCAGGTCTCACCACCGTCTTATAAATCTTCCCTTTCACTCTATCTGCTATCACTCACTGCTATCCTGTCATAAATCACCCCTAACACTTGTCACCACCCACTCCACCTTGCCTGCACTCTCTTCTTCACCCTTCTTGTATATTTTCTATTGCTTTAGATGGTTGACCCCAGGTATTTAAATTCATCTACCTTCACTACCTCTACTTCTTGAATCTTCACCATTACACCTGCCTCCCTTTCATCACACTCATATATTCTGTCTTGCTTTTACTGACTTTCATTCCTCTTCTCTCCAGAGCATACCTCCACCCCTCCAGGTTCTCTTCCACCTGCTCCCTACTCTCACTACAGATCACAATGTCCTCTGCAAACATCATGGTCCATGGAGACTCCTGCCTGACCTTATCTGTCATGCCCGTCCATCACCACGGCAAACAAGAAGGTGCTCAGAGCTGATCCTTGATGTAACCCCACCCCCACCTTGAATCCATCTATTGCTCTTACAACACAACTCACCACACATATATCTTGCACCACCCTCACATACTTCTCTGCCACTCCTGACTTTCTCATACAGTACCACACTTACTCTCTTGGCACCCTATCATATGCTTTCTCTAGATCCACAAAGACACAGAGCAACTCCTTCTGACCTCTATACTTCTCCATCAGCACTCTTAAAGCAAACATTGCATCTGTAGTACTCTTTCTTGGCATGAAACTATACTGCTCACTGATTGTCACCTCTCCTCTTAACCTGGCTTTAATGACTTATATCTTCATAGTGTGGATGATCAGTTTTATGCCTCTGTAGTTACTACAGCTCTGAGCATCACCCTTGTTTTTCTGAAGAATATAAAGACTTTAATTCTGCACCATTCTAAACATTTCAGGAAAATACAATGTAGTACATCTTTAAGTAGCAGTGTGGGATAATCAGAGGTGGGTGGAGGTAACTGATGGAAGTTCCTGCTGCTCCTGGAGTGTGAGGTAAATGGACTAATTGAACAAAAATAGACAGGATATGCTGCGCTCACCCAGATCCATGACAGGTACAAGAAGCTGATTTCAGGGTGTATGTAGAGCAGGTTTTGTGTGTGTGTCAGGAGGTAGCAGCAGTGGAAGAAGGGGATAAAACTGAGTTTGTTTTAGATGGGGGACAGCCAGGGGAAGAGGAGCAGAGTTGGTGAGACAGAGAGGCTGTTGACCCAAAGCTGGAGGGAAAGACTATGGTGAGTCTTTTACGTGTAGTTTAAATAACAGAAATCTCAAATTACTGTCAATTAACAAACTGAATTATGAATTAATGTTAATATCCACAGTGACTTACATAGTTTATTTCATTTTGTGCCTTTTACTGGATTTATATTTTCCTGGTTGTTGTTTTTTTTTTAAGAACAAACAGATGATTGGAGGGTTTTGCCATCCAAACTCAAGCATCATCTTGGTTTATGCACAATTGAAAATAATACCAAAGTAATATGTCCGACAACTTATGGTTAAGGTGGGCAGATGTGATGTAAATCAAACTCTTAGGATGCATATTTTTTCAGGTGGAGCGTATTTTGGCACCACACCAGCACACAGAGACAGTGTGAGTCTTTGTGCACGGCTGTTACTCTGCGGTTTGGACTAAGATACACAGACAAACACTGTGGACGGAGGAAATTCCTCCATCTCCAGTTTCCTTGCTCTTTTTTGTACAGGGCCGTACTAACAAAATCTGGTATTCTGCTGGGTATTAATGTTTTTCATCGTCTACTTCGTTTTCCTGCTGCACAAAGTGCTGGAAAGTGAGCTTCTTTTCAAACTTGTGGAGGCACTTCATGCAATAAAAACTCATACTCATTGCACTTAGTAATTTAGAGATTTCCATCCATCCATCTTCTTCCGCTTAATCCTTTTTTTGGGTCGCGGGGGGGCTGGAGCCCATCCCAGCATCTTTGGGCGAGAGGCAGGGTGCACCCTGGACAGATCGCCAGTCCATCGCAGGGCCAGCACAGAGAGACAGACAACCATTCACTCTCACAGTTATACCTAAGGACAATTTAGAATCCACAGTTTTGATGCCAATTGACCTATTTGTTTTAAAATATTGTGTTATGCAGTTGGGCTCTCTAATATCAGTCAATCAGGATTTATGCAACAGTTTGGCCATCCCTTTTATGTAAGGTAAACTGCTGCTTGTGCTTGCAGACAGAACATTTTGGAGTGTGTTGAGTCTGTGAATGAGGGACAGCGGAGAAGATTGCTGTGCTGAATGGTGCCTTTTATTAAAGAAGTAGTACATGGAACAGGTAACATGAGCTATCAGGCTAACAATAGCAGGGTGTAGGTTGGTGTGTAACTAGAGGGCAAGCGCCAAAAGACCCAGGCTGCTGCCATCAGTCTCTTATTAGAAGCACGGTGTGATGACGTCACCGGGACCTGTGCCATCACGGCCGTGCTGTGCATTGTGTTATGGCAGTACATAACATTCACCGCCCCCCCCCCCCCCCGGGAAAGTCCAAAACCATTATTAACATTATGACATTATGTAAACTGACATTAACCAAACAAGAACCTGGGCAACCAGGTGAACTACTGGTCGACCCTGCATGGTTGCGTGGGTTATGCTACCACTGTGTTTCCCAACCATCCTCTGCTAAACATTTCAAAACAGTCATATTCAGTTCAATTTCAGGGGGCCTCTGGTGACCCCAGGGTGGGTGCGCACCTGGAGGCGCTGGCTGTGGCGGTGACTGGAGTGTCTGTAGGCCCAGGCGTTTGGATCAGCGTACCAGAATCCAATCGAATACTGAGTGGCGGTCTGTTCGGCTGCACACTGCACTGCTGTTCTCTTGTGCCCAATGTTGGTTGCTTTTGGCGTTGTGCCGTTCATGCCGGCAGCAGGATGCGCTCTGGATTGGCGGATTGGCGTTGTTCTGCTGGGTCCTGCTCGACCACGGACTCCCTCTCCTGCAGCACTGCGGCAGCTCCCTGAGGCTTATGCTGGGCGAGGATCTGAGACGAGTCCGATTTATGCCCTCTCTCTCCTGGTGCTGATTGTGGTCACAGCGGTGTGCTGCTCTTGCCGGCGGCAGGATGTGCTCTGGGTTGTCATTGTTCACCTGGGTCCTGCTTGGCCATGCACTCTCTTTTCTGCAGTGCTGCGGCGGCTCCCTGAGGCTTATGCCGGGCGAGGTTCTGAGATAAGTCCAGTTTATGCCCTCTCTTTGTGTTCTGTTTTCCGTGCTATGTCAAGCTTGGAGCGGCTGTATCCACGTCTGGGTGTGATGCGCTCCGGTCATCAGTGGTCAGACAGAGTCCCTGGTTGTTGTGAATGGTAAAGCCAAATTCATAAAAAAGGTTGCACCTCAGGATGTTGTCTCCGTGTGTGGCTACCTGGAAGGTGAATGCTGAGAGAACTCTGGACCCGTAGTGAATCGTCAGCATTATGGTTCTTATGAGGCTGATCGAGTGTGTTCATTACCATAAAGTTCAGCTGTGTTTTTCCTGATTAGATGACAAGGGAAAAATCTCTTTACCGTGACCCAGTTCATCATCGATCTCGTAGCAGTGGTGTCCAATAGTAGCGGCAGACTGACGTAGTTGGGCCTCACCGTGCGCCACTTGTACGCCGCTCTGCTAGAGTTCACTGTATGGATGGTGGTTGTTAGCAGTGGTTCAACTGAACTGGGTGGCAAGTTTGTTGTTAACCATGCTGAGCGGCACACTTTGGTGAAATGGTTAGGTTTTCCGCAGCACTGGTGTAGCACCCTCAAGGATTGGCTTACGCACAAGGTTTAGAATAAAATGGGGTTTATTTTTATGGACAGGATTTCTAGGCGCAGCCAGGGAATGGAGGGTGTCATGCTTGGTGACCACAGGATCTCATCTCTGTTGTTTGCAGATGATGTTGTCCTGTTGGCTTCATCCAGCAATGACCTACAGCTCTTGCTGGGACGGTTTGCCGCTGAGTGTGAAGCGGCTGGGATGAGAATCAGCACCTCCAAGTCCGAGTCCATGGTCCTCAGCCGGAAAAAGGTGGATTGTCCTCTCCGGGTTGGGGACAGGCTCCTGCCCCAAGTGGAGGAGTTTAAGTATCTTGGGGTCTTGTTCACGAGTGAGGGGAAAATGGAGCGAGAGATCGACAGACGGATTGGAGCAGCATCTGCAGTGATGCGGACGTTGTACCGGTCTGTTGTGGTGAAGAGGGAGCTTAGTTCTAAGGCAAAGCTGTCGATTTACCAGTCAATCTACGTTCCTACTCTCACCTATGGTCACGAGCTTTGGGTAATGACCGAAAGAACGAGATCGCGGATACAAGCGGCTGAAATGAGCTTTCTCCGTAGGATTGCTGGACTCACCCTCAGAGATAGGGTGAGGAGCTCAGTCATCCGGGAGAGGCTCAGAGTAGAACCGCTGCTCCTCCACATTGAAAGGAGTCAGTTGAGGTGGTATGGGCATCTGATTAGGATGCCTCCTGGACGCCTCCCACTTGAGGTGTTTCAGGCACGTCCCACTGGGAGGAGACCCCGGGGCAGACCCAGGACTCGGTGGAGAGACTATGTCTCCCAGCTAGTCTGGGAACGCCTTGGTATCCCCTCTGAAGAGCTGGAGCAGGTGGCTGGGGAGAGGGAAGCCTGGGCTTCTCTGCTTGAACTGCTGCCTCCGCGACCCGGACCTCCGGAAAAGCGGTAGAAGATGGATGGATGGATGGATGGGGTTTATTCTTGTTCTTGACAACCTGTGAGAACTGGTCACAAAAGGAAATACATTAAAAATAAAATATAAAACTACATTTTACTATTTGCATCAATAAAATAAATTAAAGACACAAAACATGCAATAAAACATAAAAACGCTAGACAAACCTCATGAGCTGGCATCCACGAGGGGCTAAATGATCCTTTTAACCTCAGTTTGTCCTCCTTCTTCTTTTGTATTATTTTCTTTGTTTTAATCGTCCCTTTCACATGTTTGCCATTAATCTACAGAGCTTGGTGGCAAGTGGCAAGTGTGATGCAGTGCTTGGGTGGAAATGCACAGGTAATTAAGGTCGGGTGGAACCTAAGGACAAATAATTAGTTCCGTGTACACTAAAGTTGACCACTAGATGGCATAGTCGCGAAGAGAGAGGACCACGAGGTTTAGAGTAAAACGGGGTTTATTCTTGTTCTTGACAACCCGTGAGAACTGGTCACAAAAGGAAATACATGAAAAATAAAATATAAAACTACATTTTACAATTTGCATCAATAAAATAAATTAAAGACACAAAACATGCAATAAAACATAAAAACGTTAGACAAACCTTGTGAGCTGACATCCACGAGGGGCTTAATGATCCTTTTAACCTCAGTTTGTCCTCCTTCTTCTTTTGTATTATTTTCTTTGTTTTAATCGTCCCTTTCACATTTTTGCCATTAATCTACAGAGCTTGGTGGCAAGTGGCAAGTGTGATGAATTGCTTGGGCGGAAATGCACAGGTAATTAAGGTCGGGCGGAACCTAAGGACAAATAATTAGTTCCGTGTACACTAAAGTTGACCACTAGATGGCAGAGTCGCGAAGAGAGAGGACAAACAACTAAATGAAGGCATAAATAGGGAGTAAATTAAGAGAGACTGTTACACTCCCACCAAATCACTTGTGAATTTAAGGACAAATGTATTACTTATGAACTAGTGAACAGATTATTAATGGTTAATTATGAACAAGTTATGAATTATGAATGAGTATTGCAATGACAGAGGGAGAGTTGAGGGGTCTTCATTCTGCATCCAATAGGATTACTGTCTTCTGAATGGGCCTTTCCAAGTGGACAGGTTTGGAGATTCGCTTTCCATGTCCATCCAGGGTTGGATCACTCATCAGTAGTTTTGTGGAGTGTGTGAATAAAGAGACAGATTCATGACAGATGGTTTATTACACACTTCACACCTCACAAACACAGAACAGACTGAATCATTTCAGCAAGCTCTCCTCTTTTACCCAAAGCACTCTCCACACTTTTCTTGGCATTTCTCATCACACAGCATGACATTTACATTACACTGCATTCAACCTCCTATGTCCTTGACTCCTTCCTGCTATCTCGCCAGGAACCCCCTGGGCATTGTTCTCCCATGCTTATTTACTGTCTCTGTCTGAGATGCTAAATAATATGACTTCCCCAAGGTCCTACAGTTTCACCTTCCTCACTCTTCCATCCTTACTAGGATACACTTCAACGATCTTGGCAAGTTTCCACTGGTTTCTTGGTCTTATCTCATCTTGTAGGAGGACTATATCATTAATCTTAGTATTTCTGTGTTCTTTTGTCCATTTCTGTTTACTTTGTAGATTTAACAAGTACTCCTTTTTCCACCTTGTCCAGAATGTATTGGCGAGAAGTTGAACATGACGCCATCTCTTCCTGAGATAAAGATCCTCTTTAAGAAACTTTCCTGGAGGTGGGGAGATGATCGTAGACTTCATGGTCAGTATGTGGTTTGGTGTTAAGGGTTCTGGGCTTGATGGATCACATGGCTGGTCAGTAGTGAATGGTCTACTGTTGATCACTGCCATGACTTCGTAAAGAAATGTTCTTAGAGAGGAACTGTCAAGTTGTTTGGCTGATTATTCCAGGATTGACATCAGTATACTTCTTATGGTGCGAATTTGTCTTTCCCAGACACCACCCATATGACTTGATGCTGGGGTGTTCATGAGAATCTCGCATTCTTGTTCTCCAAGTGTGGTTTGATCCATTTCCTTGAGTGCTTCAACAAACTCATTTCTGGCGCCGACAAAATTTGTGCCTTGATCACATCTTATCTGCCGGACTGTACCTCGAATGGCGATGAATGCACGCAGAGCATTGATGAAGACGTCAGCAGTCAAATCATCAAGCAACTCGATGTGTACTGCCCTGGAGCACATGCAGGTAATTAACAAGCCATAGCGCTTTAACTCCTTCCTGCCTTCCTTGACACAGAAAGGCCCAAAACAGTCCATCCCACAGTAGGTGAATGGCGGGGTGGTCTCCATCCGATCTCCCGGAAGGGCTGTCGTCCTTTGCTGCTCGGTACATCTTCTTAACTTTCTGCACTTTCTGCACTTGTAAATGTGAGATGACACAACTTTGCTGCACCCAAGAATCCAAAGGCCATTAGCACGAAGCTCGTTCATGGTGATCCCTCATCCTTGATGGTACGTTCTCTCATAATAATGCTTGACAAGCAATGCTGACACATGGCTGTCTCTTGGCAGGACTGCTGGATGCTTAACATTGGGATGTAAGGCAGCATGTGTGAGGCATCCTCGAAGAATGCCTTGATCATCCAGAAATGGGCATAACTTGTGCAACTTGTTTGCCTTGTCTTTGGTTTGCATCACTTTGTGATGTTGAAGGGACTTTATTTCTTGTGTGAAAGCTCTTTCTTGAACTGTCTTGATGATAGTCAACTCTGCTTCCCTTCTCTCTTCTAGGCTGCTAACTTCGCAGGACCTTGGTTCGCAATCCTTTGCTTCTTTCACATAGCGCTTTAGTCTGGCAACGGCTTTGATCATTCTTAACCAGTCGGAGAACTTGTGTAGGCACTCTAAGAGTGACCATTGTTCTTTAGCTTGTGTTTTGTGAACTTGAACTTTCTTGACCTCTGGGTCACTGCTTGATAGTTCTCCCACCTTGATTTCACTGCTGGATATGATTGGTTGCCAGAGAAGGTTTGGGTCTGCAAACCAGTTTGAGGCAATGAGTTGCTCAGCTGTGAGGCCTCTCGAGGCATGGTTGGCCGGGTTTTCTTTGGACACCACGTACCTCCACTGTGTAGATTTTGTGCTTTGTTTGATGCATTCTACTCGGTTTGCAACGAGTACATGGAACCTCCTGGCTTCATTGTTGATGTATCCGAGAACAACCTTGGAGTCAGTCCAGTAGTGAGACTTGTACTTCAAGTTCCTTTCTTAGCATGTCACCAGTGCGAACAGCAACTACAGCCGCTGACAGCTCAAGCCATGGTATGGTTGTTACTTTGGAAGGTGGAACTCTTGATCTTCCCATGACCAAGGAACAGTGGACTTCACCAGATGTGCTTACTGCTCTGAGGTAGGTGCACATGCCATATCCAGACGCACTTGCATAAGAGAAATGATGCAACTCATAGTGCTGGACCTTGAAGCCTGGTGGAATGTAGCGTTTCTGAATTTTCACATCTGCAAGGTTCCTGAGGTCAAGAAGCCAAGATTCCCACTGGGGTTGAAGACTGTCAGGTAAGGTGTTGTCCCAGCTGAGTTTATCTTGACACATTTGTTGCAAGATCTGCTTTCTCAGCAAAATAAATGGCACGACAAATCCAAGTGGATCGAACACTGAAGCCACTGTGGACAATACTCCTCTTCGTGTTAGTGGATTTTCCTTTACTGTTACTCTGAAGTGGAACTGGTCTGATTCTACACACCATTGCATGCTGAGTGCTCTCTCCATATGCACTTCACCCAGCACCATGTCCAGATCTTTGGTGGCTACAGCACATTCTTCCTTTGGAAGCGAGGCTAGGACCTTGGTGCTGTTGGAGATAAACTTATGCAACCAAAGCTTGCCTGTACTGCAGAGCTCACGGGCTTCTTTGACGAGTTGTATTGCTTGACCTTCGGTGTCAACACTTGCTAACCCATCATCAACATAGAAATTGGTTTTAATGAACCTGACGGTGTCTTTGCTGAAACATCCTTCTCCTTCAGTTGCAAGGTGTTTGAGGCCATAGTTGGTGCAACCAGAGGAGGAAGCCGCGCCAAATAGGTGTGCTTTCATCCAATAGATGGCATGTGGGGTTTCAAGGTCACCATTCTCCCACCATGAGAATCTTAAATAGTCTTGGTCGTCGACACACACGTGGAACTGATGGAACATACATTCAATATCACACATAACAGCCACTGAACCTCTTCGAAAATGACACAAGACTCCAAGCAAGGTGTTAGTTAGCTCTGGGCCAGTAAGGAGATGGTTGTTTAAGGACGTACCTTGAAACCTGGCAGAGGCTTCAAACACAACGCAAATCTTTCCAGGTTTTTGTGGATGATACACTCCATGGTGTGGGATGTACCAAGCCGTGGTCTTGTCAAGGTCTTGCTCTGGGACTCTTTCAGCATCTCCATGAGCAATGATTTCTTCCATAAACTTCTTGTAGTCCGTGTAGTACTGCTTGTTCCTTCTCAACTTTCTTTCCAAGCATTTGAGACAATGAATGGCACATGTGTTGTCAGGCACACTGGGCCTTTCACTCTTGAACGGGAGTGCCATATCATAATGCCCATCCTCTTTGAGTTTAATGCCTTCTTTGATCTTTGTCAGGAATCTGAGATCTTCCTGGGAGATCTTTACATCTTCAAAAGCCTTTTCCACAAAACCTGACTCCAACATTTTGATCACGCCATCAGGTGAGACCATTTCCTTTATCTGAGTTCTGTACACATAATGAACTTCGCCAGTGAGGCTCGAAGAGGGCTGAATACCTGGCACCACTTGCTTTACAATGACTTGGTGACTCACTCCGATAACATCTCCATAATCAAGACATGGATTGCCGAAGCCCACAATACTCCATCCCAGATCAGTCCTTTGTGCAAATGGCTGACTTTCCTTGCCAGACACAACTTGTCGGAGAACAAAAGCTTGAGGACAGTTGTAGCCAATTAGAAGGCCCTCGTCACAACTTTGGAGTGGAGCAATCTCATCTACGATGTGTTCAAGATGTGGCCATGCCTTTGCCGTACTTGGCGTTGGAATATAAACTCGATTTGCTGGAATAAAGTCTCTTGCATATGTCACTGGCAGGGATATGTTCTTGTTGGAATAAAATCCTCTTACTTGTAAACTGGATAGCTTGTGACAGGACACAACTGTGTTTCTTGAGGACATAGTAGTAAGCTTTAGCTGAACTGGTTCACTTTTAGTGTTCAGAGCTCTTCACATTTCTTCGAGGATGAAGGTTGTGTCAACTCTGTGTATCAAGCAGTGCATACACAAGAACTTCAGGCTCTGGCTCACTTTCGGCTGACACCCATATGGGAATGATGGAGGATGTGCGTGCGTCTTTGACGTTCTGCATTACTTTGTTAGACGTCGCTTCATTTGTTGTTGGTGTAACACTGTTTTGCAGGACCTCTGTTCTTGACTTTGTCTTGTCAGTGCTCTTTGCGTTATTAATCTTTGTCTGAGATCTTTCTTCTTTAGTTCGATCGTCATGAAGACATGTTGGATGTTTTTTCTTGCATGTATCACAAGTTCCTCTGTTTTCACAATCCTTTGAGTGATGGCCAGACTTCAAGCAACCAAAGCAAAACTTCTTCTCTTGTGCAAACTTGAGTCTCTCATTGATGCTCTCATTCATGAACTTCTGACACTTCTGTAGAACGTGACCTGCCTTCTTGCAGTAGACACAACTTGCATTGACAACTCTTTCATTTGAGTTAGTCACTAGGACCTTAGCTCCATGACTTCTGTTCTTGAGGATCTTCCTTTCTGCCTTTTCACCTTCACTTGGTTTCAGAGCATGGAGAGATGTTATGGGGTTACGTGTAATTTTGGCTTCACATGAGATAAACTCTACAAACAGGCTGAAACTTGGAAAGGTGTGGCTCGTTTCTTGCACTTTTGTAACCTTTCTATTCCACCTTGATGTGACCCAGTCTGGAAGTTTTGCAAGCATTTTTTGGTTTTTGTTGCAGTCATTGAGCACTTCAAGTTCTTTAATCTGTGACATAGCCACTTGACAACTACGAAGGAAGTCAGCGAACTCTTGAAGTTCCATACTGCCTTTGGAGCTTATCTTGGGCCATGCATTGAGTTTGTCTCTGAAGGGTTTGGTGATGAGGAATGGATTGCCATACTTGTCTTCAAGGACTGTCCACGCTGCATTGTAGGCTGACTCTGTGCCTAGCAGAAAGTAGCTCTCTATCGCTTTCCTTGCAGATCCACTCACATACTTTCACAGATAGTATGTCTTCTCTTCAGCTGGTATATTCTTTCTGTCAATGAGTGTCTGAAATGAGATCTTCCAGTCATTGTATTTGAGTGGGTCACCACTGAATACCGTTGGTTCTGGTACAGGAAGATGACTTGCACTGAGGGACTCTGCAAAGGTTCGGACAAGATCTGTAGTGTTTACTTCTTGTGAATGTGTCACGTTTTGTGACAGGTAACACAGTTTGAGGTGCTGGTCATTGTTTTCAGACTTGACTTCATTTTCTTCGTCCAAATTGTGTTGATGGAGTAGGTTGTATATTTCTTCATCTAAACATTCATTTTGCTTATATACTCACTGTCTTGCTTTAGCAGCTTTCAGTTTTTTGACTGTATCCAGTCACTCCAGTTCTTTGCGCTTTGCTTCCAGCTCTCTTTGCTGCCGTGCAATGTCTGCTTCTTGCCTTTCAATTTCCTTTATGTGGTTTTCTTGTTCAAGCAGAACTTCCAAGGCAGCTTCATTAGCCGCAACTTCAGCAGCTGCATCTTGTCTTTTTGAAGAGTGCCTGGATGAATGCTTGGATGGGACCTTTGAATGAGAAGAGTGACTTGCGTGGTGAGATTAAACACTCGTCTTTACTGAGGCTGCAGACTTGAATACAGACTCTGTCTCCTTCCAGATTTCTTCGTCCCCTTGACTTTCAACAGCCTACAGTCTTGAGGCACCTTTCAGCAGCTTTGATTATTGTCTTTGTCACTGCTTCACATGTGTCTATCCGATATCTTGTGTCATGGTCAGGAGAGTCAATCCGTCTCAACTCATCTTAAGCTGTGTTCAGATTTATTGCAGCACTTGAAACTTTAGCAACATGTTCATTCAGCAGATCTTGTGAGCACTGCTGTTTCATAGCTCTTTTGGCATCTTTAGTGACAGCCTTCCACTTCTCATAGCACGTAATGAAACGTGCAGTTTTCCTTACCTGCTCATCGTGCAGCTCTTGGCCCTTTTCAGTCAACTTACGACTTCTTCGGCTCCTTTGTGGCTGTCGTGAGGTAGTGGGGATGTCATCTCTTGCGCCTTCAGCTCCTTGTGGTTGCTCATCTGCACAGAGTTGCTCTTTATCACAACAATCTTCACTGACTTCTGAATTGACCCCAAACTCTGCCATTATTCGCTTTGGTTTGTCCTTGTTTACTTTAAATGAAAGATTTAATGCAGTAACTTAATGTTGAGTTTGGTAATAAAACGGTTTAATGTTAATCTTGTTAAATGTTATTGTCACTTTAACTTAAACAGTAAACTGTCTTATTGTTCTTCAAATGTAACTTAGTCAAAACTCAACTCACTATAAGTTGTAAGCAACCATTACATGTCTTGAATGAACCAGTAAAATCCTTACTGTTTACTGAGAATCACTGAATATACACAGCATGTAGGTTACTTAGCACAACACAGATGTGCACACTGTATGATGATCAATTCAGCTTCAACAAGAGAAATATAAAAAAGAAAATTATTTCAATGCAAATATTTCAGTCTTTGATTCACAACATAAATGAAAATTATATTATTTCTTGTTACAATGTCCTCTTGACTTCACTTATATTTAAATTAAATAATATTAATGAGTCTCTTGTTTGGGGCAACATTCATTTTGGGAACCTGGAATTTCCCGCGGTTGCTGCGTCTTGCGTCGTGCATTGGGCCATGGCAAGATGGAGGCGCCGCTCTGTCATCCCTCTCATCCCTGGCTCTGGCATGTCACTCGTCCACCCATGCATTGGAGCAGAAAAGTTCTCACTGTAACACCCTCAAGGATTGACTTACGCACGAGGTTTAGAGTAAAACAGGATTTATTCTTGTTCTTGACAACCTGTGAGAACTGGTCACAAAAGGAAATACATTAAAAATAGATATAAAACTACATTTTACTATTTGCATCAATAAAATAAATTAAAGACACAAAACATGCAATAAAACATATAAAAACGTTAGACAAACCTCATGAGCTGGCATCCACGAGGGGCTAAATGATCCTTTTAACCTCAGTTTGTCCTCCTTCTTCTTTTGCATTATTTTCTTTGTTTTAATCGTCCCTTTCACATGTTTGCCATTAATCTACAGAGCTTGGCGGCAAGTGGCAAGTGTGATGTGTTGCTTTGGCGGAAATGCACAGGTAATTTAGGTCGGGCGGAACCTAAAGACAAATAATTAGTTCCGTGTACACTAAAGTTGACCACTAGATAGCATAGTCGCGAAGAGAGAGGACAAACAACTAAATGAAGGCATAAATAGGGAGTAAATTAAGAGAGACTGTTACAGTTGCATGTTCTCCCCGTGTCTGCTTGGGTTTACTCCGGGATTTCTCCGGTTTCCTCCCACATGCCAAAAACATGCAAGTTAGGTTAATTGGCATCAAACTGGGGATTCTAAATTGTCCTTAGGTATGAATGTGAGAGTGAATGGTTGTCTGTCTCTCTGTGGTGGCCCTGCGATGGAGTGGCAATCTGTCCAGGGTGTACCCTGCTTCTCGCCCAAAGATGCTGGGATAGGCTCCAGCCCCCCCACAACCCGAAAAGGATTAAGCGGAAGAAGATGAATGAATGAATGTTACAGTTGGCATCACTTCCTCCTGGCCAGGCAGGAGAGCACTCGCGTTTGGTCCGTTGGGAAACCACAGTTAATAATAAAAATAATAATAACGCATTTTATTTGTATAGCACTTTCCAAGACACTCAAAGACACTTTACATTCAAAAAAAGTTTAAATTAAGGATTAAAATTAAAGATTAAAAGCAAGTCTGAACAGGTGGGTTTTGAGTAATGATTTGAAGTAGTTTAAGTCTGTGCAGTCATGGATCTGTTAGGGGAGAGAGTTCCAGAGGAAGGGGGGCACGATGGAAAAGGCTTTGTACCCCCAGGTTCTATGTGGTGGAGAGAGGAGGTTTGCATCAGAGGAATGGAGGTAGCAGCGGGGGGGGGGGGGGGGGTGTGTGTGTAACAGGTTGGTGAGATAGGAATGGACCTGGTGATGGAGGGCTTTAAAGGTGAGGAGAAGGACTTTGAACTGTCTACATTGTGAGATTGGGAGCCAGTGGAGGTTCTGGAGGACAGGGGTGATGTAGTCATGGGAGCGGGAATGGGTAAAGACATGGGCGGCTGAGTTCTGAATATATTGAAGTTTCTGGAGGACTTTGGATGATGAACCTTAAAGAATGCTATTGCAGTAGTCAAGTCTGGATGTGATAAATGCGTGTATGAGGGTTTCTGTGGTGGAGAAGGTGAGTGAGAGATAGAGTTGGGCTATGTTTTTTAGGTGAAAGAAGGCAGTTTTGGTGACATGATTGATGTGCGGTTCAAAACTGAGGTGGCTGTCAAAGATGACTCCAAGGTTTCGTATCTGTGGGGATGGGGAAAGTGTGGAGTTGGCAACAGTGAGGCTGAAGTTGTGGGTGTTATTGATGAGAGATTCCAGGCTGATGATCATCATGTCAGACTTATCATAGTTAAGTTGTTGAAAGTTCTTTTACATCCAGGATTTTATTTCAGAAAGACAGTTTTCCAGTATGGAGCAGGTTACTGTGGTTATGCAGTTAGTAGAAATGTAGCTCTGAATGTCATCGGCATAACAATTGAAGTTAAGGCCATGTCGACGTATGATGTTACCAAGTAATAGAGAGTAATAGGGAATATATAGATGATGATGAGGAGAGGGCCAAGCACAGAACCCTGGGGAACACCATGGGAGAGAGGGGCTGTGAGGGAGGTGCAGTTGTTGATGTGGATGAATTGTTGTCTGTTGGTGAGATATGAATGGAACCAGGAGCGAGCTCTACCAGTGATGTTGAGGAAGGTTTCCAGATGGGAGAGGAGATTGGAGTGGTTGACTGTATCGAAGGCAGCTATGAGGTTGAGCATGATGAGGATGTTTAGGAGTCCAGAGTTGACTGAGAGGAGGAGGTTGTTTGTCACTTTGGGAAGGGCTGTTTGTGGAAGCGGAATCCAGATTGGAGTATCTCAAAGAGGTCATTGGAGGTGAGGTGGGTGTTGAGATGGGTGGCAACAACACGTTCTAGGATTTTTGATAGGAAGGGCAGGTTGGAGATGGGACAGAAGTTATTCATGATGTTGAGGTTTAGTCCAGGTTTTTTGAGGACTGGGGTGACAGTGGCGAGTTTCAGGGGGTCAGGAACCGAGCTGGAATTGAGAGAGGCATTGATGATGGTGCAGATGAGTAGGGAGAGGGATGGGAGGCAGGATTTGATAAGTGTGGAGGGGACGGGGTCCACTGCAGATGTAGGGCTTCTCATGCCTGTGGTAATTTTAGTGAGTTCTAGAGGGGTCAGTGTGGGGAAATGAGACGGTGGCTGAATAGAGGTGGGTGGAAGAGCTAATGGAGGGGTTAGGATCGGAGGGGAGGTGGTCATGTTGCTGTGGATGGTGGTGATCTTTGTTAAAAAGACAGAAATGAGTTGCACTTTTCAGCAGAGAATGCTGGGGAGGTGTTGTTAATGGGTTTGAGAAGTTTGTTTATTGTGGAAAAAAATGTTTTTGGGTTGTTGGAGCCAGCGTGTATGAGGTGAGTAGAAGTTGGACGGGGCTGTGTTGAAGGTAGTCTTGTATTGTTTGGAGATGAACTGTTAGGTTTGTTTTCTTGCAGCATCTTTCCAGCTGTTGCTTACGGAATTTCATGGCATGGAGTTCAGGAGTGTAACAGGGAGCAGAGTGAGTGAAGGAGACTGTTTTAGTTTGGATGGGGGATAACTGGTTCAGGCAGGAGGAGAGAGTGGTGTTGTAATAGCGTACAAGATCTGTGGGATCGTCAGAGAGCAGGGGAGTGGAGGCAGACATCATGCTGGTGAGTGAGGCTGAGAAGCCTAGAGGAGTAATGGTTTTGATATTTCTGAAGGATATTGTGGGATTTTCTTTAGGGGTGGGGATGGGGACATTGATGCCAATGGTGATTGCCAGGTGGTCAGAGTTATGGAGGTTGATGTTGCTGAGTTGGAGTATTGCTAGTCCAGTTGAGCAGACCAGATCCAGAATGTGTCCATGTGAGTGAGTCGGGAAGTCAATGTGTTGAGTGAAGGTGAAGCACTGAAGAAGTTCCAGGAAGTTGGTAGCAGATTTGCAGTCGGTGGCATCGATGTGGAGATTAAAGTCTCTGAGGAGAAGAATAGAGGATGAGATGGTGGAGAGCTGGGTCAACAGATACAAGCGTTCAGGTAGAAAGGAGGGGTTTGGCTTGGTGGGGGGGGGGGTAGATAACAGCGGTGATCAGGGGAGTGGGACCATAGAGTTTGAAGGCAAGCTGTTCAAATGAGTGGACTGCGGGGGTGGGAATGTTGGATATTTTGATGTTTTTTTGGTGAATGACAGCAACACCACCTCCCCGGCCATCAGGGCAGGGTATATCGATGCAGGTGAATCCAGAAGGTGTGGTCTCATTGAGTGATAAATAGTCCAGGGGTTTATGCCATGTTTCAGTGATGCAAAGAAAATCCAGGTTATTGTCAGTGATGAATTTGTTCAGGATGAGGCTTTTATTATTCAGTGAGCATGTGCTGAGTAGAGCCATTTTCAGGTGGTGTTGCTTTGGGACAGGTTGAGAAGACTGAGGAATGGGGTGGAGATTAAATGGGTTTACATGCAATTTATTACGATGATGTGATGAGCATCTGACTATGACTATGGGTGAATGGGGAAAGCAGTGGCAGGAGGGAGCAGTGGCGGTTGGGGCCTGTAGGGGGAGATGTGGTGGGAGGTGGAACACTGAGTTGAAGCCATGGCGGGGGGGGGCACTGAGGGCGGAATGTAAATAGTCAGTTACGTGGCCGTGGGAGAGTTTGGACAATGAAAAGGACTTTGACTAGGCCACTCCAAAGTCTTCATTTTGTTTTTCTTGAGCTATTCAGAGGTGGACTTGCTGGTGTGTTTTAGATCATTGTCCTGCTGCAGAACCAAACTGCGCTTCAGCTTGAGGTCACGAACAGATGGCCGGATATTCTCCTTCGGGATTTTTTGGTAGACAGCAGAATTCTTTGTTCCATTTGCTACAGCAAGTCTTCCAGGTCCTGAAGCAGCCAAACAGCCTCAGACCATTATACTACCACCATCATATTTTACTGTTGGTACGATGTTCCTTTTCTGAAATGCTATGTTACTTTTACGTCGGATGTAATGGGACACACACCTTCTATAGAGTTCAACTTTTGTCTCGTCAGTCCACAGAGTATTTTCCCAAAAGTCTTGGGGATCGTCAAGATATTTCGTGGCAAAACTGAGACAAGCCTTTATGCTCTTTTTGCTCAGCAGTGGTTTTTGTTTTGGAAGTCAGCCATGCAGACCATTTTTGCCCAATCTCTTTCTTATGGTGGAGTCATGAACACTGACCTTAACTGAGGCAAGTGAGGCTTGCAGTTCTTTGGATATTGTTGTGGGGTCTTTTGTGACCTCTTGGATGAGTCGTCGCTGCTCTCTTGGGGTAATTTTGGTCAGCCAGCCACTCCTGAGAAGGTTCACCACTGTATCCATTTGTGGATAATGGCTCTTACTGTGGTTTGCTTGAGTCCCAATGCTTTAGAAATGGCTTTATAACCTTTTCCAGATTGATCACAATTATTTTGTTTCTCATTTGTTCCTGAATTTCTTTGGATTGCAGCATGATGTGGAGCTTTTGAGGATCTTCTGATCTACTTCACTTTGTCAGTCAAGTCCTGCTGAATTGATTTCTTGATTGAGAACAGGTGTGGCAGTAATCAGGCCTGGGTGTGGCTAGAGAAATTGAACTCAGCTTTCCAAAGATGTGATAAACCACAGTTAATTTATGTTTTAACAGGAAGGGGCAATCACTTTTTCACACAGGGCCATGTAGGTTTGGATTTTTTTTACCCTTAATAATAAAGACTGTAGAAGAGCTTGAAATAACGAAGCAATGTGATTTTATAAATCAAAGTTTAATTTCAGCTTCACTCCTCTAACAAGTCTCATCTCGGTGCAGAAGCAGAATAAGAGGTCGAACGCAGTCAGACCTTCATATTTATACCCACACTCAACAAAAGACATTGCATATCAAAGCTGACATCCCACATTACATAATCCCCCCTCCATTGTCCTCCGTCTCCTCCACCTGACCCTGGGTGGTCAGGGAGATCGATCCGGTCTCCACCGCTGTGACTCTGTCTGTTCTTTGATCCTTGCTGGCGGTTGAGACCTCTTGTCCTGTTCTGAGGCTTGAGGTCATTCCACATATGTAATCACTAAACATTCTAATATGTCTATACATATGTAGGTATGGAATATATGATTAATATAAGCCACAGCCCCCCCCAAAAAAAGACTAAGAAAAGGACAATCAAATTAGTTTTACAGTTTAAGATAATCTCTATGACATATTATACTGTTAAACCTCTTGACAGGGAAAACAAGGAAAAATCTTTCCAGCAATCATGCTCCTGTAGAGAATTCAGTGGTAACCACAACAGTATAGTAATATCACAAAACAGCCTTAAAACTGTCACGGCACAATCTGATAACATAGTTAACAACTCTTTGTCAATTTTGCATCAGTCCCTGTGCCGTCTGGGTTTTAATCTTCTCCCGAATCTGCTGTGGGTCGGCTTTGGCGTCGTGGTGGGACCCTCCTGTAAGGAATCTGCAGCTTGGGGAGGAGAGTGGTTATTTGTTCCCTGCAGGGGGGCTGAGTTTTTTTTCTTGGGGGGTCTACCCCGCCGAGGTGCTCTCGCCACCCATGCAGGTTCGTCTCTCAACAAGAAGGCAGGTTTAAGTCTGTCAATGCTGACTGTTTCTTTTCTGTCCCCTAAATCAAGCACAAAATGCTTATCACCAGGTTCCAGCACTCTGAATGGTCCGTCGTATGGTGGACGGAGGGTTGATTTTAAAGCTTTGTGTCTAACAAAAACGAACTCGGCGTTTTTTAAAGCTTGGGGGACAAAAACCCGTGGAAAAGAGTGATGTGCCGGTCCGGGGAGAGTGTCCGGTCCGGTGCTGCCTAAAGGCCTCAGGGCTGGAAGATACCCGGGCTCTGGATTCTCTGGTAAAAACTCACCTGGGAGTCTGAGAGGTTGTGCAAAAACTAATTCTGCTGGGGAGGCGTCTAGATCCTCTTTAGGTGCAGAACGCAACCCCAATAAAACCCAGGGAAGTTTATTTACCCAATTTGTATCCATTAGTGAGGCCCTGAGGGCGGCCTTTAAAGATCTGTGAAAACGCTCGCATAACCCATTAGCCTGAGGGTGATAAGCGGTGGTGCGGTGAATTGTCGCCCCTAAGCTGCTGGCCATGGCTGACCAAAGCTCTGAGACAAATTGAGGCCCCCTATCGGACGTGATGTCCGATGGGACGCCGAAACGTGCCACTCAGTTTGTTAAAAAAACGCGAGCGACTTCCGCAGCTGTGGTTGACGCCAAGGGGACCGCCTCAGTCCAGCGCGTAGTACGGTCTATCATCGTTAACAGGTGTGTGAAACCCTGAGACGAAGGTAGTGGTCCCACGAGGTCGACATGAACGTGGTCAAACCTTCTGGCTGGGATTCGGAAAGGCTCTAGAGGAGCTTTTGTGTGTTTGTGTATTTTGGCGCGCTGACAAGACATGCAAGTTTTTGCCCATTCCTTTACATTTTTGCGCAGGCCCGGCCAAACAAACTTTTCCGCGACTATTTTGACCGAGGCGCGCACCCCTGGGTGCGCGAGGGAGTGAACCGAGTCGAAAATGCGGCGGCGCCATGCAGCTGGGACTACTGGGCGAGGTCGGCCTGTTGAAACGTTGCAGATTGGGGGGGTACGCCGTCACGTAAACCCCTTTCCTCCAGTCTTAACCCTGTTGGTCCAGACTGGAGCGCGCGCACGTCCGCGTCACTACTTTGTTCCTCTGCCATGGCTGCGTAATCTATCCCTACGTGAATTGGGGCCGCGTACGCATCCGCGTTGGCGAAGAGTTCTGCGACTGAGGTAGTATAATCTGTCTCCTCATGCTCTGGCGATGTCACAGCGCGAGAGAGGCAGTCTGCTACCACGTTAAGTTTGCCTGCCACATGTCGAATGTCTGTGGTGAACTCTGAGATTGCCGCTAGCTGTCTTTGTTGCCTGCCTGACCATGGTTCTGAAGTTTTAGCCATCGCAAAAGTGAGCGGTTTATGGTCTACAAAAGCCGTGAAGCGCCGCCCTTCTAACCAGAACTGGAAGTGGCGGATGGATAAATGAAGCGCTAGCAGCTCCCTGTCAAAAGTGCTGTATTTACGCTCGGTTTGGTTTAAAGATTTGCTAAAAAATGCTAAAGGTTGCCAGGTTCCGCCAACATGTTGTTCCACGACTGCCCCTATGGCCAGGTCTGAAGTGTCTGTGGTTAACGCTATGCGGGCCGAGGGATCGGGGTGAACCAACAATGTGGCATTTGCTAGAGCACTTTTTACTTCCACGAAGGCGCATTCGCGCTCCGGGGTCCATTCAACCGCATTGGAAGGCTTTTGTTTTCTGAGCGCGGCATACAGGGGCTGCATGAGTTGAGCTGCGCGGGGGAGGAAACGGTTGTAAAAATTCACCATTCCCAAAAATTCTTGCAGCGATTTGACCGTCTGTGGTCGTGGAAAATTTTTTTCCGCGTGGACTTTGTCCAGCAATGGGACTGCCCCCTTCGGTGAAACTCTGTGTCCCAAAAAATCAATTTGTGACACGCCGAATTTGCATTTGGCTGGGTTGATTATTAACCCGTGCTCTTCTAGTCTCTGAAAAACTGTAGTGAGGTGCTGTTCATGTTCTTCCTCTGACGGGCTGGCTACCAGCATATCATCGAGGTAGACGAACACGAAGGGGAGGTCGCGTAATACCGCGTCCATCATGCGCTGAAAGGTTTGAGCAGCGCCTTTGAGGCCGAATGGCATCCGCAAAAATTCAAAAAGACCGAAAGGGGTTATTACAGCCGTTTTAGGAATGTCTTCCGCTCGAACGGGGACTTGGTGATAGCCGCGGACCAGGTCTATTTTAGAAAAAATGCGCGCACCTGCCAGATGTAGTGAAAAATCTTGGATGTGAGGAATTGGGTAGCGGTCATGCGCTGTCGCATTGTTTAATATGCGGTAATCGCCGCAAGGTCTCCAAGAACCGTCGGTTTTCGGGACCATGTGGAGTGGCGATGCCCAGGGGCTTTTCGAGCGTCTAGTAATGCCTAATTTTTCCAGTGTGGCAAACTCGTCCCGTGCTATGGCGAGCTTGGTCGCGTCTAAGCGCCGAGCTTTGGCGAACACGGGTGGGCCTGTTGTGGGGATGAAGTGTTCAACCCCGTGTTTCGCTACTGTTGCTGAAAATTTTGGAACTGTGAGTGCTGGAAATTGGGTGAGGAGTTGGTCAAACTTATCTCCTGCTGTTGTGACGCTGGCCTGCACAGGTGGTGGAGAAACTCGAGCTGAGCAGGGAATAGAAGAAAATGACAGTGCATTAACCAAGCGCCTATTTGCTAGATCGACTAACAACCCATGTGCACACAAAAAATCAGCGCCCAACAAGTTAAAGCTCACCGCCGCTACAATAAATGTCCATCTATAGTTGCGGCCGTGGATGCAAAGAGGCAGGTTCCTTTCACCGAAGGTGTCGATGATCGAGCCGTTGGCTGCCATCGCTCCGTTTTCCCAGGGACCCATGGCCCGGTCTGCATGGGAAGGGGTGATAAAACTCAGCTGAGCTCCGGTGTCGATCAGGAACTGTCTCCCGGTGTGTCCGTCAGTCACATACAGTAGCTTGTTTTTCTCGCCGAGAGCCGCAGCTGTTAACGGCCTCTCGGCTTTGGCATTTCCCGAACTTTTAAATTTGCAGGGGGGCACGCACTTATACGCCCTCTCGGCGAAACAGTGGTGGTAATAGCAGAGGTCGTTCCGCCTGCTGCGCCTTGGTCGTGTTGCTGCCATGGTGGGCAGGCTCTGCCCGGTTGACTGTGGTTCTCCGCTGCTCTGGGCTTCCGCGCTGAGATCTGCGGATGCTGCTGTGGCCATCTGTTCCCCGCAGGCGTTGATGAGCCGCTGCACCTCTCGGGCCAGCGCGCGGAAGTCCTGCTGGGTGCTGCACCGCATGTTGACCAGCGTCCCTCTCATGTGTGGCGGCAGAGTGCTGAGGAAGATGTGTTGGAAGAGGAAGTTGTCGTTGTCCTCTTCCTTGAGCTGCAGCATGTCCTCCATGAGGGCCTTGGGTCTGCATCCTCTGTGGCCGTAGATCGCCAGGATCTTCTCTGCTCTCTCCTCGGCTGAGGGGACGAAGTTCTCGATGATGGTCACTTTAAGCTCTCTGTATTTGTCATGGGCGGGCGGCTGTTGGATTATGCTCTGTGCACATCTTGACGTGGCAGCGTCGAGTTTGGCGACGATGTGATAAAACTTCGTCTCGTCCGCCGTTATGCCCGCCAGTGCAAACTGAGCCTCAGCTTGCTGGAACCACGAGCTCGGGTCTTCTTGCCAGAATTCTGGCAGCTTGACGGTGACGGCGCTTGTGTGAGCCGTCCCTAATGTGTCCGCCGGGTGAGAGCGCCTTTCTTCTGCTCTCACGCCGGGGCTGGGGATGGTGCTCGGTTGAGCCCTCTCTGTAGCTTCTGCCGTGGGGGAACGTCTTCCATCCGTTCCCCTGTCTGCATGGGCGCCGGCGCTTGCCTGGGTCGCCTCTGATGAGTTAATCGCGGGAGAACGTCTCTGTTCCATCCTCACGTCTGGTCACCAGTGTAGAAGAGCTTGAAATAATGACGCGATGTGATTTTATAAATCAAAGTTTAATTTCAGCTTCACTCCTCTAACAAGTCTCATCTCGGTGCAGAAGCAGAATAAGAGGTCGAACGCAGTCAGACCTTCATATTTATACCCACACTCAACAAAAGACATTGCATATCAAAGCTGACATCCCGCATTACATAATCCCCCCTCCATTGTCCTCCGTCTCCTCCACCTGACCCTGGGTGGTCAGGGAGATCGATCCGGTCTCCACCGCTGTGACTCTGTCTGTTCTTTGATCCTCGCTGGCGGTTGAGACCTCTTGTCCTGTTCTGAGGCTTGAGGTCATTCCACATATGTAATCACTAAACATTCTAATATGTCTATACATATGTAGGTATGGAATATATGATTAATATAAGCCACAAAGACCTTCATTTAAAAACTGCAATTTGTGTTTACTTGTGTTATCTTTGTCTAATATTTAAATTTGTTTGATTGTCCTTAGGTATGACTGTGAGAGTGAATGGTTGTCTGTTTCTCTGTGTTGGCCCTGTGATGGATTGGCAATCTGTCCAGGATGTACCCTGCCTCTCGCCCAAAGATGCTGGGATAGGCTCCAGCCCCCCCGTGACCCGAAAAGGATTAAGCAGAAGAAGATGGATGGATCGATGGATCTGAAACATTTAAGTGTGACAAACATACAAAAAAATGAGAAATCAGGAAGGGGGCAAACACTTTTTCACACCACTGTAAAACATTGCAAACTTTCACTGCATCAGAAACTCATTTACTCTAAAAGGATCAAAAACCTTTCTGAATGCCATGATTTTGACACATTTCTCCTATTAGCTCAAGTAGGTTCATTTTGTCTTATTTTAATTATTTATCTTTTGTTCTTATTAAAGACAAAAATAGAAAGGAGATGTTTTTACCTTCTTTACATGTTTTGGCTGTTCTCTGCAGCCTTCGTCAGAAGTGTGGAATGTATTTATCCAAAAGGTAAATACATTTCTCCTATTGCATCTCATGCTGGTCACAAGCCAACAGTATGACTATGAAACCCTTGGAATCAATGTATAAACAATCCGTCAAAATTCTGGATAAGAAGACAAGACAGTATCACCATTGTGGTAAACTTGCCTAACACAAGATGTTAAGCCTTGAAAATATGATCATGTATGCAAATATACAGTATGGTTGGTCTTTAAAATTATCCATGGTCCTGCACCCCCGCCTCTTAAGACTTTTGTGTACCTGACTTCTGAACAAAATACCAGAGTAACAAGGACTTCCTCTAGGTGGCATTTGTTATGTCTAAATATGGAGCCAAGGATGAGGCCAGGTGTCGAACTGAACACACGTTTATTGAGGAGGCACTACACAGCACACAGGCGCATCCACCAGGCAGAGAGGTGGCAAAGAGACTGCCCTCCTGCCCACTGCCCTCTTATAACCGTGGGTGGTGGCAGAACCGGAAGGTGGAGCCGCCACCCGTGCCACACAAATAAAAGACCAAACTCTAGCACAACATTTCCCACACACCCCCATCACAAAACCCCAAAAAACACACACACAATTCGGACCCACCCCAATCTGGAACCCAAATCACACACTAAAAGTAATGAGATAACGGAATACAAATGGCCTAATGCAGTCATTCCAAAATAACTAAAACTAGGGGGAGATGGGTAGATTGCCACCTCACCCCACACAGCGAAGCTGGTTATTCTGCCGCTTGTATTTCAAACAAGTCTACTTAACACAGAATACCGTCGTGTCCTAATCTAAACATAACATCAAATTAATCATCATGAATATATACAAATAAACACACATGTACAACAATTAAACCAGATACCAACCATCAGTTTATGACACACACATAACTGATTCAAACGCACGTACAATAGTTAACCTATAAATAAACGGCTGCAGAATAGAAGTCCGTGGACCCCCTGGACCGCTCTGTCATCAATCCACCCCTGGAGGCAGCCAGCCTCCCGGGCCGCAGCAGGTCGCTTCAACACCGGTGCGCCTCCTCTTCATCACCACCGGCCGCTCCGCTCATCCAGGCCCACATCCCACAGTTCCCTCCCGGGCACACCGCAGCTCATTCAGGTGCCCCCGCGAACCGTGTAGCAGCTGGAGATGAGCATCCTCCTGTCTGGCCATGATGAGTGACCGTCCCTGGTGCTCCTCCGACCATAGACCGGCCCGTACCTGCCGTGGTCGCCTCTCCTCCTGAATCCAGTCCTTGACCCCCAGAGGGATCCCCTCAGCCTGCGGGGTCTCTGCTTGGCATGTCGTTCTACCGTGCCAGACAGTCCGGCCCGACCTCTTTTAACTCCGCCGCTGCCATCACCGTCGTGGCCCCCTGCTCACCGGCCCACTTCAGCCGAGTTCCGGGAACAGGTGAAACCAGCCTCTCGACGTTGCCCGTCATCACAGGCATCCCGCTGTGCTGCCCAGTACCCTCGTCCAGGGTGACTTGAGCTCTGGCACAGGGACCCTCCTGTGATGACCCTGAGCGATATTGGTCTTGCTCTCTCTCAAGGGTGTCAGGCAGTTCCTCATCCCGCACTGCGCCGTCTACCACTCTCAGGATCGGACGGTCCCACGTCTCGGCCGATTTGCACCAAGCCGTCAGTTCCAAAGTTTCCACTGTGGCCAGCCATCCTCCTCCACAACCACAAAGTGGCGCCGGGTCACTCTCAATTCTGACGTGCGGGGAAAAACATCGTCCAATCCAGCACAGAGCCCACCGTTCCCACGTTGATCCACAAAAACACTTCCACCCCGTCCAACTCCACCATACAGTATGAGTGTCCGTTGGTGCTCAGGGACACAGCACGGACAACCGTGGGGGCGTGAGAGTCCTCTTTGTGCCACGGACCTCCTTGTTCGGGTCTGTGGCATACCCTGGTGACTTGAAACAAGTGGGCACACTTGCTGCGGCGCTTCGCTCTTGCTGAACAGCCTCTGGCCTTGAAATGGTGCTTTGTGGACCCACAACCCACACACTTGGGCTTTCCTGGGGCAGACCTCCCATTCCCAGCGTTAGCGTCGTCTTCCACCCTTCCAACGCTGACCGGGTCCACTGCATGCACTATTGGTGGTGATCCCAGATGTTGGTGTGGCGAGCTCTCACTCAGCTCCTGTGACAGTTTTACCACAGCTTCCAGCAGTTGAGTTAACTCGATGGCTGTGGGCAGCGTCAGTTTGAACGAAAACGTAAACAGCTTTGACCTAATCGCAGCGCTGTTGGTATACTCCGCCAACTGATCATGAATCATCTCCTCTTCCAACAGTCAAAGCTGGCACCCGCTGACCAACAGCCCCAGGTCCACCACAAACCACTGAATAGACACGCCCACCCATTGGCGGCGCTGTCCAAACTGAATCTTGTGAGCCATGATGTTTTCCAGGGTGCGAAAATAGTATGCCATTAGCTCAATCACTTTGTCAAAACTATCACAGTTACCCAGTGCGCTGAGAACATGCTCTTCCTCCACTGCAAGATCGTGCACCAACAACTTACGTGTCTTCAACTTATCCAGCTTCCCCAGGTTTAGTGTCACCATGTATTTATATATTTATTCCATCTAGCTACAATGCTCCGCACTGTGTGTTTATATATTTATATGTACATATGTATATTTGCTGGTCTTGTTTTTTTCTTGTCTTCTGACTGTTGCTCTGAGTGTTGCTATCCCTGTGCTGTTGCAATCCTGGAATTTCCCCATTGTGGGACTAATAAAGGCTTATCTTATCTTATCTTATCTTATGTACGTCCGGAAAGGGCACACCACCTCGGCCAGGGAACCAATGGCTCGCCAGGGGACTCCAAAAATGGCTGAATTTCAAACCCACACGCTTCCATACCTTGTTTTAATCCACTTTTATCCTCATTGCCAAATGTTATGCCTGAATATGGAGCCAAGGACGAGGCCAGGTGTCAAACTGAACACACGTTTATTAAGGGGGCACTACACAGCACACAGGCACATCCGCCAGGCAGAGAGGTTGCAAAGAGACCGCCCCTCCTGCCCACTGTCCTCTTATAGCTGCGGGTGATGGCGAAACCGGAAGGTGGAGCCACCACCCCTGCCACACAAATCAAAGACCAAACTCTAACACAACAGCATTGTTGCATCCCACAACGAAAACTGCTTTTGGACAATCAGCCTTCTCATATAAAGCTATAACAGAATGGAACAAGCTCCCCACTGCGTTGAAGACCAGAACAAATTAGACTTTTCCACAGAGACTAAAAAATGGATTTTAAGTAATCAAGCCTGCCAGCACTGACTCTCTCCCTTAAATGGAATTAGAAATTGTACTCTTAAATTGTTTTTATGTGTGCCGTTTCTCTTATCCTTTTACCTTTTAAACTTACTCCCTGCTTGTTTCAGGGTCAACGGTTTCTGAAACCCGAGCTGAATTGCTTTCTATATGTGCTGTTTTTCTTTTAATATCTTCCTGCCTGCCTCAGGGACTACAGATGGAAATTAGTGAGAATGCTATAATCTGGTACAGAGCATCTTTACCCTGTGTTTTATGGGTTTTTTTTTCTGTACATGGTCCCTGACAAATAAACCAATAAACTAAACTAAACCTAGTTGTGATGTTAGCTTGTCGGCGGCCTCCAGCTGGAATGCTAACTCCACCGCCTTCCCCGGTGGCAGGTCATCCTGTGCCATCAACAGCTTTGCCCGCAGCCACGGGTTGTTGATGTGCTCCGCTAGCTGGTCCCACACCCTTTTGCCCTCTTGTTGCCCAGACCTGTAAATGCTCGCCAGACAGTGCAGGTTCGTGATGTACTGCTGGGTCGTCTCTCCTGCTCTCTGTCGGCACTGGTGAAACTTGATTCTTTGAGCTGTTCTCGTATCGGCGAAATGTGGCAGCTCAGTCTCCATTATGCTCTGTGTTGCATGCGCCATCCTCGTTGACATTGTTGTGTCTGTGAATGAGGGACAGCGGCGACGATGGCTGTGCTGAACGGTGCCTTTTATTAAAGAAGCTGGTAGCACGTGGAACAGGTAGCATGAGCTATCAAACCAACAATAGCAGGGTACAGGTTGATGTGTAACTAGAGATGGAGCACCAAAAGGCCCGGCCTGCTACCATCAGTCTCTTGTTATAGGCACGGCATGATGACGATGACTGTGCCGTGCACAGTGTTATGGCAGTACATAACGTGTGTGTGTACGTGTGTGTTTAGTTTTGTTTTTTGAAGCTTTAATTTCAGTTCCTGCAGATCAAGACTCTTGATCCAACATGGGAAAAGTTTGAAGCATTCGAGTGATGACTGGAGCAGAAAAATCTGACCAAATAATGCAAATCCTAACAAGTACAGAAGGATTAAGACCATTTATTTATTTACTAGCCGAAGTTTTACAAAAGCAACCAAAAATATGGCATTCACCCTTTTTTAATAGTTGGAATTTAGAGGTAATTCTACAGAGCAGATGGAGCTCTAACATCAATGCCTATTAAGGACCTTTTAAAAGATTCTTGTTCGAAGCACTTATTTTTAAACACTGAAAACTTTCCCAAAATATTTAGGAAGTACTGGCATTGAACAAAGTAATAAGATTCTTAGCTGAAATGATGATTTTTAGATGACAGTTACCCTTAATTTCAAATGGTAGGAGGAAAAACACCAATGTGTGGAGAGTGTGGGAAATGATGAGGCCAGTTTACGAACAGACGAAGCTTTATTAACACTCTCACATCATCCATACACAGAAGAGAATGAATCAGTCAAGCCAGGTTCTTCTTATAAACTCAACAGATCATCTCACATCTGCATGACATTTCACATCCCACTGCATGACATCTAACCCCACAATACATCTCCCTTAAACCCCCAGCCCCCTCTTCCTGCCAACTCCCCATGACGTTCCTGCCTATTATTCTCTTATGTTTAATCACTGCCTCCTGACTGAGACGCTGTCTGCTGACTCCTCTACAATATGCATTGCCCCCCCCCCCCCCAGACAGAGTTTCAGTCACCACGTCTTTTGGGCTTCAGTCTCCTCCCATATCTGCTGTAACGGGGGTCTCTGTGCCGGCGGGGGGCTGCTGGATGTGTGTCTGACTGCGGGTGGCCAAGGCGAGGGGGGGGGACTTCGCTCTGCCCATGTGGCTGTCCTGGTGAATCGTTTGCCTGGGGAGTTCTCCGTGGGGGTCTTCCACGCCGAGGGGCCCGGGCCAGCAGCACTTGTACGTCCGTCACTACAAAGGCGGGCTTAAGTCTGTCTATGCATATTTTCTCCCAACGCCCCCCCAAGACTAGCAAAAAATGCTTGTCCCCTGTTTCCAGCACTCTGAACGGGCCATCATAGGGTGGGCGCAATGGCGGGCGGTGGGCATTGTGTCTGACGAACACGAATGCTGCGTTCTTCAAAGTTTTTGGCACAAAAGCGCGTGGAAAACAGTGGTGGGCTGGGCCGGGCAGCATGCCTGTGTCTGCACTACGCTGCAAATGCTGAGACGGGTAGCTGTCTGGCGCGGGATTATCTGGCAGAAATTCCCCGGGCAGCCGCAGTGGCTGAGAAAAAACCAGCTCAGCCGGGGAAGCCTCCAAATCCTCTTTTGGTGCGGAACGCAACCCCAATAAAACCCACGGCAACCGGTCAACCCAATTTGCATCCGTCAACGAAGCCCTGAGTGCTGCTTTCAGTGACCTGTGAAAACGTTCGCATAACCCATTTGCCTGTGGGTTGTACGCGGTTGTGCGATGAATTGTAACACCCAGACTGCGGGCCATCGCGGACCAAAGTTCGGAAACAAACTGAGGGCCCCTATCGGACGTGATGTCCGACGGGATTCCAAAACGCGCCACCCATGTTGTCAAAAAAGCGCGCGCCACGTCTGCGGACGTGGTTGCTGCCAGCAGGACTGCTGCTGGCCAGCGTGTGGTGCAGTCCACCACTGTCAGAAGGTGCGTGCACCCCTGCGACGGCGGGAGGGGGCCCACGAGATCCACGTGAACATGGTCGAATCTTTTAGCCAGTATACTAAACGGCTCCAAAGGGGCCTTCGTGTGTCTGTGCACTTTGGCTCGTTGGCACGCTACACAGGCTGCAGCCCACTCTTTCACTTGTTTGCGCAGGCCTGGCCACACAAATTTCACTCCCACCATTTTGACTGACACGCACACTCCTGGGTGCGCCAAAGCGTGAACTGACTCAAACACACGGCGGCGCCACGCGACCGGGACCACCGGGCGCGGGCGTCCCGTGGAGACATCGCAGATTGGGGGGGGGGGGGCTGCCGTCTTGCAGTACCCTGCTCTCCAGCCGTAACCCTGTTGGTCCAGACTGGAGTGCACGCACGTCCGTATCGCTAATCTGCTCTGCGGCCATGGCTGTATAATCTATCCCTACGCAGACTGGGGCCACAACCGCGCGTGAGAGGCAGTCTGCCACCACATTCAGTTTACCCGACACATGCTGAATATCGGTTGTAAACTCCGAGATCGCGGCCAGCTGTCTCTGCTGCCGGCCTGACCATGGTTCCGAAACCTTGGCCATCGCGAACCTCAGCGGCTTGTGGTCCACGAACGCGGTGAAGCTGTGCCCTTCCAGCCAGAACTGGAAGTGGCGTATGGCCAGATGGAGAGCCAGCAACTCTCTGTCGAACGCGCTGTATTTACACTCACTGTCGCGCAAAGCCCTGCTGAAAAAAAGCAAGCGGTTGCTAAGAACTGGTGACACGTTGCTCCACGACGGCCCCTATGGCCACGTCTGAGGCGTCGGTAGTGAGTGCTATTCGGGCCGCCGGGTCTGGTTGCACCAACAGTGCGGCATTTGCCAGGGCTGTTTTAACCTCAGAGAACGCCTGCTCTCGCTCCGGAGTCCATTCGGCTCCATCTGCGGGTTTCCGTCTCTTGAGCGCGGCGTACAATGGCTGCATGAGTTGAGCTGCGCGGGGGGAGGAAACGGTTATAAAAGTTAACCATCCCCAAAAATTCCTGCAGCACCCTGACTGTCTGAGGCCGGGGAAAGTTCGCCACTGCACACACTTTGTCGGGCAAGGGTATCGCTCCCTCCGGTGAGACGCGATGCCCCAAAAAATCAATCCCCGTCACGCCGAACTGGCACTTCGCCGGGTTGATTATTAACCCGTGCTCCTCCAACCTCTGGAAAACCGTCCTGAGGTGGGTTACGTGTTCGTCTTCGGATGCACTGGCTACCAGGATATCATCCAGGTAGACGAACACAAACGGGAGATTGTGCAGCACTGCGTCCATCATGCGCTGGAACGTCTGTGTCGCTCCTTTTAATCCGAATGGCATGCCCAGAAACTCGAACAAGCCGCTGTTTTGGATATGACTTCTGCGCGCACTGGGACTTGGTGGTAACCGCGAACCGGGTCTATTTTAGAAAAAATGCGTGCTCCAGTGAGGTGAATGGAAAAATCCTGAATATGGGGAATCGGGTTGCGGTCATGTGCTGTGGCGTTATTCAACCTGCGGAAATCGCCGCACGGTTGCCACGATCTCTCAGCCTTAGGGACCATGTGTAGCGGGGATGCCCATGGGCTGTTCGAACGCCTGATGATGCCCAGCCTTTCCAGGTTGGCAAACTCCTCGCGTGCTATGGCCAGTTTAGATGCGTCCAAGCACCGAGGTCGTGTGAAAACAGGTGGCCCGGTGGTGATGATAAAGTGCTCCACCCCGTGTTTAGTGATGGCCGCTGAAAACGTCGGGACCGTGAGTGCTGGAAACTAAGTGAGCAGTGTGTGGAACTTACCACCTGGAGCTGTGACGTTGGCTTGTGTTACTGGCCCGGCCCCTCGAGCTGTACAGGGGAGAGAGTCAAAGGACAGTGCATTAACCAGGCGCCTGTTAGCAACATCAACTAGCAAACCATGCGCACACAGAAAATCAGCTCCCAGGATTGGGAAACTCAGTGCTGCTATGACAAAAGTCCACTCGTATGTACGGTCGTGTAGAGATAAAGCCAGTGTTCTCTCACCAAAGGTCTTAATGTCCGAGCCTTTTACTGCTACCAGCCCGGGGCCGCTAGGTCCTGCCAGCCAGTCGGCGTAGGTCGGCAGGATGATGCTCTTCTGGGCTCCGGTGTCGACGAGGAAGCGTCTCCCCGAGCGCGAGTCCGTCACGTAGAGCAGCTTGTTCTCTTCACCGGCGGTCACTACTGTCGGTGGCTCCTCGCATCCTCTGGTCGTCTTGCTGGGTTCCAACGCCGCTGCGTTCACCGTGAGCACTCTGGTGGTGAGGATGATCCGGTCTGCCTCCTGGGCTAGCGCATGGTAGTCACGCGCGGCCAGCAACGGCGAATTGGACAGGACCACTCTCGCCTCTGTTGGAAGGTTCCGGAGGAAAAGGTGGGCAAACAGAAAATGCCCGTCGTCCGTGCCCATTAACGCCAACATCTTCTCCATCAGATAGACGGACGAACCATCTCCTAACTCGGAATGCCTCAGGAGCCTCTCTGCTCTCTCACAGTCTGAGAGCATGTAGCGCCGAATCAGCGCAGCTTTGAGAGCCTCGTATCTGTTGTGGGCTGGGGGCTGGTCGAGCAGGCTCGCTACCTGCTGAGCTGTGCGAACGTCCAGCGCTGCAACCACATGGTAAAACTTGGTGTCGTCTGTCGTTATTCCCCGGAGGGCGAACTGGGCCTCGGTGTGGTGGAACCAAGAGCGCGGGTTGTGCTGCCAAAAGTCCGGTAGCTTGACTGCAACAGTGCACGCGTTGCTGGGGGTTCCCGTCCGGGCCGTCTGTGGGATGCTTGCCGCGTTGCTGGGGCTTCCCATCCGGGCCGACTCTGGGGTTGTTGCCTCGTGTTCCATAATACGTCTAGGGTCGCCAGTGTGGAGAGTGTGGGAAATGATGAGGCCAGTTTACGAACAGACGAAGCTTTATTAACACTCTCACATCATCCATACACAGAAGAGAATGAATCAGTCAAGCCAGGTTCTTCTTATAAGCTCAACAGATCATCTCACATCTGCATGACATTTCACATCCCACTGCATGACATCTAACCCCACAATACATCTCCCTTAAACCCCCAGCTCCCACTTCCTGCCAACTCCCCATGACGTTCCTGCCTATTATTCTCTTATGTTTAATCACTGCCTCCTGACTGAGACGCTGTCTGCTGACTCCTCTACAGTATGCATTGCCACAAGTGAAGGTTATAGTAGTACCATTAGAAAAAATAGGCCTATTTGCCCATTACACATAAGACATTATTATGCTATTAAAACCAGTACACCAATGTACCAGTACATTGGATTATATACAAAGGTTTTAACTTTCAAACTTGACTAGTTGTGGTGGATCTGGATGAGCACAACACCATCTTGCACCATGTTACTCTTTGTTTGGTTGCATAACATCTTTCATCAAGAGCCCAAGAGGCTGAGTGGCGGCAGTTGGGTGATTGGATGAGAATCCAGATCATCAGATGAAAGGAGATGATCAGAAGGATCAGAGTCATCATCGGCGATTATGGTTAATCAGAATCTTGAGATCATCAGATGAAAGGAGATGATCAGAGCAAGATGAATCTTTGATCAGTGTTATTGAAGTGGAGCTTAAGAATCGTGTCGGATGTCTTGGACTATTTACTTGTAAGTTATAATAAATGGAAAATTGGATTTGAAGATTTTGGCCATTTTCTCGCCTCAGACCTCGCCATCATGTCGTTCACATTTGATGACAGAAGTGGGAGATTGTTACCCGACGTCGTGGCGTTTGGTGGACGGAAGGACTTATGGCGAGAGGAGCAAGTGAGGCAAGAGGAGCAGTCTGACCTGGAACAATTTACGTCGGTAAAGAATCATATTCATCGGATGGAATCGCAGGTGGCGGAACTGAGAGAGGATTATGAGAGCCGGGCTGAGCGTAGTGGTGACGTCGGCGCTTCGAGGGAGAATCCTAGGGTGGCGGCCAGTCGGGTCGGCTTGCGAGAGGATGATTTGCCGCTGCAGGTGTAGCCAAGGAGGCCACGAACGCATCACGAGCCCAGGCTGAACCCTCTCTCTTCCGAGGATGTCATCGAGCTGCCTGGCGTCGTTCAAGGGGATTGCTGTGGTCTGCTGCTGGCGCGAAGAGGAGTGGGCTGTTCATCTGGCTCCTCTACTCGCAGGTAAAGCGCGGAGCAAAATGTGAACGAGAGGAACAGCGAAGTGAGAAAAGGCGAGGCAAATTTCCAATTAGTCCAGTTTTATTTTCAATTAACTTACAGATAGATAGTTCCAATCATCCGACATGGTTCTCAAGCTCCACTTCAATAACACTGATCAAACGATTCATCTTGATCTGAACATCTCCTTACATTCTGATGATCTCAAGATTTGCCGATGATGACTCTGATCCTTCTGATCATCTCCTTTCATATGATGATCTGGATTCTCATCCTCCTTGGCGATTCTGATTAACACATCTCTCAATTATCCTGATCTGAACTCTTCTGAACTGAAACTCTGATTAACTGATTTCTTCTGAATTAGAACTCATTTCTTCTGATTAGCAAGGTCACAGCGCATGTGTTCTGGTGGACATTGCAGACACGGATAATTGTGGAAAATTGAAAGAGGCTATTTTTTTAAACGTGAAGTCACGTCCAACACTTATGGGTGGAGGTTTCGGTCCCTGGACGTTTGTCAGGATGAGGCCCCCCACGAATTGTGTGTATATCTTCCCGCGAATTGTGTGTATGTCTGAAAGACCTGTTTTGTAGATGGTTGAAACCAGAAACCTTAATACTTGAAGACATTATGGAACAATTAATTTTGGAACAATTTCTGCGCATGGTGAACCCAGAACTGGGAGTCTGGATGCAGGAGCGGGACCTGAAGACTGCAGAGGGCGCTGCTCGTCTGGCGGAGGTTTTTCTGTCGGCCAACAGGAGAACTATCCACGGCCGTGGCAGCTCTTTCACTTTTCAGGAATGAGTTTAATGAGGGTGAAAGGGGTGGTCCAGCTCAGGTTAGACATTTTAACTCCAGACAGATCATCGGCAGACATAATAGAAAGGTAATGTCTTGCTATTAAATGGGCAATAGGGTCTTTGAAATATTATTTGTTAGGGCGTCATTTTTTGTTAGAGACAGATCATTGGACCCTACAGTGGTTGGACAAAATGAAGGACATAAACAGTCGTCTCACAGGGTGGTATGTATCCCTCCAACCTTGTAATTTTATTGTTCGGTATGTGGTAGGGAAAACCAACCTGGTAGCTGATGGCCTCTCACGAATACAGGACTCATAAGAGTACTGTATTCTCGGGAAAAGGGGGAGGAAATGTGACAATGGGATGTCACCACTGTGTCTGATTATATTGTGTGATCATGTTATATTTCTAATGGTAAATGTTATTATGATTATTTGTTAAAGTACACACATAATAGTTTAGGATCTGTCTTTGTTTAATTTGAATGCCCTTAGGAGATAATTGTATGGTTAAGTGTTTTGGGTAAAATAATGAATGATAAGTTATTTCGCATACCTTTGCCAACATGCTTCCTGTGGGTGTCCAGGCAAAAGACTCCATTAGGAGTTTGAAGGCCTTATATAGGACACCAGCAGGGAGCAAATATGTATGGTTAGTTATAGGGGTGGTTTAATATTTGTAAATAGGGGTTAAGATTATTTATGGAACTATTTATATGATTATTTATTGTGTGTTGTTTATATATTTATATTGTGTATGTCTGGGAAAATATTTATGTATTTTATATTACTGGGTATGCGTAAATGGTGGAGGATTTGTTGATTTACCTGGGATTGTGGTAGGGGCTAATCAGCCATAATTGTCTCTGTCAGTATAAAACAGGTGTGATGATTGTGACCGGGTAGTTGTTCAGATGAGTTCAGATGAGATCGGATCAGGATAATTGAGAGAGATCAGAATCGCCAAGGAGGATGAGAATCCAGATCATCAGATGAAAGGAGATGATCAGAAGGATCAGAGTCATCATCGGCGATTATGAGTAGTTAATTAGAATCTTGAGATCATCATATGAAAGGAGATGATCAGAGCAAGATGAATCGTTTGATCAGCATTATTGAAGTGGAGCTTGAGAACCGTGTCGGATGTCTTGGACTATTTACCTGTAAGTTATAATAAATGGAAAATTGGAACTGAAGATTTTCGCCTCCTACAGACCACGCCACGTTCCTCCCGTTCACATTCAATGTGAAAATAGACGGTGCGTTGCGAAGCGAGGCCAAAGCTTCAATTTGTCAATTAGTCCATTTTATTTATAACTCACAAGTAAATAGTCCAGACATCCGACACAATTCTTCAAAACTCTGCTTTACAGCAATGATCGACGATCTCTTTGATATGTCTCAGTGAACTCAACTACAACTCCTCTGTCACAATCATCACACCTGTTTTATACTAACAGCAATAATTAGGGCTGATTAGCCCCTACCATAATCCCAGGTAAAACAACAAATCTTCCATCATTTACACATACCCACTAATTCTAAAATACATAAATATTTTCCCCACTATACAATATAAATAACATATAATAAATAACAATCAGTGACAACAATAATAATATAAATAGTCCAATAAATAGTTCAAAACCCTTATTTACAAAACTAAACCACCCCTCTAACTTACCATAGATGTTTCCTTCCTGCTGGTGTCCTATAAAAGGCCTTCAACTCCCTGAAGGAGTCTTTTGCCTGGACACCCACAGGAAGCATATTGGCAAAGGTATGTGCAATAACTTATCATCCATTATTTTACCCAAATACTTAATCATACAATTATCTCCCAAGGCATTCAAATTAAACAAAGACAGATCCCCAAATAAATGTGTGTACTTTAACAAATCATAACATTTACCATTACAAATATAACATAATCACACAAACAGTAAGTCATAATAGTGGTGACATCCCATCGTCACATTTCCTCCCCCCTTTCCCGAGAGTACAGTACTCTAGGAGTCATGTACTCGTGAGAGGCTATCAGCCACAAGGTTGGTTTTCCCTACCACATACCGAACAGTAAAATTATATGGTTGAAGGGACACATACCACCCTGTGAGACGACTGTTTACGTCCTTCATTTTGTCCAGCCACTGTAGGGCCCGATGATCTGTCTCCAATACAAAATGACGCCCTAGTAAATAATACTTAAGGGACCCTATTGCCCATTTCATAGCAAGACATTCCTTTTCTACCGTAGAATATCTTGTCTCCCGGTCCAACAACTTACGGCTCAAGAACAGTACTGGGTGTCTCTCTCCCTTCTCTTCCTGGAGAAGTACTGCTCCAATGCCAACCCCTGAAGCATCAGTCTGAATGAAAATGAATGGGCGAGCAAAGTCTGGGCTGGAGAGAACCTTCTCCCCAGTAATAGCCCTCTTCAGATCCTCAAACGCTCTGTCACACTCCTCTGTCCATTTTACCTTATTTGGCGCTGAAGCCTTAGTGAGGTCAGTTAACACTGCTGCTCTTTCAGCAAAGTGGGGGACGAACTTGCTATACCATCCTACCATTCCCAAGAATGATCGCACTCTCTTCTTAGTGGTGGGTACAGGGTAGGTCCGAATGGCATCCACTTTACCTACTCGTGGTCTAATGACCCCCTGACCAACCACATGTCCCAGGTACTCCACCTGCTGCTGTCCGAACGCACATTTGCGTGGGTTGATTGTCAGTTCTGCCTTCTTAATCAACTGAAGGACCTGCCTAAGGTGTACCAAATGTTCTTCCCAGGTCTGACTATAGATGACCACGTCATCCAAATAGGCAGCCGCAAAGTTTGATACCCTTCTTAAAACTTGGTCCATAAGCCGCTGAAAAGTTCCAGGTGCCCCCTGAAGGCCAAATGGCATGACCCTAAAATGGAAACTGCCATAAGGTGTTTTAAAGGCTGTAAGTTCCCTTGTTTCTGGTGCCAATGCCACCTGCCAATACCCCTTACATAGGTCCAAAGTAGAAATAAACCCAGCCCTGCCCACTTTCTCTAACAGTTCATCAATCCGGGGCATGGGGTATGACTCAAACTTAGACACTGAATTGAGATATCTAAAGTCAATACAGAATCTCAAAGAGCCGTCCTTTTTGGGTACCAGCACAATCGGGCTACACCACTCACTGGCTGACTCCTCAATCACTCCCAGCTGCAACATCAAATCAATTTCATGCTTCATTTTTGGTACCAATCGTTCCGGGATCCTATATGATTTTCTACGTGGAACAGCTTCCTCTTTCAAATGAACCTTATGATGTACCAATGTAGTGAAACCAGGTCTCTCTTGAAACAAATCTGGATCCAACAATGTCTCTAACTCTCTCCGCTGATCCACCTGCAAATGAGACAGTTGAAATGAACAAGGCTCTGACACATTTGTGGGAAAGGATTGTTCCTTCTCCTCATCCACTTCCGTCGCACAGATCAAGAGATGCTGTGTCTCCTGAAGAGCAGGTTGCTGCTGTTGATGGCCAGGCTGCTGAAACTCTTTCAATAAGTTAATATGGAAGGTCTGATATTTCACCTTCCTGTCAGGCATATATAGTTCATATGTCACTGAACTTAGTTTTTTAGAAATTTCATATGGCCCCTGCCATCGAGTCAACAGCTTACTGTCACACGAGGGCAGCAATAACAAAACTTGTTGTCCTGGGTGAAAAACCCTTTTTCTGGCCTTCTTGTCATACCAAGTTTTTTTTTTTGGCCTGCGCCGTCCTCATGTGCTCCTGAGCCAAAGCAGTCATTCGATCCAGTTTTTCCTCTCATTTTAATCACATAAGAGACCACATTGTCCTGATCACTCGGTGGACTCTCCCAGTGCTCCTTTAATAAGTCCAGTGGGCCCCTCACCTGACGGCCATAAAGCAGTTCAAAAGGTGAGAACCCTGTTGAAGCCTGGGGCACCTCCCGGTAAGCAAACAGTAAATAGGGTACCCATTGATCCCAATCTGAGCCCGTTTCAGAAACAAATTTCCGCAGCATATTTTTAAGAGTCTGATTGAATTGCTCCACTAGTCCATCAGTCTGAGGGTGATAAGGGGTAGTCTTAATGCCCTTAATCCCCAACAGCTTATACACTTGCTGCAACAGTTTTGACAAAAAATTTGTTCCGCAGTCTGTTAGAACTTCTCTGGGTATGCCTACCCTTGAAAACAACTGGATAAGGCAGTTGGCAACCTGCCTAGTCTTGATAGATTTCAGGGGAAAGGCTTCTGGGTACCGAGTAGCGTAGTCACAAATTACTAGAATGTATTTATTACCAGAGGAGCTTCTCTCTAGGGGGCCAACTACATCCATCCCTATTCTATCAAAAGGTGTTCCAATGATTGGTAATGGTTGCAGTTGGGCACGGGTTACTCCCCTAGATGATGTAATCTGACATACTGAGCATGTCGTGCAGAAGTCCTTTACCTGGGTATACATTCCCGGCCACACAAACCTTCTAGCAATTCTCTGCAGAGTTTTTTGAAATGCTAGATGACCTGCCCAAGGAATAACATGTCCCAGTTCCCTAATTTTTGGTGTGAGGTCCTGTGGCAAAGCTATGGCCATAACTTCACCTTGTTGCTGGTACAAAATGTTCTTTTTTATGACATACATGGCCTCAGCCAAACAATCCATTCTACCCTGTTTCACACCCTCAGTTTCCGAGACTTTATCAAACCAAGGTTTAAGTGTTGGGTCAGCCTTCTGCAATGTAGCTATGTCAGGAGGGATGTCAAACTCTACTGACTGGCTTAATTGTGGTGTTTCTTCACCCAGGTTCTTTACAGAAGCTAACACCTTATCTCTTCTCTTCTGAGCCTTGCATTTGGGTTGCTTAATAGGGCCTGCCTCTATCTCAGAATCATAGAATGGTAACTCCTGAAGAGTACTGGCAGCCCTCTGTGCTCTCTGTGCCCTGGTTGTCACTATACTACAATTTTTTACCACAGGTGTGTTTACTCTCTGCTCAACAGTGCCACCTGCCTGTCTCTCCTCCGTTTGTTCCTCTCTAACCTGTTGTATGATGTCCAACAAAGTTGGAACATCGTTGCCAAGAATAACGGGATACGGCAAATCAGGCACAAGAGCTACAGGAAGGAGATAAGTTTGACCCCCTACTGTTAAATAAACCTCAGCGGTCGGGTACAATTTCTTATCCCCATGGACACAACTGATATTTATTCCTGAGTCATTCCACAAATCCCTAGGGACCAAACTAGGTAGCACAACTGTTTGAAAACAACCAGAATCTAACAGGGCCTCTTCACACTGACCATTAAGCAACACTTTTGTTTTATAAACTCCATTATGCACTGAGGCTGAAAAAGTGGGTCTAGGAACTGAGCACAACAATGACGGTTTCTCATTCTTCCTGGCAGGGCATGAATATTGGGTGTGACCGATTTTATTGCACTGATAGCAGCGTATATCTTTACTTGCAGCACATGACTTTTTGCTATCATCAAATCTGCTGTTTGTAATGTGACTGGGCCTGGAATACAACCTATTTCGAGCTGGACCACCCCTTTCACCCTCATTAAACTCACTCCGTGTGGTGAAAGATCTGTCATGGCCAAGAGTAGTTCTCCTGCTCCCAGACCTGGCTGACAGAAAAACCTCCGCCAGACGAGCAGCGTCCTCTGCAGTCTTCGGGTCCCGCTCTTGTATCCAGACTCCCAGTTCCGGATTCACCATCCTTAGAAATTGTTCCAAAATCAATAATTCAGAAATGTCTTTTACTGATAAAGTCTCTGGTTTCACCCATTTATAAAACAAGTCTTTCAAACGTACACTACCGTTCAAAAGTTTGGGGTCACCCAGACAATTATTTTGTGTTTTCCATGAAAAGTCACACTTATTTACCACCATGAGTTGTAAAATGAATAGAAAATATAGTCAAGACATTGACAAGGTTAGAAATAATGATTTGTATTTGAAATAATAATTTTTTCCTTCAAACTTTGCTTTCGTCAAAGAATCCTCCATTTGCAGCAATTACAGCATTGCAGACCTAACATGATTGCACAAGGGTTTTCTAATCATCCATTAGCCTTCTGACGCAATGAGCAAACACATTGTACCATTAGAACACTGGAGTGATAGTTGCTGGAAATGGGCCTCTATACACCTATGTAGATATTGCACCAAAAACCAGACATTTGCAGCTATGATAGTCATTTACCACATTAGCAATGTATAGAGTGTATTTCTGATTAGTTTAAAGTTATCTTCATTGAAAAAAAGTGCTTTTCTTTCAAAAATAAGGAAATTTCTAAGTGACCCCAAACTTTTGAACGGTAGTGTACATATAGTTCCCGAGGGGTTTCGTCCTTATGAATGTCCAGGGACCGAAACCGCCTCCTATATGTGTCAGATGTGATTTCATATTTATTTAAGATAGCTTCTTTCACTTTCCCGTAATTGTCTGTGTCTATGATGTCCATCAGAACATATGCGCTCCGCGCTTTACCTGTGAGTAGAGGAGCCAGATGAATAGCCCACTCCTCTTTGCGCCAGCGGCAGACTGTAGCAATCCTCTCGAATGACGCTAGGTAGTGCTCGATGTCATCCTTGGGAGAGAGAGGGTTCAGCCTGGGCTCGTGATGCGTTCGTGGCCTCCCTGGCTGCACCTGCAGCAGCAAATCATCCTCTCGCTGTCATGCCGCGCCGCTCATCAGCGGCGCCACCTGCACACACACCTGCACATCAGCGGCGAGGAATATAAGCCGCCTCGCCCTGAGCTTCGGCCTGAAGCCATCAGAATCAGAATCAGAATCAGAATCAGGTTTATTGCCATTGTTCATGTAGTACACAAACTAGGAATTTGTCTCGGTACAATGCTGCAACATTAAACATGATAAGATAAGAGAAATAAACTATACATGTAATAAAGTGTAGGATAAGATTAAGTGATACTGGTCAACAGTTAAAATATATATTAGCCAGCAGCAGATACTGTGGAGAACTATAATGCAGGAAGAAAACAGTGATGATTGACATGAGTCTGGTTGAGCTGCTGTACATGGTGCACGAGAGTCACTTAGTGTTCAGCAGTCTAATGGCAGAGGGGAAGAAGCTGTTCATGTGACGGGAGGTTTTAGTCTGGATGGACCGAAGTCTTCTACCAGAGGGGAGGGGGGCAAACAGTACGTGACCAGGGTGTGAGGGATCGGCTATGATCCGGCCAGCACGCCTCCGGGTCCTGGAGATGTACAGATCCTGGAGAGATGGGAGCTTGCAGCCGATCACCTTCTCAGCAGTGCGCACGACGCGCTGCAGCCTTAGTCTGTCCCTGGCAGTGGCTCCTGCGTACCACACAGTTATGGAGGTGGTGAGGATGGACTCGATGATGGCTGTGTAGAACTGCACTAACATCTTGGTGGGTAGCTTGAGCTTCCTCAGCTGCCGCAGGAAGAACATCCTCTGCTGGGCTTTTTTGATGAGTGAGCTGATGGTCAGCTCCCATTTGAGGTCCCTGGTGATGGTAGTGCCTAGGAAGCGGAAGGAATCAGCAGTGGTGATGGGAGAGCCTGAGAGGGTGAGGGGGGGCAGAGGAGTAGTGACTTTCCTGAAGTCTACAATCATCTCCACTGTCTTCAGAGCGTTCAGCTGCAGGTTGTTATTGCTGCACCAGGACGCCAGCTGGGCCACCTCTCTCCTGTAGGCGGACTCGTCGCCGTTGGAGATGAGCCCGATGAGGGTGGTGTCGTCCGCAAACTTGATCAACTTGACAGACTGGTGGCTGGAGGTGCAGGAGTTGGTGTAAAGGGAGAAGATCAGGGTCCGCGAGTCACTGTAGGGGGCCTTGCGGATCTCGATCGGTTAAACTCACACACTCAATTAAAGCTGCCCATCCGTTTCTGCCACAACCCCATTGGGCACCTCACCCACGCACTGGTGGATTCGGGCGCAGAAGGCAGCTTCATTTCACAAAGCCTGGCAACCCGATTGGGCATCCGCTGCCAGGCGCTCAAAGACCCCTTCTCCCTGGTCAACCTCTCCCGTGCTTCCCTTGGGAGAGTCACGCACCAGACCGTCCCAGTCCCGGTGATCATCTCTGGTAACCACCGGGAGGAGATAACCTTTCTCATCCTGCCCAACTCTGTGTCGCCCGTCATCCTGGGGTATCCCTGGCTACGCCTCCACAACCCTGTCCTGGATTGGAAGTCAGCTGGGGTATCGGCATGGAGCACGTTCTGCATGGGCACCTGCCTTCAGTCCGCTGCCTGCTCTCCGTCCGCTTCTCCCCCCGCTACGGACGCTGCACCCCCGGACCTGTCCCTGGTGCCTCTGGAATTTCACGACCTGGGCATGGTATTCAGTAAGACCAAGGCCATGTCTCTCCCTCCTCATCGGCCCTATGACTGCGCCATCAACCTCCGCCAGGGGGCACCCTTACCTTCTGGTCGGCTCTACAGTCTGTCGGCACCGGAGAAGGAGACGATGAACGCCTACTTAAAAGAGTCACTGAGTGCTGGGATAATCCGCCCATCATCTTCACCCGTGGGTGCAGGGTTCTTCTTCGTTGGGAAAAAGGACGGATCCCTCCATCCTTGCATTGACTATCGGGCCCTAAATGACATCACGGAGAGGGATCGTTACACCCTGCCCCTCATGGACACCGCTTTCCACTCCCTCCAGGGGGCGACCTGGTTCACCAAGCTGGATCTACGCAGCGCATACCACCTCGTCCGGATCCGGGAGGGAGATGAGTGGAAGACAGCCTTCCGTACCCCGAACGGCCACTTCGAATACCTGGTAATGCCGTTTGGGTTGACCAACGCTCCTGCCGTCTTTCAGCGCCTCATCAACGACGTCCTCCGGGACTTCATCGGCCTCTTTGTGTTTGTCTACCTGGATGATATACTCATCTTCTCCAAGTCCAGGGACGAGCACCAGGTCCATGTGAGGCGGGTCCTCCAAAGGCTGCTGGAGAACCGGCTATACGTGAAGGCTGAGAAGTGCGAATTTTTTGCTAGAACAACCTCCTTCCTGGGATTCGTCATCGCTCACGACCAGGTGCGTCCAGACCCAGAGAAGGTGAAGGCGGTGGTAGAGTGGCCTACACCTGTGTCGAGGAAACAGGTGCAACAGTTCGTGGGATTCGCGAACTTCTACCGCCGCTTTGTTCCAAACTTCAGCACCATCGTCGGACCGCTGACCCGCCTCACGTCCCCTAAGGTCCCGTTCCGGTGGACCGAAGAGGCCGCAGCTGCTTTTCAGGCGCTGAAGGCGGAGTTCTCCTCCTCCCGGGTCCTTCGCCAGGTCGACCCCGCGCTGCAGTGCATCGTGGAGGTGGATGCCTCGGTCACAGGAGTGGGGGCGGTGCTATCCCAGCGGTCGCCTGACGACGGCACCAAAAGGCCCTGCGCCTTCTTCTCCCGGCGCTTGTCCCCGGCGGAGAGAAATTACGACGTGGGGGACAGAGAGCTCCTCGCCATCAAGCTCGCGCTGCAAGAGTGGCGTCACTGGCTAGAGGGGGCGGACCTGCCGTTCGTGGTCCTTACGGACCACAAGAACTTGGAATATCTTCGATCTGCCAAGCGCCTGAACGCCCGCCAGGCGCGCTGGTCCTTGTTCTTCGCCAGGTTCCAGTTCTCCATCACCTTCAGGCCTGGCTCTAAGAACGGCCTGCCCGACGCCCTCTCTAGGCAATTCGCCCCCGAGGAGTCGGAGGACGCGCTCCACTCCATCCTGCCCAGGTCGTGCGTCGTAGGAGCCATCTCCTGGGACATAGAGAGCAAGATCCGGAAGGCGCAGGAGGTGGAACATGACCCTGGCGGCGGACCAGAGAGAAGACTATTCGTGCCATCTGCGGTTCGAGGAGAGGTCATCCACTGGCTACACACCTCCAGGCTCACCTGTCACCCTGGCTCCTCCCGGATGATAGATCTCCTCCAGCGGTCCTTTTGGTGGCCGGGCCTGCGGAGGGATGCGGCCCGCCACGCCCGGGCTTGTCCAATTTGTGCCACCAATAAGTCAGGAAATGCCCCTCCAGCGGGTCTGCTCCAGCCCCTGCCCGTCCCTGGTCGCACATCGCCCTGGACTTCGTCACCGGACTCCCAGTTTCCAACTCCTACGACACCATCCTGACCATCGTGGATCGCTTCTCCAAGGCGGTGCACTTCATTCCCCTGCGAGGTCTCCCTACTGCCCTGGAGACGGCGGACCTCCTCATCCAACACGTGGTCAGGCTGCACGGGATTCCGGTGGACGTGGTCTCGGACCGGGGGCCCCAATTTTCCTCTGAGGTTTGGAAGTCGTTTTGTAACGCCATCGGAGCCAAGGTGAGCCTCTCCTCCGGCCATCACCCCCAATCCAACGGGCAGTGTGAGCGGATCAACCAGGAGCTGGAGGCTGCGCTCCGCTGTGTGACTGCATCCAAACCTACGTCCTGGAGTAACCATCTTGCCTGGGTTGAATACGCCCACAACACCGCTCGCTCTTCTGCTACAGGGATGTCCCCCTTCAAGGCGTCCCTGGGTTACGACCCCCCGCTGTTCCCGGCGCAGGAGAGTGAGGTAACTGTCCCGTCAGTTAGGGCGCATCTCAGGCAGTTCCGCTCCATCTGGGCATCTGTGCGTAATGCGCTTTTACGCACAGCGGAGCGCAACAGAACTGTGGCGGACCGGCACAGAAGACCTGCCCCGGCGTACAGAGTTGGGCAACGAGTCTACGTGTCGACCCAGGACATAACATTGAAAGGCGAGAGGAGGAAGCTGGCACAGCGCTTTGTGGGACCCTACCCCATCACCCCGATCATCAACCCGGTAGCTGTGCGTGTGGCTATTCCCCCCTCCCTCCGCATCCATCCCACCTTCCACGTGTCTAAGGTGAAGCTGGCAGTCTCCGACCCCCTTTGCCCTCCTCCTGCTGCGCAACCCGCGCCCCGGATGGTTGGTGGCCATCCGGCCTGGGCCGTCTCTTCCATCCTGGACTCCCGGCGCCGGGGTCGTGGGTTGCAGTACTTGGTGGACTGGGAGGGCTACGGGCCTGAACATCGACAGTGGGTGCCCCGGTTGTTTGTGTTAGACCCCTCGCTCGTCGCTGATTTCCACCGAGCGCACCCAGAGAAGCCATCACCAGGAGGCGCTGCTAGAGGGGGGAGTACTGTCACGCCGCGCCGCTCATCAGCGGCGCCACCTGCATGCGCACCTGCACATCATCAGCAGCGAGGAATATAAGCCGCCTCGCCCTGAGCTTCGGCCTGAAGCCGTCAGACTTCTCTACTCATCATCGTGAGTCAACCTTTCCTTCAGCACGACGCCTTCGGTAAGAAGCCCTTACCTCCTTTGTTTCCAGTCTGCTCCCCTGTGCACAGGTGGATTCCTCGGCGGCGGACAACGCCTCTCCCTCGCCATTCCTCGCTGCTGCACCGAGTCCTGCAGGTGGCTGTCTCCCGGGTCCCGTCCTTGTAGTGCCAGTCATCTGTCCCTTGCAAGTAAGCTCCTCTCTCGCTTATTCTCCTCCTGTGTTGGTGTGTGCCCGTCACCCTGTGTCTTTGTGCTCTTTCCCATAGGGTTGCCGGCTGTACGGTCTCCTGCCTCTGTGCCCGAAGCAGACGCCGCCACCAATACATTTACATCCCACAGACACACATCCATTCACCCCTGTTGCTAATAAACTATTTGAACTTCTCTGAGCCTGTGTGTGTGTGTCTCCTGAACCGTGCGTTATGTCACTCGCGGGCCGACCCGACTGGCCGTTACCCTAGGATCCTCCCTCGAAGTGCCCTCATCACCACTACGCTCAGCCCGGCTCCCATAGTCCCCTCTCAATTCCGCCGCCTGCGACTCAATGTGTGGGACCATCAGGTGGTAAACCTTTCCTCATAACCTTCGAGATGTGAAGAGAGATTTGTCTCAGTTCCTTGACTCTTGCTTATCCAACCTCTACCCCTTGCTCTCCATGTTAAAGCTACATGTGGGCTTTCAACCCACATTTTAAACCCGCATTTTAAAAGTTGGGGGGAGCTTCTCCTTCCACTTGAGGAGTATCAGTCGTCTGGCTATAAAAGTACCAAAGGCTATTGCATTCTCTGTCTGATGGTTAAAAAGAACATCTTGTTGGGTTAGTCCAAATATTGCAGTAAGGGCACATGGTTGTAAGGTGCAAAGCAGTTTTCACCTTGAAAAAGGCGCTGAGGCTAGGAGCTGAGCTAACCGCTATCTAGCCTCAGAGCTAACGCTACAGTTAGTTGTAGCTAACACCGACACAAAGGAGCGGCTCTGCCCCCAGTTTGTCTCACTGACCCGACATCGGCCCGGTAGATGACGGCTGAGCCTCCCGCACAGATTCTTAGAGTCTTGTGATTGGGGCTCGGCGGAGGAGCTAACCAAGGCCCCAGCTGGATAGGAGCCGGATCAGAGTTCAACTACAACGGCAGTAGACGGTGGAGCTAACTGAGGCCCCAGCTGGATCGGAGCTCAAGCGGAGCTCAACTCAGAATCAGAATCAGAATCAGGTTTATTGCCATTGTTCATGTAGTACACAAACTAGGAATTTGTCTCGGTACAATGCTGCAACATTAAACATGATAAGATAAGAGAAATAAACTATACATGTAATAAAGTGTAGGATAAGATTAAGTGATACTGGTCAACAGTTAAAATATATATTAGCCAGCAGCAGATACTGTGGAGAACTATATAGTGCAGTCGGTAATGCAGGAAGAAAACAGTGATGATTGACATGAGTCTGGTTGAGCTGCTGTACATGGTGCACGAGAGTCACTTAGTGTTCAGCAGTCTAATGGCAGAGGGGAAGAAGCTGTTCATGTGACGGGAGGTTTTAGTCTGGATGGACCGAAGTCTTCTACCAGAGGGGAGGGGGGCAAACAGTACGTGACCAGGGTGTGAGGGATCGGCTATGATCCGGCCAGCACGCCTCCGGGTCCTGGAGATGTACAGATCCTGGAGAGATGGGAGCTTGCAGCCGATCACCTTCTCAGCAGTGCGCACGACGCGCTGCAGCCTTAGTCTGTCCCTGGCAGTGGCTCCTGCGTACCACACGGTTATGGAGGTGGTGAGGATGGACTCGATGATGGCTGTGTAGAACTGCACTAACATCTTGGTGGGTAGCTTGAGCTTCCTCAGCTGCCGCAGGAAGAACATCCTCTGCTGGGCTTTTTTGATGAGTGAGCTGATGGTCAGCTCCCATTTGAGGTCCCTGGTGATGGTAGTGCCTAGGAAGCGGAAGGAATCAGCAGTGGTGATGGGAGAGCCTGAGAGGGTGAGGGGGGGCAGAGGAGTAGTGACTTTCCTGAAGTCTACAATCATCTCCACTGTCTTCAGAGCGTTCAGCTGCAGGTTGTTATTGCTGCACCAGGACGCCAGCTGGGCCACCTCTCTCCTGTAGGCGGACTCGTCGCCGTTGGAGATGAGCCCGATGAGGGTGGTGTCGTCCGCAAACTTGATCAACTTGACAGACTGGTGGCTGGAGGTGCAGGAGTTGGTGTAAAGGGAGAAGAGTAGGGGGGAAAGTACACAGCCCTGGGGTGATTCGGTGCTGATGCTAGTATAGTCTGAGACAGTCTTTCCCAGCCGCACATGCTGCCTCCGGTCCGTCAGGAAGTCGATGATCCACCTGCAGAGGGAGTCAGGCACGTTGAGCAGGGACAGCTTGTCCCGGAGCAGAGCGGGGCGGATGGTGTTGAATGCGGAGCTGAAGTCCACAAACAGGATCCTGGCGTAGGTTCCTGGGGAGTCCAGGTGCTGCAGGATGGAGTGGAGGGCCAGGTTGACTGCATCGTCTACAGACCTGTTGGCTCGGTAGGCAAACTGCAGCGGGTCCAGGAGAGGGGTGGTGATGGACTTGAGGTGGGACAGGACCAGGCGCTCAAAGGACTTCATGACTACAGAGGTGAGCGCTACAGGTCTGTAGTCATTAAGTCCAGTGATCCGTGGCTTCTTGGGGACAGGGATGATGGTGGAGGATTTGAGGCAGGATGGCACGTGGCATAGCTTAAGGGAGGTGTTAAAAATGTCTGTGAATACAGGAGCCAGCTGTTTCGCACAGAGTCTCAGGGTGGAGGGAGACACGCCGTCTGGGCCGGGGGCCTTGCGCGGGTTCAGTCTGGAGAACTGTTTGAGCACATCCTGCTCACTGATGATAAGGGGAGGGGGGGAGGAGGGGGGGGGGTGCCTTAAATGAAGTAGGGAATGTGGAGGCTGTGGAGCTGGAGGGAGGGGGGGAGTTGGACACAGATGACGAGGTGTCAAAACGGGCATAGTGTTGGGACAGTCTCTGACAAAGGGCTTTGTCATCCTGACCTTTAGGAGCCTGAGGCCGATAGTTGGTGATCTGCCTCAGTCCTCTCCACACGGAAGCCGAATCATTAGCAGTGAACTGCTGCTGGAGTCTCTCTGAGTACACAGATTTAGCCCTCTTCAGCTCTCTGTTAAACCGGTATTTAACCTCCCTGTAGCAGTCCCTGTCTCCACTTTTCAGCGCTGCTTCCTTCTCCTTCCTGATCTGTCTGAGCTTAGCTGTGAACCAGGGTTTGTCATTAGAGTAACTCACCCTGGTGCGTGATGGAAGAATGTTCTCTTCACAAAAGTGGATATATGAGTTCACAGTGTCCGTGTACTCATCCAGATCATGCGTGGCTCCTTTAAGCATGCCCCAGTCAGATATTTCCATGCACGTTTCCAGCTTCTCCTCAGCATCACTGGTCCGTATCTTCGTAGTGCTCACAACAGGTTTAGTGAGCTTCAATCTCTGTCTGTATGTGGGAATGAGGTGAACCATCACGTGATCAGATAATCCCAGCGCAGCGCGAGGGACAGCGCGATATGCGTCTTTCACTGTGGTGTAACAGTGATCCAGTGTGTTTAATCCTCTGGTGGGGCATTTAATAAACTGTTTGTAGCGGGGGAGATCGTGGCTCAGATTGCACTGATTAAAGTCGCCAGCCACAATAATCAGCGAGTCTGGAAAACTCCGCTCTGTGTGTTGAATGTGATCCGCGAGCACGCGCTGAGCTTCGCGCGTGTCCGCGTTGGGAGGGGCGTACACAGCGATCATTATAAAAGAAGCAAACTCCCGCGGGGAATAGAAGGGCTTGCAATTGATAACAAGAAATTCCAAGGCAGGAGAACAGTGTTTGGAAATTACCGTTACATCAGAGCACCAGATGCAGTTGATGTAGAAGCAGACTCCGCCTCCTGTGGTCTTGCCGGAAAGCTCTGTGTCACGATCAGCACGGAAGAGCTGGAAGCCGTCGAGGCGCAGCGCGCTGTCCGGTATATTTTCCCGGAGCCAGGTCTCAGTAAAGCAGAGGACAGCTGAGGAGGCGAGGTCCTTAAAACGCATCAGCAGTCTCAGTTCATCCACCTTGTTAGAGAGAGAGTTGGTATTGGACAGAAATATGCCAGGCAGCGCCGTTCGCGAGCCTCTCCTGCGAAGTCGCACGAGAGCGCCCGCTCGTCTTCCTCTCTTCCGCCGTCTCACTTTCCGAGCCAAACAATAAACCAGATCGGCGGCAGGGGCTAGAAAAACTGGGAGGAGGTCCGTGGGGGTGAAAGTCCTGATATTTAAAAGTTCTTCACGGGTATAAGTGCAAGCAGACACACAATTGACAAACAAAAACAAACAAAGAGCGCAGCGAAGCACCATGTCGACCGCTGTGGGCGCCATCTTACTACTACAACTTACAAACTACAGCAGCAGTGGGCGGCGGGGCTCGGCGGAGGAGCTAACCGAGACCCCAGCTGGACAGGAGCTGGATCGGAGCTCAACTACAGTGGCGGTAGGCGGCGGAGAACAGCGGAGGAGCGGAGGAGCTAACCGAGGCCCCAGCTGGATCGGAACTCAACTACAGCGGCGGTAAGCGGTGGGGCTAACAACGGAGGGGGTAGCTGAGGCCCCAGCCGGATCCGAGGTCAGCTGGACCAGATACCGGCAACACCAGCAGAAATAATCCTGCTATCATCAGGTCAGTAAAAAATGCCACCAAAGAAAGAGGAAATGGAAGAGATTAAAAAATCTCTGAACTTTATGTCAGAAGAACTTACCAAAGTGGCCAGTCAGCAGTCCAAATTATTAGGGCTAATGGAGGAAGTCTGAGAGCTAAAATGATCAATTAAGGAAAAAGACAAAAAAATTGCAGATTTGGAGCGACGCATTGAGGATCTTGAACAATATACCCGTATAGATGATTTAATTATTAGTGGACTAGACATTAAATATCAATCATATGCTCATGCTACAGCAGGAATGAGAGGTGAGGAGACTCCCCCAAGTGAATCAGTCTCCTTGGAAAGCCAGGTGCTTTAGTTCCTTGAAAGCAGAAACATAAAGGTTGATGAAAATGCAATTTCAGCCTGCCATACTCTACCCAGAAAGGATAATAAAACAAAGAAATCAATTGTGATGCGCTTTGTGAACAGAAGGGTAAAAAATGACATACTGAGGCAGACCAGAAAGCTGTGGGGAACAGAAGCTTACCTAAATGAACATTTAACAAAGACTAATGCTGAAATAGCACGGCAAGCACGGATGTTGAAAAGACAAAACAAGATACAGGCAACATGGACAAGAAACTGTAGAGTTTGGGTTAAACTAAATGGAACACCTGAAGAAGCAAAGGCCATAATAATTAGAGATCTCACTGACTTAAATACAGTAAATATAGATGAACACTGATTAGGAACTTAGACTACGATAATCCATATCCACACACATGGCAGAAACAGTCCTTTTGTGACATAACATGATAATGTACTTAAAAAAAACAAACAAAAAAACTCATGACTGGCTTTAGTAGACATCAATCATCCCCAATTGGAGGAAGTCATTTGACACAGAGAGAGGAAATTCAGACTGTGAAAATATCTCATTATACTGAACACAAACTACAAGAGATAGACAATGATATTGATCCTGACAACCACTTCTTCAATAATATTCATAATCACTGTGAATATTACACTGAAAAGCAATTTGAAAAGTCAAGTGCAAGTAGATGGTAAACTATCAATAATACACTTTAACAGCAGAAGTCTTAACAAAAACTTTCCACAGATTCAGGACTATTTAAAACAGCTAGATAGAAAATTTACAGCTATCACAGTCTCTGAAACTTGGCTCAATGAAGAGCAGGCTTCTTTGATGGCAATAGAGGGATATCAGATGTTTCATATTAACAAATCTCAAAAAATGGGTGGTGGTGTTGCACTGTATAGTGATGAACTGTATAGGTGTAAAATTGTAAATGGAATGTCCTTTGCACTACCAGGGATTCTGGAATGTGTTACTGTTGAGATTGACCAAGATAAAACAAAAAAATCTAATTATAAGCTGTATACATAGAATGCTGGGAACTTGCATTGAGACATTCAGAGATAAGTTAGTCGAGATGTACAATAATGTAACTAATAAGAAAATGGTTGTAATCTGTGGAGACTTCAATATTGATTTACTAAATCCGTTTCAACAAAATGTAATTACAGAGTTCATGAATTCTATGTACAGTATGAGTCTATATCCTACAATAACACATCCCAATAGAATCACAGTCCACACTGCTACACTTATTGACAACCTGTTTGTTAATATTATTGATAAGAAAATAGAAAGTGGATTATTGATAAATGACATAAGTGATCATCTGCCAGTCTTTGCCACATGGGGGCCAATACAGAAAAAACTTTAAAATCTTTCTGATACAAATCACAACAAATCACAAAATGCAATCAGTTCTTTTAAAAAAGACCTGCTGAAACAAGACTGGACAAAAGTCTATGTATCAGATGTAAATGAAGCCTACAATACATTCATGAACATTGTAACCGCTCTTTATGAAAAAAATTGTCCATTAGTAAAGAAAAAGCTTAAACAGAAATTTGTCGACAAGCCATGGTTAACCAAGGGATTACAAAAAGCGTGTAAAAAGAAAAATTCACTATATAAAGTCTTTCTAAAGAAAAGAACAAAAGAAGCAGAGCAGCGGTATAAAACATACAAAATAAATTAATATATATATATAATGAGACGTAGTAAAAGAGACTATTACAGTAAAGAACTGGAGAAAAACAGAGATAACACTAAAAACACATGGACAACACTTAACAATATTCTTGGAAATGAAAACAGAAATACAAGCTACCCAACCAATCTTTCAAAAAAAAAAAAACAAACAAAAAAATGACTCAGCGTGTGAAAGCAGTCTCACCTGCAGATGAATTTAATACATTTTTTGTTAACATTGGTCCTAATTTGGCACAAGAAATACCCATAACGGAACCTACAGGTGATACAATAAGCAAAAACATTGCTATAAAAGACTCCATCTTCATAAAGAACACAGATGAGAGAGAGGTCATTGAAATTGTTAAATCGTTTAAAAGTAAAACATCTGCGGATTGTGATGGTATTGACATGCTTTTAGTCAAAACAATCACTGAATGCTTAGTGAAGCCACTGACGCATATCTGTAATCTGTCTCTCCAAACAGATATATTTCCCAATGCAATGAAAATAGCCAAAGTAATTCCGATATACAAGACGGGTGAAAGAGGGGAATTTTCAACTTATAGGCCTATTTCGCTATTGCCGCAATTTTCTAAGATACTCAAACAAATATTCTGTGAGAGAACTGACAACTTTATAATGAAGAATAATTTATTGTGTGAGCAACAATATGGGTTCAGACACAAGAGGACAACTGCATTTACTCAAATGGAATTTATAGAAAAAATATCAACTGCTGTAGAAAATAGAGTATTCAGATGGGGTATTCCTGGATCTTAAAAAAGCATTTGATACAGTGGATCATAAATTATTGTCAAAGAAACTACAAAATTATGGTATTGGGGGTAGCACTGTCCTGGTTATGTAGTTACTTAAAGAACAGATATCACTCTGTATGTGTTGGTAGCAAAAACTCACAGTTACTGAAGGTTACTTGCGGAGTCCCACAGGGTTCAGTTTTGGGGCCATTGTTATTCAGTATGTATATAAATGATATATGTAAAGTTTCAGAAAAAATGGATTTAATACTGTTTGCAGATGACACTAATTTATTATGCAGTGGAAGCAATTTGGAACAACTTTTAGATATACTCGGAAAGGAATTAGGAAAGCTCAAACTGTGGTTTGATTCAAACAAATTAACGCTCAATTTAAGTAAGACAAAATTTATAATTTTTAACAACTATCACAACAACTCAGTATCTAAACTCAGTGTAAATGGTGTAGAGATTGAAAGGGTATCCAAAATTAAATTCCTTGGAGTAATAATTGATAATAAACTGTGTTGGAAGTCACATATTAATTATATTAAAGGTAAAATATCCAAATCAATCGCAATACTACACAGAGTGAAATATTTGCTGAATCAACCCACACTATATACTTTGTATCATTCATTAATACTCTCATACATGACATATTGTACTGAAGTATGGGGAAATACATATAAAACAAACATATATCCACTCTTTATGTTTCAGAAGAGCGCTATTAGAATAATAAAGAAAGCTGCTTACAGGGAACCAACAAACCCACTTTTTCTTAAATTAAAAGCTCTCAAGTTGAAAGATCTGGTTGATTTTAAAACTGCAGTAATGATGTTTAAAGCGAAGAATCTATCACTGCCCGCAAATATCCAAAAGTTGTTCCAAATAAGGGAGAAACAATATCATTTCAGAGGAACATATATATTTCAAAAACCTTCAGTGAGAACTACCACCAAGCAACACTCTGTCTCAGTGCAAGGAGTCAGACTGTGGAACGTTTTTGGACCTGAATTAAAATCATGTACAACGCTTGGACAATTTAAACAAAAACTAAAGGAAGAAATACTCCAAACATATACAGTATACAAAACGATACGTAAAATCACATAAGGATTATCATAACCAGTCTGTGTTGTGCTGTTGCTTAGTTTTTTGTCACGTTTTGTCTTGGCTTTGTTCTGATTTGTAATCACTTTTATTTTATTTTCCTTTTGAATTCTTGGATAGAACATGGGTGGGCAATATAAGCTGCAGCTTCAGTCATCACCCATTTCGGATAACTTATGTTGAATTGTATAATCCGAGGAGTTACTGTTTAATTTGACCTTGTTGGATTTTTTTGTTCCCTTTGTTATATTATTTTGTTCCTTTCTTTTTAATCTTTTTTAATCTAATCTATCCGAAAAAAAAAAATAAAGATTCAAAGTTTCACATGTCATCCTGTCTGCTGTCAAGCTCCTCTCAGCTCTGGTGCGCTCACTCAGCAACCTGCCCCGCTCTTGACTGCCATTCTCTCTTTGTGGACATCCTTACTTTGAGTTATTCTCCTGGAACCCTCCCACTTAAGAACGTTGATCAATTTCCAAAATCCACTGGCCTCTTGCCTCAGGATCTGTCCACTCCTTGTAAACATCTCTGTGGATCCTCATCACGTGGACTCTTCATGCATTGAACACTCTTCACCTGGTTTCCCAAAACCTCAGGAAACCCCAAGTAAGGACTTAAAATACTTGTGTATCCCCTTTAAAAAACTCTTACCCCAGGAACCTCCGTGGCCCGCAACCTACGGTCTGAAAACCCTCACCTGTTTCTTGTCGCTAATCCTTATCAGCTGGACTCGGCAGCTCACAAGTAAGAGCTTTACCCTGCAAAATATTAAATCCATACTTACTGTATGCTCATGTTTCTCCAGTCACTCACCTCTCTTCTTTCTGTCCCCCCTATTCTCCGCTCAGTGGGTTCATCTACTTTGTTGAAATACTGTACCATAAAATTATCTTTTGCCTCAGTCCTCATTTAATGTGGTTGCATTGGGTCCTCTCCTAGCTCTAACATGACATTGACATGGTTCAGGTGACCAACAGACAGACACGACTCAGGATTAACACAATTAACGTTCTTTATTTGTTAACGTGAGTGCGTGGATGCGTGAGTGCGGTTATGAGGTGTAATGTAGTGTTGTGCAATCCGTGTATTCCCGCTGGGCCGGCAGAGCACCGTACAGACTGGCAACCCTGAAACAGAGACAAGGGCCGTTAGCAACAGTACACCTATGCAGCACGTTTGATGTTACTGGGCTTACTGTCAATAGATGTAGACGAGTCTTCAGGTCGCACCGAAGCAGCAGCCAGGGAGACAGTGTTTGCGGGTTAACTAGCAGGAAAGGGATAAGCCCGCCGCCTGGAGGGAGAAGGAGGTCCGCCGTGGCGGGCTCTGCCTGTGCATAGGGGAAACGGACAGGTTAGAAGCTATTGAGCTTACTTGGTTGTTGGTCCGGGCGTAATAGATCCGGACGTCGTTCTGCTGGGCTTGGAAGCCGGAGGCAGGAGAATTCAGTGCAGGGAAGCACAGAGGCAGATAGTGGCGTGATTCACCAAAGGAATCAGACGACTCCACGTCCAGCACTGGTCCTGATGGGAATAAATAGGCCGCAGGCAATAACCGGCAGGTGCACACACAGGTGCCGTGATTGGTGGCCATGACAGTACTCCCCCCCTACGGCACGCCTCTCGGTGTGCGTTCCAGCCTACCCGGGTGCATCCGATGGAAGTCCCTGATGAGTTGCTTGTCGAGCACGAGGGCGGGACGCACCCAGGACCTCCACTCCGGTCCGTAGCCCTCCCAGTCCACCAGATACTGCAAGCCACGCCCCCGGCAGCGGACATCTAGGATGGACGTGACGGGCCACGCCGGGTTGCCGTTGATCACCCTTGGTGGAGGTGGAGACCTGGGAGGGGGACACAACGGGCTGGAGGAGACAGGCTTAATCTGAGAGACATGGAAAGTTCGACAGATGCGGAGGGAGGGGGGAGAGTTAGACGCACAGACACTGGGTTAATAATACGACATATAGGGTATGGGCCTATGAACCGCTGGGCGGTCTTCTTACGCTCTGCCTTCAGGTTGATGTTCTTGGTAGAGAGCCATACCTGCTGACCCACCTGATAAGTCGGGCCCGGAACCCTGTGCCGATTCGCCACCGCAGTGTTGCGCTCTGCCGTCCGTTGCAGTGCCTTCCTGGCTGCCTTCCAAATCCGCCGACAGCGTCTTAGATGGGCCTGAACTGATGGGATGGCAATGTCCCCCTCCTCTTCGGGAAACAGCGGGGGGTTGTAACTCAACAACGCCTCGAAGGGGGACATTCCGGTGGCAGTGGACACCGCTGTGTTGTGAGCATATTTGATCCAAGGGAGGTGTGTGCTCCATGATGAAGGATTGGCGGCAGTGACACACCGCAGCGCTGCATCCACCTCCTGGTTGGCTCGTTCACATTGCCCGTTGGATTGCGGGTGATAGCTGGAGGACAAGCTCGCCGTAGCCCCTAAAGCGGTGCAAAAGGCCTTCCAAACTCCGGAGATAAACTGGGGCCCTCGGTCCGACACTATGTCCTGAGGGATGCCATGCAGCCAAATAACATGCTGAACCAGCAGATCAGCTGTCTCCTTGGCAGACGGCAACCCCCGCAGAGAGATGAAATGAGCCGCCTTAGAAAATCTGTCCACCAGCGTGAAGATGGTGGTGAAGTTGTTGGACGTGGGGAGGCCTGTGACAAAATCCAACGCCACGTGGGACCATGGTCTACCCGGGATAGGGAGGGGGTGGAGCAGCCCGGCCGGCGGCGATGAAGATGTCTTCCCCGTAGCACACTCCAGACAGGCGCGGATGCATTCTCCCATGTCCTTCTGGAGGGATGGCCACCAAAATGACCTTTGTAGGAGCGCCACCATGCGCGCCCTACCAGAATGGCAGGTGAATTTGTAGGTATGCCCCCACTGGATGACCTGCCCTCAGACCGCTGTGGGAACAAATAATTTGCCCGCTGGACCCCCCCCCCCCCGGGTCACCATCCTCAGACTGCGCCCTTATAACCTTATCCCGGATACCCCAAGCGAGGGTGCCCATGACACATGCTGGAGGGAGGATGGGGTGCTTGGCCTTCTCTGCTGTCTCCGGGGCGAACTGACGGGACAGGGCGTTGGGCTTGGTGTTCTTTGACCCAGGGCGGTAGGTGATGGTAAAGTCGAACCATCCAAAAAACAGTGACCAACGGGCCTGTCGGCCATTCAGCCTCTTGGCAGTCCAAAGGTACTCCAGGTTCTTGTGTTCAGTCCAGACAATGAATGGCTGCGATGCTCCTTCCAACCAATGCCTCCACTCCTCCAAGGCCAGTTTTACTGCCAACAGCTCCCTATCCCCGATGTCGTAATTTCGTTCAGCTGGGGACAGGCGGCGGGAGAAGTAGGCGCAGGGGCGGATCTTACTATCTGCCGGAGAGCGCTGGGACAGCACAGCCCCTACCCCAGAATCCGAGGCGTCCACCTCCACCAGGCACTGAAGGGTGGGATCCACCTGCGTTAGGATAGGTGAAGATGAAAATCTAACCTTCAATTCTGAGAACGCAGCGTCCGCTTCTTCCGTCCAGCGAAAGGGAACCTTGGTGGTGGTCAAGTTGGTGAGGGGGAGGGCGATGCAGCTGTAGTCCTTAATGAACTGGCGGTAGAAGTCCGCGAAGCCCAAAAACTGCAGCAGCTGTTTCCTCGATGCGGGGATGGGCCAGTCCACCACCGCCTTAACCTTTACTGGGTCCGGGATGATCTCCTTTGGGGCAATAATAAAGCCGTTGAAAGAGGTCCTGGAGACGTGGAACTCACATTTCTCTGCCTTGACGTAGAGTTTGTTCTCCAGCAGTCACTGCAGGACTCGCCTGACGTGCACGCGATGCTCCTCCACGGACTGGGAAAAGATTAAAATGTCGTCAAGGTAAACAAACACAAAGGTGCCCAGAAAATCTCTCAAAACATCATTAATAAGACGTTGGAAGACGGCCGGCGCATTGGTCAGCCCAAACGGCATGACCAGGTATTCAAAGTGCCCACCAGGGGTCCTAAAGGCTGTCTTCCACTCATCCCCCTCACGTATCCGCACCAGGTGATAGGCATTGCACAGATCTAATTTGGTAAAGCAGCAAGCCCCCCGGAGGGAATCAAATGCAGAGTTAAGGAGGGAGAGAGTATACTTATCCTTGATAGTGATGTTGTTATGTTCTCTGAAGTCAATGCAGGGCCTGAGGGAGCCGTCCTTCTTCCCCACGAAGAAAAACCCCGTCCCCACCGCCAAAGATGAAGGTCTAATGATACCTGAACTGAGGGACTCCTTAATATATGAGTCCATGGCCGCGCACTCCGGAACAGACAGGTTGTAAAGTCTGCTAGATGGCAGAGGAGCGCCGGCCCGCAGATTAATGGCGCAATCATACGGTTGGTGAGGGGGGAGGGAAAGGGCTTGGGATTTACTAAAGACGGCTCCAAGGTCATGGTACTCCGGAGGCACTTTTGACAGATCCGGGGGAGGAGAGGCAGGGACATCCAGAGGTGTGGCAGGCGAGCATGCAGCCGACTGCAGACAGACACTCAGGCAGAAAGGGCTCCATGACACGATATTTCCCAAATGCCAGTCAATGGTAGGGTTGTGCAGATGCAGCCAAGGGTATCTCAGAATGACCAGGGATGATAACACCGGTAGGACAAATAGATTTAGCTCCTCCCGATGATTGCCCGAAATGATGACTGGCACCGAGGCGACCCGATGAGTGACAGTAGCCAACGCTGCCTTAGACAGGGCAATAATTTGAAGGGGAGCTTTCAACAGCTGCATAGGTAGACCCAGACGGGTTGCCAGACTCCTAGAAATGAAGCTCTGCTCAGCCCCTGAGTCAATGAGTGCATGTGTATTATGTTCTTTGTGACCGAAGCAAAACTGAATAGGAATGAGAAAGCAGGTGAGGGGATTGCTATCTTTTACGTCCATGAGCCCCCCTACTTTGATGCACGGACTCCCCCTTTTGGCCGCCTGGGACCAGAATTCAGGTCATGCTCCTCGCTCCCGCAATAGACACACAACCCCAATTCACAGCGGCGCTGTCTCTCCTCAGCAGAAAATTTTGACCCTTCCACTATCATAGGTTCTTGGTCCTCAGAGAGGTCAGTAGACGGGAGGGCCAGTAGGGGGGGCTGGAGAGCTTGGCGTGCCCTATTCTCCGTACAGCCGGAAGTCTTACGTTCCGCTGCTCGTTCCCTCAAAAGGTTGCCAAGGCTAATGGCCAGAGAGATACACTCATGCAGCGTGGAGGGTTTCTCCAGGCAGGCCAGCTCGTCCTGCAGACTAGGGCTCAAACTCCTCAGGAATATACTACTCAAGGAGGTGTCTTCCCACCCGACCTCCGTAGTTATGACCCGGAAGTCAACAGCGTAATCGGCGACTGCCCTCGACCCCTGCCGAAGGTTTAACAGGCGAGAGGTAAGAACATCTTCCTGGTTCGAGTGACTAAACACTTCCTGGAATTCCTGTGTGAATTGAACATATGTCATGGAAGCATAATCAGCCCTAGCCATAACCGCGTAAGCCCATGCTAAAGCCCGCCCCTCTAACAGATTGATCATATAGCCAATGTGGCTCTGGTCAGTGGGAAAATCCCCAGGAACCCGTTGGAACACAATTTCACACTGCATGAGAAACCACCTGGCTTCTCCCAATACCCCTTTAAACCGGGTGGGAGTAGGGACGGGAGTGAACAGACTAGCGGAACCTGTAGAGAGAGGGCTAGTCGAAGAGCTAGTGGTGGAGCTAGTGGTAGAACTAGCGGGAGCTGAGGAGCTAGCTGGTGCTGTGGAAAAACCCTGTGGGTTAGTTAAACGATCTAACCTTTCGGTGATGCGAGTTAGCTGGGTTAGCATCACTTGTTGCTGGTACGCTAATTGGTCTACCCGAGCCTCGAGATGGTTAATACGGCGCACGAGTGCGCTGTCTGCCGGGTCACTTTGGCGGAGTCGTACTGACATGGTTCAGGTGACCAACAGACAGACACGACTCAGGATTAACACAATTAACGTTCTTTATTTGTTAACGTGAGTGCGTGGATGCGTGAGTGCAGTTATGAGGTGTAATGTAGTGTTGTGCAATCCGTGTATTCCCGCTGGGCCGGCAGAGCACCGTACAGACTGGCAACCCTGAAACAGAGACAAGGGCCGTTAGCAACAGTACACCTATGCAGCACGTTTGATGTTACTGGGCTTACTGTCAACAGATGTAGACGAGTCTTCAGGTCGCACCGAAGCAGCAGCCAGGGAGACAGTGTCTGCGGGTTAACTAGCAGGAAAGGGATAAGTCCGCCGCCTGGAGGGAGAAGGAGGTCCGCCGTGGCGGGCTCCGCCTGTGCACAGGGGAAACGGACAGGTTAGAAGCTATTGAGCTTACTTGGTTGTTGGTCCGGGGGTAATAGACCCGGACGTCGTTCTGCTGGGCTTGGAAGCCGGAGGCAGGAGAATTCAGTGCAGGGAAGCACAGAGGCAGATAGTGGCGTGATTCACCAAAGGAATCAGACGACTCCGCGCCCAGCACTGGTCCTGATGGGAATAAATAGGCCACAGGCAATAACCGGCAGGTGCGCACACAGGTGCCGTGATTGGCGGCCATGACAGACACTAGTTTTCTCCATTAAATTTGTATTAACTTCTGATTGAGCACATGTAATATTTGCTATGAAATATGGTCTTTTATAAACAAAGTCTCTCTATGTTACAAATAACTAACATATACAAGTGAATATATTGCTTTATGAACTTTAAAATGCAAATGGCACCAGGGTAACTGTGGTGATGGGTGTTTGAATTATTTGGGCTCTGATTCTATACCTCTTCGATAATGATGCTCAGTAACACAGTATACCTGGACTCTTCCACTATGAAGCCATGTTGTTGTGATAAATGCAATATTCATTTTAGCATTGCATTGCTGAAATATGCAAGGTCTTTCCTGAAAAAGACATCATCTGGATGAGAGAACTGTTGCTCTAAAACCTGTATACCTTTCAGCATTGATGGTGCCTTTCCAGATGTGCACGTTGCCAGTTTCATTAGCACTAATGTACCCCCATACTATCAGAGATGCAGGCTTTTGAACTGGGAGCCAATAACAAGTCAGGGTTCACCTCCTCAACATAATATATTGAAGTGTGATTGCATTTCTTTCCTTCCTCTCAGATGAACTCCCTGTTTCCTCCTAACACCCTCCGGGTCCTGCTGCTCCTCTTCGTCCCTGCAGTGCTCACAGCAAAGTGTCCAAAAGAGTGCATCTGTGACCAGATCCAGCTCACTGTGACCTGTGTCAATAAGAACCTGACTCAAGTTCCTCCTACTGTTGATGAGGTTTCTGACATTCACATACACTATAGTGACCCCATGTGTAACCTCTGAGCTTAACTTTTAAACAATAATGCTCATTGTTTTTTTAAAACCATTTTTATGATACATGTTCATTTGCAGATTACAGTGAAACTGGATCTGAGAGGAAATGACATGCAGAAACTTCCCACTGGGGCTTTCAAACATACTCCTTACTTGACTCATCTGTCGCTGCAGCGTTCTAACATTCACATTGTGAAGGAGGGTGCTTTCCGTGGCCTTGGCCGCCTGGTCTTCCTCAACCTGGCCAGCAACAACATTGAGATCCTCTACCAGGTGATTGCAATTATGCACAACATATACTGTAGAGGTATCAGGATGTTCCGCATTGTTAAATTTATTCTTAGATTTTTAAAGTCACGATTTGATTTGATTCTCGATTTTTGCATGGATAGCTAAACTAATTGTCACTTTTATGCCACGATAACTCATTTGATTTTTTTAAATTCTTATTTCAAAAGATGATCTTCATAGTGTCAACAGTGATATAATCTCCATTTTTTCAACTTACCACACTAAGGTCTTGTCAAATTTCAAAAATGTATTAACAATGTAGTGCAACAACAGCAACAATACCTTGTTTTAGTTGTGAACTGGAAACTTCCTCCAAACAAAAGAACCTGCTCTCTAGTTTTGTAACTGCAGTGTGCACTCTTCACAACAGATGACATTCAGTCAAGTCACAAAAAAAGATAAAACAGCCACATCCTTTGTTATAATTATGCCTTGGTGAAACAGAGGCATACAGTAATCAGTTAGAGCATATGTTGGTGGCTGTGTGGCTGTGTGTATGTCTGTCTGTCTGCCTCTGTTTCAGCTCGCCCGGTCAAAATTAAGTGGAACTAAATGTTTATATCATTGTATTGCCATATTTTCTCGACTTTTAATTTGCCAGAATTGCGAGATAAGTCTGTTTTCTAAATAAACACAAACTTAACTCACCATTTCTGTCAATGCAGCCGTGAAAACAGGAAATGTAATAACTATGTTAGGCCAGTAGAGGTCAGAGTGCCACTTTTTTACAGCCGCCTATTGTTAAAATTAATTTTTGGACAGTTAGCAGAATCTTTTCAGTTAACCAACCAATGATCACAGAAGAAAATATTATTTCTCAGCTTAACTTTATTGAACCACGCAGGGAGTCAACACGGCCGGGTCTCAGCAGCTCAACCTGATCTCAGACCCCGAACAAAGGAAGTCCCTCCTACATATTGTCACAAGTTACCCTTCAGGGCAGGATAAAGACACCACGCACCGGCTGTGAGTTTGCAAATTTATGAGGGATAACGGAGTTACAAAACTCGTGAATAAGGAAAAATGCAGGCAAGAAAAACTGTGAACAGCTAAAGCGAGGGGGATCACCAGCTAAACCTGGAGAACAGAGCTAAGAGCACACACTGGGAGGACATAAAGAAGAACAGGAGAATTACAAGAAACTTAGGTCTTGAAGAAGCGAGTAGAAAGTAGGGTGCTGCGCCGGACAAAAGTGCGCAGCCCCTTAAATAAGGCTAGACTCAAAATAAAGCAAGTGGTACCAGGTATGGTAAACCTGAGCGGGTAGGAGAAAACAAAGAAACAACTTAGACCAGCAGGAAATGATGAGAGAGGAGAGGGCAATTGGAGCTGACAGCTGACAGGGCCACACCCACGTAGGGTGAAAGCCCAGACAGCCACCGACAGCTGTCAACCCTGAGAGAGAGAAAACACAACAGAAGGCAAACATAACGATATGGCAGAAATGGGGGCTGGCAACCTCAAAAACACACACACAAAAAAAAACTATAACAAACGTAAACGGGAAAATAAATCATACTGACAACTCAAAATGACAACACAGTACAAAATATGAAAAGAAAAGCAGACAACGTGAGCCCGGTGGGGTCCCCCCGCGCTCAGAACATGACACATATAGCTTCTGGGTTGGTGGACAGTTCCCATCCACTCTCCAACAATACATGTCCTTTTGTCCACACTAGTCTTCTCAGGTCCAAATAGCTCCCACATCCTTCCTTTCAGCATCTCCAGATGTCTCCTCTTTATGGGTTTATGGTTCCTTTTTAATCCGTTTATGGTATTCATATCCTGTCTAGGACTCTTCAACACTACACAACCCCCATGCCCACATGTGGATGCATGAAACAGAGACTAGAGATTTTGTGGGTGTGCATGTATGCATGTGCATGTGTGTGTGGGTAGAGCTAAAGCACTTTTTGGATGTGTGTGTGTGTGTGTGTGTGTGTGTGTGTGTGTGTGTGTGTGTGTGTGTGAATGTATGTTTGTAGCTTGTGTGTGAGAGCACTTTATGTAATATCTAATTAACTAATCTTCACTATTTATTTATTATAACAATTGTTTCATCCACGGCTGGGATGAGAATCAGCACCTCCAAGTCTGATTCCATGGTCCTCAGCTGGAAAAAACGGTGGATTGTCCTCTCCGGGTTGTGGACAGGCTCCTGCCCCAAGTGGAGGCGTTTAAGTATCTTGGGGTCTTATTCACAAGTGAGGGGAGAATGGAGCGAGAGATTGACAGACGGATCGGAGCAGCATCTGCAGTGATGTGGATGTTGTACCGGTCTGTTGTGGTGAAGAGGGAGCTGAGTTCTAAGGCAAAGCTGTTGATTTACCAGTCAATCTATGTTCCTAGTCTCACCTATGGTCACGAGCTTTGGGTAATGACCAAAAGAACAATATCGTGGATACAAGCGGCTGAAATGAGCTTTCTCCGTAGGATTGCTGGACTCACCCTCAGAGATAGGGTGAGGAGCTCAGTCATCCAGGAGAGGCTCAGAGTAGAACCGCTGCTCCTCCACATTGAAAGGAGTCAGTTGAGGTGGTATGGGCATCTGATCAGGATGCCTCCGGGACGCCTCCCACTTGAGGTGTTTCGGGCACGTCCCACTAGGACGAGACCCCGGGGCAGACCCAGGACTCGCTGGAGAGACTATGTCTCCCAGCTAGTCTGGGGACGCCTTGGTATCCTCTCTGAAGAGCTGATGAAGGTGGCTGGGGAGAGGGAAGTCTGGGCTTCTCTGATTGAGCTGCTGCCTCCATGACCCGGACCTGATGATGGATGGATGGATGGATGGATGGATGGATGGATGGACAATTATTTCCTCTCTTGACTCCATTTTATGGAGTCAATATGTCATGAGGCTTAACGCGGTGTTTCACCTGGCTCAGGCTCTTAATTTATTTCTGAATATTTTCTGTATTTTTCCAGCTTTAAGTTGTTTTCATGTGCATCGAGTTATAATGTCTCCTTGGTGGTTTATCATTCTGTTATCGTTGAGGGGTGATCCATGACACAATAACTATAATAAACAGGTATCAGACACTGATGTTATTCTCATGTGTGATGAGTGAAAAACCTATAAGCAGTATATACTTTCATGAGTAATCATTGTAATGCAATTTCTTTTCTGTCTTCATTCTCTGAGCATTATACAGGAAAAATTCTCACCTCGTTTCTACTACCTTTGGCAACCATAAAAATGAGTCATTTACAGACATTCAGTATTACAATTTCAATATCAAAAAAAAAACTTAAAAAACTTCCAATAAATGTATTTACACAATTTTCAACTGTTACATCATGCTTTAGTCATTATAGGCATATTGTCAATACTGTCATGACTCGCCAGTCATCATTGGCTCCTGCTGTGCGCACACCTGCGGCTCGTCAGCGGCAGACTATTTAACCCACTCAGCCCTGTGCCTCGGCCTGAAGCCGTCTGTTCCCTTCAGCTCGTCTTTGCCATTGGAACCCCCAAGATCAGCAAGACAAAGCTCCAAGTAAGCAACTTACCTTTCTCTTCAGTCCTTTCCCCTGTGCACAGGTGGATTCCCCGGCGGCAGACTTTTTCCCCTTCGCCACGCCGTCCTTATCCTCGCACAAGCGCAGCAGGTCTCTGTCTCCTGGGTACTCTCCTTGTCAGTGCCTGCCACCTGCCATAACAAGTAAGCAGCAGTCATTCCTTCAGGCCAGTGTTATTGTGGTGCCCGTTACCTTCTCCCTTTGCTTTCTCATTTTAGGGTTGCCCGGCTGTACGGTGGTCTGCTCTGCTGCCTGCTTACCGAAGTTCTCCCACAAGACATCCTTATATCTCACACACGCATCCACTCATACCTGTGTATTAATAAACGCTGTTAAATCTACTCTGAGCCTGCGTGTGTGTCTCCTGAGCTGGACATTATGTCAGTATGGCTTCAGCAGAGCGGCTCGGCAGACAGCGGGCTCGCACGCCATCTTTCCACTCTCGAGGCTCGAGTAGACTTAATAGCTCACCAACAGCAGGTAATTTTAAATCAGTTAACTTCAATTACTCACCGGTTAGACCGCCTGGACCCCCAGCAGGCGTTCCCCCCGGCTCCCCAGGGAGGGTTAGCTCCTGCCGCTCCGGTGGCCGGTCAGTCTTCCGTGGGAATGCCGACCCGGCTCACACCAATCCCGACTCCGGCCCGTTTTAACGGGAAACTTGGCGGAGCTCGGGGTTTTATTATGCAGTGTGAGTCAGTGTTCATGCGAGTTCCTGGGGACTTCCCCTCAGACCACAGCTGGATTGGTTACATAGGTAATCTCCTGGAGGGGCGAGCGCTAACCTGGGCTTACGCCGTAATGGCGAAGTCCAGTTACGCGAACCTCTCCTATAACCAGTTCGTGCGAAACTTCCTCGAGGTGTTTGATCACGCTCGGCACGATGGCGTCCTAACCGACCGTCTCCTTGCTCTCCAGCAGGGAGGCCGGTCGGCGGCGGACTACGCCATCGACTTCCGGGTCGCTGCAGAGGAAGTAGGCTGGGGCGAGGCGGCACTTTGTGGCATCTTCCTCCGCAGCCTCAGCTCCGGTCTGAGGGATGAATTGGCCGGTCGAGATCTCCCAGAGATTCTCGCGGAGCTAATCTCTGTAGCAATTAGCTTAGATAACAGGTTGCGCGAGCGTTCCTCCGAGCGGAAGTCGACCAACCGCTCGCGAGGAGGCTCCACGCGCGCACCTCAAGCTCGCCCCCTGGCGTTGCCGCCACCGGAGTCCTCCGAGGAGTCGGAGGCAATGGTGGTAGGCCGGTCAAAGCTCCCTCCAGCGGAGAAACAACGCCACTGGAAGTTGGGCCTGTGCTTGTACTGCGGAGGCAGCCAACACACCGTGGAGAGTTGTCCGGAGAAGCCAAACAGGGAGGTCCGCGAGTCACTGTAGGGGGCCTCACGGACTCTAACCGGACTAAACCCCTCACAAGTCTCTCTTTGCCCGTCCGTTTTTGTCACAACTCCATGGGGCACATTACTCATGCACTGGTGGACTCAGGAGCAGAGCAGAGTTTTATTTCTAAGAGCCTGGCAACCCAATTGGGCATTCCCTGTCACCCTCTGCAAACTCCGCTCAACCTGGTCACCCTCTCACATGCCCCACTCGGACGAGTGACACATCGGACCCAGCCAACTCCCATCATTGTCTCAGGTAACCATCGGGAGGATATTGTCCTATATGTCCTGTCCTCCTCTGTCTCTCCAGTCATCTTAGGCTGCCCCTGGCTGCGCCTACACAACCCGGTTCTGGACTGGCAGGCCGGAAGGATCGCCGCCTGGAGCTCGTTCTGTATGGGCACCTGTCTTCACTCCGCAGCATGTGCCCCGTCCGCTCCCCCTCTGGCCAAGGACGCCGCGCCTCCGGATCTCTCTCTGTTGCCCTCAGAGTTTCACGACCTGGGCCAAGTCTTTAGTAAGTCCAGGGCGATGTCCCTTCCCCCTCATCGGCCCTATGATTGCGCCATTAACATCCGCACGGGGGCTCCCTTACTTTCGGGGCGTTTATACAGCCTGTCAGCGCCGGAGAGGGAAGCGATGGACGCTAATCTCAAGGAGTCGCTCAGCGCAGGAATCATCCGCCCTTCTTCGTCCCCACTCGGCGCAGGGTTCTTCTTTGTGTCGAAGAAGGATGGGTCTCTCCGCCCCTGCATCGATTACCGGGCTCTAAACGACATCACGGAGAAGGACCTCTACACCCTGCCGCTGATGGACACCGCCTTCCACTCCCTCCAGGGGGCGACCTGGTTTACCAAACTGGACCTCCGTAGTGCCTACCACCTCGTCCGTATCCGGGAGGGAGATGAGTGGAAAACGGCCTTCCGAACCCCGATTGGCCATTTTGAGTATCTGGTGATGCCGTTCGGGTTAACCAATGCCCCTGCAGTTTTCCAACGCCTCATAAACGACGTCCTCCGCGACTTCCTTGGTCTGTTCGTGTTTGTGTACCTGGACGACATACTAATCTTCTCCAGGTCACGGGATGAACACCGGGTCCATGTGAGGCGGGTCCTGCAGCGCCTAGTGGAGAACAGGTTGTATGTGAAGGCCGAAAAATGTGAATTCTATGCCAAGACCACCTCCTTCCTGGGTTTTGTCATCTCCCATGACCAAGTCCTCCCGGACCCCGCAAAAGTCAAAGCGGTGGTCGACTGGCCAACTCCGACGTCCAGGAAGCAGGTCCAGCAATTCATAGGATTCGCCAACTTTTACCGTCGCTTCGTCCCCAATTTCGGCGCCATCGTCGGTCCCTTGACCCGCCTCACCTCGCCAAAGACCCCCTTCCGGTGGACCGAGGACGCTGCAGTGGCTTTCCAGGCACTCAAGACAGAGTTCTCTTCCTCCCAGGTCCTCACCCAGGTCGATCCCGCGCTGCAGTGTTTGGTGGAGGTCGACGCATCGGACACAGGAGTGGGGGTGGTGCTGTCTCAGCGGTCACCGGCCGACAGATCCAAACGACCCGCTTACTTCTCTCGGCGCCTGTCACTGGCCGAACGTAACTATGACGTCGGCGACAGGGAGCTTCTGGCCATCAAGCTCGCCCTGCAGGAGTGGCGCCATTGGCTGGAGGGGGCTTCTCTGCCGTTCATCGTTCTAACGGATCATAAGAACTTGGAGTACCTAAGAACTGCCAAGCGTCTGAATGCCCGCCAGGCGCGTTGGTCCTTGTTCTTTGCTCGTTTTAGATTTACCATCACGTACCCCCCTGGTTCTAAGAACGGTCTGCCTGACGCCCCTTCCAGGCAATTTGCCCCCGAAACGAACCAGAAGTCGGAGCACACCATCCTGCCCAGCTCGTGTGTTGTGGGGGCCATGTCTTGGGCCATCGAAGACCGGATCCGGAAGGCACAGGAGTCCGAACCTGACCCTGGCGGCGGACCGGAGGGGAGGCTCTTCGTTCCATCTTCGGTCCGGGGGGAGGTTATCCACTGGGCCCACACCTCTAAGTTCGCCTGTCATCCTGGGGTCTCCCGGTTGGTCGACCTTCTCCAGCGTTCTTTTTGGTGGCCGGGTCTATACAAGGACGCTTCCAACTATGTCCGGGCCTGCCCTGTCTGTGCCACCGGAAAGTCAGGCAACGCTCCCCCCGCCGGTCTGCTCCATCCTCTGCCGATCCCAGGCAGGCCCTGGTCCCACATAGCCCTCGACTTCGTCACTGGTCTCCCCACCTCCAACACCTACGACACAGTTCTGACCATCGTCGACCGCTTTTCCAAGGCCGCCCATTTCGTGCCACTGCGGGGTCTCCCTTCAGCTCGGGAGACAGCGGACCTCTTGGTCCAACACATTGTCAGATTACACGGGATACCAGCTGACGTCGTCTCGGATCGTGGACCCCAGTTCGTCTCTGAGGTATGGAAGTCTTTTTGTAACGCCCTAGGAGCCACAGTAAGCCTCTCCTCCGGCCATCACCCACAGTCCAACGGGCAGTGCGAACGGGCCAACCAGGAGCTGGAGGCTGCCCTCCGCTGCGTCACCACTTCCAACCCAGCCTCTTGGAGCTCGCATCTGGCCTGGGTGGAGTACGCCCACAACTCCACTCAGTCATCTTCTACAGGTATGTCCCCCTTCAAGGCGTCCCTGGGGTACGACCCGCCATTGTTCCCGGCGCAGGAGAGCGAGCTGGCCGTCCCTTCCGTCCAGGCGCACCTCCGGCAGTGCCGGAGCCTTTGGACCAAGACCTGTGACGCACTCCAGTGGACAGCGGCGCGCAACAGCACCACGGCGAACCGTCACAGGAGACCTGTGCCTGCCTACCGAGTGGGGCAGCAAGTTTGGGTGTCCGCCCACAACGTCAATCTGAAGGGTGAGAAAAAGAAGCTGGCCCAACGTTTTATCAGTCCCTTCACCATCACCAAGATCATTAATCCGGTGGCTGTGCGTGTGGTTATTCCTCTTCCCCTCCGTATTCACCCCACCTTCCACGTCTCCAAAGTCAAACCTGTGGTGTCCGATCCCCTCTGCCCCCCGCCCGCGGTGCCTCCCGCGCGATGATCGATGGCCATCCGGCCTGGAGAGTCACTGCCATCTTGGACTCTCGGCGCCGAGGTCGCGGGGTTGCAGTATCTGGTGGACTGGGAGGGTTTCGGCCCTGAATGGAGGCAGTGGGTACGCCCGTCCTTTGTGCTGGACAAGAGTCTCATCACGATGTTATATCGGACGCACCCGGACAAGCCAGCACCAGGAGGCACTGCTCGGGGAGGGAGTACTGTCATGACTCGCCAGTCATCATTGGTTCCTGCTGCGCGCACACCTGCGGCTCGTCAGCGGCAGACTATTTAACCCACTCAGCCCTGTGCCTCGGCCTGAAGCCGTCTGTTCCCTTCAGCTCGTCTTTGCCATTGGAACCCCCAAGATCAGCAAGACAACGCTCCAAGTAAGCAACTTACCTTTCTCTTCAGTTCTTTCCCCTGTGCACAGGTGGATTCCCTGGCGGCGGACTTTTTCCCCTTCGCCACGCCGTCCTTATCCTCGCACAAGCGCAGCAGGTCTCTGTCTCCTGGGTACTCTCCTTGTCAGCGCCTGCCACCTGCCATAACAAGTAAGCAGCAGTCATTCCTTCAGGCCAGTGTTATTGTGGTGCCCGTTACCTTGTCCCTTTGCTTTCTCATTTTAGGGTTGCCCGGCTGTACGGTGGTCTGCTCTGCTGCCTGCTTACCAAAGTTCTCCCACAAGACATCCTCATAACTCACACACGCATCCCCTCATACCTGTGTATTAATAAACGCTGTTAAATCTACTCTGAGCCTGCGTGTGTGTCTCCTGAGCCGGACATTATGTCAAATACCAACATTTTTTTCTTGCAGAGACCCTGGTAGACATGATTTAAATTTGACTATCCTTATCACTTGAAACCGTGTCACTCTCCTCCTGCTGAGCTAATATGAGATACTGGTGTGCACCAGCAGCATGTACTGTTTTTTTCAGTTAGGCCTCTACAACAGGGAATGCAGCAACATCTTACACACATAAAGATGGCAATTCTAATCATAAGAGATAATATTATGGGTTTTTTTTTATCACTCCTGTCCACCGACCAAAGAAGGATTGTAGCCAGGCAGTGAAGACCTCGGGTTCATACTCAGTATCTTGTCCAAAACTCAGGCCTAAGAATATTCTTTCCAACCCCTGTTCAAGGAAATAGTGCGAGTGTGACCTTTCGGCCAATGCTCCAATGTTTAAATTCAACTGGTATATCCGGTGCACAGACTGCATCATGTAGTTTGTATTCCAGGTCCCTCTTTCAACGCCCTGACTGTCTGACTTAATCCAGACACATCATGATAGTGTGGTCAGTCAGTCATACAGGGGCATAGACACCTCCCAGTTAGAGGGCAGGTGTGAGTAGACCCTATGCCCACAGAGCCACGATCCTCCATTTAGTTCAAAGGTGTTGTTCTGCCCTGGCGCCATTGACGCTGGGACTACGACTGCAGAGGATGGTTTGGAGGAACTGTTTAAAATGTTCCTAAGTCCTAAGGAACTCTGCATATCCCCACCAATAGTTAGTTGTGAATACCTGTTCTACATATCTTGATGTGTGTTTGAATATAGTATTATTGTTTCACAATTAGGATTAGGATGAATAGTAGACCATGCCTACATTCTGTAAGGGATCTTTTCCAAGTACATTTACTCCAACATAATATTGTCCAGATTAAGAGTCATTGGGTTCTGTGTGACTGAACACATTATCCCAATTACATGGAGGAGTGCACATGTACTTATGACTCTTTTCATGCATCACAGACTCAGATTCATAGTGCATGGAGTGGTCACAATTATATATTACACAAGCTTTATCTTCAGTGCACGTTATGGTGGGTGGTGTCCCTTCATCCTAATGTCAGTGTTTATTGATTTGTTATTTACCTTTTAAAATAGCTACTGAACTGCACAACAACCGTATCAGGAGGACTACGACAAGGACAAGCACGAGGAACACACATGTGAGCCTTTCAAAAAACTGGAATCTACGTCAGTAATCTCTGAGGGGTCTTTCATTGTTATTCATTTTGAGTGTATTCTATCTGCTGTAGACTCTTAATTTCTTCACCAAGGTTTGAGACAATCAGGTCAGCTAAAATACCTGATTCCCTTTGTAGCCCTAGACTTCCTCCACAACAGCAACACTCTCTATGGCTAGCTTCTATGGTTTTTTTTGATAACACAAGGTTACAAAAATAATTTTTTTTGTAAGTTGTCTGTGTTTTTTCAACTGATTTAAGACAGTTTTGCACCGCTGAATCCAAAAATGACATGTTTCTCTCGATCAGGTGCTAAGTAAAAACCTGTACTTACTTAGTACTTACTTAGTACTGTGCCTGTACTTACCTTTATATAAAGGTAAGTACATGTAAATTGAATGTTACGTCATCATTGTTCAAAATTCAGAGAATTTCAAGACATAAAAAAGAATTTTGCGTCATATAAAGCAAAAATACCCATACATGTAAACAAAAACGTATAAAACAACATGTGGCCATAATTCAAAAAGTTGACCTGATTGAGCAAAACCAATGTGATTTTTGGATTCAGCACATCAAAATTGTCCTAAATCAGCTAAAAAAAAAAAACCTTAGACAATAAATTTGGTGTTGACCAGTGTAATAATTTACAGTGTGTAAGGTGTACCCAAGTGTCTCTGCCTTGTGCTTTTACAGCTGTTGGAATTGACAATATAACCTTATATGACCCCAGCCAGGGGGCTTCTGACCAGGTCTTCTTTTTACAGTCTTTGTAAGTACTTGGTTTCCGGGTTTTATGGTGATGTTTCCTCCTGTGTGTTCCTTCCTAGGAAGAATAGCATGAACAGAATCTTTTGAGTCAACATTTTTAACATGTAGTCTGCTAAACCAAATCTCTTCATCTTCTGAGTTGAATGGTCTAAGAGGGAATGCTAATTAAAGCTTTTCATGTAAACTTTAAATGGAGATAAACCTTCTTTTGTAAGCACTATTCTCATATAAAACAGTATCAAGGTAAAACCATCCATCCATCCATCTTCTACCGCTTTTCCGGAGGTCCGGGTCGCAGAGGCAGCAGTTAAGCAGAGAAGCCCAGACTTCCCTCTCCTCAGCCACCTGCTCCAGCTCTTCAGAGAGGATACCAAGGTGTTCCCAGACCAGCTGGGAGACATAGTCTCTCCACCGAGTCCTGGGTCTGCTCCAGGGTCTCCTCCCAGTGGGATGTGCCTGAAACACCTCAAGTGGGAGGCGTCCAGGAGGCATCCTAATCAGATGCCCATACCACCTCAACTGACTCCTTTCAATGTGGAGGAGCAGCGGTTCTACTCTGAGCCTCTCCCAGATGACTGAGCTCCTCACCTTATCTCTGAGGGTGAGTCCAGCAATCCTACGGAGAAAGCTCATTTCAGCCGCTTGTATCCACGATCTTGTTCTTTCGGTCATTACCCAAAGCTCGTGACCATAGGTGAGGGTAGGAACGTAGATTGACTGGTAAATCGACAGCTTTGCCTTAGAACTAAGCTCCCTCTTCACCACAACTGACCGGTACAACGTCCGCATCACTGCAGATGCTCCTCCAATCCGTCTGTCAATCTCTCGCTCCATTTTCCCCTCACTCGTGAACAAGACCCCAAGATATTTAAACTCCTCCACTTGGGGCAGAAGCCTATCCCCAACCCAGAGAGGACAATCCACTTTTTTCTGGCTGAGGACCATGGACTCGGACTTGGAGGTGCTGATTCTCATCCCAGCTGCTTCACACTCAGCGGCAAACCGTCCCCGCAAGAGCTGTAGGTCATAACTGGATGAAGCCAACAGGACAACATCATCTGCAAACAACAGAGATGAGATCCTGTGGTCACCAAGCATGACACCCTCCATTCCCTGGCTGCACCTAGAAATCCTGTCCATAAAAATTATGAACAGGATCGGTGACAAAGGGCAGCCCTGGCGGAGTCCAACTCTCACTGGGAATGACTCCGACCGAGTGTTGGCAATGCGAACCAAACTCTCACAACGGTCGTACAGAGACTGAATAGCTCAAAACAACAAGCCCGATACCCCATACTCCCCCCTCATGGATCGTCACCTTATCATGGTGGGGGGGTTTGCGTGCCCCAGTGATCCCAGGAGCTATGTTGTCCAGGGCAATTTGCCTCTGATAGGGTCACCCAAGACAAACTGGTCCTGGGTGAAGGGCCAGACTAAGAACGATCCAACAGACTCTCATGATAAATTGTATATCAAGGATTCAGTGTACCCCGCCCGGTATGGGGTTACCGGGGCCCCACCCTGGAGCCAGGCCTGGGGGAGGGGCTCGAAGGCTAGCGTCTGGTGGCCGGGTTTCCACCCATGGGACCCGGCCAGGCTCAGCCCGAAGGAGTTACATGGGTCCGCCCTCCAGTGGGCTCACCACCTGCAGGAGGGATCATGGGGGTCCGGTGCTATGTGGATTAGGTGGCGGTCAAAGACGGAGACCTTGGCGGACTGATCCCAAGCTTTCTAAACTGGCTATCAAGGTAAACAATAAATCCAATTCTGTCCTGTTTGTGCCATTGTTTTCTTAATCTTTCTATAATGGTCCAGTTATATTGTTCCACAAATCCTGCAGACTGTGGGTGATATGCTGCATGGCATTTCAAATCACTATTCAACACTTTCCCTTAATGTGAAATAATCTGTAACCAGATCCATTATAACTAAACAATATCTCTTCCCTTCACATTTGGTTAGCTCAGTGAAGTTCTCTGCAAATGTTCTGAAATGGGTATTGGCAAAATTTTGTAGCAAAATTTTCAAACCCATAGGCTGTGATAACTAATAACCAATATCACCATCCCTCCCTTGAACACATGACAAGAGTCTATGTGTTCAAGTAGCAACATAGTGAAATAATTTTTGTGGAAGGATGGGTTTACCCTTTGGTCAGGTGTAAATTTGGGAACCTTGTGTCATGATGGCCGCTAGGCCGTCATCAGCATCATCATCAGCCGCGCTCACTCCAGCAGGTGGCAATCAGCGGACTTTAAAAGCCCGACGCACAGACTCCTCAGCAGGGAGTCGTCTGTCTTCCTTGCCAAGCAATGCGCCGAGATCTCGACTACAAGTCAAGAAGCGAACGCCAAGTCAAGGCAGGCCACGTAAGCAAACTCAACACTCATCGTCTGCAAGTTCTTTCCCCTGTGCACAGGTGGACCTCCCAGGCGGCGGACAATCCTCCTCAGCTGACAAGGCACAGCCTCCTCCTCCTCGGAGTTCCTCCTCACCCCCGCAACGCCGGGCACCTCGAGCCCTACGTCACACAGACACCAGGAGCCAGCCGGACTTACACTGTGGGACCTGCCAGTAAGCGCTTGCAGCATATACGCCGTTATTGTTATTGTGCAGCAGTAACCTTTGTGCTTGTGTGTTCCAGGGTTGCCAGGTCACCGCAAGACGGGCTCAGCTCCAGTGACCAGACGAGCACATACATCCACTCACGCACTACACTCACACTTTAACAATAAAAGATAATTGTCTGTAATCACTCGTGTCAGCGTCTGTCTCTTGGGTCGTAAATCATGTCAGTACGACTCCGTCAGGATGACCCAACAGACAGCGCGCTGTCGCGCCGCTTTAACACTCTCAGCGCACGAGTTGACATGATTTCCCATCAACAGACAGTAATCTTAAATCAATTGACACAAATTAACAGCCGGCTGGATCGCCTGGAAGGACACCAGGCGTTTCCCCCCGCCAGCGGGGCGCCTTCAGCTCCCGCAGCCACTGCTACTAGCCAAACTAACCCACCATCCGCACATCGCCTCACTCCCGTGCCATCCCCCGCTCGTTTTAATGGTAAACTGGGGGGAGGCACGAGGTTTTTTGCTGCAGTGCGAGTCTGTGTTTCTCCGCGTCCCGGGGGACTTTGCCACTGATTTGAACAAAATTGGATATATTATCAACTTGCTGGGAGGCAGAGCCTTAGATTGGGCTTATACCATCATGGCCAAACCAAGCTACCCACTTTTGACTTACCAGCAGTTCGTGGCAGAGTTCATGGAGGTGTTCGATCATGTTGACCGGGGCGTGGTGCTAATCGAACGGCTGCTAGGACTTCGGCAGGGCAGTAGGTCTGCCGCCGATTACTCCGTTGATTTCTGGGTATTAGCTGCTCAGGTTGGGTGGGGGAAGCCAGCGCTCTGTGGAATCTTCCTCCGCAGTCTTAGCCCTGACTTGAAGGATGAGCTAGCAGCACGGGATAAGCCGGACAGGTTAGGGGAATTAATCTCCCTCACCATCAGCCTAGATAGCAGGCTAAGGGAGCGAGCGGCCGAACGGCGGACAGCTTCCCGTTCGAGTAAATCTCGCCCTCGCCCCATTAGGTCCTCCCTCCTCACTCTGCCCGCATCTGAAGAACTTCCGGAGCAGGAGGATATGATTGTGGGGCAATCGGGTATTACAGCGGCTGAAAGACAGTGCCGCAGGGAGCAGGGGTTGTGTTTCTACTGTGGTAGTGGGTCACATGGAATAGTGGACTGCTCATTAAAAGGGGAGGTCCGCGGATCACAGTAGGGGGATTTGCGGACAAAGATCAGGAAAAACCCCTCACTAGTTGCCACATTCCCATTAGACTCCTCCACAAACACAAGGAACACACCACACACGCCTTAGTAGACTCTGGAGCTGAGCAGAATTTCATCTCCAGAGACCTGGCAACCCTGATGGGCCTCAGCTGTCAGCCCTTATGCCCCCCTGTTCATCTTGTCACCCTATCCAAGGCGTCACTGACATCAGTTTCCCACCAGACGGCCCCTGTGTCAGTAATAGTCTCAGGAAATCACAGAGAGGAAATACGGTTCCTGATTCTGCCCATCTCTTCTTCACCCGTCATCCTGGGGTACCCCTGGCTTCAGCTGCATAACCCCACTTTCGACTGGCAAGTTGGGAGAATCACGGCGTGGAGCCCGTTCTGCCTGAGCGCCTGTCTCCAGTCAGCGGTGTGTGCCCCCTCGGTTCCCATGCTTCCTCCCTCGACGCCTCCCCCGGACCTGTCCAGGGTACCTGACGTCTACCATGACCTGGGCCCGGTGTTTAGTAAGTCACGGGCGCTGTCCCTTCCCCCCCATTGTCCGTATGACTGCGCAATCAACCTCAAGGCTGGGGTCCCTCTCCCGGCGAGCCGCCTGTATAGCCTGTCAGCCCTGGAACGTGAGGCCATGGATACGTATATTAAGGAGTCTTTGGCTTCCGGTATCATCCGTCCATCCTCCTCGGCCGTGGGCGCAGGGTTCTTCTTCGTGGGGAAGAAGGACGGTTCGCTGCGCCCCTGCATCGACTTCCAGGGCCTCAATGACATCACAATCAAAGACAAATACACACTCCCCTTGATGAACACTGCCTTCGACTCCCTCCAGGGGGCGTCATGGTTCACCAAGCTAGATCTGCGGAACGCCTATCACCTGGTGCGTATTCGAGAAGGTGACGAATGGAAGACTGCTTTCCGGACCCCAAGCGGTCACTTTGAATACTTAGTGATGCCGTTTGAGTTAACCAACGCTCCGGCGGTGTTCCAGCGCCTAATCAATGACGACCTCCGGGACTTTCTGAACTCCTTCGTCTTTGTGTATCTCGATGATATCCTCATCTTCTCGTGCACACTGGAGGAGCACCAGGTGCATGTGCGGCGGGTTCTGCAGCGCCTCCTGGAGAATCAGTTGTTCGTCAAGGCGGAGAAATGTGAATTCCACACGGACCGCACCTCCTTCCTGGGATTTATCATCGCCCGTAACCAGGTGCTTCCCGATCCGGACAAGGACAAGGCGGTGGTGGACTGGCCCGCACCTACATCTCGGAAACAGCTGCAGGGGTTTCTGGGTTTCGCCAATTTTTACCGGCGATTTATGCTTAACTTTGGGAATATCGCCAGACCCCTGACTGCGCTCACATCCCCGAAGGTTCCCTTTTGCTGGAGTGAGGAGGCTGCTGCGGCATTCGAGAGACTGAAGGGGGAGTTCGCCTCGGCTCGTGTGTTGACCCAGGTGGACCCGGAACTACAGTGTCTGGTGGAGGTGGACGCCTCAGATTCGGGGGTTGGGGCCGTTCTGTCTCAGCGCTCCCCGGCGGATGGAAAGCTCCGACCCTGCGCTTACTTCTCTCATTGCCTGACGCCCGCTGAGAGGAACTACAGCATTGGTGACAGGGAGCTGCTGGCCGTCAAACTCGCCCTGGAGGAATGGAGGCACTGGCTGGAGGGGGCTGCCCAGCCGTTTGTTGTTTGGACTGACCATCGCAACCTTGAGTATCTCAGGACGGCCAAGCGGTTGAACGCACGTCAGGCCCGCTGGTCACTCTTCTTCGGTCGCTTTAATTTCACGATCACCTATCGGCCGGGAAGCAAGAATGGTAAGCCCGACACCCTTTCCAGGCAGTTTGACGTGCCATCCTCTGACGAGCAGGAGGAGACTATTCGGCCGTCTGCCTGTGTGGTGGGTGCGTTGTCCTGGGGAATCTGCGACAAGGTCAGAAGAGCACAAGAGGTGGAGCCCGATCCGGGTGGGGGGCCCCCGGGTCGTCTATTTGTCCCCCGTTCTGTCAGAGGCCAGGTAATCGAGTGGGGTCACGCGTCTAAGCTGGAGTGCCATCCGGGTGTGAGTCGGACCATTGACCTCCTTCAGAGGACCTTTTGGTGGCCAGGGCTACGGAAGGATGTTCACATCTATGTCCTGGCCTGCGCTCAGTGCACTACTGGTAAGACGTCATCGTTGGCCCCGGCGGGCCTTCTGCACCCCCTGCCCGTTCCTTCCCGCCCCTGATCCCATGCAGCCATGGACTTCGTGACCGGGTTGCCCCCCTCCGGCCACTTCATGACTGTTTTGACAATAGTGGACTGCTTTTCTAAAGCTGCCCACTTTGTGCCTCTCCGGGGGTTGCCATCAGCACGGGAGACGGCGGACCTCCTCGTTCTTCACGTGGTTCGTCCTCACGGGATCCCCGCTGACATAATTTCGGATCGAGGGCCACAGTTCGTGTCTCAAGTTTGGAAAGCGTTCTGCGGGGTACTGGGGGCCACGGCCAGTCTCTCCTCCAGATACCACCCACAGAGCAATGGCCAGTGCGAGCGGGCCAATCAGGAGCTGGAGGCCGCGCTGCGTCATTTCCTCCTGCTCATTTTCTTGGAGCACGTATCTCCCATGGATCGAGTACGCTCACAACACCACGGTGTCCTTGGCCATGGGGATGTCCCCCTTTAAGGCATCATTGGGGTACGATCCGCCTGTGTTCCCTGAGGAGGAGGGAGAGGTAGCGGTTCCGTCTGTACAGGCTCACACCAGGTGTTGTCGGCGGATTTGGTCCATCGCCCGCAGACCCCTCCTGAGAACCACAGAACGCAATATCGAAGTGGCCAACCGTCACAGGAGGCCCGCCCCGGATTACAAGGTGGGTCAGAAGGTATGGTTGTCCACGAAAAACATCAGTGTGCCTGCTGAGAAGCGTAAGCTGACCAAGCGCTTCATCGGCCCTTATGTCATTGCCCGCATTGTCAACCCTGTGTCTGTGCGTCTTGTTCTCCCCCCTCACATGCGCATCTGCCCCACTTTTCACGTCTCCCAGGTCAAGCCCTACATCGCCGACCCGCTGTGCCCGCCTCCCGCGGCTCCTGTTCCCCCGAGGATGGTCGATGGTCACCCGGCCTGGGGAGTGACAGCAATCCTGGATGTCCGCAGGAGGGGTCGGGGCCTTCAGTATTTGGTGGACTGGGAGGGGTTTGGCCCAAAGCATCGCTCCTGGATACGCCCTGCGCTGATCCTCGATAAGCAGTTGGTCCGCGATTTCCATCGGGCGCATCCAGGTAGGATTGGGCAGGTGCCTGCAGCATATATGCCGTTATTGTTATTGTGCAGCAGTAACCTTTGTGCTTGTGTGTTCCAGGGTTGCCAGGTCACCGCAAGACGGGCTCAGCTCCAGTGACCAGACGAGCACACATACATCCACTCATGCACTACACCCACACTTTAACAATAAAAGATAATTGTCTGTAATCACTCGTGTCAGCGTCTGTCTCTTGGGTCGTAAATCATGTCACCTTGATTAAAAACAGCACCTTTATTTAATCACTTATGGACTCCAGCCTGCAGAAATATGTTTTGTTTGCATATTTCTTCATCAGGAGATGCCAGCAATATGTCACAGGAGCAATTGACTCAGGAGCTATAAAATGTACAAGATTTGCTGACATTGCCTGAGGAAGAATTGTAGGAGATTCACAGTAACCCAGTGGTAGTCTGGTGGATATTTATTTTTTTGTTTTCAGATATGAATGCAAACCAAAATTGATGATCTGGGTGCACTGGTATGCCAAAAATGCATTGCTAATGACTACTACTGTGAAAAGTTTAACTTGGAGTTCTAGTTCATTCAACAATGTGTGTGATCCTGGTGCACAATAAGCACAAAGAATTTTAGTTTTGTTAATTCCCACAGGTCCTGCATCATCAGGATGTTTCCCACAGGAATGGGGAGGCTGTGCATGATACTATAACATCTGCTGCTTTTTTTTTTTTGCTCTTTTATGACCTGTTTAACACCTTTTTAAGCTTCTAGATGGACAGGATATTGTCTTTTATAGTGTGATGTTTATAGTGACATACCCTGCCCCGTATTATTAGACCAACGTCTGTTTTATCTTTTTACCATAATGAATTTAGAATTTGCTTCAAATTTTCTCATCCTCTCTTCTGTTAATGTTAAGATTGGTCATGTAGGAGATTTCTGGGTGTCAGTTGTGCACAGCCTTTTGTGCTGTGGTTACCCAGTTAAATGACAATGCATATGTTTCTAATTTAGGAGAATATTCTATCTTATGGTCAGATGTTGGCTTCCCATGGATGGCTATGTTCCTCAGCAGAGGTGACAAAATATCCAACATTTTTCAAATCCATGTGTTTTGGTCTAACCAGTGAGATGTGTGGAACCCCCATTGTTTAAAATGTCTCTTATCCTCATCAGATAAGACAACGGATGCTCCCACATATCCCCTTGGTGACCAGTACAAGTTTTCTATGACAAATCTGGAGGATGGATTTTTGCAAAAAATGTTTTTTCATAATTTGGATCAGATCCGTTCAATTGCCTATAGTACATGGTACAATGATATTGATTTGTAGATGGCCAATCAGTAGGAACTGTGGATGTAAAATGCTGTGATATCACTAAACATGGTCAGGCCGCAACCAGGTTGAGTGAGTATCAGTATTTTGGTTTGGAAGTCTCATAAACTGTTTGCTTACTCAACATGTGGGTAATCTCTGACAAAATGAACCACCCTTCAACAATGTTACCGGTAGTAGGATCCTTTACTTTTACAGATTTTGATAGGTATTCTACTGTTAGTTTGCCATTTGCAGATTTTAACTGTTACTTTTCCTTCTGATTTTGAAAAGCCCTAAATGTCATGACCTGAAATTACTGATCTACATGCACCTGCATCACCCAAATTTAATCGGAGTACCTTGAACTTCCAACATTATGTCTGGTAAACACTATATTGTTAACATTAGATCAATGTGGGTAGAGCTAAAGCACTTTTTGGATGTTTGTGTGTGTGTGTGTGTGTGTGTGTGTGTGTGTGTGTGTGTGTGTGTGTGTGAGAGCACTTTATGTAATATCTAATTAACTAATCTTCACTATTTATTTATTATAACACTATGCTACCATGCCACAGGCACGGAGGCACAGCACCTTGGTGCTTTTTATTGAACAATTACGTGTCTTTATGATGCCTGTAAAAAAATTCTGCCATATCTGTCATGCTGCCTGTGGGTAATTATACTACACAACAGTTATTTTCTTTTCAACAAGATGAACGTTGTTGACATGACACATGGGCAATGCAAAATATTTCCACACCAGTGATTTCAGAGAAGCTGGGGCTTGACTGATGCACTGGGTGTATCAGCAGTTAGCATAGTGCCTGTTACCTGGCTGCAGCAACAAATTTAGTCCTGGCCAGTTTCTGTGCATATGATGTATGATTGATCATTCCTACATCAATCATTTTACAAAGTAGAGGCTGTGTGAGAGAGCCCTACAGAAAAAAAACCCTCAAAATAACCCACAAAGTCTTAGTTGAAATGTTCACTGTGTTGTTGTCTATTGTGTCCTTTGGATACTGCACTTTTAGCAAAAACAAGTCCAAACTACTCATATGGAGGCTCCACCATCTAACTTACCGGACTTGTAGATCTGCTACGGACAGCTTGGTGTTAGATACTACAGCAGACCTTCAGAGGTAAAGTACAGTTGACCGGTCAGGGCTGTTTTGGCAGCAAATGGGGGCCTACCCAATATTAAGCAATGGTCATAATGTCCTGGTGATCAGTGCATATAACTGACAGCCAATATTAGTAATATATGAGTTGTTTCCTCTGAAATATGCAGTGATACATGAAATATGGGCTGCACGGTGGCGCAGTGGTTTAGCACTGTGGCAGCACAGTTTTACCCTCGGCCGGGGGATCGCGGGGATCATGAGATCGTGGGTTCGATCCCAGCCCCCGACCAACAGTGAGCTGTGTGGAGTTTGCATGTTCTACGCGGGTTTACTCCGGGATTTCTCCGGTTTCCTCCCGCATACCAAAAACATGTAGGTTTAGGGCGCTCGCGCACGCAGCGACCAGCAGCCGGTGGCTTGTCACCAGACTGCAAACCAAATCTACCTACGGGTACAAATAAGTAACAAAAAAAAAAAAAAAAAAAAAAATATATTGTAATTTTTTAAAAATATAAATTGAAGGTTTTGCAGCGGCATGAAATAAAGCAGCGTTGTTGAAGGTTTTAAGCAGGTTTATTAAATCATACCGCCGTCACGAAGCTCGCCCAACGGGCGGCTCGGAGGCTCTCCAGCAAAGAGACACAGAGTGTGTGTGTCCAGCAGCAGCAGTTGAAGAGAGAGAGAACATGGATTTCAGTGCAGTACTTATACCCAACTCAGACAATACATCAAAGGATATTCCCAGCAGTTGGTATGATCAAAGAGATTGCAGAACAGGCATGAGACATTTGCATTTGAGAGACCTACATAACAATAGGCAGATTGCTAGCTTCTGCTCCAGCTGCAGAACAAAGAGGTTACAAGGCACATCTACATATTGATCTCAGTCTCTAGGTCACAGTAAGGACAGGACACATGAACACAATGCATGAAAGGCAACATTAACATCACAGTAGAGAGCCAGAAGAAGCGGGGCTGCCTGTAGACATTAATACACACATTTCACTGTTCTGTTAATTGCTCTAGCCGAGCGCTGTGTCTGTCCAGTCTGTTGTGGGGGTTACACCAAACCGCCACACGCTCCCTCCCAGAGGGCACGGCAGGGGGCCGAGACCTCGATAATCCATCTATGGGAGCGAGCTGTGGGAGAAGCTCGCTGCAGGCGGAGGGGGAGGGAGGAGGGGCGTAGTAAGTGCCGGCAGGGGGACGGTGAAATCGTCCGAGCCGCGCAAAAATTGCTTGCTGCTCCGCGCGTCGAGGGGCTGTCCCGTTGCATGTGCGGAGATCACAAGAAGAAAAATTAGTCTCTGACTCCTCTCGTGGCCATGAAGAAAAGCAGGAGCGGCTGTAAGAAAAAAAGGAAGCAAGAGCAGAGGGACTTGGCGTGTGGGAAAAGCTGACGGCTGAATCCCTTGTGCGCCGTGGCTGAGACCATTAGTGAATCCTGTGGGTGAGCTGCGAGCGTGCTTCAGGTGTGCGGGCAGCCCTAAAGGTTCCAAGGGTGGCGATCGGCCGTTTTTCTCGGGCATGTGCAGCGGCGGAGGACGATGGCGGTCTCTGGAGCCGTTATTGTCCCGTGCGTGGTGCGCCGTCCTCGTAACTCCCCGGTGCGTGCGCCGGGGTTCCGTGATGGGTGGGCCAGCTGGAGAGGAGACAGGGTCGGGAATCTTGGTGGAGATCAGTGCAGACGGCGCCGATAATATCTAAGTTGAGCTGTGGTTGCAGATTGGCCATGGTGCGTTGGAGCGCCACAGTTTTTTGTTTTTTTTTTTTACTAAAATTTGCAACTTCTCTCATAGATCTCGTAAGTATTAGGCTGCTCTTGTCACGAGCCGAGCCGGCTTGGCTTTCCCCAGCTCGGCCTCAATCTCTCTGTGGGTTTTGGTTTCATTGTTTATGTGCATTTTGTGTATTCTTTCAATTACCATAGCCACTGCCTGACCGGCAGCTGTTAGTCAGCCTCGGTGACCTACTTTTTCCCACACTGCTGACAGTCTGTCGGTCCAACCACGCCCCCTCGCTCTCCTTAATTTCACCAACTGTTCCCAGCCCCAGTAATTATCTTTCCTGCGCCTCGCTCAGGTGTGCCCAATTTGTGTGGCCAGTGGCATTTGTATTTAAGCGGCTCTTTGCTAGACAAATGCCGCTGGGCCATTATACGAATCACGCTCTCGTTCTCCATGGTGTGACTATCACGTCGAGAGGGATTGTTCGTGCTCCAGGGGAGAATTGGACTTTTGGGACTGCTCCTACTTGTGAGTAACTGTTAGTGTTTCTCTGTGCGGTTTGCTGCAACGCTGGACCAGAAGCGCTTCCCCCCTTGCAGTTATTCTGCTATGCTTCTGGTGGTGTTTCTCCTCGCAGCTCAACCGCTACGCTTTGGCTGCCACCCAGTTTACTTCCCTGTTTTAGTCGAGCCACCTAAGGTCTTCCTTGCTCTCCCGAGCACTTGTGTGTAAAGTGTATTATTTTCCTGTGGCCACGGTACACAGTGGTCTGCCCGCTGGCCACCTTGTGTCAGCCATTTTGTGTACATTATTATCTTCTTGTAAGTCTCTATGTTTTGAACTGTGTGAAATCAATAAATGTGTGTTTGGTGTTAACCCTGCGCTTAAATCCTCATCCTTTCTCCCCTCGCCGTGCGCATAAGAAAGGTGCACGGGAGGGTTTATGACAGAATGGCCCAGCCCGCAAAAAGGATTTAGCAGGTTCTCCTGCACATCATTTTCCTTTTTTCATTGTAACTGTTTTTCTGTTCTGGACTAACCTGTGTTGGAGTTCGTCATGCCCCGGTCTCGCTGAGGAAAGGGAACGGCAGCGGGGTTCCCCATGGTAGAGGAGGAATGGGCTGCAGAGTTCATGCAGGACTTCGTTAATGACACCCTCACCGCCCGGGGTCCCAAGGAGACGCTGGAAAACTTGGACAGAGCAGTAGGCATCTTGGAGGTGCATTCTGGGTTATGGACCTACCCGCAGTATGCCGACCTGCTCTCCACAGTCTGCTCGCTCCAGCGTTCCTTCCCTGGACTGGCATTCCCTGTGACGCCGAGACGGAGGTCAGTTTTCCTGCAAACTGGCAGCCTCCGTGGAACTTTGTTCAACCCTCCACTCGCTCCAGCACGGTCTGTTCTGGAACGCAAAGGACAGCGTCGTCCCGTAAGGAAATGCCGGGAGAAACCTCCCTCTTCAGCAGTGGCCATTATTGCTTCAGCTGCGGTGAGGTCAGCCGAATTCACCCTGGCCCCGCCTACCTCCGTTGTCAGGTAGGTGGGGTCCACGTCATCGCTGGTACGGAGAGGGATGAGTGTCTGCCACTTGCAGCTGTGGATGTCATCAACCAGGATGACAGGCAAGTATTTTTTCATTCTAAATCGTTCATTAACGTTGAATCTTGCCCGTCTCCCGAGGAAGAGGCCCAGTATCAGCAGTCCACTGGGTCCTCTCCTCCAGCTGCAATTAATGATTGTTTCCTTACCCTCTCCGTGTCTCCTCCTCTAATTTCTGAGGTCCTGCTAGTCCAAGAACCGGGCCACCTGACGATGGAGGAGGTTGAGGCCCTGGATGATCCTGCCCAGGAGCCCGCACGGAGGCGTTTCCCTGTAGTCACACCGGCAGACGAGGAGTAGGTGAATCTGCTTGCCTTCATCAACCGCCGGGTCGAGGAGGAGCGCCGGGAGAGGGAGGTCCGAGGATGCACTTCCCCGGCTGTGAGGGTTCCACCTCCTGCACCTGCTCAGCCCCCGGATTCACCTTCAGATGAGGAGAGGGATAATCTGCTCGCGATAGTCAACGGCCGGGTCAAAAAGGAGCGTCAGAGGACCAGGACTGCAACCACCATCACGCCTGTTGCGGGGACCGCCGCAGAGAGTCATCTCCCAGACCAGACCCCAGCCTACGGGATCCAGACCGTCATCATCAACAGTGTCGGAGTCCTGGACGGCGGTAGAGCTTGAGCACGGGCAAGTTTTCTCTCCTGTAGTTCAATTGCCAATAACTGAGAGATCTTGTCTGACTCTTGGGGAGGGGAGTCAGGTGCGGCGCTTCCCTCACTGTGCTCTGCCGCTGACGGCGACCCAAACTTTTCCTTCTCTCCCATGCCTGTCGAGCCCCTCACTAGGGTCGCCGAAGAGGAGCTGCTATCACCGGGGTTATCAACCGACGACGATGAGAGGTTGGTGGTCCCAGAGGAGGTTGACGGGGGTACAGCACCAGGCACGATGATGGAGGCTATGCACCCCAAATCGCCGGATTCCTGGACGGCGGTGGAGCCCAAGTTCAGGCAAGTGTGTTCCATTGTGCCAATTCCGCATATGTTTAAGTCACACTGCCCGACTCATGGCGAGGAGGGCCCGTGGCAGCTCGTAGTAGCCCTCGGGGCCACCTCACTGGGCTCTGCCGCTGCCGGCGACTCTGACCCAGTCTCTTTTTCTCTCCCTCCGGGGTTGGAGCCCTCTGCCAGGGTTGCTGGAGAGCAGCAGACTTCACCGGAGGCTGCCGAGGATCGGGATGCAGTGCCAGGTGGCGTTAGGAGCACCACCTCCTTCGCTGGGGAGGCCACTGCAGGAGCAATAAGGCCCCCGATGGGGGTCACGGCTGGTGCAATGGTGCTCCAACCAGAGCCCATCATGGGTGTAGCCACATCCCAGACCGGGACCAGCTCTGGTGCAGCTCTGGCCCAATTGGGGCCCATCGCAGGTGCTGCAGAGTCACCCCCAGAGGTCACCGAGGGTCTGGCCTTGCCGAAGGAGGACGGAGCTGCTTCAGCCCCTCCTGCCAAGGTTGTCAGGGCTCCCTACATCAATCGTCTCCTCAGCCTTTTGTCCCTGCGGGTTGGCCTGCTCGCCATGGATGCAGCCATGTCCCAGACCGGGACCGTCGTGGGTGCAGCTCTGGCCCAATCCGGGTCCACCGCGGGTGCAGCTGAGCCTCAGCCGGAGGTCACTGCGGGTGCAGTGAGGCTCCCGCTGGAGTCCACCGTGGGTGCAGCGGAGCCAGCCCGGTCAGGGGCCACTGTGGGTGCAGGTGTGGACCACCCTGAGGATGCCGTGGTCCCCTTATCCCTGCCCGACATCGTGGAGGTCCCCTTTCCCTGGTCCTGTTACCCACCAGTGAGCCTTCCGGTGGGCAGGCCGTCTCCTGCTTCACCCCTTCGGTCCTGGTGGCTAAACTATGCTGGCCAGCCGCCAGAAGAATTGACTTCCTGGGTCAGGTGGCTCATGTTTTCCGGCAGGCAGCCGGATTGGGTCCACCAGACCTTCTGCTGGGCCTGGCAGTCTGGCGGCCTCCGGAGCCCCAACGCCCATGGACTTGGGGGGTTAATTGTGGGCCCTGGGTGGGGCATTATGTTCTCTTCGTCCTGTTCCCACTTCTGCCCACCCGGGTTTGTGTTGTTTGTTATTGTTGCAACTGTTGGGGGGGAGGGGAGGGGGGTCTTCTTGATGTTACCTGGGGTGTCTGGGAATCCACCCCTTAAAGGGGGGGGGGCCCTGTCACGAGTCGAACCGGCTTGGCTTTCCCCAACTCGACCTCGATCTCTCTATGGGTTTTGGTTTCATTGTTTATGTGCATTTTGTGTATTCTTTCAATTACCATAGCCACTGCCTGACTGGCAGCTGTTAGTCAGCCTCGGTGACCTACTTTTTCCCACACTGCTGACAGTCTGTCGGTCCAACCATGCCCCCTCGCTCTCCTTAATTTCCCCAGCTGTTCCCAGCCCCAGTAATTATCTTTCCCGCACCTCGCTCAGGTGTGCCCAATTTATGTGGCCAGTGGCATTTGTATTTAAGTGGCTCTTTGCTAGATAAACGCCGCTGGGCCATTATACAAGCCACACTCTCGTTCTCCGTGGTGTGACCATCACGTCAAGAGGGATTATTCGTACTCCAGAGGAGAATTAGACTTTTGGGACTGCTCCGACTCGTGTGTAACTGTTAGCAATTCTCTGTGCGGTTTGCTGCAACGCTGGACCAGAAGCACTTCCCCCCTTGCAGTTATTCTGCTACGCTTCTGGTAGCGTTTCTCCTCGCAGCTCAACCACTACGCTTTGGCTGCCGCCCAGTTTACTTGCCTGTTTTAGTCGAGCCACCTAAGGTCTTCCTTGCTCTCCCGAGCGCTTGTGTGTAAAGTGTATTATTTTCCTGTGGCCACGGTACACAGTGGTCTGCCCATTGGCCACCTTGTGTCAGCCATTTTGTGTACATTATTACCTTCTTGTAAGTCTTTATGTTGTGAACTGTGTGAAATCAATAAATGTGTGTTTGGTGTTAACCTTGCGCTTAAATCCTCATCCTTTCCCCCCTCGCCGTGCGCATAGGAAAGGCACACGGGAGGGTTTATGACAGCTCTTATAAATTTGTAACTTTGGTCATGTAAATTTATGACACTTTTCCATCAAATTTGTAACCTTTTTATTTTTTATTTTTGAGTCTAGGAGTCATTTGATGGGCTCTCCTCTCTGAAGCAGCTTATGATTGATCGTAACCGTGTCGAGGAAATCAAGCCTGGAGCCTTCTCTCAGCTTGGCTTCTTAAACCTGCTCTCCCTTACATACAACCAACTGGTCTACATACCCAACATGGCCTTCCAGGTACAGAAACAGCATACAGTAAATACTTCAAAATGACAAAGAAATTGCAGAAATATCTACTACTGCCAACCTCTACTCCTTTCAGGGTTTGCAGAACATCAAGTGGCTTCGTCTGAGTCATAACTCACTGAACTACTTGAACACCGAGGCTTTTGCTGGTCTGTTCACTCTCACCCGACTCAGTCTGGACCACAACGAGTTGCAGTTCTTCCCCACTGAGACCATGACCAGGTAGTGCCTCTTAGTAAGGTGTGAGATGACTGTTTCTCAGAACTTGCTAGCTTGCCCTAGCTAGTTAGCCATTCATTGCATAGCCATTGCTAACAAGAAAGACTGAAAACACCACAGTAATTTGTATATAAAAAAAAAGCACTGAAGCAACATGTTCAGAGATAGAAGTTGGACAGCACTGTGTGCAAAACCGACAGGAAGAAACATACCATAAAACAAAAGTGCTAATAAATAGTACTTTTTTTTTTACTACTGTTGATACATGGGCGCAGCCATTTTGATTTTTCAAGTCAGTCATGTAGGCTTGTGCATTGGCGTAATATATGGGGGGATGGGGGGGTTCCAGCGCCCCCCCCCCCCCCAAAAATCAAATCTGTCCAATATAACATCCCCAATAATCGTATAATTACAATTAATAAAAAATATCTACAAGTAAGTATGAAGAAGTTGTCGTTTTTTCATTTGCAAGCAACGAAAAGTAACATTTCTAATAATCAAACAATGTACTCCCCCTTCCCTGCAGACTTGGTATTGCCCAACCGGTCCATGCGCCTTCTCTGGCCAATACTACTCAGAGTCATTTCTAGGGGCGGTAGGTGAGGATGCTTGTCTAGTCTAGAATGCGTTCAGCTCACAACTGAGACAGAATGAAAAGAGCTCCATAAGAGCAATAAACCATTTTCAATTGTTGGTTGTCAAATAAAAGGACAAACCACTCTGTCCAAAAGGAGGTAAATATATTGTTGTGTTAGCTGGTGAATTGTTGTCTGAAGTTAGCTGGTTGTTAGTTTGCTTATGTGAGTTAAAGCTATAGGAGTACACCATATGTGCTGCCTGGTAGGATTTAGCTGATCTGAGAAATGATTAGCTCTTCTCATGCAAATTTGGGCTTTATATTGTATTAATCATTCATGAAATGTGAACAGAATGGATTTGTTTGTCAGCTGTTAGAGTGAAATTTACATATGTTTGAGCACTCTGTTATGTCCATAACCAATACTCCAATAATGAGGCTGAAGATGCAGTCGAACGGAACTTTATGTCATGTCTGCTGCGTGAGCTCGCAGTGAACATATAAATTGGAAGCAAGCCCAACATGCAGTAAAGTAAACGTGTTTATTACAGGGAGAAAAATGTACACAAAATGTCCAGTTAACAGTCACTGTTGAGAATGGGTAAGACAACCCGCTACAAACCTCGCTGGCTTAGATAATAGTAGTAGATTAGTTTATTTGACAGGGACAGTGCAATAAACATAGACAATTAATCAAAGACAATCAATCTGATGTGTTGCACATAGAGTGTATAGCTATTAGCTAATTTGCAACTCTTGTCCCTGGATGGGCTTTAGAAAAAAGAATCAAGATAAAAAATATACACAATAACCACATACATCAATGCAGAAAAATTATAAATACACAATTATAAATATTATAAATACACAAATATAACAGCCTGACTCACATTTAACATAAATAAAATGCTAAACGCACTCCAAGCAGGCAGGAGCGGGGGGAAAAGGCACAAAAGAAGACTTAAGGAAATGTTGGAGCAGAAACGCTCTAAGACACAACATGATAAGTCCAAGGGAAGGAAGCCAATAATTCGGTGAGTCAGGATGTCCCATGTTGACTTACTGAAGCTACCGCACTGACTGGTCACACTGCCTCCCCATAAGTACACCATACACTAACGGAGGCAAGTGGACACAGCCGTATGGCAAGCCTGTGCATGATTAATTGAATGAATGTGTGTATGCATGTGTGAGTGTGTGTGAGTGTGTGCGTATGTGTGCATGTGGTAATCCCAAACAGCTGGTGAATGTCTGGTGAGAGGAGGAAGGTGTGGCTGTAGGACTGGCAGAGAGCAAGGCTCAATCTGCCAGCTGGAATTAATAAGTAATAATCAAAACCCTACAGCCACAGGTCATGGACGGGGTTGAAAATAACCCTGAACATGACAGAGCCCCCCCCCCCCAAGGGGTGGAACCAGACGCCCACCGTACCATTGAAACAGAAAACAAAACCTGCCCCCCCCCCATCCAAAGGCCAACACAACAAACCAGGGCGGGAGGTGGGTGGAACAGGTTAGGAGGGATCGATCAAGACAAGAAAAACACCACAAAACAACACAATGACATTTCCCAACCCCAAACTAACTAACCCACCCCACCCCCAAGAGCCCCACAGTTCAGGGGACCAACCACTGTCCCAGGCCCACAAATGACCATAAGTTCAGGGGGGCAGGCCAAAGTCCCAGGGCCAGCAGGCGGCCTGCAGAATGGCATCAGGCGGCCTGCCAGAGGAAAAGGGCCACCTGACCCAGGAACCCGGTCCTTCAGGCGGCCAGCCCGCATAGTTGAGCCACCAGGCCTGGAGGGATAGACGAGGCGGCGGCCTACCCACCGGAAGGCTGAACGGTGGGAGGCCGGACTGAAGAAGGGGAACCCCTGTGGTTCCTGGTGGCAGCACCAGGTGGACCATGGCGGAGCCTGGCGGAAGAGGAAGGGACACCCTGAGGACCTCTGGAAGGGAGGAAGGGACCTCGGTGTCCCCAAGCTGGTCGGCTGCACCCTCAGTGGTCCCGGCTTGGGACTGGGGCTCGGCTGCACCCTCGGCGGTCCCGGCTTGGGACTGGAGCTCGGCTGCACCCTCGGTGGACCCCGACCGAGCCATGGTTGCATCCACAGTGGAGTCCAGCTGGACCCCTGCTGTACTCGCGGTGGGACCCGGCTGGGTCGCTGCTGCACCCTCGGTGGGCCTCGGGTTGAGGCACGGTGCCCATGGCGGACCAAGTCTGGAGCACAGCACCCATGTGGGACTGATGTGGTGGTGCAGCCCCCATGATGGTCCCCGGCTGAGACACAGCACCCATGGAGACCCAGGCTGAGGCATGAATCCAAACTATGGCCTCCGGCAGATGGGGAGCTGAATCCAGGCTGACTTCACCGGGAACAGCAGCAGCCCCGGTTACCTTCAGCAGCGAGCCTGGATCCTCGGACTCATCCGGTGACACGGATCTCTCTCCGGCGACCCTAGAGGAGGACTTGAACAGGAAAAAGGAAGGGTCAGGGTTGCCGGCAGCGGCGGAGCCCAGCGAGGCGAGCTCAGGTGCAGCGTACAGATGCAGCTGGCCCTCCTCACCCTGAGCTAGGCAAAAATGCTCTAATATGGAAAGAAGGAAGACAAAAGAGAGCACTTGCCTTAGCTCGAGCTCTACCGCTGTCCAGGACTCCGGCTATCCGGGCGATGTTTCCATAGGCTCGACCTCCTGGAGGCGCAGCTCGGGCACTGACTGTGCTGTGGCGGCTTCCACAGCAGGCATGATGGTCTCTGCAGTCTCCGTTGTCTCAGCCATTGTGACCCACGCTGGTGATTCCTCCAGTGTGGCAGCTGGGGTCTGGCTCACCATTGCTATGGGGGAACGATCCTCCCGGACCTCTGGCTCCTCCTGGTCCCGATAGTGTGGCTCCGGCGCTGGCGTGCACTCGGAGGAAACAGGAGAGAGCAGGGAGAGGGCTGGTGAGCAGTTCAAAGCTGCAGCAGGTGGAGAGATCTCTGGGGACTGCACACCCTGAGATCCTCTACCAGGGATCAGGCAAGAATTTTCAATAATTTTAGAAACACATGAAGAGATTACTTGCCTGTTCTCCTGGTTTGTGATGTTTGCTGCTGCAGCTGGAGAGGCAACGCTCCTCGCAATGGATGTGGCGGAACTGGGCTCCTCCATACGTTGTGGAGAAGCCTCCCTAGATGGCGCTGGAAAGGGAGAGGTAGCCGCCAAGTCCTCCTCCTCCAAACGATGATCAATCTCCACCAGCATCGCAAGTCTGTGCTTCTCCCATCCAGTCTCAGATGAAGCGGGGCCATCCTCCAATTGGAGTCTCTGTTCCTCCATCATTAGGCGGTCAATATCATCTAAGATGGATTGGCAGCGTTTCCCCGGACCTCCCCGGGATTGAGCAGGCCTGAGCTCTGGAGATGAGGGTGGGGCTGGAGCGGAAGAGCTGAGGGAGGAGGAAGGCTTCACCCAGCACAAGTGCCTCTTCTGTATCGGGGGCCGCTCCAACACTGGTGTCTCCCTCCTGGGTGACATATTGTCGGACCCAGGGAACACACATACACAGGCTCAAGTACAATACAATTATCTTTATTGATTCACCAGCAGGTGTGTGGGTGCGTGTATGCGGTATGTGAGTGTATTGTGGGTGAACGAGCTGCAGCCGGGGGCGAGACAGAGTGCCGTACAGCCTGGCAACCCTAGGGACAGAGCCAAACACAGATGTTAGATTCAGCCTTGTAATTGTGAATGGGTGAACTGACTGGGCTTACTTGCAGGTGTTCTTGTGCTGCCGCTGGCTTGGGCTTTGGGCCTCCTTCCAGGGAGACAGCGTCTGCAGAGCGCACCCGGTGAAGAGCTGTGATGCGCGGAATGGTGAAGGGAGCGATTCCGCCGCCACGGGGGAGAGAACCGCCGCCAAAGGGATCCACCTGTACACAGGGGAGAGCCTGGGAGAAAAGGTAAGTTGATGATGAGCTTACGTGCTAGCGGAGAGTCCTTAAGACGATGCACAGGGCTGAGAGGAATCAGGCGAGCGCGGGACAAAGATCGTAGCAAAGCAGACGGCTCCGTGCCGAGGCTCCAGGCAGGATGGGCTATATAGCCCGGGGCTGATTACCCACAGGTGTGCGCGCAGCTGAAGCAGGTGACGGCCCAGAGTGAGTCATGACAGTACTCCCCCCCCCCCCCCGAGCAGCGCCTTCTGGCGCTGGCTTACCTGGGTGTGCCTGGTGGAAGTCCTTAATGAGCCGTTTGTCCAGCACAAACGATGGACGCACCCAGGACCTCCACTCGGGACCATACCACTCCCAGTCCACCAGGTACTGCAGGCTGCGACCCCGGCGGCGGACGTCCAAGATGGGGTTGACCCTCCAAGCCAGGTTGCCGTCAATCAATACTGGTGGGGGTGGAGACCTAGGAGGGGGGCAGAGCGGGTTGGAGACCACGGGTTTGACCTGGGAGACGTGGAACGTGGCACAAACACGGAGAGAAGGGTGGAGAGCCAGACGCACAGCCACAGGATTAACCACTTTGACAATCGGGAAGGGCCCAATAAAGCGCTTGGCCAGCTTCCTCTTCTCAGCCTTCAGGTTAATATTTTGAGTGGACAGCCATACCTGCTGACCCACCTGAAACTGGGGAGCAGGCCTCCTGCGCTGGTTCGCTGTCCTAGTGTTGCGCTCTGCTGTGCGTAAGAGGGCCTGGCGTGTAGCAGCCCAAAGCAGACTACAGCACCTCAGGTGCGCGTGGACCGAAGGTACGGCCACCTCCCCCTCCTCTTAAATTAAATTAAATTAAATTAAATCACCCTTATTGTCATTCAACTGTACAACCAATCATGTACAGTAGAACGAGATTGTGCTTTACCTATCTACTGTGTTAATCACACACACCCCAAGTGCAGAATCAGAGGGCCGCTGCCATGCAAGGCGCCGCCACAAATTTGAATGAATGAATGAATGAATGAATGAATGAATTTATTTCGGATAATACAGTACAGGTTGAAGAAACTGTATAATATAACAACAAGGTCAAATTAGACAAAGACTCCTTCTATTAAACAATTCCACGTGAGTTATCCGAAATGGGTGATGGCTGAAGCCGCAGCTTATATTGCCCACCCATATTCCATCCAAGAATTCAAAGAAAAAAGAGTAAACAAGACAAGAGTGATTACAATTTAGAAGAAAGCTAAGACAAAGTGTGACTGAGAGAAAAAAAAAAAAAAAAAAAGAAATCTAAGCTAAGCTAAGTTAAGCAGTTACTATTCGAGACAAATCTAAGACAGAATGTCACAGAGAGAGAAAAAAAAAAAAAAAACTAAGCTACAACACAACACAGGCTGGAAATGTCAATCCTTATGTGAGTTTACATGTCGTCTTGTAAATATGTTTGGAGTATTTCTTCCTTTAGTTTTTGTTTAAATTGTCCAAGCGTTGTACATGATTTTAATTCAGGTCCAAAATCGTTCCATAATCTGACTCCTTGCACTGAAATACAGTGTTGCTTGGTGGTTGTTCTCACTGTAGGCTTTTGAAATATACATGTTCCTCTGAAGTGATATCGTTTCTCCCTTGTTTGGAACAACTTTTGGATATTTGCAGGCAGTGATAAATTCTTCACTTTGAACATTATTATTGCGGTTTTAAAGTCAACCAGATCTTTCAACTTGAGAGTTTTTTGTTTAAGAAAAAGTGGGTTTGTTGGTTCCCTGTAAGCTGCTTTGTTTATTATTCTAATAGCTCTCTTTTGAAGCATAAAGACTGGATATATGTTTGTTTTATATGTATTTCCCCATACTTCATTACAATATGTCATGTATGGGAGTATTAATGAATGATACAAGGTGTATAGTGTGGGTTGATTCAGCAAATATTTCACTCTGTGTAATATTGCAATTGATTTGGAGACTTTACCTTTAATATAATTAATATGTGACTTCCAACACAGTTTGTTATCAATTATTACTCCAAGGAATTTGGTTTCAGATACCCTTTCAATCTCTACACCATTTACACTGAGTTTGGGTACTGGATTGTTGTGATGGTTGTTAAAGACTATAAATTTTGTCTTACTTAAATTGAGCGTTAATTTGTTTGAATCAAACCACAGTTTAAGCTTTCCTAATTCCTTCCCGAGTGTATCCAGAAGTTGTTCCAAATTGTTTCCACTGCATAGCAGATTAGTGTCATCGGCAAACAATATTAAGTCCATTTTTTCTGAGACTTTACATATATCGTTTATATACATATTGAATAATAATGGTCCCAAAACTGAACCCTGTGGGACTCCACAGGTGACCTTCAGCAACTCTGAGTTTTTGTTGCTAACACATACATACTGATATCTATTCTTTAAGTAACTACTTAACCAGGACAGTGCTACACCTCTAATACCAGAATTTTGTAGTTTCTTTAATAATAAATTATGATCTACTGTATCAAATGCTTTTTTAAGATCTAGGAATACTCCAACTGAATACTCTTTATTTTCAATGGCTGTTGATATTTTTTCTGTAAATTCCATTAGGGCATATGCAGTTGTCCTCTTGTGTCTGAACCCATATTGCTGCTCACATAATAAATCATTCTTCAGTATGAAGTTGTCAATTCTCTCATAGAATATTTTTTCAAGTATCTTGGAAAATTGTGGTAATAGTGAAATTGGTCTATAGTTTGAGAGTTCCCCTCTATCGCCCGTCTTGTATATTGGAATTACTTTAGCTATTTTCATTGCATTGGGAAATATACCTGATTGGAGAGACAGGTTGCAGATATACGTCAGTGGTTTTACTATGCATTCGATAACAGTTTTGACTAGTAGCATGTCGATACCATCACAGTCAGTAGATGTTTTACTTTTGAACGATTTAACAATTTCAATGACCTCTCTTTCGTCTGTGTTCTTTATGAAGATGGAGTCTTTTACAGCAGTGTTATTGCATATTGTATCACCTGTTGGCACCGTAGTGGGTATTTCTCGGGCCAGTTTAGGTCCAATATTAACAAAAAAATTATTAAATTCATCTGCAGGTGAAGCGATATTCACACTCTGAGTCGTTTTATTATTTTTTGGAATATTAGTTGGTAGCTTGTATTTCTGCTTTTATTTCCAAGGATACTGTTGAGTATTGTCCATGTATTTTTAATATTGTCTCTGTTTTTCTCCAGTTCTTTACTGTAATAGTCTCTTTTACTACATCTTATTATATATGTTAACTTATTTTTGTATGTTTTATACCGCTGCTCTGCTTCTTTTGTTCTTTTCTTTAGGAAAGCTTTATATAATGAATTTTTCTTTTTACACGCCTTTTGTAGTCCTTTGGTTAACCATGGCTTATTAGCAAATTTGTGTTTAAGCTTTTTTATTACTAATGGGCAGTTTTTTTCATAAAGAGTGGTTACAATGTTTATAAATGTGTCATAGGCTTCATTTACATCTGATACATAGACTTCTGTCCAGTCTTGCTTCAGCAAGTCCTCTTTAAGAGAACTGATTGCATTTGGTGATTTGTGTCTGAACGATTTTGAAGTTTTTTCTGCGTTGGGCCCCGTGTGGCCATGGATAAGTGCAAAGGTTGGCAAGTGGTCACTTATATCATTTATCAATAATCCACTTTCTATTTTCTTATCGAAAACATTGACAAACAGGTTGTCAATAAGTGTAGCAGAGTGAACTGTGATTCTACTGGGATGTGTTATTGTGGGATATAGACTCATGCTGTACATAGAGTTCATGAACTCTGTAACTACATTTTGTTGATGAGGATTCAGTAAGTCAATATTGAAATCTCCACAAATTGCTACCATTTTCTTACTAGTAATATTATTGTACAGCTCGACTAATTTATCTCTGAATGTCTCAATGCAAGTTCCCGGCGTTCTATATATGCAGCTTATGATTAGATTTTTTGTTTTGTCTAGGTCAATCTCAATAGTAACACATTCCAAAATCCCTGGTAGTGCTGAGGACATTTCATTTACAAGCTTACACCTGTACAGGTCATCAATATACAGTGCAACACCACCACCCTTTTTTTGAGTTCTGTTAATATAAAACATCTGATATCCCTCTATTGCCATCAGGGGAGCCTGTTCTTTGTTAAGCCAAGTTTCAGAGACTGCAATAGCTGTGAATTTTCTGTCTAGCTGTTTTAAATAGTCCTGAATCTGTGGAAAGTTTTTGTTAAGACTTCTGCTATTGAAGTGTATTATTGACAGTTTACCATCTAATTGCATTTGACTTTTGAATTGTTTTTCAGTGTAATATTCACAGTGGTTATGAATATTGTTGAAAAAGTGGTTATCAGGATCAATATCATTCTCCATCTCTTGTGGTTTATGTTCAGCATAATGGTATGTTTTCAGAGTTTGAGTTTCCTCATTCTGTGTCAAATGACTTGCTCCAACTGGGGATAATTGATGTCTACTTGAGTCGGTCATAAGTTTTTGTTTGTTTTGGTTATTTTTATTAAAGTACTTTGGCATGGTGTATCAAAAGAACTATTCTTATCGTGTGTATGAGTATGGATTATCATTGGCTCGTAATTTTCTAATCAGTGTTCATCTGTATTTATCTAAGTCAGTAGCATCTCTGATTATAATACTTTTTGCTTGCTCAGGTGATCCATTTAGTTTAATCCAAATTCTACAGTTTCTTGTCCAGGTTGTTTGTATCTTATCTTGTTTTTTTAGCATCCGTGCCTGTCGTGCTAATTCAGCGTTTTTTTTTGTCAGGTGTTCATTTATGTAAACTTGAGTTTCCTTTAGCTTTTTGGCCTGCCTCAGTATGTTATTCTTTACCCTTCTGTTCACAAAGCGCATCACAATTGATTTCTTTGTTTTGTTATCTTTCTTCGGTAGAGCATAACAGGCTGAGATTGCATTGGCTTCTACCTTAATGTCTTTATCATTAAGGAACTGAAGCACTTGATTTTCTAAGGACATTGACTCACTCATGGGTGCATCTTCACCACTCAGTCCTACTGTGGCATGGGCGTATGACTGATATCTGATGTCTAGTCCACTTATAACTAGGTCATCAATGCGAGAACCTTGTTCAAGATCCTCGACGCGTTGCTCCAAAAGACGCCCGTGTTGCTCCAGGTCCATAATTTTTTTGTCTTTTTCTTGAATTTTTAAATTTAGGGCTTGTACCTGTTCTATTAGGCCTATTATTTTGTCCTGTTGGTTAGTCAATTTGGCCAATTCATCTGACATAAAGCTCAGAGCTTTTTTGATTTCTTCCATTTCCTCTTTCTTTGGTGGCATCTTACTGACCTGTAGATAGAAGTAAACAGAGAATCCGGCTAGGCCTCAACTAGCCCGGCCGCTGCTGAACTCGCCGCAACAGCTCCTGCACAGCTCCTCCGCCAAGTAGCGCTGCTCAGCTCCGCAGATCACCCTTGTCATTCGCCACTGCCTGCCGCCGTCTGCCTGGCCGGTTATGCCGCACACCGCCGGCGCAGCCGAACTTCACCGATCACCGCCGCCACTCGCCGCCGTCTGGCTGGGTGGCACCTCCGCTAGGCCCCGTCACCGGCCGCCGTCAGTCTGGTAGTTCCTCAGCTGGACCTCGCAACTGGGTTCCGACTCAGGCCACTGTCCTGCTGGGTCCAGGTGGCCCCGTCTCTCACCAACGCCGCGCTCGAGCTCCCAACTGCCGCCTCGATTGGTTCCTCCGATAGGCCCTCACCGGGGACTGAGCCGCTTCGTGTCGGAGTTAAGTGGCGCACTGGGGCCAGCGTTAAGCTAACTAGCGTTAGCTTGGCAATCGCTTCTGGTAGAGCGCAGCAGTTCTACCCGATTAAAGGGGCATTCCAACGGGATTCTGACGGAGGTGGAAGTTCAGCCCGTGGGTGTCCGTCACGATCGCCGATCGCTGTTGTTTAGGTACTTTTAATGGGGAAATCAGCGAGTTGGTCTCAGCGCTGAAAAGGTGTGACCATCCTGGTCGCCATCTTGGAAAAAAAAAAATTTCCCTCCTCCATTCCATTTATTGCTGAGCACCAAGCTGGACGGCAGGAAGTTCCACTTTTTTATATGGTCTTCGGCATGACCCGGCTGGGATTTGAACCCCTGCCTCCCGGGTGTGGGGCGGATGCTTTACCAACTGAGCCACCACTCCGGCTCTTCGGGGAACAGCGGGGGATCATAGCCCAGCCACGCCCTGAAAGGTGACATACCAATCGCAGAAGAAAGAGTCAGGTTATAGGCATACTCAATCCACGGCAGATGGCTGCTCCAGGATGATGGGCTGGAAGCGATGACGCAGCGCAAAGCAGCCTCCAGCTCCTGATTTTCCCGCTCGCACTGCCCGTTGCTCTGGGGGTGATGACCAGAGGACAGGCTTACCGTAGCCCCCAAAGCGTTGCAAAAACTCCTCCACACGCTGGACACAAACTGAGGACCTTGGTCGGAGACAATGTCCGCAGGGATCCCATGCAGACGCACGACGCACTGCACCAAGAGGTCCACCGCCTCTCGTGCCATTGGAAGCCCACGTAGAGGGACGAAGTGGGTGGCCTTAGAGAAACGGTCCACAATGGTCAGAACAGTGTCAAAACTGTTAGACGTTGGGAGACCGGTTACGAAGTCCAGGGCAACGTGGGACCACGGCCTCCCAGGGACCGACAAAAGATGGAGGAGACCCGCCGGCGGAGATTATGATGTCTTCCCGGTGGCGCATTGGGGACAGGCACGAACATAGCCGATGACGTCATTCCGGAGACCTGGCCACCAGAACGATCTCTGGAGCAACTCCACCAGACAGGTAATCCCAGGGTGGCAGGCGAGCTTAGACGAATGGGCCCAGTGGATCACATCACCCCAAACGGACGATGGCATGAACAGTCTTCCCTTAGGGCCTCCGCCCAGATCCAGCTCGGCTTCTTGTGCCTTCAGGGCCTTGTCCCTGATAGCCCACGACAGGGCGCCCATGACGCACAAGGCCGGGAGGATGGCATGCTCCTGCTTCTCAGAGCCCTCCGAGGCAAACTGCATGGACAGAGCATCTGGTTTAGCGTTCTTTGACCCCGGGCGGTAGGTGATGGTAAACCTGAAGTGCCCGAAGAACAGGGACCAACGCGCCTGGTGAGCATTCAGGCGTCTAGCCGTCCTCAGGTACTCCAAGTTTTTGTGATCGGTCCAAACCACAAAGGGTAGCGCGGCCCCCTCCAGCCAGTGCCACCACTCCTCCAGCGCGAGCTTCACCGCCAGGAGTTCTCTGTCGCCAACATTGTAGTTCCTCTCAGCGGGTGACAGTCGCCGAGAGAAGAAAGCGCAGGGGCAGATCACCCCGTCCACCGGGGAGCGCTGCGATAATACTGCCCCCACCCCCAAGTCAGAGGCATCCACCTTGACCAGGCACTGCAGAGCGGGGTCCACCTGCGTCAGGACCCAGGAGGAAGAGAATTCCATCTTCAGAGCTGCAAAGGCCGACGCAGCCTCCTCTGTCCACCGGAACGCCACCTTGGGGGAGGTGAGGCGAGTCAGGGGGAGGGCGATCGCGCTATACTTAGGCACGAAATGCCGGTAGAAATTGGCAAACCCCAGAAATTGTTGCAGCTGTTTCATTGATGACGGGGAGAAGGGGGCAATCCACCACCGTCCTCACCTTCTCTGGGTCCGGGATGACCTGATTGTGTGAGATGATGAAGCCCAGGAGGGAGGTCTTCTCGGTGTAAAACACTTTTCGGCCTTCACAAATAGTTTGTTCTCTAGCAGCCTTTGAAGGACCCACCTCACGTGGACCTGATGCTCTTCCAGGGACTGGGAGAAGATCAGGATGTCATCCAGGTAGACAAAAACAAAGGACCCAAGGAAATCCCGAAGGACGTCACTGATGAGACGCTGGAAGACGGCCGGAGCATTGGTGAGCCCAAACGGCATGTGAGGTACTCAAAGTGGCCGCTGGGGTTCCGGAATCCAATCTTCCACTCGTTGCCCTCCCGGATCCGCACGAGGTGGTAAGCGCTGCGGAGATCCAGCTTTGTGAACCAGGATGCCCCCTGGAGGGAGTCGAAGGCAGAGTCCATCAGAGGTAGTGTATACTTGTCCTTAATAGTGATTTTGTTCAGGACCCGGAAGTCGATGCAAGGGCGGAGGGAACCGTCCTTCTTCCCGACAAAGAAGAAGCCTGCCCCCAGCTGAGCGATTCCTTAATATACGCCTCCATATCCTCCCGTTCCGGAGCCGATAGGCTGTAGAGGCGGCTCGACGGCAGGGGGGCACCCGGGCGGAGGTTAATGGCACAGTCGTACGGGTGGTGGGGGGGAAGGGACAGCGCCTGGGATTGGCTAAACACCGCTCCAAGGTCATGAAACTCAGGAGGCACCCTGGACAAGTCGGGGGTGGGGGGGTGGGGGAGGGGAACCGATGGAGAACAAGCTGCAGACTGGAGGCACGCACTCAGGCAGAAAGGACTCCAGGCGAGAACACTCCTGGTTCGCCAGTCAAAGGTAGGATTGTACAAGCGCAGCCAGGGGTAACCCAGGATGACGGGGGCAGCCGAGGTGGAAAACACGAACAGCCAGAGGTCCTCTCGATGGTTACCAGAAATGATGGCAGAGACCGGGGCAGTCCGGTGCGTCACCTTTTCCAAAGGGGATTTTGACAGAGTGACGAGGTTAAGGGGAGTCGGCAGAGCTTGGCAGGGAAGCCCCAATCGGGTTGCCAGTTTCTCAGAGATAAAGCTCTGCTCGGCCCCCGAGTCCACCAGTGCGTGTGTGAGGAACTCTGTGCGATTATGACAGAACCTAATCGGCAGGAGACATTTAGATAGGGGATTTGGCCGAGATGAGTCCGCGAGTCCCCCTAAAGCGACTCGCGGACCCCCCCCCCCCCTTTTGGCCAAACCGGGCAGGACTCAATTTCGTGCTGGTCATCCCCACAGTACATGCAGAGACCTAGGTCCCTGCGGCGCTGTCTCTCTGTCTGCGAGATTTTGGTCTGTCCCATAATCATAGCCTCAGGTTCATCTGGGCCCTCTAGCGCGGGCAGTGCCAAGGTAGGAGACTGAGAGGAACGCTGAGACAGTCTGCTCGAGCGGCTGGAAGACCTCCGCTTGGCAGCTCGCTCTCTCAGCCTGTTGTCAATGAAATTAGCTCAGTGAGACGTTCAGGCTTATCTAAGCGGGCCAGTTCGTCCCGTAGGCTAGGGCTCAGGCTACGGATGAAGATGCTGCAAAGCGAGGCATCCTCCCACCCAACTTCCGCCGCTACCACCCAGAAGTCGACAGCGTAATCGGCCACTGACTGACCACCCTGGCGAAGATTTAGCAAGTGGGTGGTTAGCACACTATCATGATCTGAATGGTCAAAAACTTTGTGGAAATCATGAACAAACTGGGCGTAGGTTAGGTTGGCGTAGCTGGGCTTTGCTATTATGGCGTAAGCCCATGCTAATGCTTGCCCTTCCAATAGATTAGCCACGTAACCGATTCAGCTGTGATCGGAGGGGAAGTCCCCGGGAACCCGCTGAAATACCGTCTCACACTGGAGGTTGAAACCCCGTGCCTCCCCGAGCCTCTCACTGAAGCGCGTGGGCGTGGGAACCGGCGTGAGACGAGTGAGCGAGCCCGGGCTAGCCTGGCTAGGTGGAGAGCTAACGGGAGCTGGCCTGCTGCTCTGAGCCAGAGGGAACGCCCGCTGTCCTTCCAGACGATCCAACCAGCTGTTTATCTGAACTAATTGGTTCAGTATGACCTGCTGCTGGTGAGTAATTTGATCAACTCGAGCCTCCAAGATGTTTAACTGGTGTGCGAGCCCACTGTTCGCTGGGTCATTCTGACGGAGCCGTACTGACATATTGTCGGACCCAGGGAACACACACACACAGGATCAAGTGCAATACAATTATCTTTATTGATTCACCAGCAGGTGTGTGGGTGCGTGTATGCGGTATGTGAGTGTATTGTGGGCGAACGAGCTGCAGCCGGGGGTGAGACAGAGCGCCGTACAGCTTGGCAACCCTAGGGACAGAGCCAAACACAGATGTTAGATTCAGCCTTGTAATTGTGAATGGGTGAATTGACTGGGCTTACTTGCAGGTGTTCTTGTGCTGGTGCCAGCTTGGGCTTTGGGCCTCCTTCCAGGGAGACAGCGTCTGCAGAGCGCACCCGGTGAATAGCTGTGATGCGCGGCGTGGTGAAGGGAGTGATTCCGCCGCCACGGGGGAGAGAACCGCCGCCAAAGGGATCCACCTGTGCACAGGGGAGAGCCTCGGAGGAAAGGTAAGTTGATGATGAGCTTACGTGCTAGCAGATGATGAAGATGAATAGATACATCCATAGATGCGCCGGGACACATCATCAGTGATGTTTCCTGACGTCATCGGGTATTTCGGGTCTCACAACATCAGACACCCTCAATCAGGCGACCCAGCCAGGGTTGATCAGACCCTGACTTGTGTCCCGGCAGCATTGGCCCACGATTCTGACCTCTTAATCCATAGCCACCGAGAAGCTCTTTCTGCAGCCTCAGTGGCAGATTTGATGGCCTTCCTTTCAGCAACTCCTTTAATACCAAGGAGAGTGTAAATTTTGCACAGGGAGCGGGCAGCAAAGCCTCGACATCCCACCTCTATGGGCTCACAGAGAGTCCTTAAGACGATACGCAGAGCTGAGAGGAATCATGCGAGCGCGGGACGAAGATCGTAGCAAAGCTGACGGCTCCGTGCCGAGGCTCCAGGCAGGACGGGCTATATAGCCCGGGGCTGATTACCCACAGGTGTGCGCGCAGCTGAAGCAGGTGACGGCCCAGAGTGAGTCATGACATTGGGCTCCTCTTCTCGCAGCGCGAGAATGAAATGAAGGATGTCCGCTGATTCTGGAAAAAATAAAAGGTCCGGACATTCCTCTAATACCTCCACCGCGACGTTCCGAGCTGCATGAACTGCTTCGGAAGAGCAATACCCTTGAATCCCGGAGAAGACGTCTTCCAGACGGGCCAGTCCGAGCCGCTCTTTGTGGCTCCAGTAGTCCGCCATGGCTGCGGTTGTAGGTAGGGGAAAAACACACACAAAAATGAAAGAGGGAAAATAAAACAACACGCTACTCACTGCTTGGGCTCTTTGTGGTGGTAGCTTACTGTCATGTCCGCTGTGTGATCTTGCAGCGAACATATGAATTGGAAGTGTGCCCAACATGCAGTAAAGTAAACGTGTTTTTTACAGGGAAAAAATGTACACAAAATGTCCAAATAACAGTCACTGTTGAGAATGGGTAAGACAACCCGCTACAAACCTCGTTGGCTTAGATAAAGTGCCAAACGCGCTCCAAGCAGGCAGGAGCGGGGGCAAAAGGTACAAAAGAAGACTTATGGAAATATGGGAGCAGAAAGGCTCTAAGACACAACATGATAAGTCCAGGGGAAGGAAGCCAATAATCCAGTGTGTCAGGAAGTCCCATGTTGACTTACTGAAACTACCACACTGACTGGTCACACTGCCTCCCCATAAGTACACCATACACTAACGAAGGCAAGTGGACACAGCCATGTGGCAAGCCCGTGCATGATTACTGTAATTGGATGAATGTGTGCATGCATGTGTGAGTGTGTGTGAGTGTGTGCGTATGTGTGCATGTGGTGATCTCAAACAGCTGGTGAATGTCTGGTGAGAGGAGGAAGGCGTGGCTGTAGGACTGGCAGAGAGCAAGGCTCAATCTGCCAGCTGAAATTAATAAGTAATAATCAAAACCCTACAGCCACAGGTCATGGACGGAGTTGAAAACAACCCCGAACATGACACTTTATTAAACAGACTCACACTAACCGAAGGCACTCCTGTGCAGACAGAGGTGCTGGTCGTAAGGAGAGCGTGCCTCTTCCGGGTAGGCCTTTTATACTTTGGGTGGCGACGGAACCGGAAAGGCGTAGCAATCACCCATGACACACAATAATACTAATATAATAATAATAACCATAATTAATATATAACACCCCCCTTCCCCCGTAGAAAAGTCCAGGACACACACACCATTAGGCCCACCCAAATTTTGACCCGAATCACACACTAACAGTAAATATAATAATAATAACAGGGCCTATCCATGCACACAAATAACTAATACTGGAGGGGGGCAGGTGGACTACTGCCCCACCTCCACATGGCCAGACGGATTATTCTGCCGTCTCAAATATAAAACAGTCCGTAGGACACAACAAGCTGCAGTGTTCCTAGTATAACATGTAAAAAATAATCCCAGAATATATGTGCAATCCAAAGCCTATCAAAACACTATACGAACAGACAATATGTACATCCACGCCCCACTGTGCCAGCCCCCCCACCCAACACCCTGACCCCACAACTCAGGTAAAGTACACATCACACATGCAAGTTAATGTAACAATACAGACAGTGTTGGGCCTTTTGTTTTGTTTTTTTTAAACACACACACAGAGCAATCCCACAGCGAGTAAGTGTGAAACATATTATCTACATGGCTCGGGCAATACACACCTATTGGTAACTCTGCACAAACCCCCTGATAAAAGTAGCCCACGTGCTCTCTTTTTTTTTTTTTTAAATGAGCACTCAACCCGGCCACTTTTATCAAATCAAATCAAATCAAATCAAACTTTATTGTCATATTGCTGTACATACAACTGTAGTGCAGGCAAGATGAAATTGCGTTTCTCTCGGCATCCATATAAGAAGCAGCATGATTAAGACACACTCCCACATAGCTCCCACCCCCCCATCCATTCACACATCCCTGAGACATACTTGGGGAAAAAGAATAACTAACTATAATATACAAAATGTCCATAGGTGCAGTAGTGTGTATGTGAGATTCCGGGTCAGCTGTTCAGCATCCTGACAGCTTGTGGGAGGAAGCTGTTGATCAGTCTGGTGGTTCTGCCTCTTTTATTATTTAGCGAATGCAAAGTCCTTAAGCCAAGCAGTTGCCTCCTGGTTTGCTGTATGGAGGGTGTGTAATCCTCCTTCCAGTCTTTGGAGCGGGCAAGCCTCTATGATGTGTTCCATAGTTTGCTCCTCTCCACATGCGCACAGTGGGCTAGGGCTACTGCCCCATCTGTGAAGGCTGGCCAAGCAGGGGCCATGTCCAGTCCTGAAGCGATTGAGTGTAGACCACTGTCTCCTTGGGAGGTTGGTGCCCGGGACCTGTTGGTTGGGGTTTATCACCAGCTGTTTGTTTGGGACCTCCTTGGTCTCCCATTCCTCTTGCCAAGCTGTCTGGATGGTAAAGTCAGCTGGGGGAGGGTTTTTCCAAATCGGCCGTCTGGATGAAAGTCGGGCAGTGGGTGGGGTGTAGATATCTGCATGGATTGGTAAGTGAGGAAAATCTTTAACTTTTTGGAGCATCCTTTGAGTTAATGCTGCTCGCCGGATGTGTGGAGGGGCTATGTTTGACAATACAGAGAGCCAGGGGAGTGGTGTTGAGCGGATTGTTCCAGTTATAGTTCTCATGGTTGAGTTGAGCTGGGTGTCTACATGGTGTGTGTAAGATGACCTGGACCAGACAGGGGCACAATATTCTGCTACAGAGTATGAAAGGGCCAGTGCTGAGGTGCGCAGGGTGGAGACTGCCGCCCCCCATTTTGCACCAGCGAGCTTGCAGAGCAGGTTGTTTCGTACTTTCACCTTAGCAGCCGTCCCCTTTAGATGTTCCTTGAAGGATAAGGTCCTATCAAGGGTCACTCCAAGATAAGTTGGATTTGGGGCATGCTTAAGCTTGAGTCCGCTCAGGTGGATGTTTAGTTCTCTGGCAGCTTTTGCATTGTGGAGATGAAATACACTGGAGACGGTTTTTGCTGGGCTTGGTTTTAGGCGCCAGATTTTGCAGAACTGGTCCAGTTTAGCAAGATCTTCCGTGAGCACCCGTTCCAGTGGTTCAAAGTCTGGTGCTTGGAATGCCAAACAGATGTCGTCTGCATAGATGAATTTGCGGGATTTTGTAGTAGGCAGGTCGTTTATGTAGAGGTTGAACAGAGTTGGAGCTAGAACTGAGCCTTGTGGGAGTTCGTTTTTCTGCATTCTCCATGCACTTGTGTTCTGACTGAGGTGGACTCTGAACCTTCGGTTGGTCAGCAGGGTTTTTATAATTGCTGTTGCCCAAGCAGGGATCGCCTTTATAAGTTTCAGGAGGAGGCCTTTGTGCCAGACCGTATCATAGGCGGCTGTAAGATCGAGAAACACAGCCCCTGTCTTCAGTCTGCTCTCGAAGCCATTTTCAATGAAGGTGGTTAGGGCCAGTACTTGTTCTCCTGTACTGCGGTCCTTGCGGAAACCTGCTTGATCCACACTTAGAATATCCTCTATTTCTGGGGAAATGCGTTGCAGTATTAGGCGCTCCATGATTTTGTAAGGAACGCTGAGTAGGGAGATTGGGCGGTAGCTTGCTGGTAGTTTGTGGTCTTTGCCAGGTTTTGGGATGGCAATGACCTTTGCTGCCCGCCATTTCTTTGGGATCGAGTTTGTTTGTGTGATCCTTGTGTAGAATTGTGTCAACCAGGTTAGGGCTCGGGGGCCAAGATTTTTCATGAATTCTGGGAAGATGTTATCGTATCCTGCTGCCTTTCCACATTTCAGGCCCTGTAGGACTTTCTCCAGTTCAGCAGCCTCGAAGGGTTCAGGGTTCGTTTCCTCTACAGGCATTTTTTGGTGTTTTTTTAGCTCAGTTGTAACTGCTCTTCTGGTGTCTTTGTCTTGGGGTGCTTTGGCGATAGTCAGTAGGTGGGATGCAACTTGGTTGGGTGTGACGGATGCTCGGCTTTGGCTAGGGGGCTTCTGTGCAGCTCCTAGGCGACGGATGAGGCTCCAACATTTCCTGCTAGAGTGGGTAAAGCTCCGGTCAGCAACTGTCTCCTCCCATTTCTTTCGCCGGGCTGTATTTAGCGATTCAATGAGATGGTCTGCTATCTCTGGGTCCCCTGATGTTTGATAGGATTGTAGGAGGGCAGCACTTTCTCCGTCCAAACATGGGACATAGAGGGGTCGGTAGCCTCGTGGGATTGCAGTATGGGCAGCCTTGAAGATTGCGCTGCAGAAGCGGTTGTATGCTTCATCTACAGTGATGGTGTGGAGTGGGATGGTAACAACGCTCCGGTCCAGAGTTTCACTGAATTTCTTCCAGTTGGCTTTGCGGAAGTTCCAGCGCATCTTCCTTGGGCTGTATATGACTGGAAGTTGTAGGCCAATGTGTACAAGCAGGGGCCGGTGTTGGCTGTGTGGAAAATCATCAAGAATGAGGATCTGTGTAGGATATGGCTCCCCATTCAAAGAGCTGGCCCAACACAGGTCAGGAGAATAGTCCTTCTTCCACCTAGCAGAGTGGAAGGTTCCTCTTTGTTTGGGGTCGTATATCAAAGCGAGGTCATTTCTGGATGCCCAGTCTGAAAGTGCCTCCCCATCACTGTCCACTGCTGGGTACCCCCAGTCAGGGTGATGGCTGTTAAAGTCCCCCACATAGATGGCAGGGTGGGGTAGGGTGGGTAAGACCTGCAGATCCCAGTTGGCATTAGGGGGCTTGTACACATTGACAATATGGAAGCCACCAATGATTATGGTGTCTGAGAAATGTGTTGTTATCAGGTGATTTGCTTCAACTATGTCAGAACGCACATAGGTGGCACGTCCATGTTTAGCATGTAGAACATAGCACAGGAGGTCAAAGCCTTTGATGGTGAAGCGGCCAGCTTCCTCTGTGCCAATATGAGTCTCTTGGAGGCAGATTACATCAATTGAATGTTGGAAGGCGAGGACTTCGATAAGGCTTCGCTTGGCTGCAGATAGGCCTTCAACGTTTAGTTGTAATATGCGAAGGGCAGATCCTACCACAAAGTGCTCTTGGGGCTGTTTGCTTTCGGCTTTAGGACTGTGACTAGGATTCTTCTTTGACTTGGCACAGAGGCGTCGTCTCTTCGAATTTAGTCTGCTGGTAGGATCATTAGCTTCCCCAGGCGAGCCCGGGTACTGGCGGAGGGCGCGACGAGAACGCTGATCCATTGCCATTCCATTCCATTCCATTGTTCTGCCTCTGATGCTCCGGAATCGTTTACCAGATGGAAGAAGTTCAAAGTGTTTATGCAGAGGGTGAGAACGGTCCTTGACAATGTTCAGTGCCCTGCTCCTACAACGGTTCAGAAAAAGTTCTTGGACAGAGGGGAGGGAGACTCCAATTACCCTCTCCGCCCCCTTGACTATCCTCTGCAGGGCTTTTTTGTCTGATATACTGCAGCTGGAGTACCATGTAGCAATGCAGTACGTCAGAACACTCTCCACCACACCTCTGTAGAAGGTCCTGAGGATGCAGATGGGGAGAGAGGCCTGTTTGAGTTTCCTCAAGAAGTGTAGTCTCTGCTGAGCTCGCTTTCTGATCTCCAAGGAATTCTTGCTCCAGGTCAGGTCCTGCGAGATCTGCACTCCGAGGAACTTGATGTTCTCTACTCTCTCCACTAAACGGCCGCCGATGCTGAGGGGGACGTGCTCAGGCTGTGACCGCCGGAAGTCGATAATCATCTCCTTTGTTTTGTCCACGTTGAGCACCAGATTGTTCTCCCTGCACCAGCCCTCCAGGTCTCTCACTTCTTCCCTGTACATTGATTCCTCATCCCTCTGAATAAGTCCCACCACCGTGGTGTCATCTGCAAACTTAATAATCTGGTTCCCCTCGTGTTTGGATACACAGTCATGTGTTAGAAGTGTAAACAACAGTGGACTGAATACACAGCCTTGAGGGGTTCCGGTACTCAGCGTGGCAGAGTTGGAGATGTTGTTTCCAACCCGGACAGACTGAGGTCTCTCAGTCAGGAAATCCAGGATCCAGAGACATGTGGCGGTGTTCAGACCGAGAAGGAGTAATTTCTCTATCAGTCTCTGGGGAATAATGGTGTTGAATGCTGAACTGAAATCAATGTACAGGAGTCTGGCGTAGGTGTCTTTCTGGTCCAGGTGGGTGATGACAGAGTGTAGGGTGGTGACTATAGCATCCTCCGTGGAGCGGTTTGAACGATATGCAAACTGGAGCGGGTCGTGTGATGCAGGGAGGCAGGCTGTGATGTGTGGTTTGACAAGCCGTTCAAAACACTTCATCACAATTGGTGTAAGTGCAACAGGACGATAGTCATTCAAACAGGACACCACTGGTTTCTTTGCCACCAGTACAATGATAGAGGTCTTGAAGCATCTGGGAACGATGGCCTGACTCAGGAAGATGTTATAAATGTCAGTCAGGACATCCACCAACTCGCTCGCGCAGTCTCTGAGCACACGTCCCGGAATGTTGTCTGGACCTGCAGCTTTGCGTGGGTTGATTCTGGATAGGGTCCTCCGTGTGTCCGCTGTGTTAATGGTAAAAGCTGGTCCGACCGATGGTGGGAGTGGGCCGGCCCTCCCTCTGATTGTCGAGTTTGATGCTTCAAAACGTGCAAAGAAGTCGTTAAGCCTGTCTGGAAGCGAAGCGTCGTCATCATCGACCCCCTGCCTAGACTTAAAGCCCGTCAGTGTCCGAACTCCCTGCCACATCTGCTTGGTGTTCCTAGTGTCACAGAGGTATCCCTGGATTTTCTCCGCATAGGCGCGCTTTGCCGCCTTAATTCCCTTTGAAAGCGCAGACCTGGCTGAGCGGAGGGCAATCCTGTCCTTCGCTCTGACCGCTGCATCTCTGGCTTTAAGCAGCGAGCACACCTCTGCAGTCATCCAGGGCTTATGATTACCCCGCATAGTGATGGTCTTCACTGTAGTGACATCCTCTGTGCACTTCGCGATGTAGCTGGTGACCGAATCAGCATACTCCTCCACATCTGTCCTGTCTTCCTGGGAGGCTGCTATTTTGAAGATCTTCCGGTCTGTGTGATGAAAACAGTCTTGCAGTGCAGAGGTTGCACTCTCTGGCAAAATCCTGATTTGTTTCACTGCTGGCCTGCTGCGCTTCAATAAAGGTTTGTAGGCAGGAACCAGCATCACGGACATATGATCAGAACGGCCGAGATGGGGGCGGGGTAACGCTTTATATGCATCTGTGTTTGTGTACACTAAGTCCAACATATTCTCTCCTCTGGTCTTAAAGTCTACACATTGTTTAAACTTGGGGAGCACAGTCTTTAAGCTGGTGTGGTTAAAATCCCCCGCAACCACCACAAAACTGTCCGGGTGTGACGTTTGGATTCCACTGATTGCATTGTGCAGTTCCCCGAGTGCCTTCTTAGCATTAGCTTTAGCGTTAGCGCTCGGCGCTATGTAAACACCAACTACAAACACGTTGCTGAATTCCCTCGGCAGATAAAAAGGCCGACAATTAACAATAAGGAACTCCACCAACGGAGAGCAGTGTTTAGACACTAACGTGGCATTAACGCACCAGTTCTTGTTAACATAGATGCATAGCCCACCCCCCCGGCTCTTACCGGAGCTCGCCGTTTCCCTGTCGGCCCGGAACATCGCCATATCTTCCAGCTGAATGGCCTCGTCAGGAATGTTGTCGTGGAGCCATGTCTCGGTGAAAACAAACACACAGCAGTCCCTCCACTCTCTCCGGGTTTCTTTCAGCAAACGCAGCTCGTCTACCTTGTTTTCGAGGGCGCGGACGTTTGATAGAAGAAGCGACGGTACCGCTGGTCTGGAGGGGTTAGCCTTTAGCCTAGCATGGATCCCGGCCCTTTTTCCTCGCTTTTGCTTGCGCTCGCTCCGCTTCCGCTTCCTCCTCTCCCGGGTAGCTTCCAGCGGGGACTCCGCCAAAATTCCATGCTGGCGTAGAATGTCCAAATCACAACCGATTGCCGCGATTCTTGCAGCGTGCAGTACCTTGATGTTTAATAAGGTCTCACGGTTGTAAGTTTTACAGAATGTACGTCTGGGATGATTAAAACTCTCACACTCGCTGATACCAAGAGGGGCCGCTGCGTCTAGGCGCGCCGCCATCTTTTTTTTTTTTTTTTTTATGCATATACCACAGTGTTTTCTCTGGCTTAAAGACCTTGGCGCGGAGGCAACATATTTTTCCTCGGGGAGGGGGGGTAAACATACCAGAGTATGTTAATTTTATACTATTTATTTCTTTTTAAAATGTTACACCATAACGTTGCATATGGAACTTACCATTTGAAGTATTGTACAACCAAGGCTTGAATATTGGGCCAGTTGGGGTCCCACCCACACATCCTGTGTTTTGACTTTTTAGTGGTGTTATCCTTCTCTCCTTCCTCTGCCTGAACACTTCCCTCTCCTTGGCTCTTCTCTTCTGTCTCATCTTGCCCTCTCTGAGCTCTGTCTAATTCAGGTTCTCTCTCTGTCTATGGTGGTATACAAACAGCATACCTGTCAAGTGATACGGTTTCGCCGTATTTTAATATGGGGAAAATACAATTTTAGCAAATACGGGCGTATTGCCATTTCTGTACGCCAAAAAGAAAAATATACGGGAAAAAAAAATTATTGAGAGTGTGGAGGAACACCTCGTGTGTGACCCCCACAGCGTACGGGGCTGGCAGAGCGCTCAGCGTGAGCAATTATCACAACAGTGAGAGGTGTGGACTGATCATTATGCAGATGCGCCTCGCATCCTCTTCTGTCCTGCAGCTCCGGAACAGAGAGGAATCCCGGCGCCAGTAATGCTGCGCCTGATATGTATGACTCTAATGCAAATGTCCATGCTTTCCTGCTGTATACTGTGATGCTAATGTGCCATGCATGCATTGTCTGTAGCCGGGTATATAAGTTGACTGTCTGCATGAAGCACCCTTTTAAACTTCAGTTCACCGTGTCCGCCTGCACTTATTTCGATCCTCCACAAGCGCACCTAAGCAGTGTTTTTGTGATTTTCAAAATGGCTTCATGTAGCGCGCCGCCGGCGAAGAAAACAAAGCTTGAAGAAAAGGGAAATCGAGGGACTGGACGTCACCAAAAAGAATGGGAGAGTAGCTTTGGAGAAGGGAAAATACGCTGGATGGATAAAGGCTTCTCCAGAGGGCCCTACACACTCCTTCTGTGTTCCATGTAGGAGGAGCATAAAAGTGACTGCATCGGGGATTTTCGACCTGAAGTCGCACTTCGCGACACAGGGCCAAAAAAACTGTGGCCAAATCGAAAACGTATCGATCGATGGATGAACATTTTCAGCCAGTGAGAGAACCGACGCCTTCCAAATCCAATGCATCACTAGCAGCAGTGATGTTTTGTCATTTTGTGGCAGAGCACAATCTACCCCCATCGGTGGCAGATCACTTCTGATCTGCCACCTGATCTGATCTGCCACTTCAGAAATGCTAGAGTCAGCAAAGGCTGCTACTTGGAACTATAACAAGCAGCATCAGTGAACATTTTCTTGTTTCAAGTTCATCCAAGTGCATTAGTGTAACAAAGCTGACAATTAAAAACTCTTTAATTCCAAGTGTATATACAGTATCTAGCTGACAATTAAGAACTATATTCAGAATAATTCTTATTGTGTACTTTCAAATTAAGCAATCTACCTTGTGCTAATGTAAATTTGAAAAATATTTTTTTATTTATTTATTTTTATTTATTTATTATTAATATCATTTATTTTTTTATTTATTTATTTTTTATTTTATTTTTTTTGTGCTACTTGGCTTATTATTTTCACATTACCAAAAAGTTATGGCTCAAGATTGTGTCCATATAAGTGTACATTTGAATAAATATGTTTGAAATAGTTCGTGTTGCAGTTGCTGTTTGTTTAGTTTTTGTTTTTTGTTTTTTTTGCTTCAGTTTTCTTTCATCTGCCGATAAATACAGTTTTTAAGTACTCAGTACAGGTGTGAAAGCCCCCCCCAATAAGGGAGGCATGAGGTAGGCCTTGACAAGTATGAAACAGGTTAGAAAATATCAAGTGTCTTGTTTTGTCCTGCAGGATTTTTTTGTCATGGTTTACATAAATGACAAAAATATGTGTATTTTTTGTATTTTTATTCTAGTGTTTCTCTTTTCCATTGAGAGAGTAGGGAAGGGAAAGAAACATTCATAATAGCAATGTACTCAAGCTTACTTAAATTATATGATCAGGTGGGTATAGTAACCAGAAATTCTACTCATGTAAAAGCAGTGCTTTGAAATTAATAATTAAAAGCAGACAACCAAAAATTTCGAGTTGAGTTAAGAGTACAAAGAGCACCCACTTAAAAACTTGAGTAATGACTTCAGTCTTCAAGGTTTGAGGTTTTTCCTCAAAAATTTATAACAATTTTCTTATAGTTTTCTACTTTTCTTTGTAAATCTAAAGTTGAAACCATGTTCCTCAAATTTGTCATTTCCTCTTGTAAGATTGAATTTTCTTGTACATTTGAAACTTTATTATAAATTTGGGGATTATTTTATGACAAATTTTTGTCTGTTTTTTAAAATAAAATTACTGGGGGGTTTTTAGATAAATTTGAAACAGACTGTGGTAATTTTTTTTTTTACTTTTTCCTTCTAACAATTTACATTTTTGACCATAATTTTGCAGTCAGAACAGAACAATAATTTAACTCTGATTGCAAAGAAAAAATATTAATAAAATTGTATTTAATGAAATATATTAACTTAAATGACCAAGGATGCCGTTATTTCTGTTATAATATTTCTTTATATTTATAGTTTTTTTTTGTTGTTGTTGTTGTTTTTTTAGAAATCTCCTCACCACCCAGACAGCAGGAAAAATCTCCCTTATTATGTTGACACGTTTAGTTTGTCTGAAGGCTGCTGACAGATTAAAGTCACTGACTTCATGAATTTCAGTCATCTTAACCTGCCAGGTACATAATAGGGAACTGTAGCGGACTCTAAAGACATAATTCACCACAATATGTGTTCATGTACAGAATGATCCATTTAGGCAGTTATAGTTGCGAAGTGACTACACTAGTATCACAATATCTGGCCGGGAAGCGCCTACAATTTGATTCTTTTTTTTATTCAATAGTAGAAAATACACACAAATTACAAATATGCTAATAATACAAGTAAATACCTCCTAATTTGGCTATTTGGTTAAAAAAAAATATTTTAATAAATGCACATATTTATTTATTTATTTTCCATCAGGCACGTTAGGGAGCCCTTTGGGTCCTTCGCTCCCTGACAGCTCGGGCACTTGGCAGCTCAGGTGTTTCACACACATAAACATCCACACTTCATTCATTCCCATTAACACGTTTTGGGTTTTTTTTTCAATACAACGCACAAAACCACTCCTGCACGTGGGTTTTTGCAGACATAAATGGCCAGCTCCCGGTCGTTTAGCAACGGCTGTTATAGTCGTGCGCTCAGGCTTTCTCATCAGGGACCTCTCTAGGCAGCTACTGAAGGACCTCAGTTTAGAGCTAGCGTTTTTAACTGTTGCTTTGTCACTGCTGCTGGAGAATAAAAAACGGCATGCCTGCTCGTGCAAGAAAAGAGAGAAATTGCCAGTCTCATAACTTAATACTGTAGTGGCTGGTGAACTATATCTTCAGCAATTCATCAGTCCCCCTGCCTTTCCCTTCATATGAGGCCAGCTGCATCTGAATTCTAACCACATCTCTTAGCTAAGCAACTCTTCCATTATGGCTCCCGTTTCCATTGGGTTAAAACCATGATAAACGCCAGTGCTTACATACCTCTTGTGATTTTTTTCCGCATTTAAAGTACTTTAACAAACAAATGTTTCTGTCAAACAGTCACACTTAGCAAGACACTGTTTGCTGACTGACTGGAAAATTCATGTGAGCGGGGCGCTTCTAAGCTCTGCGCGGATGACGGCCACGCGCGTTGTTCGTATGCGCACTTGCAGAAAGTCATTGCTTCATATATTTTTCTTAATAAAATCATATTGGCTTGGCGTGGCGGTACGATTTCTGGCGAGGGGGGCCACCACAGAGAAATGTTACCAGAGGAAACCCTGTACCACGTTAACACAACAATAACACAACCCTGGTAGTGCACACATTAACATTTTAAACATTATCATACTAATAGGTTAACCCCAAAACATATCGCCCCCTTACCACCATATAGTCTCAATGGGGAGACCACCCCACAGTAGACCTGTCTGGCTGGTCCCGACCAGAACTTCTTCTACGCTTCGCCCCCGGAGATGAACCACATCGGTGCCCCGACACCTCCTTCTCCTCACCGGTACGTCTCAGTTTGTTGGGGTGTCTCCACGACCCATCGGACATCTGAAGATAACCACCACCTGCAGCCACCACCTGCAGCCGTTCTTGGTCCTCATGTTGTTTCCTCTTGCCGTGAACTCATCTTAGCTGAGCCTCCACCCTGGGTTGAACCATGTCAGTGACCCACAGGGGAGCTCGACTCGGCTAACGTTCACAACTTCTAGACCGGGCTTCCTCTCTGGGTCGAACTGCTCCACCGACCCCATGTGAAGCCCGAATCGGCCTCCAGTGTTGCTGTGTGGCACGTCTGTCCACCGTGCCAGCCAGTCCTGCCCCGCTCACTTTCATTTTAAACACTGGCGAAGCCATTGCAGCCCCTTGCTTCTCGGTATCTCCAGGCCAAACTCTGGAACCAGAGGGAGCCGCCCTTACAGCTCCACCCACTGTCGCGGGCATCCCACCATGCTGCCCAGCTCTCACATCCAGGGTAACTTGGGCCCTGGCACCAGAACCGCCCCGCAATAGTCCTGGGTGGTTTTGGTCCTGTCCATCTCCCAGAATACTAGGCCAATCTTCGTCCCATACTGCATCATCCATCACACATGGAACCGGTCGGTCCCACAAGCCACGGTCCGACCACTCCTCTCCGGTACCGCTGGTGATTGTAAAGCCCAGTCCGTAGAACAGGTCGCAGCCCATCACGTTCAACCCCCTCATAGTCACCACGAACCAGATGTTTGAGACCACAGCCGACTTGTACTTCGCCATCAGCTTCAGCGAACCCACGATGGCTAGTCTATTACCTCCATAGCCATAATACGCTGTCGACAGTCCTCTTACACGGTAATATGGGAACAAACTCCTCACAGTAGGCCAGTTCAACATGGACACTGCTGCACCCCTGTCCACCAACAACGGCACTTCCATGCCATCCAGTATCACATCACAATAAATCCGCCTGTCTGTGCTCAGGGAGACAGTGTGAATAACTGTAGGAGTCGTGGCAGGGGAGTCTGTCTTATGTCGCCATTCCCCTCGCTCAACCTTTTTGCAGGCCCTGGTGAAATGATGTAGGAGTCCACACTTGCCGCAGCATTTGCCCCTCGCCGGACACTCTCTCACCTTGTATCGGTGCCTGGTGGACCTGCAGTCCAAACATCTGGGCGACCCCGGGGCGGACCTAATTTTAATAGCGGTAGTGTAGTCTTCTTTATCTTCTGCACTATCATTGCTACCCGGGTCCACAGCCTGCGCCGCTGATTGTGAGTCAGACTGCCTCAACGTTGTTCTCTCACCAAGGTCCTTTGATAGTTTATCTGCTGCTTCGTACTGTTGAGCTATCTCCACAGCTGCAGTCAACGTCAGTTCACCAGAGTGTGTGAGGAGTCTGGACTGTGCCGCAGAACAAAGCGTGTGCTCCGCTATCTGATCGCGGACCATTTCTTACTCCAAAGTCCCAAATTGGCACTCTCCAGCCAACTGGCGCAAGTCCGCAACATACCGTTGCACCGACTCTCCCGGCCGCTGCTGTCACTGTTGGAAATGGATCTGTCGGACGATGACGTTCTCAGGAGCGCGAAAGTAGCGCGCCATTAGCTCAACCACGTCCTCAAAACTATCACTCACTCCCAGTGTGCTGAGAATATGTTGCCCTTCCATGCTGAGATTATGGACCAGTATTGCTCGTGCACGTAGTTTCTCCAGGTCGCTGAGGTTCAATGCCACCAAATAATTTTGGAATGCTGCAAACCACCTCGCCCAGGGAACTGGCAACTCGCCTGGTAGCTCCATAAATGGCTGAATACTAGAAACTCCTCTCTCCATAACTTTATCCTCGTTGCCAAATGTTATGTCCATAACCAATACTCAAATAATGAGGCTGAAGATGCAGTTGGATGGAACTTTATTAAACAGACTCACACTAACTGAAGGCGCTCCCGTACAGACAGAGGTGCTGGTCGTAAAGAGAGCGTGCCTCTTCCGGGGTGGCGGCGGAACCGGAAAGGCGTAGCTGTCATCCATGACGCACAATAATAATAATATAATAATAATAACAACCATAATTAATATATAACACACTTCTCAAAATATTAGCAGCTCTGAACATTTATAAAGTACAAACAAAACCTCTGTACCACTGGTCTTTAAATATAAATGCCTTTAAATATTGCTTGTCATCCCCAGAAAATTCAAGTTAACCTTAAACTGTTCCGTATTTTTAAAATGTTGTGATTTTGATAATTATAAAATTCAATTAGAAAGCAAGTTTTACCACTTTCAATTATAGACTAAGTCACTCTGAAGGCTATTCTTAACTATCCACGTTAAAAGAAATTGATTATTTTCCCTGCAGATCATTTTCAGATCTTTTATCCTTTGTTAAAATACCACAACTGCACAAATGAGTATCTAAATGACTATGTAAGAAATAAACACCAAATAGATGAATGAAAGAATAGATGCATTTCATTAACCTAAACTTTTTAAAATACTATCTCATTAAGGAAAATACAGCACTCTAAATTTTATCCATATGTATAATATGTTAAAATGAGTTCAAAGGCACTGCAATACAGCATCACTGATTAATTTGGAATTTAATTATTGAGCTTAAAGTCACATTTCTAGCTTTGTGTTCCCATTTTATTTAATCATGAGACAGCATTACACAAATTAGGCAGTGATCAAACACTGAGATATTGATGGCTTATTATCATCACTGTATAGTGATTTAACTCCTAGTATAACAAGATTCATCACCTTAACACCATACCTTTTGAGTTTGTTGGTGTTTAAGGGTCCATTTGCAATAAAAGGGAGAACTAAAAATATAAATAAATTGATAAATAAAAAGTTGCAATGCGACTTCCAGCATTTTTTTCTTGCATTTGTCATCTCCTCCAGCTTGTTGCTTTTCCTGTATGGTCACTTCAGTACTGAATATATGTGTGTGTATGTATATACATTATATATCAGCTAAAAACATATTATAAACCCATTTAAAGTTAGAGCTGTCCTCACTTGCAACTTTTGGGGCTCCAAATATTCTGTCCAATCTTTTTTCTCCCTTAGTAAATGTCAATGTTTTCCTGTGTGCAACTTTTTTGTCATAGTTTTACAGCTTTTCTTGTAAATCAGAGACATTTTTCTTGTAAATCTGCCAACTTTTTGTATTAAAAATACAATATTTCCCCCATGTTGTTTTCTCCCTAAATTCACAGTTTCTCATAAAAATGTAGCATTTTTCTCAAATTCGCTTTTTTTTGTCATGGAAATTAAGCCTTTTTCCTTACATATTTACAAAATCGTTTAAATTTCGATTTATTTTTTTTTGACTATCATCAAGTTGCTTCTTTCTTCTTGTGAATTTATACAATTTTCTCCTAAATTTGCATGTTTTTTTTCTGGTAAACTTGGCAAAGGTAAATTTGTTATTTACCTTTGGGGGGGAGGGGGGCAAATACCTGAATCCTAAATTTGAAAACTGATTGTCACTGTAAAAAATTAAATGTCTAAATAATGAATCCAGAGTAAGTTTTAATACCAGGATGGTTTAGTCATAAATCTACTCACAGATTTACTATGAGTAAATCTCAGCAGTGGTGTGCTGTGTTCATAATGCCTCTGCAGGTAGGATAACTGTTACTTTTGTTATAGTCTAGCTCTCAGTGGCGTAGCCAGGAATTTGTGAAAGGGGGGCTGAACCCCAACCACCACCACCATTCTGAACGCTCGGGGCGTTCACCCGCGGCGAAGCTTTAGCTTCAGCCCCCTGTCAACTACAGATTTCTTAACATTTTCAATGCAAACTACTCAAAACCTGCTCTTTATTTACATTTTTCTTTTCTTTTTTCCCCTTTTTTTCTTTTTTTTAAGGGGGCTGCAGCCTCCCCCCCTTCCCCAGCTCCGCACCTGTAAATCACAGTAGTGTCCTTAGTTCATCTCCTTGGTAAGAAATAGCCACATGGTGGCAGGTGGTGACATCATGAATCAATGAAAAAACATTAATCCTTTTAGAATAGATGTTAATCACCCCAACTGATTAATAACAAAATAAAATGAGTTAAGAATAATGATGATTAAGCCTTGTTCAGTGGCAAGATTAACCTCAGTTAATACTGATTGCACTGTTAAGATGGGTACTGCACTGTTAAGAAGGGAAGACGGGGTGAAGAATATTTTTCATCTTTTTTGGCATTGAAAAATCTAGCATGAATTATATCCTCCAAAATTGTCCATGAAGTACCTCTTTTAAACCATTTGAACATTAACTGAGTTTTTTTATATCAGGAGCAAGAATGTGGCAGCAGCAAGGTGAACCAAAAAGGAGAGGAGAGAGGAGGTAAAGGTAACCAGAGAATCAGCACAGGTGTCCAGAGAGACAGTACTGATGACTAGAGAGAGAGAGGAAGCACAGGAGGCACACATGACCAGGTAACAATAGTCAAAACTTGATTTCTGCCAGTGCTGAAATACTTAACACATAATAGGTATTAAGTAGGCCTGCTGCTTCATAGTGGCGTAGCAAAGTTAACGATCTTGCGCTCTTCACACTAAGATACATATACTGTCATTTTTTGCTTAAAAAAATCCTTTTCCTTTCAAAATGAAAAAGAGGACATTGGAGACAACTGCCTGTACTGATGACCTGACAGTCCTATAATAAAAAGATTTTTTTTAAAAACCCTTATACGGACAGAGATCCCCCCCCCCCCCAGTGTTTGAAACAAAGTTACACCCTTGGGCTTGTGCAACTTCACGATTGAAGTACTAGAGGGGCGTGGCTTAATCCTGACTTGCAGCGAGAAAAGAAAACCAGTGTTATATACAGAGACATTTCCTGGTTTTTTGGGGGGGGGCACTATTCAAGATTTTGTTTGCCCCCCCCACCCCCTTTTTACAAGTATAGATTTGCAGACAGCACACACTGCATCTAGTACATTTTGCATTAATCAAAATGAGTAGAATACCAGATATATAAAATTAGTAACACATTATGAAACACACTTACAAAAGAAAAAATAAATTAGGCAGCCTAAATGCAAAAATGTCCAACTAAATAAACCCAAAAAACACCATTTTAAAAACCAGAGCCATATTTATAAAAACAGTAAGAATTTCCTCTTACCTTCATGCTTATCTATCCACAGAGCCCTCAATTTAATTTGTCCTTTTTTCCATTGGTTTTTTGAAATTTGAACTTCTTTTTCTGTGACATGTCAGCAATTTGACACAGGAAACACGTAAAGCGGAAGACCTGGAAGGGATCTTGTTATATGGGAAGTACTTCAACCAAAGCTCTGTGCATATATCAAATTTATTACCCTCACACAGCTTCATTATCACTGCAGTTTAGTTTTGTTTAAATTTTACACTTTTTTAAGCGCTTCACTAAAATATATGAGGACCTTAGCTGCCACAAATGAAGACTGAAGTTACTTTTATTTCTCTTAAAAAATATTGTAGCCTTCTGGGTGAATGCAGCCACAAGGAATGATGGGAAATGGTTAATGTTAGGGAAAAATGCATATTCTCTTTCGACTGTCAGTTAAATGGGTCTTACTGCTGTGCATATGTCAAAGCTGTTTCTGTTAGGATACTTGCATCTTTTATCTTTGCCACCCTCATTAGTGTACATGGTATAGCGGGGATAGACCACCCTTTGTTGCAGTGCTGTGTGAGGTGGGCGTCACCCCCAGTGAAATGTGAATGATAGCACAAGGTTACAAAAATAATTTTTTTGTAAGTTGTCTGTGTTTTTTCAACTGATTTAAGACAGTTTTGCACCGCTGAATCCAAAAATGAAATCCGTTTCTCTCGATCAGGTGCTAAGTAAAAACCTGTACTTACTTAGTACTGTGTACTTACCCTTATATAAAGGTAAGTACATGTAAATTGAATGTTACGTCATCATTGTTCAAAATTCAGAGAATTTCAAGACATAAAAAAGAATTTTGCATCATATAAAGCGAAATACCCGTACATGTAAACAAAAACGTATAAAACAACATGTGGCCATAATTCAAAAAGTTGACCTGATTGAGCAAAACCAATGTGATTTTTGGATTCAGCACATCAAAATTGTCCTAAATCAGCTAAAAAAACTTAGACAATAAATTTGGTGTTGACCAGTGTAGTCAAGTAGACCACAGCGCTTAATGTTTTGAGATTCACCTTATAGCCAGGAAGCCCGTAGCATGTGTGTACTTTGACCTTTGGAGGAAACAGCAGTGGTGTACAGTAACTGTTCAAACTTCTGCTTTAGTGTTATTCAAATAAAATGGACAGATTCACATTCTTATTCCCTCACTTCTCTCTCTGTATACAGACTTCCAGAGGTGACTCGTCTCGATCTGAGCTACAATCCTATGACATACCTGGTAGAAGATTCGGTGTCCATGGCCAAGCTGACCCATCTCTTCTTGGACCACATGTCCCTGCAGGACCTGAGTAACTCAGCTGTATCAAAATCCCCCAATCTCATCCACCTGGATATCAGCCATAACCAGCTACGCGTCATCCAGCCCTTCTCTGAGGGGTCGCCCAAGCTGACCCGCATCAACTTGACTGGGAACCCCATCCACTGCAACTGCTACCTGCGTCCGCTCAGGTACGGCAGACCTCTGTGGATAATGTGCTGACACATCAAATACTACAAACAAGAGCTATCCCAACTTTGATTAATTTTTTTCCTTCTTTTTTTACCTATACTGCAGAGAGTGGGCAATTCATATGAAGGTGAAGTTGATAGGGACGTGTGGAGGAACAAACTATCTATCAGGCGAGAATCTAGACTCTGTGCATCCTCCAAGTATGCGTTGCCCAAGCCAGGAGGCCATGTTGAAGGCAGAGTTCGAAGAAGCAACCCGGATCACTCCACCACCTACCAGAGAGTCAGAGAAGAAGACCAAATGTCCTGCAAGCTGTGTATGTGAGGTAAGTGGGCCATAAGAGGACTGGATATATTAACTGGTTGTTTGCCACACTCATGATAGCCTTTTTACTTTCTTCTTCTTCTTTCGACTGCTCCCTTTAGGGGTCACCACAGCAGGTCATCTGCCTCCATCTCACCCTATCCCTTGCATCTTTCTCTGTAACACCAGCCCTCTCCGTGTCCTCCTTCACTACATCCATGAATCTTCTCTGTGGTCTTCCTCCTTTCCTCCTGCCTGGCAGCTATATCTTCAAAATCCTTTCTCCAATATATCCACTATCCCTCCTCTACACATGTCCAAACCACCTCAGCCTTGCCTCTCTTACTTTGTCTCCAAACCACTCAATCTGAGCTGTTCCTCTGATATACTAATTTCTAATCCTGTCCCTCTTAGTCACTCCCAGTGAGAATCTTAGCATCTTCAACTCTGTCACCTCCAGCTTCACCTCCTGTCTTTTTGTCAGCACCACCATCTCCAAACCATACATCATAGCAGGTCTCATTATATATATACATATATCTTCCGCTTCTGAGAGAGAGTAGACGCTTTTCTTCCCTCTCCCTCCTAATCCTCTCCCTTCTGATCCCAGCTTGCTTAACCCAAACATTGACAAACAATGGCTGTTGTTCTGCAGATCGAGTTTCTCAATGACAGCGCTATCATGTGTTTACAGAACTTGCCACCTGCATGAGAATGGACATGCCGAGTAGAACACATGACTATCCGTTGCCAGGGGGTGCCCTCTGCTGTTCACCAGCAATTGACACACCTCCACACTGCATCACACACTGATCATATGCTGACTACATACACTGGTCTCTCTCGCTTTGTCATTTGTCAACGTCTGCTAATTGTGCATAGAGGGTTTTTTTCTGTGTGATCAAAATTTGGCTCATTTGAGCTTTATATGAGCTTATACGAGCGTTATTCTGATAACTATGTTTTTTCTCTCTGCCTATTGTGTTTTCCTCCCCCCCCCCCCCCCCTTCCCCTCTTTACCCCCACTGTTCAACTGGCGCCTTCGGGCTGCCCCGGCTATGGGATGCGCTTACTGAGCGCGCCCAATGTCAAGTCAAATTTCAATTCTCCTGTATGTATTACGTATGGTAGTACTGACAATAAACCTTATTCATTACCATCTTGTAAATCTTCACTTTCACTCTGGTTGCTATCTTTCTGTTACAAATCACCCTGACACTTATCTTTACCTACTCCACCCTGCCTACACTTTCTTCTTCACCTCTCTTGTGCATTTTCCATTGCTTTGGATGGTTGATCCCAGGTATTTAAACTCATCTACCTTCATTACTTCAACTCCTTGCATCTTCACTGTTACACCTGCCTCCCTCTGTCAGGAACCGAGCCGTTTTCTTCCCCTGGTTTGGTCCTGATCTCTCTGTGGGTCTAGGTGCCATTGTGTATGTATAGTATGTATTTCAGTGTTTTGCCGTACCCATAGCCACTGCTTTCTGGTTGGCAGCGGTGAGGCAGCCTCTTGGGCTCACACTGGTGTCAGCACTGCCTAACCGTCTGCTGGTTTGACCACGCCCCCTCTCTATTACTGCCAGCTGTTCCCACTCCCATGTACCATCTCCCTGCTCTTTGCCCAGGTGAGCCTAATTTGTGGAGCCAGTAATGCATGTACTTAAGGAGCCTTTTTCCAGTCATGCATTGCTGAGTCATTGTGTCTCATACAATCGTTAATCGTCTTGTGAAGTCAAGGTCAACAAAGGATTGTAATCGCTCAGAGCTTTATTTGGACTCACTCGGACAGCTCCAGTATTGTGAGTATTAACTGTCCGTGTTTTCCTGGTGTCCTCACCCATGATTGCCTAAAAAGCACCCCGTTGCGGGAGCGTGTGTGAGGAGAGATGCCATAAAACCACAAATAACTGAGCAAATCTAACACTGCAGCCAGTGTTTGATCATTTTATACATCTTTAGAGGTAAAATCATTGCTACATCTTGTCAATGTGCTTTAAAGCTGTGAATCTCCAGTCTGGACATGGACCAACGTGCGCCCCCGGCAAACCCCCAAGGAGAGCCCCTCCTCCCGGTACAGGAAAGATGAGTATCTGATGAGACAGGTGTGTGTCAAGACACACAGCAGATAGACAGACAGGTATTTGTATTTTTTTGTATTTTTGTATTTCGTATACTTTATTAATCCCAGAGGGAAATTCACACCACTGTATAAATTTTTGACATTCATATGGGTGCTGATTACATTTTTGGGCAGCACGGTGGTGGAGTGGTTAGTACTGCTGCAGCACAGCAACTCACCCTTGGCTGGGGGATCCTGGGTTTGTTCCCAGCCCCTGACCAACAGTGATCTGTGTGGAATTTGCATGTTCTCCCCATGTCTGCGTGGGTTTACTCCGGGATTTCTCCGGTTTCCTCCCACATACCAAAAACATGCAAGTTAGGTTAATTGGCATCAAACTGGGGATTCTAAATTGTCCTTAGGTATGACTGTGAGAGTGAATGGTTGTCTGTTCCTCTGTGTTGGCCCTGCGATGGACTGGCAATCTGTCCAGGGTGTACCCTGCCTCTCGCCCAAAGATGCTGGGATAGGCTCCAGCTCCCTCGTGACCCGAAAAGGATTAAGCGGAAGAAGATGGATGGATGGATGGAAATTCAGGGCATCCAGCTGGATGGATGAGGCAGCCATGGTATGGTGCCAATCCCTTCACCATTCACACACACATTCACACCTAGGGCCACTTTAGAGTCTCCAGTTAACCTACAGTAACTTGCATGTTTTGGGCCTGTGGAAGGAAACTCGAGTGCCCAGGGTAAACCCACGCAGACACGGGGAGAACATGCAAACCCCACACAGAAGGGTCACTGATGGTCAGGGAGTGGGATCGAACCCACGATGGTCAGAGATGGACTTGATCCCGTGACCTTCTTACTGTGCTGACACAGTGCTAACCACTGTGCCACCAAGCTACCCTTGGTAGGAGTCAGGCACGGAAAGAGAGGGAGAATATTCAATAATTTTTTTTCAGAAAAACACAGACTTCGACAGACAATACAGAGCAACAGAATAAATTGTGACCCATGCTGGCAAAATGAGTTACTTTGAGGAAATTATCAAAACTGGGGTAACTTTTTTCCATATTCTGTATTGAAAGACCTTCAAAATGATATTTAATTTGTAGGAAGTGCACAAAAATGGACCCGGAAAAAGCCAATTTGTTTATATTTTGGCTAAGTTTAATGTCACGGCTCCCTCTGGGCCATTATCTACTACAGCTGCACGCACACCTGCTCCCAATCTCCCACGAGCTTTATAGCCTGCTCTGCCTAAGAGCCGGCACGGAGCCGTCTGTCATTCTGCCTACAGAATACGTCTCTCGTCAGCAGCCAATTTCCTGGCCTCTTCATCCCAGACGTGAATCATCTCCTCGCTTCAAGTAAGCCTGTTGTTACTCACCTTATTAGTCATCTTCCCCTGTGCACAGGTGGATTCCTCCGGCGGCGGAATCTTCTCCTCTTGGCGGCGGAACAATCCTCCATCAATCCTACAGGGCCACCTGCCCAAATCCCGGTGTGGACCAAGAATGCTGTCTTCCTACCTGCAGCCCCTGGGCCAACCTGAGCCTCCAACTTCCATCTGCAAAGTAAGCCCCAGTCATTACCATGCTCTGGTATTGGTGGACTGTGCTAACTCCTGTGCTTTGTGTCATTATAGGGTTGCCAGGCTGAACGGTGTTCTGCTCTTCCCCGGTCACGACATCAGCACTATTCTTCACCACCTCATACACTGCACATACAACACATACACACACTCACATACTCGCTAGAATAAATAAAGGATAATTGTATTCACTTGAGCCTGAGCGTGTGTTCCCTGGGTTTGATAATTATGTCATTTAAAACTCATGTTTGATTGGTCGTGAATTACGTCTTCTGCCAAAACATATGTATTTTTAGAAAGTACGATTTCTAAGCTTTACAATGATACCAGGCACTCACGGGGGTTTTCCCGGGAATTGCCGCTAGCAAACAAAGAAAGAGTCATGATTTATGACTTCTCGTGCCTGTAGCTTGTAATGACACATTGCACATTCCGACTCATGTCCGACAAATTTATGAGTTGCTACTTCCTTCTCACTTAATTGTGTTAAAGTCTGTATTTGCTGTTGCACAAAAAAGTTTTTCTGTATTGCAGAAGTTTCTGCTTAATTTTCTAAGTCACTGTTTAATAGGAAATTTTTGACAGAAGTGCTTTTCTTGTGGTGTCGTACAGAATATCATTGCAGTAAACTATGGGGGAAAAAAGCATCTGCTTTAAAATTTGGAATTCTTCCCACAACTTTTAGTGCTAAAAAAAACTCTCAAAACATCACAACTTTTATCACAACTTTTTTAAAAAGCTTCTGCAAATTCAGACTTCTTGGGGTGCAACAATCATAAAAATATCCTGTGAAATCCTGGATGGACTGCCTTACTCATATTTGCCAGCAGGGTCCTGTTCATGGTCTGCTGACTGGTCCATTTTGCAGAGGCATCTATTGTGCTCCCTCCTCTGTACTACAAGGGAGAATATATCACACAAAACAATATAAGGATAAATACAAAAAATATTAAACCTAATACATCCTTGAAATTTATACCCTTTTGCAGACTGTCTTTTCCTTTCTCTTCCTTTTTTCTCCTCATCTTCACCAGTCTTTGTCCATCACTTCGTCTCCCTTGTCTTTATTTTTTCTCACTTTTCATCCTTCTCTTCTCCCTTCTCTCTTTCTGTCCATTTTATTCTGCTTTTCCTTTTTCAATGCTTTTATTGTCATTTAAAGATTATTTGTTGGTAAAGTTTGTTTTACATTCTCTCACCAGTCAACAAGCTATAGAGGGTAATAAGGAACATTCAAAGACAACATTGGACGTTGCTCCAATAATGAACAGGATAAACAGAACAGTGGCTGAACTCTTTCATGGCTACTCAAAATTATTATATTTAATCTCATGTAATGACATCTCGTGTGAGGCTGCAGATATCCTGTGCATGGCTGGGGAGCACAGTTGGTCATATTTACAGTGGGGCAAAAAAGGATTTAGTCCGCCACCAATTGTGCAAGTTCTCCCACTTAAAAGATGAGAGAGGTCTCCAATTTTCATCATAGGTATACCTCAACTATGAGAGACAAAATGAGAAAAAAAAATCCAGAAAATCACATTGAAGGATTTTCAAAGAATTTATTTGCAAATTATGGTGGAAAATAAGTATTTTGTCACCTACAAACAAGCAAGATTTCTGGGTCTCACAGACCTGTAACTTCTTCTTTAAGAGGCTCCTCTGTCCTCCACTCATTACCTGTATTAATGGCACCTGTTTGAACTCATTATCAGTATAAAAGACACCTGTCCACAACCTCAAACAGTCGGATTCCAAACTCCACTATGGCCAAGACCAAAGAGCTGTCAAAGGACACCAGAAACAAAATTGTAGACCTGCACCAGGCTGGGAAGACTGAATCCGCAATAGGTAAGCAGCTTGGTGTGAAGAAATCAACTGTGGGAGCAATTATTAGAAAATGGAAGACATACAAGACCACTGATAATCTCCCTCGATCTGGGGCTCCATGCAAGATCTCACCCTGTGGGGTCAAAATGATCACGAGAATGGTGAGCAAAAATCCCAGAACCACATGGGGGGACCGAGTGAATGACCTGCAGATAGCTGGGACTGAAGTAACAAAGGCTACCATCAGTAACACACTATGCCGCCAGGGACTCAAATCCTGCAGTGCCAGACGTGTCCCCCTGCTTGAGCCAGTACATGTCCAGGCCCATCTGAAGTTTGCTAGAGAGCATCTGGATGATCCAGAAGAGGATTGGGAGAATGTCATATGGTCAGATGAAACCAAAATAGAACTTTTTGGTAAAAACTCAACTTGTTGTGTTTGGAGGAGAAAGAACGCTGAGTTGCATCCAAAGAACACAATACCTACTGTGAAGCATGGGGGTAGAAACATTATGCTTTGGGGCTGTTTTTCTGCAAAGGGACCAGGACGACTGATCCGTGTAAAGGAAAGAATGAATGGGGCCATGTATTGTGAGATTTTGAGTGAAAACCTCCTTCCATCAGCAAGGGCATTGAAGATGAAATGTGGCTGGGTCTTTCAGCATGACAATGATCCCAAACACACCGCCCGGGCAACGAAGGAGTGGCTTCGTAAGAAGCATTTCAAGGTCCTGGAGTGGCCTAGCCAGTCTCCAGATCTCAACCCCATAGAAAATCTTTGGAGGGAGTTGAAAGTCCATGTTGCCCAGCGACAGCCCCAAAACATCATTGCTCTAGAGGAGATCTGCATGGAGGAATGGGCCAAAATACCAGCAACAGTGTGTGAAAACCTTGTGAAGACTTACAGAAAACGTTTGACCTCTGTCATTGCCAACAAAGGGTATATAACAAAGTATTGAGATGAACTTTTGTTATTGGCCAAATACTTATTTTCCACCATAATTTGCAAATAAATTCTTTAAAAATCAGACAATGTGATTTTCTGGATTTTTTTTTCTCTCATTTTGTCTCTCATAGTTGAGGTATACCTATGATGAAAATTGGAGACCTCTCTCATCTTTTAAGTGGGAGAACTTGCACAATTGGTGGCTGACTAAATACTTTTTTGCCCCACTGTAAATTTAACCTTGTGAGACTTGTGCTCTGCAAATCTTGCAATTAGAAAAAATAGTAAAAAATTTAGTTGTTTACCTGTGTTGTCAGCAGCAGGCGTCTCCGCTGCCTCCTCTCATGCTCATCATTAGCATCAGGATCATGTGTGCTCGTACAAGCAGCGTTGCTCTCCATCTCCTCCTTGGGAGGTTTAGTCTCCTCATTGGTTGAAGTGAAAAAGGTTGTTTTGATAAAAATTTTCTGTGCTCTTCCCTTTTTCTCCATTTCTCTGCATTGCTTGGATAACTTTTTCATTTTGACACTATTCTACACGCTGTACAGTTTGTCTACAATGTATCCAAAGATATTCACATGCGCATAACTCAGAGACAACATGGAAGAGGCCAACAGTCTGAGGAGAAGGGAGGAGAACGTTACGTTCGTGATTTGATTTGCCGTTTTTGTAAATACTCGTGTTTGTGGCAACCTGGGGAGAGCCTAATTGTATACCATCTTAGACAGGAACAAAGAGCGGGGATTCCCTAGTAAGATAACAGGGAGGTGTTAAGGATGACAGGGTTGATTGCGATTGGACGAGAAGATCATCTTTTGTGTGTGAGAAGATTCTAGAAGAATGTCATGGTATTTAAGAGAAGAGCTTCTACTTGAATGTCATTCTTACTATGCTTGAGAATGTGAGAGTGTGTAATAAAGCGTCTGAAACAAATCTGCCTCTTCATTTACACGCTCCACACTGGTAACCCAAGACGTATCATGGAACACGGTTCAAGATCCCCGGAGCCGACCTCTACGGGAACCTCCAGCCATGCATGTGCGGTCGCAGTCAAGCTACCGGATTTCTGGCAGAACAATCCGCGCTCTTGGTTCCACCTCGTCGAGGCGCAGTTCGCCCTCCGGGGAATAACGGCAGATGACACCGAGTTCCACTATGTGGTTGCAGTGCTCGACGCCCGCACAGCTCAGCACGAGCAAGCCTGCTCGATCAGCCACCAACTGGCAGCAAGTACGAGGCGCTAAAGGCTGCGCTCATCCAACACTTCACTCTCTCGGATGGTGAGAGAGCAGAGAGGCTCCTGACGCGGACCGAGTTGGGAGATGGGTCGGCAATAGACCTTATGGAGAAGATGCTGACGTTGAGGGGCACGGACGACGACCACTTTCTTTTTACCCACCTCTTCCTCCGGAAACTTCCGACAGCGGCGAGACCGGCCCTGGCCAATTCGCCGTCGCTGGCCGAGCGGGACTTTCGTGCGCTAGCCCGGGAGGTAGACCGGATCATCATCGCCACCAGGGCGTTCACGACCATCGCGGCAGCGACGGAGCTCAGCGAGACAACCAGAAGAGGCGAGGAGCCACCGACGGCAGCAGCAGCGGGGGCCAAGGAGTGCGAGGGAGTCACGCTTTGTCTCTACCACCGCCGCTTCGGAGAGAAGACACGCAGATGTACACCACCTTGCCAGTTCAAGGGCTTGGGAAACGCCAAGACCGGGGGTCGGTATCAGCCGCGACCCTCGGGGAGGAGAACAAGCTGCTCTACCTGACGGACGCACACTCGGGGTGGCATTTCCTCGTGGACACCGGCGCCCAGAAGAGTTTCATCCGGCCGACCTACGCTGACCGGCTGGCAGGATCTAGCGGCCCCGAGATGGCGGCAGCGAATGGCTCAGAGATTAAGACCTTTGGTGAGAAGACTCTACTCTTGTCTCTACACGGCCGTACATATGAGTGGACTTTTGTCATAGCAGCATTGGATTATCATATACTGGGGGCTGATTTTCTGTGTGCACATAATTTACTGGTTGATCTTGCTAACAGGTGCCTAGTTAATGCACTGTCTTTCGATTCTCTCCCCTGTATAGCTCGAGTGACCCGGCCGACAGCACAAGCCAGCGTCACAGCAGCAGGCGGTAAGTTCCACACACTGCTCACCCAGTTCCCAGCACTCACAGTCCCAACGTTTTCGGCAGCCATCGCTAAACACGGGGTGGAGCATTTTATCACCACCACCGGGCCGCACATTTTTGCACGACCTCGGCGCTTGGACGCAGCTAAACTGGCCATAGCGCGCGAGGAGTTCGCCAATCTGGAAAGGTTGGGCATCATCAAGTGCTCAAACAGCCCATGGGCATCCCCGCTACACATGGTCCCTAAAGCTGAGGGCTCGTGGTGACCGTGCGGGGATTTCCGCAGGTTGAACAACGCCACAGCGCACGATCGCTACCCAATTCCCCACATACAGGATTTTTCCGTTCACCTCGCCGGGGCACGCATTTTTTCCAAGATAGATCTGGTCCACGGTTACCACCAAGTCCCAGTGCGCGCTGAGGACATACCCAAAACAGCGGTAATAACTCCGTTCGGTTTATTCGAGTTTTTGCGCATGCCATTCGGGTTGAAAGGAGTGACACAGACGTTCCAGTGCATAATGGATGCAGTGCTGCGTGATCTCTCGTTCGTGTTCGTCTACCTGGACGATATCCTGGTAGCCAACGCGTCCGAAGACGAACACGAAACCCACCTCATGACAGTTTTCCGGAGGTTAGAAGAGCACGGGTTAATAATCAACCCAGCGAAATGTCAGTTCGGAGTGACGGATATTGATTTTTGGGGCACCGCGTCTCTCCCGAAGGAGTGATCCCGCTGCCTGACAAGGTGCGTGCAGTGGCGGATTTTCCCCGGCCGCAAACGGTCAGGGCGCTACAAGAATTTTTGGGAATGGTAAACTTTTATAACCGTTTCCTTCCCCGCGCAGCGCAGCTCATGCAACCATTGTACACCGCGCTCAAAAAACAGAAACCCGCGGATAGGGTCGAATGGACCCCGGAGCGAGAGCGGGCGTTCTCGGAAGTCAAAGCAGCCCTGGCAAACGCTGCATTGCTGGCACATCCAGACCCAACGGCCCGCATAGCGCTCACCACTGACGCTTCAAATGTGGCCATAGGGGCGGTCGTGGAGCAGCGCGTAGCCGGGGCTTGGCAGCCGCTCGCCTTTTTCAGCAGGACTTTGTGTGACAGTGAACATAAATACAGCGCGTTCGACAGGGAATTGCTGGCTGTCCACCTGGCCATTCGCCACTTCCAGTTCTGGCTGGAAGGGCGCAGTTTCACCGCGTTCGTTGACCACAAGCCGCTAACATTCGCGATGGCCAAGGTTTCAGAACCGTGGTCGGGCCGGCAGCAGAGACAGCTGGCCGCGATCTCAGAGTTTACTACCGATATTCAGCATGTGTCGGGTAAACTGAATGTAGTGGCAGACTGCCTCTCGCGCGCCGTGGCGGCCCCGGTCTGCTTAGGGATAGATTACGTAGCCATGGCCGCGGAGCAGGTTAGTGACGCGGACGTGCGCGCGCTCCACTCTGGACCAACAGGGTTAAGGCTGGAGAGTAGGGTGCTGCAAGACGGCATGCTCCCCCCTAATCTGCGATGTCTCCACGGGTCGCCCGCGTCCCGTGGTCCCGGCCACGTGGCGCTGCCGCGTGTTTGACTCGATTCATTCTTTGGCGCACCCAGGAGTGCGCGCGTCGGTTAAAATGGTAGGGGAGAAATTCGTGTGGCCGAGCCTTCGCAAACAAGTGAAAGAATGGGCAGCAGCCTGCGTGGCGTGCCAACGAGCCAAAGTACACAGACACACGAAGGCTCCCTTGGAGCCGTTTCGTATTCCGGCTAAGAGGTTCGACCATGTTCACGTGGACCTCGTGAGCCCCCTCCCACCATCACAGGGGTGCACGCACCTCCTGACAATGGTGGACAGCACCACGCGCTGGCCGGAAGCGGTTCTGCTGGCGGCAACCACGTCCGAGGAGGTGGCGTGTGCTTTTTTTAACAGCATGGGTAGCGCGTTTTGGAGTCCCGTCAGACATTACGTCCGACAGAGGCCCTCAATTTGTTTCCGAACTCTGGTCAGCGATGGCCCACAGCCTGGGTATTACAATTCACCGCACAACCGCGTACAACCCACAGGCTAATGGGTTATGCGAACGTTTTCATAGATCATTGAAAGCGGCTCTTGGGGCTTCATTGACGGATGCAAATTGGGTAGACAGGGTACCGTGGGTTTTATTGGGGTTGCGCTGCACGCCTAAAGAGGATCTGGAAGCTTCCCCGGCAGAACTTGTTTTTGCACAACCACTCCGGCTGCCCGGGGAGTTTCTGCCAGATAATCCCGCACCGGGCAGCTGCCCATCTCAGCTTTTGCAGCGTAGCGCAGACACAGGCACGCTGCCGGGCCCTGCTCACCACAGTTTTCCGCGCGTTTTTGTGCCTAAAACTTTGAAGAACGCGGAGTCCATCCTATGATGGACCGTTCAGAGTGCTGGAAACAAGGGATAAGCATTTTTTGCTAGACTTGGGGGGTAGGAGGGAAAAAATTGGCATAGACAGACTCAAACCTGCTTTCGTTGTGGCGGACGAGCAAGTGCTGTTGGCGAGGGCCCCTCGGCGTGGAAGACCCCCACGGGGAGTTCCCCAGAGAGACGACTCCTCAGAGCACCCACACGAACAGACAAAAAGTTTTCCCCCCCAAACAACAGCCTCCCATAGGCAGGGCAGCGCCGCGGAGGCGGCGAATTCTGGTTACAGCAGATACGAGAGAAGACTGAAGCCCAAGCAGCATGTGGACTGATGTTAATGGTTCTATCACAGCATGTGGACTGCTATCCTTTTGTCCTATCTAAGTTGCTGGGGTGGGGGGGTGGCAACCTGGGGAGAGCCTAATTGTATACCATCTTAGACAGGAACAAAGAGCGGGGGTTCCCTAGTAAGATAACAGGGAGGTGTTAAGGATGAGTGGGTTGATTGCGATTGGACGAGAAGATCATCTTTTGTGTGTGAGAAAATTCTAGAAGAATGTCATGGTATTTAAGAGAAGAGCTTCTACTTGAATGTCATTCTTACTATGCTTGAGAATGTGAGAGTGTGTAATAAAGCGTCTGAAACAAATCTGCCTCTTCATTTACACGTTTCTTTATTTTGTCTGACATTATGTTAAATATGCTAAACATTTAAAAAAAATATATATGGGGCTCCTAGTAGATCAGGGCCCTTAGCAGATCGGGGCCAAAGGCAGTTGCCTTTTGCCTAATGGTAAGTCCACCTCTGACTGTACTGCTGCTCACTGATTGTGACCTCTCCTTTTAACCTGGCTTCAACAACTCTTTCCCATATTTTCATAGTGTGATTGATCAACTTTATGCCTCTGTAGTTACTACAGCTCTGAGCATAACGCTTGTTCTTGATTTGCCACCAAAACACGTCTTCTCCACTCCTCAGGCATCCTTTCACTCTCCAAGATTGTGTTGTACAATCTGGTTAAAAAGTCCACTGCCATCTCTCCTAAACATCTCCATACTTCCACAGGCATGACATCTGGACCAACCGCCTTTCCATTCTTCATTTTCTTCAAAGCTGCCCTCACTTCTGCCTTGCCCTTGGAACTTTGTTCACCATCTTTCCTGCATCCATCCTCCTCTCTCTCTCTCATTTTCTTCTTTCATCAGCTCTTCAAAGTACTCCTTCCACCTTCTCAACACTCTCTTGTCACTTGTTAGGACATTACCATTTCTGTCCTTAATCAACCTAACTTGCTGCACATCCTTTCCAGCTCAATCTCTCTGTCTAACTAATCGTTACAAGTACTTTTCTCATTCCTTAGTGTCCACCCCTCATACAACTCACTATATGCCTTTTCCATTGCCTTTGCCACCTCTCTCTTTGCCATAAAATAGAATAGGCTTTATTGTCATTGTACAGTTGTAAAGTACAACGAAATTGTGAGTGCTCCACCAGGCTACTGCGCAGTTAGCATTAAAAAAAAGATATAAGTAAAAACACAGAGTTACAAAACGCACATCTGAATCAAATACCCCAGGATTATAAAAATATACACAAATTTGATAGTGGCTTCATGGATGGATCAATGTGCATGAAAGTTCGGAGTGCAAAGACAGGTTAGTTTTTTAATGATAATTAAAAGGTCTTCAGTTCTGTGCATGTGAGCATTCCGGGGGAGTGGGGTGGGCCTCTGACTGTTTGCAGTTCGGATGGCCCAGGGGAAGAAACTTTGTGAGTCTGGAGGTGTGGGACCTGATTGATCTGAACTGTCGTCCGAAGGGAAGCAGTTCAAACAGGTGGTGGGCGGGATTTGAGGGGTCTCCTATGATGGCCTTGGTCTTCCTGAGACAGGAGGATCTGAAGATGTCCTCCAGGGAGGGCAGAGGGCCGCTGATGATTTTTTGGACGGTGTTGATAACCCTCTGTACAGCCTTCCTGTTCTCGGCCGTGGAGCCGGCGTACCACACACCCAGACAATAGGTGAGCACGCTATCCACTGAGCAGCGGTAGAAGGCCAGCAGCAGCTTCTGGTCCAAGTTGTTTTTCCTCAGGACATGGAGGAAGTGCAGCTGCTGCTGGGCTTTCTTCACCAGGGCCTTGGTGTTGACAGTCCAGAAGAGGTCAGAGGTGATGTGGGTGCCCAGGAACCTGAAGGTGGTGACGATCTCCACGTGGTCTCCATTTATGAGAAGGGAGGTGTGGTCCTGTCTATTCTTCCTGAAGTCCATTATGAGTTCTTTGGTTTTGTGGACATTCAGTTTCAGGTTGTTTGCTGAGCACCACAGTAGTAGATTCTCTACCTCTGCCCTGTATGCCTTCTCATCATTGTTGGTGATGAGCCCAACCAAGGTGGTGTCATCCATGTACTTCACGATGACGGTGGTTGGGTGGTTTGGAATACAGTCAAAGGTGTACGGGGAGTACAGTAGAGGGCTTAGAACGCAGCCCTGGGGGGAGCCAGTGCTGCGTGACAGTGGGGAGGAGTGGTGGGGGCCAAGTCTGACTGTGGGCGGTTAGTGAGAAAGTTTTTTATCCAGGAGGAGGTGGGGAGGGGGGTTCTGGAGGTGGTGCAGTTTATTGATCAGGATGTCTGGGATGATGGTGTTAAAAGCTGAGCTGTAGTCCACAAAGGGCATCCTCACGTAGCTCCTTGGTGTGCTCCAGGTGGCTCAGCACTCTGTGGTGTGTGGTGGCGATGGCATCTGCCGCAGACCGGTTCTCTCTGTAGGCGAACTGGTGGGGGTTGAAGGAGGGGGTAAGATGGTCCCTGATGTGCTGGGACACCAGTCGCTCAAAATACTTCATGACTACAGACGTGAGTGCTATGGGTCTGTAGTCATTCAAGCTATCAACTGCAGACCTTTTGGGGATGGAGATGATGGTGGAGGCCTTGAGGCATGTGGGGACGGTGACGTGTGTCAGAGAAAGGTTGAACAGCTTAGTGAGAATCTTTGCCAGCTGGTCAGCACATGCTTTGAGCACTGCTTCTGGGATGCCGTCAGGATCAGCAGCTCTGCGGGGGTTCACTGCTCTCAGTTTCCTCTTCACCTCATGCTCCTGTAGACAGAAAGGGGAAGGGGGGGAAGTGGGGGGGATGAGTTGGGAGGCGAGGGTGGTGGTATGTGCAGTGGTGTGGTGGTTTCAAACTGGGCAAAGAAACTATTAAGCTCCTCTGCCAGTGTGAGGCTGCTGTCTGATGTTGGGGGGCTCTGGCCTCTGTAGTTGGTGAGGGCCTGGATGCCTCTCCACATCTGTCGGGGGTTGTTGTCCATAAGGAAGCCCTCCACCTTCCTCCTGTAGGCCTTCTTTGCATGTTTTATGTCTCTCCTCAGGTTGGCTCTGGCGGTGCTGTACAGAAAGCTGTCCCTCTGCCTGAAGGCTGAGTTGCGAGCTGTGATCAGAGCCTGGACCTCACTGGTCATCCAGGGTTTCCAGTTAGGAAGGACCCGAATGTGTTTTGTGACTGTCACATTTTCTACACAGCACTTACTGCAGAAAAGGACAGACTCTGTGTAGGAGTCCAGGTTCTGCTGTTCAAAGATGTTCCACTCTCTGCAGGCAAAGCAGTCCTGGAGCTGGAGGAGAGCATTTTCATCTCGTCAGTCGACATATTTTCCCAAAAGTCTTGAGGATCATCAAGCTGTTTCTTGGCAAATGTGACATGGGTTATCTATGTTTAATATTAAAATTTGTTTGATGATCTGAAACATTTAAATGTGACAATTATGCAATAATATAAGAAATCAGGAAGGGGCAAATAGTTTTTTAAAGCACTATACATGCTCTCTGGGCAATTTCTAGTTTAGAATTCTGTTGGGCTATTCTTATCATTTGGCAAATGTAGTGTAAGTAATAAGTTGGACTGCACTTAGTGATGATCATCGGAAACTGAAAGCATGACGCAAACAGATTTGTGATACTCTACTGACTTTCCCTGTTGTGATAGCCTGGGTTATGGTAGTTGGTTTTGTTTAGTTGTTGCAGAGTAGCAAAAGTATGCTAAACTGCAAAACACTGAATATTGAAATACAAGTGATTAATTGAGTTCAATTTCCATACATGATGGAGTCACAGTTAATCATGTCTTATTGATTAAAAAAAAAAAAAATAAAAAATAAGACAACCAAACAGAGCATAGATTATTGGAAGAATAGAGCTACCAATAAATGGGAAGACTTCTTTAAATAACCTGGTAGGAGTAGGGTCTAAAAGACATGTTGAATGCTTGGATGAGGAAATTATTTTATCTAATTCTAAAAGGTCAATTGGAGTAAATTCATCCAAACAGATATCAGTTGAAGGAGTTGTAGTAGTTACTGTATTTAAGTTAACGGTGGGAAGAATCTGACTGATTTTATCTCTGATAGATGAAATTTTATTATTGAAAAAGTTCATAAAGTCCTGACTAGTAAGCTCTAAGGGAATGCTAGGATTGACAGAGTGTTGACTCTTTGTCAGCCTGACTACAGTGCTGAAAAGAAACCTGGGATTATTCTTGTTCTGAATGAATGAATGAATGAATGAATCTTTATTTTGGATAGATTAAAAGTACAGGTTAAAAGAAACTGAATAATATAACAAAGGGGGAAAGAAAATCCAACAAGGTCAAATTAGACAATAACTCCTCTGATTATACAGTTCAACATAAGTTATCCGAAATGGGTGATGGCTGAAGCCGCAGCTTATATTGCCCACCCATGTTCCATCCAAGAATTCAAAAGAAAAAAAACAAAACAAGAGCGATTACAATTCAGAACGAAGCTAAGACAAAATGTGACAAAAACTAAGCTACAACACAACGCAGGCTGGATATGACAATCCTTATGTGATTTTACATGTCATCTTGTATATATGTTTGGAGTATTTCATCCTTTAGTTTTTGTTTAAATTGTCCAAGCGTTGTACATGATTTTAATTCAGGTCCAAAATCGTTCCATAATCTGACTCCTTGCACTGAAACACAGTGTTGCTTGGTGGTAGTTCTCACTGAAGGTTTTTGAAATATACATGTTCCTCTGAAATGATATTGTTTCTCCCTTATTTGGAACAACTTTTGGATATTTGCGGGCAGTGATAGATTCTTCACTTTAAACATTATTATTGCAGTTCTAAAGTCAACCAGATCTTTCAACTTGAGAGCTTTTAATTTAAGAAAAAGTGGGTTTGTTGGTTCCCTATAAGCTACTTTGTTTATTATTCTAATAGCTCTCTTCTGAAGCATAAAGACTGGATATATGTTTGTTTTATATGTATTTCCCCATACTTCAGTACAATATGTCATGTATGGGAGTATTAATGAATGATACAAGGTATATAGTGTGGGTTGATTCAGCAAATATTTCACTCTGTGTAGTATTGCAATTGATTTGGATATTTTACCTTTAATATAATTAATATGTGACTTCCAACACAGTTTATTATCAATTATTACTCCAAGAAATTTAGTTTCAGATACCCTTTCAATCTCTACACCATTTACACTGAGTTTAGATACTGAGTTGTTGTGATGGTTGTTAAAGACTATAAATTTTGTCTTACTTAAATTGAGCGTTAATTTGTTTGAATCAAACCACAGTTTAAGCTTTCCTAATTCCTTTCCGAGTGTATCCAGAAGTTGTTCCAAATTGCTTCCACTGCATAATAGATTAGTGTCATCGGCAAACAATATTAAGTCCATTTTTTCTGAAACTTTACATATATCATTTATATACATATTGAATAACAATGGCCCCAAAACTGAACCCTGTGGGACTCCACAAGTAACCTTCAGTAACTGTGAGTTTTTGTTACCAACACATACATACTGATATCTCGCCGTCGTCGGCCTCCGTCGGTCTATGATGACCATGGAAGAGAATCCTAAATGTCTACTCTGCTGGAACAGCACCGCCTGTGGCTGAACAGGCCGATGCGCGAATGGCAGTCCCTGTCACACAGGTCGCACTTGTGGGTGGTCTCCGTGCTGCTGGGTCTGTGGCGGTTCTTCCTGCGGGTCCTTTTTTCATCTGCAGCAGCAGTCAGTCTCTCTTCACCCGCCTTGAGCTGTCTGGTCAGGGTGCCTCTCCATTTGGAGCGGTCCGTTGCAAGGTCCTCCCAGCGCTCTGTGTTGATCTCCAGGGCCTTCATGTCTCTCTTGCAGACGTCTCTAAAACGCAGCTGTGGGCGGCCAACGGCTCTCTTGCCAGTTGCCAGTTCTCCATAGAGGACGTCTTTGGGGATTCTGCCATCCTCCATACGGTGAACGTGGCCTAGCCAGCGGAGCCTGCGCTGTCTGAGTAGAGTGAACATGGAGGGAAGGCCGGCGCGGGACAGAACTTCTGTGTTGGGCACTTTGTCCTGCCAGGATATGTCCAGGATGTGGCGAATGCAGCGTAAGTGGAAGGAGTTCAGTCTCTTTTCCTGCCGGGCGTATGTTGTCCACGTCTCACTCCCATAGAGCAGTGTGCTGATGACGCAGGCGTTGTACACTGCCATCTTCGTCTTGACAGAGAGTTTGGGATTCTCCCACACTCGTGTGGTGAGGCGAGCAAGTGTGAAGGCTGATTTTCCAATCCTCTTGTTGATCTCTGTATCAAGGGAGAGGTTGTTGCTGATCGTGGACCCCAGGTACGTGAACTGATTCACGACCTCCAGCTCGTAGTCGTCAATGGTGATGGTTGGTGGTGCTTCCGTGCCTTGCGCCAAGACGTTAGTCTTCTTCAGGCTGATGGTAAGCCCGAAGTCCTTGCATGCCTGGGAGAAGCGGTCCATAAGGGTCTGAAGCTGATTCAATGAGGCTTTGCAGCTTTGGTGGGCATCCTATCTTTGGCAGGATCTTGAAAAGGCCCTCTCTGCTGACCAGATCGAACGCTTTGGTGAGGTCGATGAAGGCGACGTACAGGGGCATGTTCTGTTCTCTGCATTTCTCCTGGAGTTGGCGGATGGAGAATATCATGTCTACCGTCGATCGCTCAGCGCGGAAGCCACACTGAGACTCGGGGTAGACACGTTCGGCAAGCTTCTGTAGACGAACGAGAACAACTCGTGCGTAGACTTTGCCAACAACGCTGAGGAGGGAGATGCCCCTGTAGTTGTTGCAGTCGCTTCTCTCCCCTTTGTTTTTGTAGAGGGTGATGATCTTGGCGTCCCTCATGTCCTGTGGTACGGCACCTTCCTTCCAACACTGGCAGAGGACGTCATGCAATGGCAGCAGTAGGGCGGTCTTGCAGTGCTTGATCAGGTCGGGGGGTATGCCGTCGTTGCCGGGTGCCTTGCCAGCGGCCAAGCTATCAATGGCCTTGCTGAGTTCGTCGATGGTTGGCTCGGCGTCAAGTTCGTCCATGGATGGCAGGCAGTTGATGGCATCAAGGGCTGACGGTATCACGGTGTTCTGTCTGGAGTAGAGGTCGGAGTAGTGTTCCACCCATCTCTCCATCTGCTTGTTCTTTTCTGTGATCATCTCCCCAGTGGAGGATTTGAGGGGGGCCGTCTTGCTCTGAGCCGGACCAAGTGCTTTCTTGATGCCATCGTACATACCACGGATGTTCCCTGTTATGGCAGCGGTTTGAATGTCTTGGCTGAGCTGAGTCCAGTACTCGTTGGCACAGCGCCAAGCAGTCTGCTGAACTTTGCTTCTCGCAGCCCTGAGAATCTGGAGATTCTTCTCGTTTGGGTACTTCTTGTACTCAGCAAGTGCTGAACGCTTGGCTTCAATGACGGGGGTCATCTCGGTCAACTTGGCATCAAACCAGTCCTGTGACTTCGAGGTCTTCCTCCCAAAGGTAGCCAAGGCTGTGCGGCGGATGGTGTTTTGCATCTCTTCCCACTTCTGCTTTGCAGATTCTCCTTCTTGTGGTACACCAAGTTCCTTCTCAAAGGTGGAAGCAAACTGCTCAACAAGTTCTGATTGAGCCATCTTGCTGGTGTCAATCCGTGCCTTTCCAGGTTGTCTAGCATGATGGAATTTCTTCAGCTGCAGCTTGACCTTGCAACACACCAATGAATGGTCTGTGTCGCAATCTGCACTCTGGAATGAACGGGTGATTAGCACGTTCTTCAGTGAGGTGCGCCTGGTCAGGATCAAGTCCAGCTGGTGCCAGTGCTTTGAGCGTGGATGTTGCCAGGAAACCTTGTGTTGGGGCTTGGTCTTGAAGAACGAGTTTGTGATGCACAGATCGTGATATGTGCAGAACTCGAGCAGCCGCTGTCCGTTGTCATTCATTCTGCCCACGCCAAAAGGTCCAAGACAGGAGGGCCAGGAGTCGTGGTCAGCACCCACTCTGGCATTGAAGTCTCCAAGGAGAATGAGTTGTTTAGAGTTGGGGACGATCCTGACAGTTGTTGCGAGATTCTTGTAGAACTCGTCTTTTGCCTCTGGTGTGGCTGTCAGTGTTGGGGCATACACACTGACGAGGGTGACTGGGCCTTGAGTGGTGTTCAGGCGGAGGGTGAGGAGTCGTGCAGAGCCAGTGCTGCTCGGTTCCACCATCTTCAGCAAGGTGTTCTTCACTGCAAAGCCCACTCCGTGTTCCCTGTGTTCGTCACTGCCCTTTCCCTGCCAGTAGAACGTGTAGTCCTTCTCTCTCAGTGTGCCTGCGTCAGCCAACCGTGTTTCCTGGAGAGTGGCGATATCCACTCCCAGTCTCTTCAGCTCATTATTGATGATGGCAGTCTTCCTGGTGTCGTTGATGTCCTTGAGGTTAGTAGCGAGTCCTGTCATCATAGTGCGGACGTTCCAAGTTCCCAGTTTTAGAGTTGGTCTCTTTTGTTTTATTGTCTTGCCTGGTGCGAAAGTTCTCAGCCTGCTGTTCGGACTTCTCCTCATCCCCATGCACCCAATGAGGAAAGCAAGCTGTGGCGGGACATCACCTTATTGGCTGGGGGCTGCCCAGCTTGAGGCGGGCGGTAGCTGTCCAGTGAGATCCGATGATCCCTCCCACCGTCGGGAATAACCCCTGGCGCAGAGCTCTACGCCAATTGAGCGGTGGCTTATAACCGGTAACTGTCATTCCCCGTGTTTTGTCTACGCCAAAGGCGAAGCTGGAGTGTCCTCTCCAGTGATCCGGTGTTCTACCTTCCAGCATTGGGCGTTGGTAGGATTCAAGCCTGGGCAGGAAGATATGGAGGATAAGATGTTGCCCATGCAGCATGTCCCCCCTCTCCACGTCACTGATGAATCCAAAGGAACAGCAGGGCTGCTACAGTTTGGCACCAGCGCCATTGCAGGAGCTGCCAGAACGATGTTGAGCACAACATAGAACTGCCTTAGGGGCTCCGACTCCGGGTTTTTCCTCAGGGTTGACTCCCGAAGCCTTTCCCGTGACCGGGTATGCCGCAAGGCAGCGGAGGTTTGAAATCAGGGTTTACCTTCCCCTAGATGGGCTACCTTCCCAGGTTGACGAGCCACCATCTACCCGAAGCATCTGGTTTTAAGGCACCAGAGATCCGCCCTCGCCCCTTCTCCTATTAGTAAAAGCAGTTCCGCCGGGCTTAGAGACTAAACCACACGGGCAGGCTAGGAGTTGGACTTAATTGTCAGAGGCTTTTCGAGACGCACGCCATAAGGAGCATTTTATGAGCACTGGGAGCTTAACCCCAGTGCCGCTCCTGGCTATGACAACCTTGGAACCATACTGATATGGTCCATACTGACCATACTGATATCTATTCTTTAAGTAACTACTTAACCAGGATAGTGCTACCCCTCTAATACCACAATTTTGTAGTTTCTTTAATAATAAATTATGATCCACTGTATCAAATGCTTTTTTAAGATCCAGGAATACCCCAACTGAATATTCTTTATTTTCAATGGCAGTTGATATTTTTTCTATAAATTCCATTAGAGCAAATGCAGTTGTCCTCTTGTGTCTGAACCCATATTGCTGCTCACACAATAAATTATTCTTCAGTATGAAGTTGTCAATTCTCTCATAGAATATTTTTTCAAGTATCTTGGAAAATTGCGGCAATAGTGAAATTGGTCTATAGTTTGAGAATTCCCCTCTGTCACCCGTCTTGTATATCGGAATTACTTTAGCTATTTTCATTGCATTGGGAAATATACCTGTTTGGAGAGACAGGTTACAGATATACGTCAGGGGTTTCACTAAGCATTCATTAATAGTTTTGACTAAGAGCATGTCAATACCATCACAGTCCGTAGATGTTTTACTTTTAAACAATTTAACAATTTCAATGACCTCTCTCTCGTCTGTGTTCTTTATGAAAATGGAGTCTTTTATAGCAGTGTTATTGCTTATTGTATCACCTGTAGGTGCCGTAATGGGTATTTCTCGAGCCAAATTAGGACCAATGTTAACAAAAAAGTTATTAAATTCATCTGCAGGTGAAGCTGCATTCACACTCTGAGTCGTTTTATTATTTTTTTAAAAATCGGTTGGGTAGCTTGTATTTCTGCTTTTATTTCCAAGAATACTGTTAAGTATTGTCCATGTATTTTTAATATTGTCTCTGTTTTTCTCCAGTTCTTTACTGTAATAGTCTCTCTTACTACATCTTATTATATATGTTAACTTATTTTTGTATGTTTTATACCGCTGCTCTGCTTCTTTTGTCCTTTTCTTTAGGAAAGCTTTATATAATAAATTTTTCTTTTTACACGCCTTTTGTAATCCTTTGGTTAACCATGGCTTATCGGCAAATTTATGTTTAAGCTTTTTTTTTTACTAATGGACAATTTTTTTCATAAAGAGTGGTTACAATGTTTATAAATGTGTCATAGGCTTCATTTACATCTGATACATAGACTTCTGTCCAGTCTTGCTTCAGCAAGTCCTCTTTAAAAGAACTGATTGCATTTGGTGATTTGTATCTAAACGATTTTAAAATTTTTTCTGTATTGGCCCCCGTGTGGCCATGGATAAGTGTAAAGGTTGGCAAGTGGTCACTTATATCATTTATCAATAATCCACTTTCTATTTTCTTATCAATAATATTAACAAACAGGTTGTCAATAAGTGTAGCAGTGTGGACTGTGATTCTACTGGGACGTGTTATTGTGGGATATAGACTCATGCTGTACATAGAGTTCATGAACTCTGTAATTACATTTTGTTGATGTGGATTTAGTAAATCAATATTGAAATCTCCACAAATTACTACCATTTTCTTACTAGTAATATTATTGTACAGCTCGACTAATTTATCTCTGAATGTCTCAATGCAAGTTCCCGGCGTTCTATATATACAACTTATAATTAAATTTTTTGTTTTATCTTGGTCAATCTCAACAGTAACACATTCCAAAATCCCTGGTAGTGCAAAGGACATTCCATTTACAAGCTTACACCTATACAGGTCATCAATATACAGTGCAACACCACCACCCTTTTTTTGAGATCTGTTAATATGAAACATCTGATATCCCTCTATTGCCATCAGGGGAGCCTGCTCTTCATTAAGCCAAGTTTCAGAGACTGCGATAGCTGTAAATAAATCTCTTCTATTAATGCAGAATAATAACTTGTTCTAGCTTTTCTAAGAGATTTTTTTATAAATTAAAAGATGATTTCTCCAAGCTAATAGATTTCATCTAATTTAGTGGAGCGCCATTTTCTTTCTAATTGACGAGTCTCCTGTTTTAAGCTATGAGTTTCTGTGTTGAACAAAGGCGTTAGAAATCTCTGATTAGAATTTTTCTTTTTTAAAGGAGCCAACATGTCTAGAGTCTGATGCAGAGAAGTTGTAACACTGTCTATCATGCTATCAATTACAGAAGGAGCAAGCTCTCCATAGCTTATTTCCGTTGTGCTGACACATGGCATAGAGGAAACAATCTGCATAAATTTGGTAACAGCGTCATCTGAGAGGCATCTACTGTAGTAATGTTTTTCTTTAGGAGCCAGATAGTCAAAAATAGTAAAATCAATTAACAGACAATGGTCTGACAGTACAGGGTTATGAGGAGACACTAAAAGATTTTCTATTTCTATGATATATGCCAGAACAAGGTCCAATGTGTGGTGGAGATAATGGGTAGAATTTCCTACTTTCTGAGAAAACCCCATCAAGTCTAATATTGAATCAAATGCCATATTAAGGCAATCACCATCTACATCTACATGTATATTAAAGTCCCCTACTATAATTATTCTATCTGATTTCACCACTCAATCAGCTAAGAATTCGGCAAATTCGGATAAAAACTCTGAGTAAGGCTGAGGGAGAACGATAAACTATGGCAAATAAAATTAGGTTTAACCTAAAATTACTAAAATGCCCAGTACTGAGGACTAGGCCCTCAAAGGAATTATAACATGTTTTTTACTTTACATTAACTAGTAATTTGGAATGGTAAATTGTTGCTACTCCTTCTCCACTACCAGAACTTCTGGGATTTTGACAGTTTAAATAACCAGAGGGAGATGATTCATTTAAACCAACATAATCCTCCAGCCCTAACCAAGTCTCTGTAAGGGATGTTAAATCAATCTGATGATCAATTAACAGATCATGGACTAGCAGAGACTTGGGAGTTAGAGACCTAGTATTTAACAAACCGCATTTAATTTTTAAATTATGAGGAGCAAGAGAAGCCAAGTCAAATTTAGAGGCTTCATGTTTAATTTGAGATTTACCAACTTTTTGTTTTATCACTTTGGGATGCTTATATATTATATTTTTATGTACTTTGGAGGGAGCAGACAATGATTCTCTGATGGAGAAGACAGAGGCTAAGATGAGGGGTGGTGGATGAAGAGGAGCTGCAGAGAAGCATGTAAGACTGCGACTCTGCTTCCTGGTCCCAACTCTGAGTAGTCAAGGTTTTTGAAATTTGGATAAAAAAGATGCCAGATAGTTAGATAAAAGAGACGCACCATCCAAAGTGGGATGGATGTTGTCTCGTCTAATAAGACCATGTTTTCCCGAAAATGAGTTCCAATTGTCTGTGTAGCCCACATTGTTTGCAGGACACTACACAGACAGCCAGCGGTTGAAGGATGACAAGCAGCTAAACACGTCATCACTGGTCAGATTGAGGAGAGGCCCAGAGAATACTACAGAGGCAGACATTGTTTTGGCAAAGTCACACACTGATTCCACATTAAGTTTTGTGACTTCCGACTGCCGGAGTCGGATGTCGTTAATGCCGGCGTGAATAACAATTGTGGAGTATTTACAGTTTTAGCCAGCATTTTCAAATTTGACTCAATGTCGCCTGCTCTGGCCCCAGGAATACATTTGACTATGGCCGCTGTAGTCTCTAGGTTCACGTTTCTGACTACAGAGTCGCCAGTGATCTGAGTTTTTACTCCTCAGTGGGTGTGTCGCTGAGCAGGGTAAAGCGATTAGAAACATGAACAGGTTGGTGGTGAACCAGGGGCTTGCGACTATGCTTCCTTCTCACCGTCATCCACCCGTTCTCTCCTGGCTGCTCAGGAGAGGTGGAAGCCGGGGGACGGCTAGCAAGCCGCCCTATGCTAGGGTGCTCCGCTGCAGCTAAGGGACGTCCGTCATTATTAACTGGTGCAGATGGTGTTTCAACGCAGCGGAGCCGGGATTCCAAATCACACAACCTCACCTCGAGCGCCTCAAAAGGACAACATTTATTACATTTACCGTTATCACTAAAAGAGGCAGAGGTGTAGCTAAACATCTCACACAGAGAGCACACCAGAGGAGAAGGGGAAGGACAGCTAGTACCCATAGCTAGTGGCTAACCTGAAGCTAACACAAACGCCGATGAAAGGTGAACAGAAGGCTAAAGAGGGTGATTAGATGACACTGAGTGTGCACACAGGTGCAAAAGGCTTGATAAACGTAAGAGAGATATGACAGTAGATAGAAAAAAGGGATTAAAATAAATTAAAGGCAATAATCCTCAGGAGATTGAGGAGAGCTAACTACAGACCAACTACACAACAGCCAGCAACACAGGAAGTGACGATATGTTACAGGAAGTGACAATCAACCAGGATTGACCACCCCACCAGGATCGACCACTAGGATTGACCAGGATTGAAAATGAGGCGCACCGGAGTTGAATCATCTAACGGTTATCTGGGGGGTGGTTCTTCTCCTGGGGCAAGCTGATGGTATGGAAAGGGGAGAACCCTTATGTTATTTAGTTCTGTTCATGGGGATTATTTTGTGTTTTTCTATTATTTTAGGAACACGGCAGTTATTTTCTTTTAGTTGGACTGTTTATTTAGTATAGACGGCAGAATAATCTGTCTTGCCATGTAGGGGTGGGACGGTAGTCAACCTGTCCTCCCCTCATTTTAGTTGTTTTGAGTGACTGTGATAGGCCCCTTTTAGGTATTTCTGTTTAATTTTCTTATTGCATGATTCGGGTTCCAAATTGGGGAGGATTTTGATTGTATGTGTGTGTTTTGGACCTTTTTGAAGGGAAGGGAGAATGTTGTGTTGGGTTTCAGGGACCTTTATTGTGTGACACGGGTGGTGGCTCCACCTTTCCGGTTCCGCCGCCAGCCAGGGTATAAGAGGGCTGTGAGGGAGAGGTGCAGTCTCTTGGCCTCCTCTCTGCCTGACGGATGTGCGTGTGTAGTGAGAGTGTCACTAATAAACCTGTGTCCAGTTCAATACTCGGTCTCGTCCTTGGCTCCTATCACCGATATAACAGACGCCACCTTCCGGGTGCGCCATCACACCGCCCTATAAATAGTGGCGTCCACCATTTTGGGCTTCCTCTTGCCCAGACGACCCCACACAGTGTAGCACCTGCTGTATTGCAACCTGTGATATAATAAAGTACTGTTCCAGTGTAAACTCTTGTCCATCCTCCTTTGTGCCAGATTTGTGGACATAATATTTGGCAACTGAGGATTAACCAATGGAGGTGTGCCTAACGCCACTGCGGCCTTTTCTGGAGCTTCCTGGGGAGCCACCAGTCCCATGGCCCCGCTGGGTGGAGGCTTTTGAAAACTACCTCACAGCGTTGGACCGAGGGAAGCTGGATAAGGTGAGGACAAGAGCGCTGCTTATCCACAACCTTGGCATCGAAGGCCAGAGGATTCTGCGAATGCTCAGCATGATGGACTCATACGGGGACGTCATGGAGCTCATGGCTAACCACTTCACCACTCTGGACAGTGTGACGGTATTGTGGATTGGGTTTCGCCAGAGACACCAGGGAATCAGTGAGCCCATTCAACAGTTTGTCGCTAACCCAAGACAGTTAACCAGTGTGTGCCAATTTGGGCTGTTAGAGGACGAGATGGTGTGGGACCAATTGGCCGAGCACACGTGTAGTGCCGTGATACGGGCTAGGTTGCTAACAGCGCCCAGTGACTTAGCGCTAGCTGGGGCAGTTGAGCTAGCTCTTCAGCTAGAGGCCGTGGATAAGCTAGCCTCGGAGCTAAATTGTCGCCAGTCTCAGGAGACACCAGAAGGGACGACGTGGGCAAACGCAGTGGACTTGGGGGACAAAAGGAGCATGGCGGATGACTACGAGGTGTAGGTCTGCTCTGAAGGACCCTGTCTGCAGGGGTTGTGGGTCCCCGATGCACCAGAGTTATGTGCGAGTATGCCCGGCAAGAGGGAAGCGGTGCAGCAAGTGTGGGTGCATGAATCACTTTGCCAGAATGTGTTGGTCCCCAGAATCGTGGAGCCTGCCAAGTAGACCAGCCCGCCCACCTACAATGACCATCCACTTGGTGAGCACTAAAGCCAATGGGCTTTCCTACTGCATGGTGGAATTGGACAGTGTAGCTTTGCCATTGATACTTGACATGGTGGTGGTGCGGTCAGTGTCAAATGGGCCATGGTAAAAAAAAGTTTTTCCTGCACTACAGGATCAGGAAGAACCCAGCACCGCTGTATGGCTATGGCGGTGGTAGACTGTACAATGTCGGGACTGTGGAGTTGACTGCTCGCTATAACAACGAAGCAGTGCACAACGTCTCGTTCCAGGTAACAACACATGGCAAAATTTTATGGGGTGTGACCTGTTCTATGGGCTGGGGTTCACCATTAACTACAGTGGTGGATTTGAGTAGTCCGCATGTGGACGGTGGAGATCACTGTACCCGGTGGATGACGTCGTAGTGTGGGATGAGGTACCCACTGGCAGTGCCGGGACCGAAGCACACATTTCTGACACTCGGAAGGACAACTGCTCAGTGGAGGAACCGGACGACTCCAGTGCCCGCGCTTGGCCAGCTATTTTGGGAGCAACCGAGCTGGCAAGCAGAGGGTCCGTTCCGACAGGTGTCACCAGGGAAGCATCGGGCATTTTCGGTGCCAAAGTCAAGCTTCAGACAACAACGGATGAGGGGTCCGCTGCAACAGTGGTGGCTGCTGTGCCACCGCGGTGTTATGACGACATGACACGGGTAAAGGACGCGGAGCTGCTGGAACTGCAGCAGCACATCAAACCGAGCAAGGACCCGCTCTGGGTCATGGACTGGGTTTGGGTTCGTGCCGAGGAAAGACCAGGGCGACGACTGGCTGGATCGCAGCCGGTGGGACATCAGGCGCCACTGAGGATTGCGGCGAAGGTGGGAGCGGCGTGTTTCCGGCTGGCAGACGGCTCAATCCAGCACGCATACCAGCTGTGGTGTGTCCAGGTGGCCGTTCCGAGTGACAGGGCTATGCAGGAGTCATCGAAGATGGTGGGAGACCCGAACTCTTGTGTTTTGAAGATTGGTCCTGGTCCTGGGGGCCTGCTGCCTCCAGGGGCACGTCTGCCTTGGGGCTGCTGCAGGGCCCCCCTGGCAGACCCTCCCTTGCCATGGAAGACTGTGAAAAAGAGACTATTGACTCTTTAGGTAGGAGCATGGCCGGTATATCAGGTAAAAGTGGCAGAATAAACCACTCGGCCATGCGGGCCGTGTGGCAGTCCACCCACCGGCCATAGTTCTAGTGTTCTTTTGTGTTGTGGTTTAATGTGTTTATTGGGGGTTTTGTATGGTAAATTTGGGTGGGTTTAATTCGCTGTGTTTTTCTACTTTATAAAGGGGGGGAGAATGTGATGATGGGTTTTATTGTGAAGTACAGTGTGATGATACCACCTTCCGGGTGCGCTATCACACCACCCTATAAATAGGGGCGTCCACCATTTTGGGCTTCCTCTTTCCCGGACGACCCCACACAGTGTACTACCTACTGTATTGCAACCTGTGATATAATAAAGTACTGTTCCAGTGCAACCTCTTGTCCATCCTCCTTTGTGCCAGGTTTGTGGACATAACACATAAGAGCTAAGGTTTAAATTTGTCTAATTCCTCCATATCTCTAATCATTATTACTTTAGCTTCTTCTGGAGTGCCAAGTAGTTTTATCCACACCTTACAGTTCTTTGCCCATGTCGATTGTATTTTTCCCTGTTTTCTGAGAGCCCTGGCTTGTCTAGCTATTTCAGAGTTCTTTTTTTGTTAAATGTTCGTTAACATCGACAGCCGTTCCTCTCAGTTTTTTTGCTTGTTGCAGAAGATCAGTTTTTGCTTTTCTGTTGACAAATCTTGTGAAGTGTAGTGTGGTGACATGCACTTCCCATCACGTCACCGCACTGCCCTACATAGGAGGTGGGCCACCATCTTGTGGTCTCTTTGACCGGTGCCCATCACCAGGTGCCTGCCGTGTAACGGCTACTTGAGTTCCATCAATAAAGCTGTGTTCGCCAACTCCATCTTGCCTCATCTTTCACCCACATATTTTCCATACATAACATCTGGCGATCAAGGATTAACTCATGGAAGTGTGTATCACACCACTTCATCCCTTTCTTGAGCTTCCAGGCGAACTGCTAGTGCCTTGGCCCAGGTGGTTCAAGGCCTTCCAAACTTACATCACCGCACTGGACCTCGGACAGCTCGACAAGCTAAGGGTATGTGCGCTTTTCGTCCATAAACTGGGTATCGAGGGCCAGCAAGTCCTGCAGACACTTCAAGGACATTATGGAGCTGCTAACCAACCACTTCCACACCCCGGATAGCATGACTCTCCGGAGGATTCGTTTTCGGCAGCAACATCAGCGGGTAGGTGAGCCTATCCACCAGTTTGTCACCGAGTTGAGGCAGCTAGCTAGCAAGTACTGCTTCGGGCCGTTGGAAGACAAAATGGTATGTGATAGCTTGCGGAGCACACGTGCAGTGCCGCATTGCAGGCTAGGCTACTCACGGCACCCAATGACTTAACATTAGCCAGAGTTGTCGAACTAGCTCTCCAGCTGGAGGCCGCAGACAAGCTAGCTTCGGAGCTAACCTGGCGCCAGTCACAGCGGCCACCGGAGCCACCCGCCACGGTAAATGTTGCAGACTCGGAAAGTGAGAATAGCTTGGATGACGACATTATGGAAACCAATGCTGCCAGCCGAAGGTCTGCCCCGGGAAAACCCCAGTGCAAGGGTTGTGGGTCTGCAACGCACCGAAATAAGGTGAAGGACTGCCCGGCTAGGGGAAAATGTTGTAGCAGATGTGGACGCTTGAACCATTATGCTAGAGTGTGCCATGTATCTGAACCGGAGAGCCCACGGAAGAAATCACTTTCCCCACCCCCAACAACCCACTTGGTGTCCCCCAGCACAATTGGGTACATGTACTGCACAGTGGAATTGGATGGCGTGGAGGTGCCGCTGCTGCTCGACATGGGGACGGAGGGGTCACTAAACTAGTTGCTGAACTGGGCCACGGTGAGGAAGTTCTTCCCCCACTACAGGATTAAAGGTAACCCGGCACCGTTGCATGGCTATGGAGGTGGCAGGCTGTGCATGGTTGGGACTTAGGAGTTAAGGGTCCGGTACAAGTCTGTGAAGATGGTTGACTTCATGTTCCACGTGACAGTGCGAGGCGATAACATCATGGGCTGTGATTTGTTTTGCAGACTGGGTTTCACCACTAAAGATGGCGCTGGGAACGAATGGTCGGGTTGTGGCCACTGGAACCCTCCGGTTCTGGTAGTCGAAGAGATTGTTGTGTGGGATGAAGAGCTAACAGACACCACAGTGGTCAAGCAGGACCAGTTTCACTCAGGTTCGGCGCAGGAGAGTCTCAGTGCCAGCGCTCGGGACATGGTAGAGGGGGTTACTGAGCGTTGCGGTGAGGCGCCTGTGTCGGCAAGTGACACCATTGTGCTAGCCCCAGATGCCTCCAGAGCTTGGCCGCAGGAGGATGGAGAGTCTGCAGCTATGAAGGTGACCGCTACAATGGTTTTAGAAGAGGATGGGGCCAGACCGACGAGCATGGACTTACCGCATGATCAGCAGCACCACGTCAGGCCGAGCCGGGCCCCACTGAGGGTTTTGGATTTGGTTCGGGTTCGGGGTGAAGAACGTCTATGGCAAAGATGGGCCAAACGACAGCCAGCAAAACACAGAGGATGTCTGCGCATAGTGGCAAATTTTGGCGCAGCATACTTTCGGTTGTCCGATGGCTCATCAAGGCATGCCAATCAGCTTCGGCGTGTCCGTGAAGAGGCTTCAGGTAACGAGGCTGAACGGGAGTCAATGTTGGTGGTGAAGGAGTCGGGCTCCACCGTCCAGAAGATAAGCCATCGTCCCAAGGGTTTGCTGCTTCCAGGGGCGCGCTTGCTGAGGGGCTGCCCTGGACCTCCCCATGCCGGTTCTACCTCTCCCACCCAAGTGACTGTGCTGTAATAAATGGGTGTTTATAGTTCTGGTGTTTTATGCATGCATGATATGGGATTAATTTTGTGTTTGTATTTTAGTTTAGGAGCACGGCAAGTGATTTTAGTTTAATAAAGGACTTTTCTTTTAGCTATTGGTGGCAGAATAATCCACCATGCCATGCGGGCTGTGCAGCAGTCAACCCACCAGCCCTATTCTAGGTTGTTTTGAGTAAGTGTGTTAGGCCAGTTTAGTACATTAGTTTTCATTATTTTAGTGCATGATTCAGGCCCTAAATTTGTGGGGTTTCAATCGTTTGTGTGGTTTTGGAGTTTTCTAAGGGGGGGAGGAAATGTGGTTTATGAAGTGCAGTGCAGTAACGTGCACTTCCTGTCACGTCACCGTACTACCCTATATAGTAGGTGGGCCACAATGTTGTGGTCTCTTTGACCAGTGCCCATTGCCAGGTGCCTGCCGTGTAACAGTTACTTGAGTTCCATCAATAAAGTTGTGTTTGCCAACTCCATCTTGCCTCATCCTTCACCCAGGTATTTTCCATACATAACACGCTGGTTTTCCTTTACTGTCTTTTCTAGGCAATGTGTGGCAAGCCGAAATAGTCTTATATACTTGTATAACAGAAAGGACTGTATCTTTGGTCATTTTAATTAATTATATGAATTTTGTCCTTTTTTTTGAGAATCTGGCTCTGCAAATTAAGTTTAAGATGTGAAAAATCACAATTTTACCACAGCTTTTTGGAATTTGTTAGGAAAAGCATAGTAAATTCATTTTAAAATAGACAAATTTTGTGAAAAATCCACAGATTGATGTAGGAAAAGTAATAAATTTACAAGAAAAATATCTGAAATTTTTGAGAAAATCCCATGCAGATTTATGAGAACAAATCTCAAATGTACAACAGTCCTAAATTCACAGTTGCAAAGACACAAATATCCATCCATCCATCCATCTTCTACCACTTTTCCGGAGGTCTGGGCCGCAGAGGCAGCAGTTCAAGCAGAAAAGCCCAGACTTCCCTCTCCCCAGCCACCTGCTCCAGCTCTTCAGAGAGGATACCAAGGTGTTCCCAGACCAGCTGGGAGACATAGTCTCTCCACCGAGTCCTGGGTCTGCCCCGGGGTCTCCTCCCAGTGGGACGTGCCTGAAACACCTCAAGTGGGAGGCAGATGCCCATACCACCTCAACTGACTCCTTTCAATGTGGAGGAGCAGCGGTTCTACTCTGAGCCTCTCCCGGATGACTGAGCTCCTCACCCTTCTCTGAGGGTGAGTCCAGCAATCCTACGGAGAAAGCTCATTTCAACCGCTTGTATCTGCGATCTTGTTCTTTCAGTCATTACCCAAAGCTCGTGACCATAGGTGAGAGTAGGAACGTAGACTGACTGGTAAATCAACAGCTTTGCCTTAGAACTCAGCTCCTTCTTCACCACAACAGACCGGTACAATGTCCACATCACTGCAGATGCTGCTCCAATCCGTCTGTCAATCTCTCACTCCATTTTCCCCTCACTCGTGAACAAGACCCCAAGATACTTAAACTCCTCCACTTGGGGTAGGAGCTTGTCCCCAACCCAGAGAGGACAATCCAAATAATGAGGAAAAAAGTTCACAATTTAAGTGACAAAAATCTTTCAAATTTACAACAGAAAAGTCCTTAATTTACACAGAAAACTACCATAAATTTATGAGGAAAAACCCCTCAAATGGTCAAGAAAATCTCGAGTTTTCAAGTACATGCTTTCTTGCTCTTACTCATCTAAAACCCTTTCCTTGAGTGCCCGAAAAAGAGTAGGAAGAAGCAAAAGCTTTTCAAGTCCTACCCGTCAATACTGTAAGTACTTAATACTTAAATGTAAACAAGCTGCCACCTATACAGACCAATTCAGAATGAAGAAAAACAATAAAACACATGAAAAACAATTTATATCATTATTTCTTTCCCATTAGGGAGCAAAACAATTCCCTTCCTCAAGTCTATACCTTTCAATAATAATTTTTTTGTACTTTTTCTTAAACTATATGGCACTGTTACTCTGTTTAATGTCCTCATCCAAACCATTCCACAAAATCACCCCACAAACTGAAATGCACAAACTTTTCTGCGTAGTGCGAAAACAAGGAACTTTTAAATTGAATCTTCAAATCATGCTCTCCCTCTCTCTCCAGAAACAATTTCTGTATATTTCCAGGGAATAAATTATTTCTTGCTTTATAAACTATCTGTAAAGTTTTTAATTTCACCAGATCCATAAATTTCAATAATTTTAACTTTAAGAACAAAACATTAGTGTGATCATTGTAGCCTACATTGTTTACTATTCTTATTGCTTTCTTTTGTAATGTATATAATTTCTGTAGGGTGCTTTTGTAGGTGTTACCCCAGACTTCAACACAATAAAGCAGATATGGTAAAACAAGTGAACAGTACAGTGTTTAAGTTACAAGATCATCTGGCTCTCAGATGAGAAAAATTCTGGTCCTTGGACAAATGTAGTTGATGACCCCTGTTCTAGATCCTTTAGTGTTCCTTAAAATAAGTCACGTGTAATTCCAAAACGAATTATGCTACTTTTCTTTTTTGATTGAAAATACTCCACGCTTTTCAATGATGCGTGATTCAACTCTTTGAGACAGTTTTATATTCATAATTGATCATTTATTAGACATCTATAGGTTTGTCCCTTTATCTAGATTTCCATTCGTATCAACAGGCAGAGACACACCACGCAACATGCGAGAACAGCGGCCACACCAAAGTGCCTCGAGGTTTTACTCCCAGCACTCGTCTTTTGGACTTACGTGGCAACCACTTCCACTACATCCCTAGCAACAGCTTTCCCGGTATGGCCCAGGTGGTGTCCCTACACCTGCAGCGCAGCAAGATCGTGGATGTGGAGCCAGGGGCGTTCAGTGGGATGAAGGGGCTGATATACCTGTACCTGTCCGAGAACGATCTCACTGCCGTCAGCCCCGATGCTTTTAAAGGTCTTTCACAGCTGTAGTAGTAAAAGTCGATTTCAGATTCCCTCTAAACATTTTCACAACAACAGTCTACAATTTCACTTTACAGGTCTGCCTCAGCTGACTTACCTCCACCTGGAGAAGAACCGCTTCTCCAGCTTTCCCAAAGAAGCCTTCAAACTGGTGCCCAGTCTGCTGGCACTTCACTTGGAGAACAATGCCATCACAAAGCTAGAGCCTGGTATCCTGACTGGAGCCGAGGGTCTCAGAGCCCTTTACCTCACTGGGAATGCCATCGAGCATGTGTCGGCCCGAGCTCTGGACCAGGCCAGTGACCTCGACACTCTCCACCTGGGGGGGAACAAGCTTAAAGACGTTCCTACTGAGGCGCTAAGCAGGACAAGGAACCTTAGAGACCTCAGGCTGTCTGGAAATTCTATACGCTGGGTGGGGCCAAATGCTTTTCAGGCCCTGGGGTCATCACTGAAGGAGCTGTACCTGGATGGCAATGGATTGGAGAAAGTGGGTGGACCGTCTTAACTGTAAACACTTTTTTCTTCATGATTGAAGTTATTTTCTAACCGGTGCAATCTCTCACATTCCAGATGTCACAAAGCTCTCTGGCAGGAGTAGGTCCAGGCCTGAGGAGTCTGTTCCTGGAGGGAAACCATCTAGAGGAGGTGCCCGACCTGCACCCTCTTACCTCTTTGGAGGTCATCAACCTAGCCAACAACCTGCTAATGTGTGACTGCCCTCTACTGCCACTACGGATGTAAGACAAATGCAGCAGTTGCATATGATGTTGTTTGGCTAGAACAGAGATCAACAGCCTTTGCCCTCTCAGCTGCATGAAGCTCTTTAGGCCCTAACCAGTGGTTTCATATTGGTTTGATTTAAAAAAAACAACAACGCGTCAGCTATAAAAAAAAAAAAAAAATACCAGTGGCTACCAGTGGTACCCCTTAGCCTGCTGGCATTGAGAGCACTGGCTAGCTGATTTTTTGTGCAAAGTTACCTGAAATTGTCCCAGATTTGTCACAGATGCAACAATAGGATCAAAATGAAAAGCCTACAACATTTCATTCACAAGTTTGGCGGTCAAGGCCACCAAAATTTGAACTCATCACATATTTTTCAAAGATCGAACAATGGTATCAATGTGAAACATGTATGCCATTTTCTTTCTGAGTTATCATGTTTACAATGTTCTTGGAAAAAACTGACCTGTGACCCAGATTCGAACTCGCCCAAATTTTTGCTTAGATACAATTATTGTATCAATTTGAAAAGCCTACATCATCATTCTTTCTCTAGTTATCACATTCACATGATTTAGGGAAAAACTGATCTTGACCTTCTTGATCTTCTACCTGACATCCAACTTGCAGGGCATACATGCCAAGCTTTGAAGGACTCTCTAAAGCCTGAAAATGTCCCGGAACTCATAATCCACTAACTCAATATGACTTTAAAAGCTTCAATAGTGTAAAAACATTACTCATGTGAACCTTTAACTTGATGTCAGCACTAAAAAAAATAACTTTTTTTTAAATCTACATCTAGGTGGATTGAAAAAGTTAACCTCAAGGTGCGAGCTACCTGTGCCAATCCACCTGAACTGAAGGGTCGAAGGGTCAAGGATGTTCACGTGTTCAAGGCCTGCCCTGGTGGAGAAAGTCTTCCCTCCTCACCTACCATCACACCAAAGCTGGCAAAGGCAAAAAGGCTCAAACCGATGAATTTCAACCACTCTGGGCGGGTCAAAACACTCCGAGCTAAATCCAAGACTCGAAAAGGTCCAAACACAAAAGGAGGAGCAGTTAAAAAAAATGATAAAGCAATGAGAAGACACAGCATGTCTTAAGTCTGCTGCCTGGGAGTTTGGAGACTACACACAAGGAACACTGAGCTTCGGCCATGACAACATGCAAGACTCAAGAGTTAGCAATTTCATTTAAAAATTTAACCACTTTATTTCTTTAGCTGTATATTCACTACTACGATGAGCATAGAGAAAAGAACTTTTTCTCACACTATAATTCATGCTATAATGTACCAATTAGCCTGAAATTTTTTTTGCCCCACATCTTATGCAAGTAAATGAAATCAATTTCTCAATCACAAGACTAGCCCCATTATTTGATCAAATGAATGAAATAACAGAACTTAAGGTTTTCTGCTTGTTAACAACCACCACTCCACAACGTCCAGTGTGCATCTATAGCTTACAATTGAGGTTTTGCAGTTGTCGTCACCATATATGTCATGTGTAGGGTGTGGCTTCATTGAAGCGAAAGCAGCAGGTAGACACATAGCTATGCTGTAGAAAATGTACAGTGTGGAGAAAGGAGACAGGTGAGGCAATGAGCTGGACAACACAGAAACTTTATTCCTTCTCCAACATAATTTACAGCCAACAAGAATCCCGAGTCTCTGTGCATTCCTCTTTTATCTCTTTATTCCCATGCATCGAGACCTGGAACTTCCGACCATAGCACATTATTTGCACAAAGAACTGTGTGGCACATTAACATGACATAACGCTGGCGCTGCACTCACACCTTTATTCTCCCAGCCGCTCCGGCATTTACTCCTCTCCCCGGGGGGTGCATAGGCCTTACTGTCCCATCTGATACCCTCCGGTGACACCTCCTCTTTCGGTCCCTTGTTCCCTGGGTGGAGAAGTCCAACACCATGCCCCCACAACAGTGTCACTCCTCACTTTTTGTAACTATTTTATTATATCTTTTCATGGGACAACACTGAAGATATGACACTTAGATACAATGTAAAGTAGTCAGTGTACACCTTGTATAACAGTGTAAAATTGCTGTCCCCTCAAAATAACTCAACACACATCCATTAATGTTTAAACCGCTGGCAACAAAAGTGAGTACACCCCTAAGTGAAAATGTCCTAATTGTGCCCAAAGTGTCAATATTTTGTGTGGCCACCATTATTTTCCAGCACTGCCTTTACTCTCGTTGGCATGAAGTTCACTAGAGGTTCACAGGTTGCCACTGGAATCCTCTTCCACTCCTCCATGACATCATCATGGAGCTGGTGGATGTTAGAGACCTTGTGCTCCTCCACTTTCCATTTGAGGATGCCCCACAGATGCTCAATAGGGTTTAGGTCTGGAGACATGCTTGGCCAGTCCATCACCTTTACCCTCAGTTTCTTTAGTAAGGCAGTTGTCATCTTGGAGGTGCGTTTGGGGTCGTTAGCATGTTGGAATACTGCCCTGCGGCCCAGTTTCCGAAGGGAGGGGATCATGCTCTGCTTCAGTATGTCACAGTACATGTTGGCATTCATGGTTCCTTCAGTGAACTGTAGCTCCCCAGTGCTGGCAGCACTCATGCAGCCCCAAACCATGACACTCCCACCACCATGCTTGACTGTAGGCAAGACACACTTGTCTTTGTACTTCTCATCTGGTTGCCGCCACACACACTTGACACCATCTGAACCAAATAAGTTTATGTTGGTCTCATCAGACCACAGGACATGGTTCCAGTAATCCATGTCCTTAGTCTGCTTGTCTTCAGCAAACTGTTTGCGGGCTGTCTTGTGCATCATCTTTAAAAGGGCTTCCTTCTGGGACGACAGCCATGCAGACCAATTTGATGCAGTGTGCAGCGTATGGTCTGAGCACTGACAGGCTGACCCCCCACCCCTTCAACCTCTGCACCAATGTTGGCAGCACTGATATGTCTGTTTTCAAAAGACAACCTCTGGATATGATGCTGAACACGTGCACTCAACTTCTTTGGTCGACCATGGCAAGACCTGTTCTGAGTGGAACCTGTCCTGTTAAACCGCTGTATGGTCTTGGCCACCATGCTGCAGCTCAGTTTCAGGATGTTGGCAATCTTCTTATAGACCCTAGGCCAGGGATGTCAAACTCATTCCATGAAGGGCCAAGACCCTGCATGTTTTACCTCCACCCAGTGTCTTCAACAGGTAGATTCACTGAATTTCTTCCCAATGATTGCTGATCATTGAAAACACCTGCTGAAGCCACTGGGTGGAGGTAAAACAAGCAGGGTCTTGGTCCTCCATGGAATGAGTTTGACACCCCTAGCCTAGGCCATCTTTATGTAGAGCAACAATTCTTTTTTTCAGATCCTCAGAGAGTTTTTTGCCATGAGGTGCCATGTTGAACTTCCAGTGACCAGTATGAGAGAGTGTGAGAGCAATAACACCAAATTTAATACACCTGCTCCCCATTCACACCTGAGACCTTGTAGCACTAATGAGTCACATAACACCGGGGAGGGAAAATGGCTAATTGGGCACAATTTGTAAATTTTCACTTAGGGATGCATTCACTTTTGTTGCCAGTGGTTTAGACCTTAATGGCTGTGTATTGAGTTATTTGGAGGGAACAGCAAATTTACACTGTTATACAAGCTGTACACTGACTATATTGTATCAAAGTGTCATATCTTCAGTGTTGTCCCATGAAAAGATATAATAAAATATTTACAAAAATGTGAGGGGTGTACTCACTTTTGTGAGATACTGTATATTTCAGTAATGTTTCTGGGAGAATAAGGCTTAATTGGAAGCTAACACTAGATTATTTACAACTATAGACCTCAACTGTGTAGCTGTAGGCTGTCAAAATGACAGGAGAAAGAATGAGGGCTGTCATTTACAGATTTCCTGCTGATACCAGGGGAAACAGATCTCAGCCATAGGCGTAATTTAAAAATCAAATCCAGCCAATATAACCCCCCCCCCCCCCAATAATCAGAATTAATAAAAAATATCTACAAGCGAGTATGAAAAAGTTGTCGCTTTTTTCATTTGCAAGCAAAGAAAAGTATTCCTAATAATCAGACAATGTATCCCCCCCCCCCCCCCTTCCCTGCAGAGTTGGCATTGCCCAACCGGTCCATGCAACTTCTCTGATGAATACTCCTTGAGTCAGTTGTAAGGGCAGCAGGTGAAGACGCTTGTCTATGTCTAGAATGCATTCAGTTCGCAAGTGAGACAGAATGAAAAGAGCTCCACAAGGGCAACAAACCATTTTGAATTGTTGGTTGTCAAATAAAAGCAGAAACCCCTCTGTCCAAAAGAGGTAAATGTCATATTATTGATTTAGCTGGTGAATTGCTGTCTGAAGTTAGCTGGTTGCTAGTTTGCTAATATTGTGGAGTGTGTGAAATCACAAGCAGGTTCATTTCAAAATGATTTATTTCACACTCACATCTCACGAGCACAGAACAGGCTGAACTTTTCACCAGAGACTCTCCTCTTAAGTTTCACGGCTTACATCACACACAACAGGACATTTGCATCACACTGCATTCAACCCCCTACATCCTTGACTCCTCGCTCTCTCACCAGGAGACTCCTGCTCTTTTGTCTCCCATGTTTATTCACTGTCTCTTGTCTGAGATGCTAGAAATCTGACTCTCCCAAGGTGCTACAATATGAGTTAAAGCCACAGAATAAATGCTGCCTGGTAGGATTTAGCTGATCTGAGAAATGACTACCTTTTCTCATGCAAATTTGGTCTTTACATTGTATTAATCATTCATGAAATGTGATCAGAATGGATTTGTTCATCAACTGTTAAGAGTGAAATTTATGTATGTTTCAGTACTCATCACAAATGTTAGCAGCTCCGAACATTTATCAAGTACAAACAAAATCTACTCCTTCCACTGATCCTTAAATATAAATGCATTTAAATATTGCTTGTCATCCCCACAAAATTCAAGTTAACCTTAAACTGTTCTGTATTTTTAAAATGTCATAATTTTGATAATTATAAAATTCAATTAAAAGGCAAGTTTTACCACTTTCGATTACAGACTAAGTCACTTTGAAGACTATTCTTAAATATCCACGTTAAAAGCAATTGATTATTTTTCCTGCAGATCATTTTCAAATCGTCTATCCTCTGTTAAAATACCACAACTGCACAAGAGTGTCTAAACAAATATATAAGAAGTTCAATTAACTTCTTAAATATTATTATAAATAAATACCAAATAGATGAATAAAAGAATAGATGCTTTTCATAGGCCTAAACTTTTTAAAATATCTCATTAAGGAGAATACAGCACTCTAAATTTTATCCATATACATAATGTGTTAAAATGAGTTCAAAAGCACAACAATACAGCATCACTGATTTATTATCTCGCCAAGGGAGGAGGTAATGTTCGCCGGCGTTGGTTGGTCTGTCTGTCTGTTAGCATCACAACTCAAAAAGTTATGAATGGATTTTGATGAAATTTTCAGGAAAGGTGTGTAATGGCACGGGGAACAGATGATTAGATTTTGGTGATGATCTGAGAGTGCATACCTCCACCAAGGGCTTTGTTTTTATGTGTGCAGCAGGATTACACAAAAACTACTGGATGGATTTGGATGAAATTTTCACCAGAGGTGGTTCTTGTGCTAGAGAGGAAGCCATCACATTTTGGTGATGATCCAAGAATGCATACCTCCGCCAAGGCTCTTATCTGCTCACAGAGTGTTAGCAACAATACTCCAAAATTACTGGATGGATTTAATCAAGACAACACGGCACAGGTGGGGAGAGCAATCATGTTTGACAGCTGACACATGAGGAAAACGGAGGTGACAGGATGGACGGGGATGCACACAAACACAGACTGAGGACGCCCAGAAACATGAACAGAGAATCAGAGGGGAGACAAGACTATGACAATGATCATACTAATAATGACCGACAAGCAAAACTGAGGCAAAGATAATGATGACATAGATCATAATAATAATAAAAAGCAAGAACTAAAAACACAGAAAATTGTAACAACTCAAAGCAAGAATGTGGGTTCCAGCCCACGTTCTGACAGTACGCCCCTCTCAAGGGCGGCTTCTAGACAACCCACGGATAACACCAACAAAAAAAAAAAAAAAAAAAAAAAACTTCCCAGGGAGGGTGGCAGGGGTATAAAGCCAGATGGGCCAAAACAAATCCCCCCCACAGAGTCCAAAACCAGACAACACAGTTTGTGGGGCATAACCGAAGTCCACGGTCCCAAACCAAAATCAAGGTGAGTCGGGTGGCCTGGCAAAGTCCCAGGGCCACCGGACCAGAAAGCAAGGCAGTTCAGATGGCTTTCCAAAGTCCCAGGGTCACCGGACTGGAGAATAAGGCTGGTCAGGGGGCCTACCCAAGTCCATGGAACTGCAGACCAGAGCAGGACAGGTGCAGAGATAACTGTGGCGGCACTTCAAACTCAGGTGAAGGTGACAACACGAAACCCCCAAACTCAGGAGATGGCAACATGGAAACCCCAAACTGTTATTTTATTATTCCTTTAAATTTCTTTCATGTTATTCTTTTGAAACAAATGTGGTTACCAAAATTATTTGAAATTAAATTTAAGAATTTCTTGTCTTGTAAATTTCTGTCCCCTTCACCATATATCGGTGAGTTTTGCTTAAAATGTCTTGCAATAATTTGTACTAAATTTGTGATATTTTCCATGTACGTTTGTGACTTTACTTATTTTTTCCCTCCTAAATTTGGGAACTTATTTCATGTAAATCAGAACTCTTCTCCCCTCATTAAAAAAAAAAATTGGAACTCTTTCTTGAAAATTTTATTTATTATTTAATTCTTTAACTTAAATATTTTAAGTTTTGGGGTGTATTTCCCCCATTATTTTCATGTAAGTTGAGTAGCACATTAAATATGTTTAATCCTTTCCATTAAATTTGCACTTTTGGTTTATAAATCTGCTACCTTTTATTGCAGCCTTTTTGATTGAGGAATCATATTTCTAGTCTATTTTTAATTATGTTATTCTGATATTGTTATGACATGACATTTAATCATTATTCTGATGTCTATCCATATATACCTTAATTCTTTGTATTAAGTGTGTACTATTCTGTATAACTGATCTTGTAACCAGAATGTGCTTTCTGAGGTCAACATATGACCGTGTATCTCCTTAGTTAAATGCCTGGTGCCAGTCAGTAACCAGGACATGACCTTCTACAGTATATGTCAAAGAGTACTACTGTGTTCTTAAATTATCTGTACACTTGTTGTCTTGTGATTCTGCTGACAAAGCAGGCAGGCGCTTCATGTGTCTGTGGTAGTCATGTGTCATAGATTAGATACTGTATGTAAACAGTGGCATATAAGTTTAATGTCTCTGTCAAAATGTTTATGCATTTTCCACTTGGTACTTCTGGGTGTGAAACTGTGTCAGTGGATAGAAATAAACCCTTTTTTTCTCTTCTGACCACAAACGCCGTTGCCTCAGCTTATTCTTCTAAGTTAGAATTTCTCTAACACTTTTACAGTAAGTTTGTGTTATAAAATTGAAGTTTCTTTTTCTCTTGTTAGTCTCAAATTGCATGTTTTTCTTTTTCCTATGAATTTGTATAATTTTTTTTCTGAATTTTAGATATTCTATCCCTAAATTTGATGTTTTTCATTATATTCTTCTCCATTAATTTGTAGCCATTTGCATTAAAATTGTGACTCTTTTGTAAATTTAGAACTTAAGAGAAAATTCTTACCCCCACCCCCCACAGTCCAAAACAACTTATAGTCACATGGGGCGACCACAGTCCAAGGCCCAAAAACAAGAACATGGGGGGGTCAGGTGGTCTTCTTTTGCCCCAAGACCACCGGACCGGAGAAGAAGGTGGATCCGGGGGCCTACCCTAGTCCAAGGGTCCCCAGACCACAGTACACAGTGGGTCTGGCGGCCTACCAAAGTCCCTAGGCCACCGGACTACAAAACTAGGAGGGTGAGGGGCGCTGAGCTTGGGGTGCAGCAACAAAGGAATTCCCAAGACTAAAAGCTGCAACAAGGGAGCTTTCATTTACCTTTTGTTCTTATTAAAGACAAAAATAGAAAGGTGATGTCTTTACCTTCTTAACATGTTTCGACTGTGCACTGCAGCCTTCGTCAGAAGAGTCAGCTGATTGCTGCCAGGTGACATTTTATCAGCTGACTTTCGTAGGCGGGGCAAGCTCAGCAGACCTGTCAGATCCACCGAGCCAGCCCCGCTTTCTGCCATCAGATGGTCTCTGGAGAATGTGATCCCAGGTGTGGGAAAGCATAAAGGCCCCCTCATCTCGGTTCATGGTGTCTTTTCCCCGCTTCCTAATTTCTATGGCCTCCTTGATCCAGCGTTTGTGTCTGTAGCTCTCTGAGCCAATAATTTTTACGTTGTCCCAGTCCATGATGTGATTATTTCTTTTGCAGTGATCTGATGTTGCTGATTTTAATGTTTCTTGTTCTGCCTTTTCTTTTTGTGATCTTGTGAGTCATCCTTGTGTTTCCTTCTCACATTCCTTCTGGTGTTCTTTTTTTCTTGTGGTGAATGATCTTCCAGTTTCTCCAATGTAGGTTTTGTTGCATGATCTGCATGATATTTCACATATTACATTGCATTTTTTGTCTTGTTCTAGTCTGTCCTTGGGGTGTACTGTCTTAATTTTTTGTGTGGTTTTACTACTGTGTTTATTTTGTATTTTTTCATGATCCTCTGAATTGGTTCCGTGATCCCTCGGATGTATGGTATAGTTATGGTGTCCTTGTTTTTGATTTCGGCTTTTTTTTTTTTTTTCCCGACGGCGGAAAGCGGGGCCGGCTCGGTGGATCTGACAGGTTTGCTGAGCTGGCCCCGCCTCCAAAGGTCAGCTTATAAAATGTCACCTAGCAGCAATCAGCTGACTCTTCTGACGAAGGCTACAGTACACAGTCAAAACATGTTAAGAAGGTAAAGACATCTCCTTTCTATTTTTGTCTTTAATAAGAACAAAAGGTAAATAATTAAAAGAAGATAAAATGAACCTATTTGAACGAAGGGAGCTTTCAGTTCTGAAGGGAGCAAGAGCGACACACTGACCTAAAAAGCAGCAGGTAAGAACCCCCCCGGCCTCCGAAACGGCCAGCGGAGTGGACTGCTCAGCCACAGGAACGATGGGTGGGGCGGACTGCTTGACCTCAGGGACTGCAACGGGTGGGACGGACTGCTTGACTTTAAGGACTGCAACGGGTGACGCAGACTGCTTGATCTTGGGAACTGCGAAAGGTGGCGAGGACTGCCCAATCTCTGGAATGATGATGGGTGGAGTGGACTGCTTGCCTTCGGGAACGATGATGGATGGAGCGGACTGCTCGCCCTCGGGAACTGCGATGGGTGGAATGGACTGCTCACCCTCGGGTGGAGTGGACTGCTCGCCCTCGGGAACTGCAACGGGTGGAGGTCCATCGACCTCTGGAACAACGAGTGGAGCGGACTTCTCGGCCTCTGGAACAATGGGTGGAGCGGACTTCTCGGCCTCTGGAATGATGGATAGGGGTCCCCCGACCTCTGGAACAACAGGTAGCTGAGGTGGAGCATGGGCCTCCTGCGGCTTCATCCTTAACATGGCCACCTTGGACGTGTAGCATCAACTCACTTGGCTAAAATCTATAAAATTACTCTCCCCTCCAAGAAACTGTTTCACCTAAAAGCCTGGTCAAGGATTGTTGTTTTTCATCTAAGGACCCCCCGGTTTGAAACACATTCCATGGAAAGGTACAGAGATAAGGATCCCATTTCGTGCCAGGAACGGATTAGGTTGACCATAAATAAATGGGACTGCCTCACAAACAAGACAGTTTTATGATTCAACAACGGTTTGAAAGTTTCCAGACTTCCTGAGTGCATCTCACGGTCACTAGGATATCCATAGCTCAACATTACCCCCTGGTGGACAACTCTGGAATAGGCTCGCTTTTAACTGTACAAGCTGAACTGAGATTTAAAAAATCAAATGACTTCCTCTGTTACAAAACTCTCAATTCTCAGATTATTTTCTTTTTCAGGACACCCTGGAAAATCAAGTGGGACTCTGACAATATCATTCTGGTTTGGGATATTTCCTTAATCTTGATTTTAAATGTGTGCATGAATGTTTGAAAAATTCTTAAATATATCTTATCTTAATGCATGTTAATTGTAGAAGTACCAGTTTATGAGAATGCATGCTCAGTGGAGCTAGTCATGAAACACTGAAGTTAGCTAGACTTTATGCATAAGTATATAATGAATTTTCAGTGTTAAGATGTGTTTCATTCTGTGAGGAAAGTTTCCTCAAGTCATCTGACTGGTATCAATTCAATTCAATTTTATTTATAGAGTGCTATTTCACAACAACAGTCATCTCATAGCACTTTCAACAGTAGAGGGAACCCCCACAGTTGCAGAAAGACCCCAGCAATCAGGCGATCCCCTGTGAGCAAGCGCTTGGCGACGGAGAGGAAAAACTCCCTTTTAAAAGGAAGAAACCTCCAGCAGAACCAGGCTCAGGGAGGGGCAGTCATCTGCTGTGACTGGCTGGGGGGTGAGGGGATAGAGAAGATGAAAAGAACAGACATGTAGAGAGCAAACAGCACGATGGGGACTCAATCTATGGGAGAGAACAAACAGATGTTAATGACCAGCAAAAAAAAATATTTCATTGAGAGTGAAGAAAGGAGTGAGGCCTAGTGCATTATTGGAGATCCCCCGACTTGATAAACCTATTAGCAGCATAACTAAGGGAGGGTTCAGAAACACATGATCCCTCCCTAATTGTAGGCTATATCAAAAAGGAAGGTTTTAGCCCTATTCTTAAAAACAGAGATCGAGTCTGACTCCCGAATCCAGACTGGCAGCTGGTTCCACAGGAGAGGAGCTTGATAACTGAAGGCTCTGCCTCCCATTGTACTTTTGGAGATTCTAGGTATTACAAGTAATCCTGCATTTTGGGAGCATAGTGCTCCCAAACTGCTGTCAGAAGTCTGAAATATAACCTCACAAATACAGAGTACAAAAAGGTATTAGACTGAATCAAAGATCAGACTTAAGACACGCAGAGCCTTTTAGAAATTAGAAGTTTTACTTGCACAAGGAGTATCAACACACATACAGAGTGAGTTGAATACTGCCGGACAATCCGCAGTTGCTTTCTTTATATACATGGAGTATGCGATAAACTCAGCAAAAGCAGAACAAACAGAATTACCACATAAGCAAAAAGTACGCTCCGTATGTCTTCAAGTGTGTGTAGGAGACAAATTGTATGAACACTCTGTTCATGCAATGTCCCCTGCACACACAGGGTGTACAGGGGACAAGTCTTGATACAGCATATATGTCAACACTCTTATCACACATCAGATGAACAACAGAAGGGTGATGCAGCTTAGTCACTAACAGTGATTATAAGAAGCACAAGTTGTATTTATGACTAATAAGAAAAAGCACCATACATATAACTAACTAACTAACTAACCTGCACTTATATAGCGCTTTTCTAGTCACAAAGACCACTCAAAGCGCTTTCATTAATACTAACCCTCTATTCTAAGGGCCTATAGGAAACAGATATCTAGGGACAATTTAGAACAGCCAATTAACCTAACATGCATGTTTTTGGCATGTGGGAGGAAACCGGAGAAATCCCGGAGTAAACCCACGCAACACGGGGAGAACATACAAACTCCACACAGATCACTGTTGGTCGGGGGCTGGGATCGAACCCACGATCCCACGATCCCCACAATCCCCCGGCCAAGGGTAAACTGTGCTGCCGCAGTGCTAACCACTGCGCCACCGTGCAGCCAATATATAGATTGATATAAGAATATCAATCTTCATTTCATGAATCATTAATAAAATGATAACTGTTTATATGCATACAGTATATACAATTTTTCCCAACATTTTCCTCCTGTTTATTATTTTATTAATCTTTTTAATCATATGCAATTATCAGTATAATGTAACTTCAAAAGATTTCCTACATTGACATTATTAAGCATTCATGTGGCGTATAGCTAGAGCACTGCCATACATTGGAAAAAGAGTACCCATTGGTTTTCCAAGAATCCATACCCAACATCATTTGGCTAAAAAACAGTAGGATTATTGCTACAGTTAAAAGTACAATTTTTCCTCTTTAAGGTGAATTTTCCAGCAGCAATATAGGGAAAGTGAAATACATTTCTACAGACAGAATCATAATATGACACTTCACAGGTCACTTCCTTAGTATCATTGCATCTTTGTGAAATACCCAGGTTGAAACTGTTTTTACTACAATTTTTGTGAAAGCAGATTGGTGAAGTAAACAGTGTAGGATTTACTTTCATTAAATGCTTCTTAACTGCAAGCAAAGAAGTTCCAATCCCAATAATATTAAATATTCTAATCTTAGACCCAGTGTAATCAGTAATAGTGACATTCAATCTATTAAGATACCTTTCTGACAAATTCCCCACCATCCAATGTCCAACATTATTGCTTGTATTAAACAGACTGAGACGAGAGTTCATCGCTATTGTCGCTCCGGGCGTTTTCTCTTCACTCAGTGGAACAGGGATCATGGGTATTGTAGTCAATCATGGGTATTGCAGTCTTGTGTAAATGGGGTAGCAATGAACACACATAGCAAGAAGTATCGATTCCCAGTCCTCTCACCAAAACCACCATTGTCTGGTACCATAGGTTATGCGTATTGTTCATTGTCCGTGCTTCATGGGTTCCTTGTCCTTGAATCAGAAAGAGATTACCACCCCACTGCCAGGAGAAGTGCTGAGCACAGAGTCATCAATAGTTTTGGTGCCATGCTTCCACCTGAGAGAGTACCCCTCCGGGCCTCTTTCTTCACCAGGGTTGAGACGGCCTTGTCCTTAAAAGGACATGCCCCCTTTGTACTGGACTTACTCAGGGAAACAAGTTAGTTAGTTCACTTACAGGCACCCGTAGTCTTTTAGCGTGTGAAAGGTGAATCCGAGATGGTCATTCAGCAATACGTACTGCAGTGGGAGTGGGACATAGTCTCCAGGTTGATCCGTTTCTTTCTGAGATGTTCACCAAGATCTGTGTATTTGTTAGGTGTGGTTAGTAGTGAGAGGTCAGGTAATACATAAGGATGGCGAAAAAACACATTCAAAAGGCGATAATCCTGTCACACACACAGATGCGGCATTTGCTGGGGATGTGTGATGAATTCCTGTCCACTTTGTGGAGGTGTCAATCAACACCAAGCAATATTGTAGCTTTCCATTGCTCCTTGAGCATTATTTTATAAACAAATGATGCACTTTTGGCATGTTTTTGTTACTTCTTTTAAAATATTAGGACAGTTTTTTCCAACATCCTCATCATTGATTTCCTCCTGTTGGCACATGGTTGGCCATGTGCCACCAGGACAGCTCATCTGTATAATGTGGGTGGCAGAGCAAATTTTCATCAGACAAGCCAAATGTATATCTAATTATTTACACATGAAACAGGAGGAAGGTCCATATTATTTTGACAGTCTTTTAAAACATCAACATTATTAATAAGACTGACAGTTCCTAAAAGACCAATAGCAGCACAGTGAGTAGCGTTATGCAGGTGGCATGTGCTATAAGCATATTTACTATCTGTACAGAATACAGATAAGTTAACCCCAGACAACACCGTTACAGCATAAGCACGCTTCTGTTTTTACAGAGCAAGCCTATCGCTCGCTTCTTCCTTTGCTAAGTAGAGAGAGGGAGAGAGTTGCTGTTCGCCCCCTCCTCCACAACATGGGAAATGTGTAGGATAATAGAGGGCATGATCTTATTATTTGTATTATCCCATAAATAATAAAAAGGTGGTCTGTATTGCCCAGCCTGTATTTGAGTTATAACTGCAGCCATATGTTTATCCTGGGCACTACAGAAAATGAAATGAAAAGCACTTATGTAAATAAAATTGCATTTATTGATAATTTTTATGCATTATCTATTTTTCTGGGGATTGCTAATTATTTGCTAATTAATTTGCTAATTAATTTCTTTGATACCCTCTGTTTTGATACATGGAGGCTTAATATCTCAATAATTATAGCTTCTTTTTGTGGCATCTCTTGAAATAGTTTACAAATTTCATTTAAGAAAAACAAAATAACTATCTGTGCATTTTTGATATGCTTCAGCATTGATAAATAAGATCAGTTTGTCCAATTGAACACAGATGGGTTGAATTTGAAATATTGTGTCACATTCTTTCAGTCAAAGGAAAGGCGGACGTTTTGCCTAATTTAGAATTCGATTTAATGTTTTACAAGGAATGTCCCTATTTCATACATTCCTTGGTAAATTATGGAGTGCAATGTAGTTCACCCTGTCCCAACTTGGCCACCGCTGAATCAGGAGAAGCACATCCCTCATTGCTGTCACATTTCTGAAATATATTGTTACCGCACCATTATGTGGTGAGTAATATCAGTATAAAATCATATAAACATTACATTTGTAAAGTCAGTCATTTGAATCAGTACACCTTATGTTATCTACAATGTCATACAAAGTCATACTTGGCTTCAAAAAGTGATTCTTTCTCCAAGACCTTTGTCTGATAATCCACAGCCTCTGGCAGATCATATGCACAGACACATTAATTATCAATCTGTTTTGATCCTCTGTGCTCTAAATCATGTGATATAGGGTAAACATAAAATCTTCAGTGATTAGGCATTATTAAATGACATCATAATATGATCATAGTATGGCCTGTAGTCACATTGTCACACGTCAGTCCTTTTTTCCCTCTAAAGTGCACTGTCATATTTCAGTCAAGGACAAAGGTCAGTAATGTGTCAAAATTGTTTTTTTGTTTTGTTTTGTTTTGTTTTTTTTAAAATATGTAAACAGTTTATCACGTACGCAACATTAATCAAGACCCCACAGAGTTAAATTGAAAAAATAAAAACTTTGTAAAAGTACCCATACCACTTTCTTCACAGATCAACCACACACACACACACACACACATACAGAATAGATAATAGATAAAACAACGTTCTCATTGTCCATTTTAACGTTATCCAGTTTTGCTGCCATTTAATTATGATTTTATTTGCTTCCTCCTTTTCCCAACCTCTTGGGCTTCTTGTGAAAGAGTGGAATACGGGCCCGCCTTAGGTCCCGGTTTGGGGTATGGGGGTGGATTTTCCAATAGTGGAGTTTTCATTTGTTTCTGCTTTTCTCTGGCTTCATCAGCTTTCCGTTGGGAAGCCTCTGCCGCTTGTGACCACAAGATGGCACATTGGAGCTCCGCACTGGGTTTGCCTGTTTTAACAGGTTTATTAGACGTCATTTTAATGGTTGTTAACAATGCCTGGCATTCATCCACGTTCAACGTGGGCTTGAATGAGAAATCCTTTTTTCCATTTATTTAAGTATTTTTCTGGATCCTTTATTTTTCCCTTTTCATTTTGTCTGTTATTGTAATTTTTACAGCTGCGCGCGCTATGTCCTGTTTTTTCTTCTGTTTATTCGTCTGCCTATCCGGTTTTCTAACACAATTCCCCATTTTTAGATGGCCAGGAACGTTGAACAGTACGCCGACTGCAACACTATTACTACCCAATTTTTGAGGTGGGTTCGTGGTCAGGAACGTTGAACAGTACGCCGACTGTTTAACACTATTACTGCCCAATTTGGGGTGAATTCCTTCACCCTACTTATTTTAAAACCTGACCACCAAACAGATGTGAATCGCCGTCACACTGTCTCCTGCACCCCTCTTTATTTTAAAACCTGACCGGTCAGTAACCGTGAATCGCCGTCACGTTACTTCCTAAGACCACTGCATTCCTGCAGCGGTTTTTAACCACAAGGAAAAGTACAGGACGCCGCTTGTACTGCTCTTGATAAACTCAAGATGGCGACCGGGATGGTCACACTTTTTCAGTGCTGAGACAAAGTCACTGATTTTGCCATTAAAAGTGGCTGGCCTGCAGCGATCGGCGCTCGTGGCGAACACGCACGGGCTGAATTGCCACCTCCGCTGGATTGCCCTTTAATCGCCTTTCTCCAGCGACTTCCTGTGCCTTCCTGAAGCGATTGCTAAGCTAACACTAGTTAGCTTAATGCTACCTGAAGCGATTGCTAAGCTAACACTAGTTAGCTTAATGCTGGCGCCAGTCTCTAAATAACTAACCTACAGCGATCGGATATACCTCCGGTGGATTACCCCTTTGATCGCTTTTATCCGGCCACTGTGAGTAAACTGACCAGCGATTCCAGCGCTTCCTTGTGATTCACTGATGTGCCCTACCTGAAGCGATTGCTAAGCTAACGCTAGTTAGCTTAATGCTGGCGCCAGCCATTCCACCTAACACCAGCCTGAATCAAAGCCCAGCTGCGAGGCCCAGCGGAGATACTACCAGGCAGGCGGCTATTTGTTGACGGGGCTCAGCAGAGATTTCACCCAGGCAGACGGCGGTAGGCGGCGGTGCCCAGCGGAGGACTTACCGTGACTGCAGCGGCGGTGTGCGACGAGACTACCCGAAGCGATTGCTAAGCTAACGCTAGTTAGCTTAATGCTGGCGCCAGTCATTCCACCTTACACCAGCCTGAATCGAAGCCCAGCTGCGAGGCCCAGCGGAGATACTACCAGGCAAGCGGCTATTTGTTGACGGGGCTCAGCAGAGATTTCACCCAGGCAGACGACGGTAGGTGGCGGTGCCTAGCGGAGGACTTACCGTGACCTCAGCGGAGCTCGGTGGCAGCGGCGGTGTGTGACGAGACTCGGTTGGAGGAGCGGGACGGGAGACCAGTTACGGCGACTATGAGCAACGAGACCAGCAACGGAAGGGGCTAGTTGGCTAGCTGAGGCCCAGCTGGATTCGAGGACGATCGGATCAGATTCTGGCGATATAAGCAGAATTTATTTTACTATCCACAGATTTTCTTTTTCCTTCTTTCCAAGAAAGACTGAAGATGGCTGCCACCGGATTAAAAAGTGGGCTGATGGGCACCACTAATAAGCCTTCTCTGCTTCTCTACTTCCTCTTCGTTTTGTCTTTGTGTGTCTGGACCTGCAACAAGAAGGATTTTCCGACAAACTCAACCAAAGGTGAAGTTAAAAAGTTTTATCTGTATGGATTTGGGCTTGGACATCTCACCCTACACTCTATGTGGTCTTTAAAAGCCCTGAGCAAAAACTTCCAAATTAAGGCAAACATGGCTGTTAAGCAAAAATCACAATATGGCAGAGGATATACAATTAAAGTTCTGTTAGTTCTGCTACTTCTGGCAGGAGATATTCACCTTAACCCTGGACCTGCCACTATTAAACAGCAGACCACTGGGTTAGCACAAAACCGAGCTGTACAAAAGCAAAAACAACATTTATTTTTCCAAACTGTTAATCATGCACGAGTTCTTTGGGACACCAAGGCTAAACCAAAGGGGATCCTCGGCGGTCATTTAAACATACGGAGCATAATCCCCTAAAGAGATGAGATTTCGGTGTTGCTGTTGGACTCAAATCTGGACTACCTTTGTCTCTCAGAAAGCTGGCTACACAGGAACATAGACACTAATATGATCGATATTGTGGGCTACCAGTGTTTTAGAAAAGACAGGCAGGTAGGGAGGGGAGGAGGTGTTTTAATTTACATCAAAGAGAAATATAAATGTCAACTGGTTGATTTGAATACTTCACTTGAATGTTTAGCTGTTAATGTATGTCTCTCTCCGGTAATGAATTTCAACATTGCAGTAGTGTACAACCCACCGTCACACAACTCTTCCTTTTATAATGAATTAAGTGATCTGGTTAAACAACTTGAGAAGAACAGAGAAACAATAATTCATGGTGACTTTAATATCAACTGGTCTGATAAAAAAGACAAACAAAAACTGAAAAGCCTCATGACTAAATTTAATTACCAGCAAATCATCAAAGGACCCACCAGGATAACCAAACAATCCAGAACACTTATTGACATGGTATTTACTAATAAACCAGAACGAATAACCAGAACCTATAATCTTGTAACTGGTCTCTCAGATCATAACATGGTTCTTGCTGTCAGGAAACTTACTAAAAAGCGACTACAGTATTTTGGGGGAGTCGATATTGACAAATCAAATTTTATTATCCCCAAATCAAAAAATGAGGAGTTTGAACATTACTTAGAGAATCAAAATTGGGAGCAGCTCATGTCAACATGTGAAGTAGATGATTGTTGTAATTTTATAACTGCAACAATCACAAAGTCTATAGAAAAATTTTCAAAGCAAATTAAAAGTAGACAACAGAAGATTAGCCTACCATGGTTAAATAATGAAATAAGAAAACTTATGAAGAGGCGAGACTATGCACTGAAAACATCACTAACCTCCAAACTACAAAATGATCACCTTGTGTACAAAAGTTTAAGAAATAAAGTGGTACATGAGCTGCGAAAATCAAAAATATCTTATTACAATAAACTGATAGATCATGCAAAGGGTAACAACAGTTCCCTATGGAGGCATTTAAATAACTTAACTAATAAAAAAAACGATCAGAAGGGGGTAAAGGAACTTAGAATCAATGGCAAGACCGTCAGTGACAAGGCTACTTTGGCAAATGAATTTAATTCACACTTTGTGGGCTCTGTGGAAGACTTAACAAAAATTTTTGTGCTGCCAAATGTGCTCAACAACACAAATTCCATACTCCCAACAGATACTTTTCACATCGATGAGGTAAATGAGAAGTTAATTGCTGGTATTGTTAAAACACTGTCAAACTCAAAAACTAATGATATCTACAATATGAGCACCTCCTTTCTCAAAATGCACAGCAAAATATTAATCAAACCACTGACTCATCTCATTAATCTCTCCATTAGGTCTAGTACATTTCCATCTGGCTGGAAAAAAGCTGTCGTCATACCAGTTCATAAATCAGGCAGTAAAGACGATATATGCAATTACCGCCCAATCTCTATTTTACCAGTCCTATCTAAGGTTCTTGAAAAAGTTGTAGCTACACAGCTGATAGACTACTTACAAGACAGTCAACTTCTTCATCCACATCAATTTGGTTTTAGACCAGGATACTCAACAGAAACAGCAAATTGTTGCCTTATTGAAAACGTCAAACAGTCCTTGGACAGGGGTAATGTGGTAGGAGCTGTTTTTCTAGATCTCAAAAAGGCTTTCGATACTGTAAACCACAGTTTGCTTTTATCCAAAATGGTATCTTTTAACTTCTCCCCAAATACATTAGAATGGTTTGCATCTTATCTCCAGAATTAGAGAACAGTGTGTAAAAGTTCACCAGGATAAATCCTCATTTTTAAACAACCGCATGGGTATCCCACAAGGGTCCATTCTTGGTCCTTTACTTTTCAGCATTTTTATTAATGACTTGCCGTTACACTGCTCAGCTGCAACATGCCAACTTTATGCAGATGATGCAGTTATTTACACAGCTGCCAAGACTCCAGCACAGGCTGCAGATGTACTGTCTACAAGTATGGTTGATGTCCAAGAGTGGCTCCTCAAGAACCATCTATTGCTGAACCTTCAGAAAACAGTCTCAATGTGCTTTTCAATCAAAAAATGTAACCTGCAACATTTTAAAGTTAATATACATGATCATGACATCAGTTTAGCTACAGAATTCAAATACCTTGGCATTGTACTAGATCCTCAACTCAAATTTAATCTTCATATAAAGAAAATTTCAAAAACAGTAAAAAAAAATCTGAACTGCTTTAAATTAATTAGATATTACATACCTTACGAAGCAGCTGCACTGTATATGCATTCTATGGTTTTTTCTCATATATCATACTGTTTGACAGTCTGGGCTCAAGCAGCCCCTTCCACAATAAGACATATAGGTTCATTATATAATCAAACCCTAAAAATCTTGGACAAAAAGTCCATTAGGTGGCATCACTGTAATGTTTTAAAAAAATACAACCTATTGAGTTTTGAGAGCTTCATTGACCTCTGTCTTCTGAAATTAACGTTCAAATGTTTCCATAAATCAGCACCCGAGCCACTTGCTGGTTTCGTCCAAAGACAGGACAGCAGCAGAGCCACCAGGAGTTCTGTTAACAATAACTGTAAAATATTCCACCGCAGAACCACATTTGGACAAACAGCTTTCTCTATAAAGGGCAGTCACATCTGGAACACAATGCCAAATGAAATTAAAATAATAACGGACTTTAAAACATTCACTAAAAATGTTAAAAACTGGCTGAAAAATAAACAAGAATGTACTCATGTATGAATTAATTGTCTGCAAAGTGAGAGTGAATGAAGGGAAGGAATAAATGTGTTTGTTTATAGTGAGTGACGGAGGGAGGAAGGCCTGAAATAGGCAAATGTGAGTTATGTTATATGTGTTAAATGTGAGTCAGGCCGTTATATTTGTGTATTTATAATATTTATAATATTTATGTTAAATGTGAGTCAGGCTGTTATATTTGTGTATTTATAATATTTATAATATTTATAATTGTGTATTTATAATTTTTCTGCATTGATGTATGTGGTTATTGTGTATATTTTTTATCTTGATTCTTTTTTCTAAAGCCCATCCAGGGACAAGAGTTGCAAATTAGCTAATAGCTATACACTCTATGTGCAACACATCAGATTGATTGTCTTTGATTAATTGTCTATGTTTATTGCACTGTCCCTGTCAAACTAATCTACTACTACCATTACTTGCTCGTCAGCTGACCCGTGGTTCTTTAAAAATGGGAAATTGTGAATTGTGAGGCTCGGTTATTCTTCATATACGTCTACTACAGTCAATCTGAAAAGGGAAAAATTTGTAACTTACTTTTTAGGCTCTATCAGTAAGGACAGCCGTCACCAGATTAGAGCCGGGAGAAGGAGAGTCTCCGGCAGCGTTCCCTCAAGTCGGGTTTCCAATTTTCAACCTGCAGGACACACATCCCTTCCCGCTCCACCTGGATCTCAGCTGTCCCGGGTTTCGGCACCAGCTATGTCAGAAGTCTGAAATATAACCTCACAAATACAGAGTACAAAAAGGTATTAGACTGAATCAAAGATCAGACTTAAGACACGCAGAGCCTTTTAGAAATTAGAAGTTTTACTTGCACAAGGAGTATCAACACACATACAGAGTGAGTTGAATACTGCCGGACAATCCGCAGTTGCTTTCTTTATATACATGGAGTATGTGATAAACTCAGCAAAAGCAGAACAAACAGAATTACCACATAAGCAAAAAGTACGCTCCGTATGTCTTCAAGTGTGTGTAGGAGATAAATTGTATGAACACTCTGTTCATGCAATGTCCCCTGCACACACAGGGTGTACAGGGGACAAGTCTTGATACAGCATATATGTCAACACTCTTTTATCACACATCAGATGAACAACAGAAGGGTGATGCAGCTTAGTCACTAACAGTGATTATAAGAAGCACAAGTTGTATTTATGACTAATAAGAAAAAGCATCATACATATAAGAATATCAATCTTCATTTCATGAATCATTAATAAAATGATAACTGTTTATATGCATACAGTATATACAATTTTTCCCAACAAGGATAATACGGTAGTATCAGATCTTTTAAATAAAAAGGGGCCTGATTGTTTAGAGCTTTGTAAGTAAGAAGAAGGATTTTAAACTTAATTGTAAACTCTATGGGAAGCCAATGAAGGGAGGCCAGAGCCGGAGAGATATGGTCTCTCTTTCTAGTACCTGTTAAAACTCTTGCTGCAGCATTTTGGATCAGCTGAAGACTTTTTAAAGATGTTTTAGGACAACCTGATAATATTTTAGGACAACCTGATTTTTGGGATGAAAAATGGGCTGTGGTGGAATGATGTCAGGGGTGTCGGAATCATGCCACCTCTCCTCAGCTGATGAAGGGCCAGCCGATGTCCCAGGCTGAGGGCTGCCATCACCACTCTCGCCTCCTCTTCCTCTCCTGCTACCTCCTCTTCCTCTCCCTCTTCCTCTCCCCAGTGGTGTCCCTCTTTTTGGGGTAGGGGTTTCCTCTTCTGACGAGCTCACCTGCAGCTCCCTTCTTCTGCGCTTGCTGGCAGAGTGCTCGTCTGGCACCCACTCCTCACCAGAGTCTTCATCTGAAGTTTGTCTATTATGTGAAAAAGTCATTTACAAAGTTCAATTTTTATTTTTCACTATTCTCCTATTTTCCCAGAGTTCACATACACAGCACAGTTCCTGTTTTTTTGTTTTTTGTTTTTTTTTTACAAGAAAAAATAGCCTAAAGTGCAATAAAAATTATACTACAACATTATTACATTTCTAGAGGGTAACAAACAACCCACTGGGAGGAGACCCCGGGGCAGACCCAGGACTCGGTGGAGAGACTATGTCTCCCAGCTGGTCTGGGAACGCCTTGGTATCCTCTCTGGAGAGCTGGAGCAGGTGGCTGGGGAGAGGGAAGTCTGGGCTTCTCTGCTTGAACTGCTGCCTCCGCGACTCGGACCTCCGTAAAAGCGGTAGAAGATGGATGGATGGATGGATGGATAACAAACAACCCCCCCCCACACACACACACAAAAACATGCCACGTAAAAAATGTGTGGCCTTTTTTACAAGAAAAAATAGCCTACAGTGCAATAAAAATTATGCTAAAATATCTATCTGCAATGCAGAGGATAACACACCCCCCCCCCCCCGCCCCGCTACAGAGGAACTCTGCACACCAAAAAACTTGTGGCCATGAGGCATCGTTGGAATTACCGATCGGTCAAAAGTGATTTTTATTACTATTTTCATCAATAAAGAATAATTTAGCTTATAACACTTACCTGTCCACAACAGCAGTAAGTTCCCCATTGTCAGACGAACATGAAGCTGGTCCGGTTGTAACGGACTCATGCTTCTGGTCACCCGACCCGGTCAAAACATCTCCGCTTCCACGCTTGCGGTTTTGGCGAACCATTTTTCCAAACAAATAATCCAAAAAAGACTGGCTGACGCTACCATTCCGCACAGGTCTCAATGTCAGTCACCCAGCGGCTTAGGCAAAAGAGATTTTATGCAGGGAGACGCACGTCAACTGTCAAACTTCTCTGCTTCAATTGGCTCGTATTCGCAGCCGTTGGTAGGCAGGTCCTTCTTGCTAGGTTTTCAGTCATTGGTTCTTCAAGGTTTCAGAAACCCAATTCAAGGCTCTTATTAGAGGTCAATCAAATCTAAACCAATCATACACTCCTTTGGCTTTCTGTTCACAGCTGTGTGAAAAGAAAGCTGAACAATGCAGCTTTTTTTTCTTCTGTGCGCACTGAGACGCACAGGCACTGTTCGTCTGAGTGCGCACTGAGACGCACAGTGCGTTCTAGGACGCACGAGGGCGCACTGGGACGCAGAGACGTGCCCGCCCGCGGTACACCGGAGTGCAAGAGGTTAAGACAGACTTCCAACTTGGCTAATTGATTACTATCATCTGGCTTCATTGACAGGCATAATTGTGTGTCATCTGCATAACAATGAAAATGTATACAGTGCTTTCTAATAATGTTGCCTAACGGAAGCATATATAAACTAAAAAAGAGTAGGGCCTAGCACAGATCCCTGTGGAACTCCATGACTGAGCTTTGAGTTGAAAAAAAACTCATTATTGACATGAACAAACTGGAACCTATCAGATAAATAAGATCTAAACCACTGCAACGAAGTTCCATTAAGTCCAACATAGTGTTGGACTAAGTATAAATTAAATTTAGTTTAATTTAGATTTAATGATTTAGTGTAAATTAAATCATTAAATCACCCTTTATTGTCGTTCAACCATACAACCAATCATGTACGGTAGAACGAAATTGTGCTTTATCCTATCTACAGCATCAGTCACACACACCCTATGTGTAGAATCAGAAGGGCCGCTGCCATGCAAGGCGCCGCCACAGATTTCCCTCCTCCATTCCATTATTGCTGAGCACCAAGCTGGACAGCAGGAAGTTCCGCATTTTTTTTTTTTTTTTTTTTAATATGGTCTTCGGCATGACCCGGCCGGGATTTGAACCCCTGCCTCCCGGGTGTGGGGCGGATGCTCTACCAACTGAGCCACCACTCTGGCTATTATGATCAATAGTATCAAAAGCTGCACTAAGGTCTAAAACAGGGATGGGCAATCATGTGCCATGGAGGGCCATTCCACTGCAGGTTTTCTGTTCCACCAAGTTTCTTCAGCAGGTGTTTTCTCTTATCAGCTTCAAGGATTACTAATCAATGAAAACACCTGCTGAAGGGACTGGGTGGAACAGAAAACCTGCAGTGGAACGGCCCTCACTGCCCACCCCTGGTCTAAAAGGACAAGTATAGAACTATGTCCATTATCAGATGCGATGAGGAGGTCGTTAGTAACCTTCGCTAAGGACGTTTCAGTACTGTGATGGATTCTAAACCCAGATTGAAACTCTTCAAGTAAACCATTTCCCTGCAGGTGGTCAAATAATTGCGTAGCAGCAACTCTAAGATTTTTGAAATGAAAGGGAGATTGGAGATTGGTCTATAGTTAGCTAAAGCTCCTGGATCCAGCGTTGGCTTTTTGAGCAAGGGTTTAATTACAGCCGTTTTAAAAGCCTGCGGTACATGGCCTAAAGTTAATGAAAAATTGATTATGTGAAGAATAAAGCTACCAATAAGTGGGAAGACTTCTTTAAATAACCTGGTAGGAATAGGGTCTAAAAGACAAGTTGAAGGCTTGGATGAGGAAACTATTTTGTCTAACTCTAAAAGGTCAATTGGACTAAACTCATCAAGACAGATATCAGTTGAAGGAGTTGTAGTAGTTACAGTATTTAAGTTAACGGTGGGAAGAATCTGATTGATTTTTATCTCTGATGGATGAAATTTTATTATTGAAAAAGTTCCTATAGTCTTGACTAGTAAGCTCTGGGGAATGCTAGGATTGACAGAGTCCTGACTCTTTGTCAACCTGGCTATAGTACTGAAAAGAAACCTGGGATTATTCTTGTTCTCTTCTATTAATGCAGAATAATAACTCGTTCTAGCTTTTCTAAGAGATTTTTTTATAAATTAAAAGATGATTTCTCCAAGCTAAATAGATTTCATCTAATTTAGTGGAGCAACATTTTCTTTCTAATTGACGAGTCTCCTGTTTTAAGCTACGAGTTTCTGTGTTGAACCAAGGAGTTAGAAATCTCTGATTAGACTTTTTCTTTTTTAAGGGGGCCACAAGTCTACAGTCGGATGCAAAGAAGCTGTAACACTAGCTACCATGCTATCAATTACAGAAGGAGTAAGCTGTCTATAGCTTATTTCCGTTGTGTTGACACATGGCATAGAGGAAACAATCTGCATAAATTTGGTAACAACATCATCTGAGAGGCATCTACTGTAGTAATATTTTTCTTTAGGAGCCAAATAGTCAGAAATAGTAAAATCAAAGGTTAACAGACAATGGTCTGACAGTACAGGGTTATGAGGAGACACTACCAGATTTTCTTTTTCTATGCCATATGTCAGAACAAGGTCCAACGTATGGTGGAAATAATGAGTTGAACTTCCTACTTTCTGAGAAAACCCCATCGAGTCTAATATTGAATTAACCCCTTGCACTCTGGTCAATTTCCCTAAAAACGCCTAAAAATAACGTACCCAAAGTAAATCAAAAGCTGTTCTTCAACTCTTTGCAGCATCTTCATGGGGTTAGTCTCATTTAAAAGAAAACACTTTGAATTTTTTGGCAAAACCGTCATAATCTCTCTGAGTGCTCCTGCCACTGAGTAACAGTCATCTAAACATACTGAACTTGAAGAAAATAAAGTTTGCCTGTGTGTTTTTTTAGATACAAATGCTTGCAAATAACACACAGCTGTCAGATCCTGGCTGGAAAATGCAACAAATGTAGAACCAAGTGTTATCCAGCTGAGGTCAAAATTTTGTAACAATACCACAAAAAATGAATATATTACACAGCTTTTTTCTCAGGTTGGTCCCAGGCGTTTTTGAACTGTGCCAAATTGTGCCAAATGGCAAAGTTTGGAAAAACGTCTATAACTTTTCAATGATTCAACAAAGAAGCTTCATCTTGGGCTCTAATGAAAGGTGACACTCAGGGCTGTGTGTGTGTGTGTGTGTGTGGGGGGGGGGTTGTTTATTCATTCATGAATGAATGAATGAACAAACAAACAAGCCCCCCACACACAAAGAAGCATGCCACGTAAAAAATGTGTGGCCTGTGGAGCGTGTAAATAACGAGGCGGATTTGGCTTAGATTTATTACACATTTCACACAAGAAGCATAGACAGAATGACATCCCAGCAGAGACTCTTCTCTTAAATAACATGGCATTCCTCTAGAAGCTTCTACTACACAAAAGGTCACATTGCATTCACTTCCTTAATCCTTTACCATTCCTCTAGAAGTTTCTAACACACAAAAGGTCACACTGCATTCACTTCATTCATCCTTCACACCTCCCTGTTATCTCACCAGGGAAACTCTGCTCTTTGTTCTTGTCCAAGATGTTACACAATTATGCTCTCCCCATGCACCGCCATACCACCCCCCCGAGCATATTGGATAGAACAATAGAATAACAATCCGTATGCTGTGATAGCATATCCCCATCCAGGGGATATCTGGATATCCTTTGATAACTCTTGTCCCCATCCAGGGACAAGAGTTGCAAATTAGCTAATAGCTATACACTCTATGTGCAACACATCAGATTGATTGTCTTTGATTAATTGTCTATGTTTATTGCACTGTCCCTGTCAAATAAACTAATCTACTACTAATAGAACCATTAAACATCAATCCACATGCTGCTTGGGCTTCAGTCTTCTCCCGTATCTGCTGTAACCAGGATTCACCGCCTCCACGGCCCTGTTATGCTGGGGGGTTGATGTTTGGGGGGTAAAACTTTTTGTCTGTCCGTGTGGCTGCTCTGGGGAATCTTTTTTCTGGGGAGCTCCCCGTGGGGGTCTTCCACGCCGAGGGGCCCTCACCAACAGCACTTGCTCGTCCGCCACAACGAAAGCGGGTTTGAGTCTGTCTATGCCAATCTTTTCCCTCCTACCCCCCAAATCTAGCAAAAAATGCTTGTCCCCTGTTTCCAGCACTCTGAACGGTCCATCATAGGGTGGTTGCAGTGGAGGGCGATGGGCGTTGTGTCTGACAAACACGAACTCCGCGTTTTTTAAAGTTTTAGGCACAAAAACGCGTGGAAAACTGTGGTGGGCAGGGCCCGGCAGCGTGCTTGTGTCTATGCTACGCTGCAACAGCTGAGACGGGTTGCTGCCCGGCGCGGGATTATCTGGCAGAAACTCCCCAGGCAGCCGAAGTGGCTGCGCAAAAACGAGTTCTGCCGGGAAAGCTTCCAGATCCTCTTTAGGCGAAGAACGTAACCCCAATAAAACCCACGGTAGCTTGTCTACTCAATTTGCATCCGTCAGTGAAGCCCTGAGAGCCGCTTTCAATGATCTATGAAAACATTCGCATAACCCATTAGCCTGTGGATTGTACGCGGTTGTGCGGTGAATTGTGACACCCAGGCTGCGGGCCATTGTTGACCAGAGTTCGGAAACAAATTGAGGGCCTCTGTCGGACGTAATGTCCGACGGGACTCCAAAATGCGCCACCCATGCTGTTAAAAACGCGCGCGCCACCTCCTCGGCCGTGGTTGCCGCCAGCGGAACCGCTTCTGGCCAGCGCGTGGTGCGGTCCACCATTGTCAGGAGGTGCGTGTACCCCTGTGATGGCGGGAGGGGGCCCACGAGGTCCACGTGGACATGGTCAAACCTCTTAGCTGGAATGTGAAACGGCTCCAAGGGAGCCTTCGTGTGTCTGTGTACTTTGGCTCGTTGGCACGCCACGCAGGCTGCCGCCCACTCTTTTACTTGTTTGCGAAGGCTCGGCCCCACGAATTTCTCTCCTACCATTTTGACAGACGCGCGCACTCCTGGGTGCGCCAAAGAGTGAACCGAGTCAAACACGCGACGGCGCCACGCAGCCGGGACCACGGGACCCAGCCTTAACCCTGTTGGTCCAGACTGGAGCGCGCGCACGTCCGCATCACTAACCTGCTCCGCAGCCATGGCTGCGTAATCTATCCCCACGCAGACCGGGGCCACCGCAGCGCGTGAGAGGCAGTCTGCCACTACATTCAGTTTACCCGACACATGCTGAATATCGGTAGTAAACTCTGAGATCGCGGTCAGCTGTCTCTGCTGCCGGCCCGACCACGGCTCTGAAACCTTGGCCATCGCAAACGTTAGCGGCTTATGGTCAACGAACGCGGTGAAACTGCGCCCTTCCAGCCAGAACTGGAAGTGGTGAATGGCTAGGTGGAGAGCCAGCAACTCTCTGTTGAACGCGCTGTATTTACGTTCACTGTCGCGCAAAGTCCTGCTGACAAAGGCAAGCGGCTGCCAAGCCCCGGCAACGCGCTGCTCCACGACAGCCCCTATGGCCACATCTGACGCGTCAGTGGTGAGCGCCATATGGGCCGTTGGGTCTGGATGTGCCAGCAATGCAGCGTTTGCCAGGGCTGCTTTGACTTCCGAGAACGCTCGCTCTCGCTCCGGGGTCCATTCGACCCTATCCGCGGGTTTCTGTTTTTTGAGTGCAGCGTACAGTGGTTGCATGAGCTGCGCTGCGCGGGGAAGAAAACGGTTATAAAAGTTCACCATTCCCGGGGACTTCCGGTCTGGACGCCATGGCGACTGCAGCTTAACGCTGAAGCTCTCAGACCCAATCCAAGAAAATACCTTGAAAATCAAACTTAACGGATTTTTGGAGAAGTGAAAATCAAAAGACAAAATCATCATGTCTAAAGGAAAACAGAAGAAACTGAAATTTTCCAGGCCAGGACACGTATCGGCCGGAGAATCTAAACTGGAAGATTTCTGTTCACAAGACGAGGAACTGGTTGTAGCTAACAAGAAGGTTAGCTTGAAAACGCTATTTGAAGAACTACGACGATTTCGCCGAGAGGTTTCGGCTGAATTTCGTGAATTCAGAGACTAATTAAAAAGGACAAACAGCAGAGTGGACCAGGCCGAGAACCGAATCTTGGAAGCAGAGGAACGAATAAAAGTGCTCCAAGATTCTGTGCTGGACCTACGCAAAAGACAAGCATCTATAGAGGCTAAGCTAACCGACCAAGAAGGAAGACAGAGAAGAGACAATATAAGAATTCATGGTCTGATAGAAGGAGCCGAAAACGGTTTTAACTCAATGGCGGAATGCGTGGAATCTTTACTAAGAGAGAAATTGGATATTCCACAAACCACCGACTTGAAGATAGAAAAGGCACATCGTTCATTAGCCGCTAAGCCAGCGGCGGAAGCGCCCCCACGTTCGGTGTTGGTAAGATTTTCCAATTTCAAAATAAAACAAGAGGTTGTAAGACTGGCTTGGCAGAAAAAAGGATTTATGCACCAGGAGAGAAAAGTCTTCGTGGAACACGATTACGCCCCGGAGGTCCTTAAAAAGCGCAAGTAATACAACGACGCCAAAAAGGTACTACGTGAGAAGAAACTGCACTTTCAGACGCCATTTCCTGCGAAGTTAAGGGTCTTCTACGGCGAAGAAACATGTCTCTATAATTCGGCGGAAGAAGCAACAGCTGACATGGCGAGAAGAGGGCTCCCGGTAACGGTATTTAAACCTGCAGCAGACCCGAGTGAGAAGATCAAAGCTCAAACATGGACCACACAGAGACCTTCAAAATCCACGGGCCAGCAGCGGGAAACCCAGCGCCAGAGCGTCGCGGATAAACTGGCCGTTTTCAGGTTGGAATAGCGACCGTTTTTTTTTGAGTCAATCTGCACATCCAACCCCCCTCATACAAGGTAACAAACATTAAAGGAGATGCATATTCAGCATGTGGTAAAGCATTTCATGGAACAGTCATAATATTTGAAACAAATAAGTCTTTTTAATAAAAAAAACACTTGTTAAAATAGAAATGTGACAATAATCCACATGTTTTCCCCACACTAACAAACACTGTTTTTGCGTGAATGTTTGCTGTGATGGGGGTGGGAGGGTGCACACAATTTCACAGGGTATAGGCATAAAAGGAAAAAAAAAATAAAATAAAAATCATTACAAGTTCGGATTGGGTTCTGAAACTCATGTTAAAAGCATGGGTCAACTTACAGGGGTAAGAGAGGGCCCTCAACACGTAACAGAGTTTGAGGAATTTCCCTCAGAGCCGACACTCCATCAGGGCTCTTCCAGGGTCTTTAAAAAGACCTCAGCTCAGGAAGTTCTTTTGACAGTTTTTTGTTTTAAAGTTTTATACACTATGTTCTTTATGTTTTTCTTGTTCTTAATGTTCTTTCAGTTTCTGAGTAGCACAAAAGAGGGCCACCACACAGTTATACTAAACAAAACAACACAGTGGAGAAACAGGGTGTAACCAAAATAATTTCATATAATGTAAAAGGAATCCTGAATCCAGTTAAAAGATCCAAGATTCTAGGCAAAATGAAAAAAGACAAAGCAGGAATAATATTTTTACAAGAAACCCACCTAACAGAAGTGGAGCACACTAAACTCAGTAGACAAGGGTTTAAAATGATCTCTTCATCTTCATATAAGTCAGGGAGGAGGAGGGGAGTAGCGACATTGATATCTACCAAAATTACATTTGAAAAAAAATCAGAACACAAAGATAAAGAAGGGAGATACAGTTTGGTAACTGGGCGGCTAGAGGGAGAAGATATCACCCTGCTGAATGTGTATGCTCCCCCAGGGGCTAACTGGAAATTTTATAAAAATGTATTTGACCTAATGATAACTAAAGCTCAAGGTTTAGTGATATGTGGTGGGGACTTCAATCTAAGACTGAATCCATACTGGGATGCTTCTGGTAATTCTCCACATCAAAATAACACCCAAAGCAGGAAGACTCGGATGCTACTAAAAGAAATGGGAATCTGTGATGTGTGGAGGGAACTCAACCCCAGTGTAAAAGACTATACATTTTACTCAACGCCACATTCATCTTACTCAAGAACTGACTATTTTTTTATGTTTAATAGAGACATTGGAAGAGTAGAAACATGTAAAATAGGACTGATGGATCTCTGACCACAGTCCGATCTACATGGACTTAAATATCCAAAAATACACAAATAATACATTTTCTTGGAGGTTAAATTCAAATGTCCTGAAAGGACCACTGAAAGATGAATTGGAATCAGATATTCTCAGATATTTGGAAGAAAACGATAATGGTGAAGTATCCCCTTTAATACTGTGGGATGCATACAAAGCTGTAATAAGGGGAAAGATTATTGCAAAACTGGCAACCCAAAAGAAACTAAGACAAGAAAAACTATCCACATTAGAGTCAGAACTTAAGAACCTAGAAAAAGAACACAAAGGCAACACTCATTCTACTGACTCGCTCAAGATTAAGGAAATTAAATGAGATCTACACAATAGAAATCCAGAAGAAACTTACATTTTTGAAACAAAAATACTATGAAGCAGGCAGTAAATCAGCAAAATTGCTAGCCTATAAATTGAGGAAACAACAAACAAAGAGCAATCTACAAAATCAGAGACCCAGTATCAAAGGAAATAAAATTCAGGATATTCTTAAAAGCTTCGAGAATTACTATAAGAACTTATACTCCCACAAAAAACATAAACGCATCCGAGGCATTCCTTAACACATTAAATCTTCCCCAACTTACGGAGTCACAAAATAAAACACTACTGTCAGAAATACAACCTAAAGAATTGGAAAAAGCAATTATGAAACTTAAAGCTAACAAATCCCCAGGAGCAGATGGCTATACAGCAGAGTGGTACAAAACCTTTAAACAGCAACTATCTCCTCTCCTCCTGAAAACATTTAACTATGTCCTCCACACAGGGGAAATCCCCCCCTCCTGGAGAGAAGGGGTCATTGCAGTTATACCTAAACCTGAAAAGGATAAACTAGAGTGCTCCAACTACAGACCAATCAGTGTATTAAATCAGGACTATAAGGACTTCCGGGAAGATGGCGGAGAGACATAACACTTAAACAAAGAGCTCTCCCTAGCCGGATTAAAAATCATCGGTAAATGGCCAACTCGACATAAACGAATCAATAAACTAAGGGATGAAAACACGAAGGAACCGGGCACAAGGACAAAAACAGGGTAAAATTGAAGAATTCCTCTCCAACAACGCAGGAAAAACCGCTGTACGCAAAGCCCAAAAAAGCAAGATGTCTACAGCAGAGAAAATGGAGGACACCAGACTCGACAACATGAACGCTGGCATCGCCAGTTTGGGTGAAGAGTTAAGAGAATTCAAGCGACAGCTACAACAGGATTTAGCGGCTCTTAAGGAGGAACTGAAAAAAGAAATTAAGGAGGAAATCATGGACCTCCGAAGAGAAATGGAGCGTAAATTAACGGAAAACATGGAGGAGCTGCGCTCCCAGCGGGCGTGTATGACAGAAGCGCAGACCCGAATTTCGGAACTAGAAGATTGGAAAAGCGAGGCAAACGAACAACTACAGACCCTGACGACGCAAACGCAGAGGATCCATCCATCCATCCATCCATCCATCCATCTTCTACCGCTTTTCCGGAGGTCCGGGTCGCGGAGGCAGCAGTTCAAGCAGAGAAGCCCAGACTTCCCTCTCCCCAGCCACCTGCTCCAGCTCTTCAGAGGGGATACCAAGGCGTTCCCAGACTAGCTGGGAGACATAGTCTCTCCACCGAGTCCTGGGTCTGCCCCGGGGTCTCCTCCCAGTGGGACGTGCCTGAAACACCTCAAGTGGGAGGCGTCCAGGAGGCATCCTAATCAGATGCCCATACCACCTCAACTGACTCCTTTCAATGTGGAGGAGCAGCGGTTCTACTCTGAGCCTCTCCCGGATGACTGAGCTCCTCACCCTATCTCTGAGGGTGAGTCCAGCAGTCCTACGGAGAAAGCTCATTTCAGCCGCTTGTATCCGCGATCTCGTTCTTTCGGTCATTACCCAAAGCTCGTGACCATAGGTGAGAGTAGGAACGTAGATTGACTGGTAAATTGACAGCTTTGCCTTAGAACTAAGCTCCCTCTTCACCACAACAGACCGGTACAACGTCCGCATCACTGCAGATGCTGCTCCAATCCGTCTGTCGATCTCTCGCTCCATTTTCCCCTCACTCGTGAACAAGACCCCAAGATACTTAAACTCCTCCACTTGGGGCAGGAGCCTGTCCCCAACCCGGAGAGGACAATCCACCTTTTTCCGGCTGAGGACCATGGACTCGGACTTGGAGGTGCTGATTCTCATCCCAGCCGCTTCACACTCAGCGGCAAACCGTCCCAGCAAGAGCTGTAGGTCATTGCTGGATGAAGCCAACAGGACAACATCATCTGCAAACAACAGAGATGAGATCCTGTGGTCACCAAGCATGACACCCTCCATTCCCTGGCTGCGCCTAGAAATCCTGTCCATAAAAATTATGAACAGGACCGGTGACAAAGGGCAGCCCTGGCGGAGTCCAACTCTCACTGGGAATGACTCCGACCGAGTGTTGGCGATACGAACTAAACTCTCACAACGGTCGTACAGAGACCGAATAGCTCGTAACAACAAGCCCGATACCCCATACTCCTGAAGCACCCCCCACAAAAATCCACGAGGGACGCGGTCAAATGCCTTCTCCAAGTCCACAAAACACATGTAAACTGGTTGGGCAAACTCCCACGAACCCTCAAGAATTCTCGAGAGGGTAAAGAGCTGGTCCGATGTGCCACGGCCAGGACGAAAACCACATTGCTCCTCCTGAATCCGAGGTTCGACCAACGGCCGGACTCTCCTCTCCAGTACCTTGGCATAGACCTTCCCAGGGAGGCTGAGGAGTGTGATCCCTCTAAAGTTGGAGCACACCCTCCGGTCCCCTTTTTTGAAGAGAGGAACCACCACCCCGGTTTGCCATGCCAAAGGCACTGCCCCCGACCTCCACGCAATGTTGCAGAGGCGTGTCAACCATGACAACCCAACAACATCCAGGGCCTTGAGGTACTCGGGGCGAATCTCGTCCACCCCTGGGGCCCGGCCACCAAGGAGATTTTTAACCACCTTGGCGACCTCAGCCCCTGTGATAGGCGAGTCATCCCCCTTGTCCCCAAACCCTGCTTCCTCTGTGGAAGGCGTATCAGTGGGATTGAGGAGATCCTCGAAGTATTCCTTCCACCGCCCGACGATATCCCCAGTTGAAGTCAACAGTGTCCCATCCGCACCATACACAGTGTGGACGGGGAGCTGCTTTCCCCTCCTGAGCCGCCGAACAGTTTGCCAGAATCTCTTTGAAGCCGACCGAAAGTCTTGTTCCATGGCCTCACCGAACTCCTCCCATACCCGGGTTTTTGCTTCAGCAACCACCCGAGCTGCACTCCGCTTGGCCTGCCGGTACACCTCAGCTGCTTCGGGAGTCCCACAAGCCAACCAAGCTTGATAGGACTCCTTCTTCAGCTTAATGGCCCCCCTCACCACTGGTGTCCACCACTTGGTTCGGGGGTTGCCACCACGAGATGCACCGACCACCTTGCGGCCGCAGCTCTGGGCCGCCGCTTCGACAACAGAGGTGGAGAACATGGCCCATTCAGACTCCATGTCTCCAGACTCCCTCGGAATGTGGTTGAAGTTCTTCCGGAGGTGGGAGTTGAAGACCTCCCGGACAGGGGCCTCAGCCAGACGCTCCCAGCACACCCTCACTATACGTTTGGGTCTACCAGGTCTGAATGGCTTCCTCCCCTGCCATCGGATCCAACTCACCACCAGGTGGTGATCAGTTGACAGCTCTGCACCTCTCTTTACTCGGGTGTCCAAGACATACGGTCGCAGGTCTGATGATACGATAACAAAATCGATCATCGACCTGCGGCCTAGGGTGTCCTGGTGCCAGGTGCACATATGGACACCCTTATGCTTGAACATGGTGTTCGTTATGGACAGACTGTGGTTAGCACAGAAGTCCAATAACTGAACACCACTCGGTGTTCAGTTATTGGACACCGAGGATGCAGAGGATGCAGAACGCAGGATGCAGAACGCAGAGGATGCAGGAGAAAATAAACGACTTGGAGAGCAGATCCCGACGAAGCAATATGCGCATCTTTGGAATTCCGGAGGGCATTGAAGGCAACTCGATGACAAAATTCATGGATCAGTTCTTAAAAAAAGAGCTGGAAATACCCGGAGAAACGGATCTGCAGATTCAACGGGCGCACAGAACACCGGCACAGAACCCGAAAACAAACTCTCCACCCAGGTCAGTTGTGGTAAACTTTGTGAAATATGACATAAAGGAAAGAATCCTGACGCAAGCATGGAAAAAAAAGATACGAATCGGCGACAAACAGGTATTTTTTGACCATGACTACCCGACAGAAATCGTGCAGCAGCGGAAGAAATATGCCAATATTAAAAAAACGCTGAAAGAGAAAAAAATTAGATTCCAAACGCCGCTAACGAAAATGAGGATTCATTGGGAGGAAGGCACAAGAACCTACAACACGGCCGAAGAGGCAGCGCGGGATATGATGGAGCGGGGCCTTGAGGTGAGCGTGCCGAAGGAGACGGCTGGAGCAGTGGCGGCCCTGAACGCACCACGACAGACGGAGTGGAGACGAGTGAACGGCGGAAGAAGGGGGAGAGACGTAGAGCAGCGGGCCCAGGACAAACTACAAGGCTTTCAACTGAAAGCCTAGATCATAACAAAGATTAAGAAAGGCACAGAAGAAATGAAGGCCAAGAAGACAAGGTAAAAGAGAAACAGACGGCTAGGAGAGGTTTAAGTGATATTTGTTGGACATTTCTAGACTTATGACTATTACTTTGATAGTAATTAGAAGTCTAGGGAGGGCCCTTCACTCTGTGAAGACAAACCCCCCACCCACCAACAGGGACCAGTAGGCAGAAGAAAGGCCCAAAGTACGGAGGTCGAGATTTTTTAATGTGTTTTTATATAAATATGTGTTATTTTTGTTGTTAAAGGGGCTAGGAGCACAAGTTAAAAAAATGGAAAAACATGAATATGGGTAAAAATCTTAAGATAATGACACTAAACGTGAATGGTCTGAACTCACCTGTTAAAAGGGAAAGAATAATAAGAAAATTCAAGAAGGAAAAAGCTGAAATTATATTTATGCAAGAGACACATTTGAGCAAGACAGAACATGTGAAACTAAAGAGATTTGGCTATAAGAACTCCTACTACAGTTCATTTAAGGGAGGAGCAAAAAGGGGGGTTATGATACTAATCTCAAATAAAATACAATTTGAAAGTGAACAGGAAATCCAGGATAAAGAAGGCAGGTATGTAATAATAAAGGGAAGAATAGATGGTATGCAGATTACATTAGTGAACATCTATGCCCCACCAGAAAGTGACAAGGGTTTTTTTCAACATCTGTTTGATCTCATAGCAACACACAGTGAAGGAGTCCTAATTTGTGGAGGAGACTTAAATGCTGTCATGGATCATGAAGTTGACACAAGTGTTAAGAAGACAAAAAAACATGTAACAAAGTTCATAAGAACCTCACTGGCAGAAATGGGTATGGTAGACATATGGAGGGACCTACACCCACTCGAAAAAGACTATACACATTATTCAGCAGCCCATAAAGTACACTCTAGAATAGATTACTTCCTTATGAATGAAGGTGACAGACACAGGGTGAGAAATTGTTGGATTGGAGGGGCAGAAATATCAGATCATAATCCTATATACATGGAAATATATTTAAACAATAGAAAACGACAAACAACATGGAAACTTAACGTAGGACTGTTAAATGATGAGAAAATGAAAGAAAGAATAAAAATAAACATAAACGAATATATCCAAGAGAATGACAATGAAGAAGTGGACCCAACAATACTATGGGACGCACTAAAAGCCGTGTTAAGGGGTAAATTAATTGTTGAAACAGGAAAAGCAAATAAGACTAAACTGGAAGCGTATGAACAAAGATGTGAGAGACTGAGGGAATTAGAACGTAAACATCAAAGCACAAATGATCCAAAAATATATCAAGAAATTAAATTAGAAAAAACAAAGATAAAAGAAACACAAATGGGTGAAATTGAAAGGAAAAATAGATATCTAAAGCAAAAATATTATGAAACGGGGCCAAAAGCCACAAAACTGCTGGCAAAACGGTTAAGAAAACAACAAACAATGAATAATGTATACAAGATTAAAGACCCCACCACAAATAAAACCACAGTTAACCCAGAAAACATCGAAGAAATTTTCCATAATTTCTACCAAGAACTATACTCGCAACCTGAAGAAACAAATACTAAAGATATCAAAAAATTTCTAGACACATTGGACTTGCCATCAATAGGAAATCAACAAAATGAAAAACTAACAGCAGAAATAACACCACAAGAGATCAGAGATGTGATTAAGTCACTTAAAAACGGTAAATCACCAGGTAGTGATGGATACTCTTCTGAGTTTTATAAACTGTTTATAGAAGAACTCACGCCACAACTCCTAAAGTCATTTAATTGGACGCTGAACAACAACAAAATACCTCCATCATGGAACGAAGCAATCATTTCAGTTATTTTAAAACCAGGGAAAGATAAAGAACAATGCGGAAACTATAGACCAATCTCTTTATTAAATGTAGATTATAAAATATACACAACAATTATATGTAAACGAATAAAGACATTCTTGACGGAATTGATAGAAGATGATCAAACTGGATTCATAGAGGGACGCCAAACACATGACAATATCAGGAGAACAATACATATAATTAACCAAATACATAAAGAAAAGAAAAGCGCAGTAATAATGAGTTTAGACGCAGAAAAAGCATTTGACAGGGTTAACTGGAAATTCCTATATAGTGTACTGGAGCGCTTTGGATTTAACGAAAAATCAGTACAATGCATAAGGACGCTATATCAAGAACCTGTGGCAAGAATCAAGATAAACGGTAGCTTAACAGACAAAGTAAATATACAAAGATCAACTAGGCAGGGATGCTGCTTATCACCTACCTTGTTTGCTCTGTTCATAGAACCATTGGCTCAAGCGATACGACAAAATAAGAAATTAAAAGGTGTAACAATAAAGGGGGCGGAACACAAGATTGGGCTATTTGCAGACGATATTATAGTTTACCTTGAACAACCAGATAAATCAATAATGGAAATGATGAACTTGATAGAAAATTTTGGAAAATTATCAGGATACAAGATAAACATAACAAAAACACAAATACTGACATTCCACTATAACCCTCTAAACCAGATAACTGATAAGATCAAACTAAACTGGAACCAAAAAGAAATAAAATACCTTGGAGTGAACATACCTAAAGACCTAAGCAAAATATATAAAGCAAACTATGATAGGTTGGAACAAGAAATAAAAAAAGATATTGATAGATGGTCAATCTTAAATATGGATCTGAATTCAAAAATTGAGACAGTCAAAATCAGCATACAACCTAGATTACTTTACCTCTTCCAGGCTATGCCAACAGAGATTCCAGATGCCCAATTCTCAAAGTGGGACAGGATGATATCGAGATTTGTTTGGGGAGGTAAAAAACCAAGAGTGAAATATAAAACCCTCCAATTACCAAAAGAGAAAGGAGGCATGGGGCTACCGAGTCTAAAGGAATATTACTACTCAGCACAAATAAGATATATCATATGTTGGTGCGACGAGGGATATGAGGCAAAATGGAAAGAAATGGAAAAGGAAATTGAGGGACTCCCAGTACAAAGCATAATAGGGGATAAAGATGCATATAAGCAAATCAAACAAATAGACCCAATCACTAAATTTACTTTAGAACTGTGGTATAAAATAGTACAAAAATATAATATAAGGGAAGACATAAAACTATTGAAATGGGTAGCATTTGACAGTCAGTTTGAACCGGCAAAACAAGATAGGGGATACAAAAATCTGGTGAACAAGGGAATCACAGCATGGGGCAATATCGGAAAAAAAGATCTCGGGAGCTTTGTAAATATCAGGAGAAAATTTAAATTAGAAAGATCAGAATTTTTCAGATATCTGCAGATGAGAGATTACTATATGAAGAAGATTAGGCATAACCTCCAAACAGATGTGAACGAGATTATACAACTTATTTTAAGCTCATATGCAGAAAATAAAATAAGAATTATTTCAAAACTATATCAGAAACTTATGACAAACAATCATACAAGTAACTATATAAAGGAGAAATGGGAGAAAGAGCTCAATTTAAACATAACAGAAGAAAGCTGGCAGGAAATATGGAAAACACAACACACATCAACAAATTCAAGGGCATGGAGGGAATTTGGATGGAAAAACCTCATTCGCTTTTTCATTACACCACAGATTCAAGGAAAATATACAAATACCCAATCTTTATGCTGGAGGGGATGTGGGGCTCAAAATGCAGACCACTCACATCCATCCATCCATCCATCTTCTACCGCTTTTCCGGAGGTCCGGGTCGCGGAGGCAGCAGTTCAAGCAGAGAAGCCCAGGCTTCCCTCTCCCCAGCCACCTGCTCCAGCTCTTCAGAGGGGATACCAAGGCGTTCCCAGACTAGCTGGGAGACATAGTCTCTCCACCGAGTCCTGGGTCTGCCCCGGGGTCTCCTCCCAGTGGGACGTGCCTGAAACACCTCAAATGGGAGGCGTCCAGGAGGCATCCTAATCAGATGCCCATACCACCTCAACTGACTCCTTTCAATGTGGAGGAGCAGCGGTTCTACTCTGAGCCTCTCCCGGATGACTGAGCTCCTCACCCTATCTCTGAGGGTGAGTCCAGCAATCCTACGGAGAAAGCTCATTTCAGCCGCTTGTATCCGCGATCTCGTTCTTTCGGTCATTACCCAAAGCTCGTGACCATAGGTGAGAGTAGGAACGTAGATTGACTGGTAAATCGACAGCTTTGCCTTAGAACTAAGCTCCCTCTTCACCACAACAGACATATGTTGTGTCTGTTGTCTGTTGTCTGTTGTCACCACTCACATATGTTTTGGAAATGCTACAAAATATCATCATTTTGGAAATCTATGCATGTGACAATACAGAGGATATTAGGATATAATATACCAATGAACTGTAACCTGATGTACTTATGTGATCTTAAAAAAGACAATGTTATACAGGCTGAGGACAGATATCTAGTTAAAATCTTGTTGATTGCATGTAAAAAAACTATCACAAAAAAATGGCGATCAGAAGTTCTTCCTGACCAAGAACAATGGACTGACATTGTTGAGGACATACGTATGATGGAAAAACTAACATATCGACGAAGAATGCAAGAAGGAATATGGGAGAAAAAATGGCGGAAATGGACACACTACAAAGTGCAACAACGAGGCAGAAATTGAAAGAATAACCAAAGACACTGAAAAAACCAGAAGAATTAAGAGATGGAAACTAAAAACTTGATGCTCCAACATTTGTCCCCCCCCCCTTTTATTTTTTATTTTTATTTTTTTTCTTTTTCCCTACCCTAACCCCTTTGTGTTTTAAATGTAGAATGTGATCTGAATGCATTATATATGATGAAAAATGAATAAAAATCTAAGTTACAAAAAAAAAATCAGGACTATAAGCTTTTTACCATTATCCTTGCCAAAAGGTTAGAAAATATACTGACAGACCTAATTCATTTAGACCAAACAGGTTTTATAAGACAAAGACAGACACAAGACAACATTAGACGCACTTTACACATAATTCATCATATAAAAAAATATAACTTAAATGCAGTCATATTGGGATTAGATGCTGAAAAAGCATTCGATTCGGTTGACCGGTCTTTTCTATATAGAATCTTATCCAGTTTCAATTTTCATAACAACTTCATTAGAACTATACAGGCATTACATAAAAAACCAACAGCTAAAATAAGGATTAACTGTAATTTATCATCATCTTTTGAGCTGGAAAGAGGATGTCGTCAGGGCTGCCCCCTGTCTCCACTGCTCTTTGCAATCTTCATAGAACCTCTGAGCCAATGGATAAGACAAAATCAAAAAATTCAAGGTATTACACTTGGTCAGAAGGAACATAAAATAGCACTCTTTGCTGATGACATTTTAATATACCTAGGGCAGCCGGACACTTCTTTACCAGAACTAACCTGTTTTTTCAGAGTATGGAGATTTATCGGGGTACAAATTAAACATGCATAAAACCCAAGTTTTAACATTCAACTGTGACCCAAATCATTATTCACTAAGCAAACTCAAAACTAACTGGGAGACGGAATCTATGAAATATCTGGGGGTCAATATCCCGAAACAACTCAACAAAATTATATCACTAAACTATGATCCACTGGTGACAAAAATAAAATCTGACCTAGCAAGATGGAATATGATACCATTCTTGGGTACTGCACAAAGAATTGAAGCAGTCAAAATGAATATACTTACACGTCTTCTATACCTTTTCCAAACAATACCGGTAGAACCTCCCAAAAAAACATGGCAGGAGCTGGACAGAAGGATCTCAAGATTCATATGGCAGGGCAAGAGACCTAGAATCAGATATAGAACCCTACAGCTAAACAAAGACAAAGGTGGGCTCGCGCTGCCAAATATCAGGGACTACTTTAAAGCCGCACAAATTAAAACTTTAGTAGAGCATGTAACCCAGTCTACACTGCACAATGGAAGGAGATGGAATGCCAAATAACAAGTGACATCCCCCTACAGGCGATAATAGGGAACAACGCCCCACCTAAACTTTTGAATAACACTAACCCGTGGATAGAGACCCCGCTAAAAATTTGGTTTAAGATAGTCAGAGAGAATCAAACTAAAGAGCCCTATCAACTTCTGCAATGGATTGCCTATGATCAAGACTTTACTCCTAATAAAACAGACACCAGATTTAAAAAGTGGAAGGAGAAAGGGCTGATAAAATATTACGATTTTTTTAAAGGGCAAATTTTAAGAAGTTTTGAAGATTTGAAAAAACAAGGTCTAATAAATCAAGACCTTTACAGGTTCTTCCAGCTTAGACACCACATAAACAAAATACTTAAAAAGGAGGATTTGGAAAGGGCCCAGTCAGGTGTTCTGAAGGTCTTCTTAATGGCATATAAAGGGATCCCAGGGATCAGATACATTTCTAAAATATACCAAGGTCTTCAAGACTTAAAAGGAGACAACACATCATATATAAAAGAGAGATGGGGAAAAAAGGGGGAATTTCACTTTACAACTGGAAATATGGGAAAAGCTAAATAAACAGCAATGGAAAAGTACCTCATCCCTGCAGTGGAGAGAATTTGGATGGAAAAACTTGGTAAGATTTTTCAGAACACCTGCACAAAACAAATTTACCCATAAGGGGTTGAACTGTTGGTGCTTGTGTGGTGAAGAGACTGCAAATCATTTTCATGTGTTTTGGTCATGCCCAGTTATCCACCAATATTGGGCCAATGTACAGACAGTATTGGGGAAAATATTTAAAATAATAGTTCCCTTTTCCTTTGTAACTTTGTATTTGGGCCTACTACCGGAATCACTGGAAAGACGAGGAGAAAAATACTTATTCAATGTTTTAATATTGGAAAGTAAAAAAGCTCCAACTAAAAAAATGGATGTTGAAGGACTGTCCTACACCTGAAGATTGGATTAACGTGATCCAAGACATTTACTCGATGGAAAAGTTGACATTCACACTGAGACAGGACATGGATGGGTTCTTGAACTTTTGGCAACCCTGGATCGCATATGTGTCTTCCATTAGATCTTATCTTTGACAAATACCATTTCAATAATGGTTCCGCTCTTTGTTCCAACGCTACTCAGATGCTCTTTTACCTTTACTTATTTTTCTTTTTGTTTGTTTTTTGCTGTTTTGTTTGTTTGTTTTTTATTCTCTTTAATTTCACTTTTTCTTTCACTTTAAAAAAAAGGGGTGTTATAATAATTATTCTTCCAATGTTGTCAGATATCAGAAAATAAGGGAAAGTGATGAAAATGTAAACAATGCATTGCTGTAACGACCTGTATACCCTTTACAAAAACTTAAATTAAAAAAAAAACAAAAAGTTCACCATTCCCAAAAATTCTTGTAACGCCCTGACCATCTGCGGCCGGGGAAAATCTGCTACTGCGCGCACTTTGTCAGGCAGCAGGACCGCTCCTTCGGGAGAGACGCGGTGCCCCAAACAAATCAATCCCCGTCACCCCGAACTGACATTTCGCTGGGTTGATTATTAACCCGTGCTCTTCCAACCTCCGGAAAACTGTCGTGAGGTGGGTTTCGTGTTCGTCTTCGGATGCAGTGGCTACTAAGATATCGTCCAGGTAGACGAACACGAAAGGGAGATCGCGCAGCACTGCATCCATCATGCGTTGAAACGTCTGTGCAGCCCCTTTAAGCCCAAATGGCATGCGCAAAAACTCGAATAAACCGAACGGAGTTATTACCGCTGTTTTGGGTATGCCCTCAGCGTGCACTGGGACTTGGTGGTAACCGCGAACCAGGTCTATTTTAGAAAAAACTCGCGCTCCTGCAAGGTGAACGGAAAAATCCTGAATGTGGGGAATTGGGTAGCGGTCGTGCGCTGTGGCATTGTTCAACCTGCGGAAATCCCCGCAAGGTCGCCACAAACCCTCAGCTTTAGGGACCATGTATAGCGGGGAAGCCCATGGGCTGTTTGAGCGCCTGATGATGCCCAATCTCTCCAGGTTGGCGAACTCCTCGCGCACTATGGCCAGTTTAGCTGCGTCCAAGCGCCGAGGTCTTGCAAAAACGGGCGGCCCGGTGGTGGTGATAAAATGCTCCACCCCGTGTTTAGCGATTGCTGCTGAAAACGTCGGGACCATGAGTGCTGGGAACTGAGTGAGCAGTGTGTGGAACTTACCGCATGTAGCTGTGACTTTGGCTTGTGCTGTCGGCCGGGTCACTCGAGCTGTACAGGGGAGAGAGTCGAAAGACAGTGCATTAACTAGGCGCCTGTTAGCAAGATCAACCAGTAAATTATGCGAACACAGAAAATCAGCCCCCAGTATATGGAAATTCAATGCTGCTATAACAAAAGTCCACTCAAATGTACGGCCGTGTAGAGACAAGAGTAGAGTCCCCTCACCAAAGGTCTTAATCCCTGAGCCGTTTGCTGCTGCCATCTCGGGGCCGCTAGATCCTGCCAGCCGGTCAGCGTAGGTCGGCCGGATGAAACTCTTCTGGGCGCCGGTGTCCACGAGGAAATGCCTCCCCGAGCGTGCGTCCGTCAAGTACAGCAGCTTGTTCTCCTCCCCGAGGGTCGCAGCTGCTACCGACCCCCGGTCTTGGTGTTTCCTGAGTCGCTTGAATTGGCACGGTGGTATACATTTGCGTGCCTTCTCTGCGAAGCGACGGTGGTAGAAACAAAGCGTGTCTCCCCCTCGTTCCTTGGCCCCCGCTGCTGCTGCCGTCGGTGGCTCTGCTGCTGCCGTCGATGGCTCCTCGCCTCCTCCGGTCGTCTGCGAAGCGACGGTGGTAGAAACAAAGCGTGTCTCCCCCTTGTTCCTTGGCCCCCGCTGCTGCTGCCGTCGGTGGCTCTGCTGCTGCCGTCGATGGCTCCTCGCCTCCTCCGGTCGTCGCGCCAAGCTCCTTCGCTGCCGCAATGGTCGTGAATTCCCTGGTGGTGACGATGATCCGATTTGCTTCCCGGGCTAGCGCACGATAGTCCCGCTTGGCCAGCAATGGCGAATTGGCCAGGGTCGCTCTCGCCGCTGACGGAAGGTTCCGGAGGAAAAGGTGGGTAAAAATAAAATGGTTGTCATCTGTGCCCTTTAACCTCAGCATCTTCTCCATAAGGTCTATGGCCGACACGTCTCCCAACCCAGTCCGCGTCAGGAGTCTCTCTGCTCTCTCACCATCCGAGAGTGTGTAGTGCTGGATGAGCGCAGCCTTCAGCGCGCCGTACTTGCCGTCGGTTGGTGGCTGTTCGAGCAGGCTCTCTACGTGCTGAGCCGTGCGGGCGTCGAGCGTTGCGACCACATAGTGGAACTTTGTGTCATCCGCCGATATCCCCCGGAGGGCGAACTGCGCCTCCACTAGGTGGAACCAGGAGCACGGGTTGTGCTGCCAAAAATCTAGTAGCTTGATCGCAACAGCACATGCGTGGCTGGGGGTTCCCATCGAGGATGGCTCCGGGGATCTTTCATCGTGTTCCATGATTCGTCTTGGGTCACCAGTGTGGAGCGTGTAAATAATGAGGCGGATTTGGCTTAGACAATTTATTACACATCTCACACAAGAAGCATAGACAGAATGACATCCCAGCAGAGACTCTTCTCTTAAATAACATGGCATTCCTCTAGAAGCTTCTACTACACAAAAGGTCACATTGCATTCACTTCCTTAATCCTTTACCATTCCTCTAGAAGTTTCTAACACACAAAAGGTCACACTGCATTCACTTCATTCATCCTTCACACCTCCCTGTTCTCACCAGGGAAACTCTGCTCTTTGTTCTTGTCTAAGATGTTACACAATTATGCTCTCCCCATGCACCGCCATAGGCCTTTTTTTTTTTTTTTTTTTTTTTACAAGAAAAAATAACCTACAGTGCAATAAAAATTATACTAAAATATCTGCAATGTAGAGGATAACAACCCCCCCCCCCCCCACTACAGAGAAGCACGGCGCACCAAAAAACGGTCCGTCATGTGGCGATGATGCACAGTTGTAATTACCGATCGGTCAAAAGTCATTTTTATTACCATTTTCAGTGATAAAGAATAATTTAGCTTATAACACTTACCTGTCCACAACAGCAGTGTTGTTGGCAAACATCTCTTCCTCATTGTCAGACGAACATGACGCTGGTCCGCTTGTTACGACTCGTGGTTCTGGTCACGCGACCCGGTCAAACCATGATTCCATGATTGCGGTTTTGCGCTTCCATGATTGCGGTTTTGGCGAACGATTTTTCAAAACAAATAACAGCAGTAATAAAAAAAGACTGGCGAACGCTACCGTTACACACAGCGGCTTACACAAAACAGATTTTACGCACGGGACGCACGCTTTCAATCGTCAAACTTCTCTTCTTCAACTGGCTTGTTGTATTCGCAGTCGTTGGTAGGCGGATCCTTCTTGCTAGGTTTTCAGTCATTGGTTCTTCAAGGTTTCAGAAACCCAATTCAAGGCTCTTATTAGTCGAATGAGAGTTCAATCAGATCTAAACCAATCAAAGCACTCAAGTCCCCTACTATAATTATTCTGTTTTCAGCACTCAATCAGCTAAGAATTCGGCAAATTCGGATAAAAATTCTGAGTAGGTTGATGGACAATAAACTATAGCAAATAAAATTAGGTTTAGCCTAAAATTGCTAAAGTGCCCAATACTGAGGACCAGGCCCTCAAAGGAATTATAACGTTTTTTGCTTTACATTAACTAGTAATTTGGAATGGTAAATTGCTGCAAATTTTCCACATGAAGAAGCCATATAGTCATTTTCTTAGGGCTGGTTCCTTTATTTTATTTATTTTTTTTTTTTAGACACTACCTGGGATGTTGAGAGCAATTCTTAATGCATTCTTCATATTATAGTGGATGACATCTCAAGTAGTGAAATAAATTCGTGATAGTGTAACATAATTTGCACAAAACTGAATTTTGTTCAATTTTTACCTTGGGAGCTGGTCCTTTTTTCTCCTTTCGTTCAAGTCTGCTGCACTCACTGCAGCCAGTATGTGTGTGTCATTTCATTTTTCCCCTCTTTCCCCACACGCTGCTTGTGTTGCCAGATTGTGCATAAAAAAAACAAGCATCTCTGCTACACGAAAACAGGCTCAAAAGAAAGTTTCTAAAGAACAAAATTGGGGGGAAAAAACAGCCCTGGCAACAACCCTGAAATCAAACATGGTGCAGAGATGTGGGAGGAAGCGCCTGAGTAAGAGAAGAGAATGCTCGAGCTTCAACATTTTTTGTATCACAGAATGTATCGATATAACGAATATATCTGTTGTATCACCAAGTCCTAAAATAGGCTAATTGTTATTTCACACAAACTAAACACTGTCCGATGTTTACAGCACATATCTCTTGATGATTTGTGGGTCACGTCATGTGCACGGTGGCTAATTAACTTATTAGCTGTGTTGGGGGAGTGCTTTACGCACCTATGATTGTCTTCCCACCACACAGTGATTATTATGAGTCTCTTACTGGGATCTTAAATACAGCCTTAGCTTGTCCATTTCTTCTCTAAAACAGTTGAGATGACGCAGATAGCCATCAGAGGCTAACAGCAACTTAGCTTCTGCTTCTTAGTGTTAGTATCTGCACATTTTGCTCACTTTTTCCTGGCATCTTCAGATAAAATAAAGAGTCAATCATCATATACTGTGTAGATGGAGATCGTGTTTGTTTTCATTACAAGTTTAATTCTTCTGCCTGTGTTCTACTTCATCTGAAAAGCACTGACTGCAATGCTTCTGGGGTTACATGACCATGCCTGCAACTCTGTGGGCAAATTCAAAAGGAGCAGTACATGAAAAGTGCTTACATTTAAAAAAAAATAAAATAAAAATTAGCAAGATACGTCGGTTCCGGCTTTATTTTGGTTTATCGCCTGGTATGGCCTTATGATCAAGGCACAATCACCTTTCAAGACGGGCCATAATATAGTCATGAAGCCAACATATTTATTCAACAGGAATTTAGGTGTATTAGTCCTCTTCTGCATCTTTATTGATTCAAATCCTTATGTTTCATTCATGATAATGTCCATTTCCTGACTCTCCTCCACTTGATCTTCATGTCTCCCATCATCAGCTCGGCTCTCTTCCATCACTCTGTTTTCTACAGCGTTCTGTGTCTTTTCAGGTTCTACATTTTCTGAGCAGCTCTGGTCTGGTCCACCCTTTAATGGCAGCTCCTCATCTTCCTGTTTAACCGTACCCAGAAGGACTCTGTCAGAGTCGTCTGGGGGCCCAATAGGGGTCTCGGTCTCCATTTCCTCTACTTTCACTTGCACTGCAACGACTACAGAGACGAAGTTAAGTCAGCTCACTGCCAACATAGTGAAAACACAAAGTTGACCAAGTGAGATTAATGCACTTACTCTCCTCCTCCTCTGGTTCAGTTTTGGGTTGAATCAAGGGTACTTTTGGAGGAAGGGTTTGGGGACTCTTGCGGGACTCGGCATGCTCATCAGCATCATCACTGGTTTCGTGTTTAGAAAACCTCCTCCTGTATTTTTTTTCTATAAAAACATGAGAATAAGGTGATTCTTTTAGACCCATCATGGGATATGTTTAAAAACATCCTCAAATAACACAAAATAATATTCATTTAAAGACTAAAACATACTCTTTTTCCCAAATGTAAAGGGTTTGTATTTCTGTTTCCGTACCACTTGGGTTTCAGTAAATTCAACTGGGGAAAAAAGAAGAAAGCACCTGTCACTTTATCACAGCCTTAAAAACAGCAACACACAGTGGTGCAGTAGACCTGAGTAAAACAATTATTCCTCAAAAAAATACAATTTAGGGTGGAGAAACAATTAAAATGTAAAGGCCTTAATCAAAATGAGGCAGACTAAGCCACCATGAAGTACAACGGGTATTTTAAAAGTGATTTTTACCAAGTCCAGGAGGCGGCTGAAGCTGGTAGCCAACGAGCTCACACCAACCCACGGGGTAGATGTCTGGGGACTGATGGTCGACCCACTGATCAAACTCCTCGTCCCATCCATCAAAGTGGATGAGCAGCAGGCGGCGGACGCAGCGCTTTATGGTGGCGACGCACACCAGGCGTGGCTCCATCAGGTCCACCGCTTCCAGCTTCATGTTTATGCTGAAGCTGTGACCTGGGTAGTCCTAAAGAAACAAACACGTCTACTAGTTGTGAGCTTAAAGCATCAGGGTGTAAGTATAAACTTTGCAGGTGGCTTCAGAACAACGTAGTCCAACTCATTAAATTGTTCTACTTTACACTTTATCTATTTTTCCTTTAATACAGGTTCATCTCCTGTTACACACGGTTTACCTTCAAATGTTTTAATCTGTCCTTTGAAACAGTATAGGATTTTTAATTTGAATTGTGCGCAATGACACTTTGCATTGACCTTGAAAAAGCAACTCTTGTGTGATCCCAAATAAACTGTGACTCTTACAGCGTTGAACAGTCGGACTGGTGCAGCTTTAGATTTGGTCTCTTCCAGGTATTTCTCCCAAGTGAACGTCTGGGGATCATAACCTGTCAGAAAAATATTAAACAATATTTTATTCTAGGTCTGCAGAGTTATTTACTCTCTTCTATTTAGGGTCTAGACACAAATTGACCACACAGCTAAAGCACATCAGTAGAAACAAAGCATAAGCAGAGTTATTAATATTAACTGATGAAGTAGGGAAGTAAACACCTTGGGGCACTGTGAGAGGGACTCTATTGATTTTACAGAAGCCAACTGGGAGGATGGCATGAGAGGAAGCGTGGTAGCAAAACCAGTCAGATCCATTGTTTGATACGGTCCCATCAATACCCACCATCAGGTAGCCGTCAAAGAGCACCTGTGGAAAAGGATAGAGGGAAGAGTCAGAGATGGGGTGAGACAGTGATACAGACAAACCAATACTACACACTGGGTAACTTAAGCAGTCTTTCTGAAAAAACAAAACCAAAAACTTGCATCATGTCTCATTTTCTATATACTGATGTGGTGACCAATGTGCACTGTACCTTCTACACCATTTCATGTATGACCACCGGTACACCCAGTTTATCACATCTATGAAAGCAGCTGCAGGAAATACACTAGCAAGTTTCTGCTGTCATAACAGCATTATGTTTGATTAAATTTTAAAACCAGCACATATCTTATTCTATTCCATTTTTCTATATTTTTCTCCCCCACAAGGCAGCATCTTTTCTTTGGGTGAGAACCGTTAATAGTGCTAGGTAAAACATACAGTGCTAGATGGACAAAGTTGTTAGGACAATAACAACATACAAAGCATATACAATGCGTGTGTGTTTGCTTGTGTGCATGCGTGGATGCGTGCATCCATGCAAGTGTGAGGGGAGAATAGACTTGCAAATATACATACACCCAGACTTAGATAAAAATGTAAATGAGTATACATACACCCATACAGAATCAGGGATGGCAACAGGAAATTCTGATTTCAGCTGAAATCTAATTTGGTCGACTGACTTATGGGGGGGCCGGGGGGGGCAGCCCCCCTGAAGCTGGGAGGTTTTCAGTAAAACTGAAGTAATTTAGACTGAAAAAAATGACAACAAAAAAAAAAAAAATGAAATACTAGACTTAGATAAATCATTAAATTTAATGAAAAGTTAACTTACTTTTTCTTCAATGTTGTCTCACTGTCTTTAGTCCAACATATTTAACAGTTCTATAAGAGTTTATTACACTATTTACACTGGTCACCAAGTCACTTCTAATGTGAAACTTTCTTCCTTTTGGCAGCAAGCTGTGTCAGTCTCTGAACTTTGAACTTCATCTCCTTTTCTGGTTTCTTCAGAAATTGTCCGAGTGTTTCTGTTACCTCGTCGAACTTTGAGCCAATTTTCACCTTTACCGTCACTTTTCTCTCAAGCCAATTCCATCGGAACTTATTTTTGACACTTCTGTCTATTTCTAGCACTGATGACTCCTGATCCTTCGATAAAAATCTCATAATTCCGCTGAAAACAATACTGAAAGCTCAGAATTCCAACACGAACCAGCGATGTGATTTGGGGTTGGGGAAATTATCTGAAAATTCAGCAGGGGGTCTGGACAGTCCCTCAGCGGGGTCCAGGGCAGAGCCCTGGTGGGGTGAGGGGGCCAGGGGGGGCGAAGCCCCCCGAAGCTCCTGGGTTTTTATGATTTTTAAGTACCAGAACTGTGTTTAAATGACATAAAACAAACAGCTGAATGCCACTTCTTACTGAATATTGACTTATGTTCCAAGAAGATAGCATTCCTAAAATATTCCAACAAACATTATCCATCACATGCTTTAACACTTGATCAAATCAAAATCAGTTAATTTTATCTATTCCATAATAGAAATAAAATTCCAACATACCATTACTTTTTATAATTTCAGCATTCATTTCAGATCACCAGTTTCAATCTCCATTGAGACTTGAGCAGTTCATTTTGCACAATCACTGATGTAGCCAAGTCTTAGAAATATTCAAAAGTTATGAGTCAGTGTCCACTGTGCACTGTCAATTTCAAACTGTTTGGAATCATAAAAGGGGATGGTTAACTTTTTTTACCGTTTCCTCCCCCGCGCAGCCCAGCTCATACAGCCGTTATACACCGCCAGTAACAGAGAGTTAATGGCTCTCCACCTGGCCATACGCCACTTCCAGTCCTGCCTGAAAGGGCGCACCTTCACTGCGTTCGTGGACCACAAGCCGCTAACGTACTTAATCTTCCTGGAAGATAAAATAAAGCAGAATTCGGCGAATTGGCAGAAAATCACATCCCTGAGAACACGCCGCCATGAATTTTTGAAAAAGCATACAACAAGCCATTTGATTGGTCCAATCGTTTGCAACTATCCAATCACAGGGCTGTTTACAATACAGCAGTAGCTTGAACACAACACATCCGGGTTATCACGGGAGACGACTTCCAGGGAAGCGCCGAGCGCTTATGTAATCGTGTTGATTTTCGCTAAAATCGGTAACAATAAGGTACCTTACCCCCCCTAAAATTTTCTCAACGGATTTAGACGATTCACAGAAATGATCAATTCGAAAATAAATCGGCGGAAATCCGCGGATCGGCGGAAAATTGCCATCCCTGCAGAATATATAATAATTCTCTACCCATGTACACAAACTTCAACCTGCCCTTATTTTTTCAAATATCTATTACCAAGTATCTGACAAATCAGCAGCATCAAAGATCAGTACATGCTGACTTCTGAATAGATGTGGGCTGCAGTGGCAGTTAAGCTATTGTCTCACGGAGGGGCGAATGTTAATGAATGTTGCAATTTTTGGATTCTGCAACTTTTCTGATGAATGTTCGTGGAAAATCAGGGTTCGCCTCTGTGGGTTTAAGTAGCTATTTAGTACACAATTATATGTACAGTACATATAATCGTGTACTAAATGGCTACTTAAACCACCAGATCTCTTCCTGTTTAATAGATAAGGGCAGATTCGACAGGCAGCAAAAAAGAAAACGGAACAGAAGTGACCGGCTTACCTTGTGCACGGTGGCCACACAGATGCTGCCCAAGTTGAGAGGGTCAATAGCCTCCAACTTCATTCCTTCTTCAAAGAAACAATTCTCCATGAAGGTGAACCTGGGCTGTCGATCACATACAAACAAATGTCTTAATATTCACTTGGTGTCATCTAATCCATTATCATGTGAAATGGGGTGTTTAGCTTTTACATTCCCTTACCTTTTTAAAAAGCATGAGTGAGCTATCAGAGTTGCCTCTCATATTGGAAGCTTGTGCAGCGGTTGCTTCAGAAACAAGAAGAAAAATAAACATTCATTTTTATAGTGCAACAATTTTTAAAAGGGAATGTAATTCTCTTTTAGAGTGAGAAATGTGACTTTATACAACCACAACAGCTGTGTAAAAATGATCAGGGATTCTCATTCATTCAATAAACCATGGTGGCCCACCATGGTTTCATAATGAACATAATATAGTTACACTTCTCATTAACCTTACCAGGAGCTTTAATGGCATGCCCCACTTTGTTGGACCAGCCTATTGGATGTAGCAGGGGACTCCACATGTGACACCAGAAATCAGACACGATGTTCTCTGAGGAGTCTTTCTGGTCCACATATACCAGTCGCAGACGGCCGCCAATAATGGAATCTATTGTGGCCACCCGAGTCCTGCTCACGTGTTTTGGATCAACCACTTCAACACGCATCCCTATCCTGAAAGGGGTCTTCAAGTTCTCTGCTAACTGGGAAGGCAATAAAGGAAAGGTGGCAGACAATATTAAAGTGTTAATGGCTCATGAATAGTAGACTATAATTAACAGAATTTGATAAATAATCTGGGTGGAAAAAATGTACCTTTAAATAGAAGTCCACCGGTAGAGTCTCGGATCCCACCAACTTTTTCATTAGATATTCTTTCCAATCTGAGATGTGCTTCTTTGCATCTACAGACAACATACAACAAATTTAAATGATGTGGAATTTGTTAAGTGCAACATTATTTGTGGAAAAAGTCCACTGTTTGCATGTAAGATGTGTTTCAGGTTTAAAGGGGTCACTGACTGAAAAATGATGTGTTTGTAGGTTTTAACTGTCTCAAATGTGTCAACTGCTCATGTAATTAACCAAAAATTTTCCATACAGTCAACGAGCTGAAAAAAGCACACTGCCTTTATCTCATTTTTCTCTTGGAGAAACTCCCAAAAGCATTTTTATTGACTCTTCCGGGTAATTCTTCTACTTCAAGTGTTGAAAAAGCCCACCCACTCATCAGAGCAGTCTGTTGTGGGCGACAATGACTGTTTCATTTAGGTCTGATCAGATTCTTCCACGCAGCTCTGTCCTTAGCCTTCCGCTGCCAGGAACTCCTGTCTATATCCAGCTTCTTCAAGTTTCTTTTTACAGTGTCTTTAAAAGGAACTCCGATTATATTGGCATGTTAGCTCTATATGCTTTATTTTGATGTTAGTAACATAACTATAATATAATTTTTTTGAAAATAATTCCCAGTTTTATATTTTTTTAAAAAACTATTACGATGTAAATCGCCATTTTTGTTTATGTCGCAATGCATTCTGGGTAGTGACATAGATTGGGGGTGCCCGGTAGCAGCAGCAGTCTGTAAACAGCGATGAGCTCTTCTGTTCACCCTTTTCAGTTCGAACCAGTGTGAAGCCAAAGCAAAGACAATGACAAAGACACACAAAGTGAAAATGGACTTGAGAATGATGATCTTTATGAAGAAGAGATGAAGAGTATGAAGAAAGTAGTATGAAGAAAGTATGAAGAGATGAAGAAAAACTCTTGCGTGTGTGGATGAGCTGCTTGAAGTCTGCGAATCAGTACACTGAGAAAAATCAGATGAACAAGGGATGAAATCTGTATCTGATTGACTACACAGGGGCTGGCTATGCTCACTGAAGTCATGTAAGCTGAACATATCACCTGAGTTACCGTCACTCACTCTGTCTGTCTCTGTATCACTGTCGACATTACGTTTCCCGGTGTAGTTGTGGTCCGTGTTCGGCGAGTGCACATTAGCTTGCCACTGTACAGCTACATCGGACATGCATGTTTCTGTCTGAGTGGATGCATCTGACATGCGGGATGAACACTGTACACTCACAGAAGTCATGCTTGACTGGCATTTGTCGCTGTTTGTTTCCTCTACGAGCTCCGTGTCCAGTGGCTGAGGGTCCTCTGTAGCAGCTGCTGCTACTGGAGCAGCGGGCTGTCCAGCTGCTCTCAGGTACGCCGCCAACACCACCTCTCTCTCACGTCTTTTAGACCTGTTTTCACTCGTCCGCCGCAGGCGTTTAGGCTCCTTGTGAGGGAAGATGCTGGGCACTACATTTGGTTTAAGCTGTCGTTTGTAGCCAGACACACCTGTGAGCTCTTTCATGAGCTGGGGGCGACGAAAATCCTCAAAATCCTCATGGCTAAAGTGATGAGAGCACAGCCGCGGGTCTTTGGGAAGTTGGACTCTTCCAACCGCATCCTCCCACTTTTTCCTCAACTTTCCCTCTTTAGGAAAGCTATGGAGGCTTACCTCGCTCTCTTTATTTCCCTTTGATTGGAAATTGCATCCAAAAGCCGCGCAATGTGGCATTTTCACTGACAAATGGCAGTAGTTCGTAGCTTCGCTTCTTGGCTTGTATAAGACAGAAAAAACAGCTGCAACCATTCTACGTCATCGCCCCCAGAATGCATTGCGCACCTGAAAACATGGCAGCCGCCATGTATCGATTTACATTGTAAACAAAAACGATTTTTATAACTACAATAAATGTTTATATAGTTCTAACAATGTATTTTAATAGTGGAGGCCAGTGTTTGTATTTTTAAATCTATAAGTCGTTATAATCGGAGTTCCTTTTAAATCTGAGCCTTGGTCTACCCTGATTGCGTTTGCCCTTGCATAACTGTGAGTAGAGTAACTGCCGAGGGAGACGCTGGTGGTCCATCCTCTCAACATGTCCGAGCCATCTTAGGTTCGTCTGTATTAGCATGTCCTCCACTGATGGTAGACCAGCTCGTTTCAACACTTCTATGTTGGTTATCTTGTCTTTCCATGAGATGTTCATTATGGCTCGAAGGTGTCCCATCATGTACGCGTGGAGTTTCTTTACCTGCACTCTGTAGATAGTCCACGTTTCAGCACCGTACAATAGAGTAGCCAGTACTGTCGCTCTGTACACTTTGCATTTCACACGGATAGACACATGTTGATTGTTCCACAGTCTCTTCCTCAAGTTTCCAAACACAGCGCTCGCTCTTCCCATTCTGAGGGATAGGTCATCCTCCAGCCTAGTATTCTCTGAAACAGTACTCCCTAGATACTTGAAAGTCTTACACTTGACTAGTGGCTCTGTACCAATGCTGATCTCTTCTGGTAGTGATGTTGATAACTTAAACTTTGGTGGTTGATAAAGGCACTCTGTCTTCTTGATGTTGATTTGGAGGCTGAATTGGCTAGCTGCTCTTGCAAATTTCTCCACTAAAGATTGCATATCTTCTGCACTGTGTGCAACTAGAGCACTATCATCGGCAAAGAGTATTTCTCTTACTACCTTTATTGATGTCTTACTCTTGGCTTTAAACTGTGCCACAATGAACAAGTCTGCTTCTTTTCTTGTTTGAATGTATACTCCTTCTGAAGTGTCTTTGAAGGCCACCTAAAGCATGGCTGCCAGATATAGCGAGAAGAGTGTAGGCGCCAGCACACACCCTTGTTTCACCCCGTTGCTTACTGAAAAGTCTTTAGATACTGAACCACACATTGCTACGTTTGCTTGCATACCTGTATGGAGTGCCTCGATCAGGCTGACAAACTTCTCTGTACAGCCATATTTCTTGAGTACCTGCCAAAGTCCTTGTCGTGAAACAGTATCGAAGGCTTTACTGAAGTCTATGAAGACTACATAAAGCGGCATGTTCTGTTCGATACACTTTTCCTGAACCCGTTTCAAGCAGAAAATCATGTCCATTGTGCTTCTTCCACTTCTAAAGCCGCACTGGGTTTCTGGTAGTACATTCTGCGAGATGAGTTCATTGAGTCTGTTCAGTAGTACACGTGAGAGAGTCTTACCAACAGTGGCTAGCAGTGATATACCTTGGTAATTTCCACAATCTTTCCTGTCACCTTTCTTGAACAAAGGCACAATACTTGCATCCTTCCAGTCTTGAGGTACTTTCTGGGCATCCCATATCTCTTGGATGAGCTTGTGCAGGCAGTTGGTCAGCTGAACTCCACCAGATTTCCACTCTTCTGCTGGAATTCCATCCCTTCCTGGAGCTTTACCATCCTGTGTTGTCCTGATAGCTGCCATTAGTTAATCAAGATTTGGTGGTTCATCCAGACTTTATGCAGCTGGTCGCTGCACTAGAGCTTCTTTAGCCTCTTCAGTGACATCTCCAGGGTTGTTTAGTAGTTGGTCAAAGTGGTCTGCAAATCTGTCCAGGATCTTGTCTTTCTCCTGCAAAACCGTTTCACCATCCATAGCCTTTAGCTGGATCAGTCCTCTTGGTCTAGGGCCATAGATTTCTCTCAAACCTGTGAAGAATGTTTTCATGTCCTTCCTGTCTGCTGCAGTTTGAAGTTCCTCCACTTTGTTCATCCAACCAGTTGGACTTCACCCCTCTGGTGTACTTCTGTAGCTCACTCTGAGCCTTTGAGTATTTCTTCTTCTTCGACCTTGTGTTACACTGTAGATTTTCCTGCCTAGCTGTATTCCTCGCTTCTAGTAGTTTCTTCAGATGTTCATCAAACCAATCTTGATGTTTCCTCTCAGGGTGGCCCAATACGTCGCTCACAGTCTGATACACCGTATCCTTCAGTGTTGCCCATTTCTCTTCTATGTCATTCTCTGAATTGTTGTTGTCCCAGTCTTTCAAGTTTTCATCCATTTCCTGTGTAAGTTCTTCCTGCTTCTTTTGGCCTTTCAGTGCACTAGTGTTTAGCTTCTGTGGTGGCTTCGCACCCGTCCTGCAGTGCTGTTTTCATCTGCAAATCCTTAATCTAGATCTCAGCATAACACGATCAGTACCACAGTCTGCACCTCACATTGCTCTGGTGTCCAATAAATCCCTTATGTGTCTCTGCCTTACTATGATGTAGTCTAACAAGTGCCAGTGCTCGGATCTTGGGTGCATCCATGTCTTCTTGTGTGTGTCCTTGTGCTTAAATAGAGTATTGGCTATCACAAGGTTGTACTCTGAACATAGTGCAAGTAGAAGTTCTCCATTAGCACTGCACTTGCCTACTCCATGACTGCCTAGCACTCCTTTCCATTTCTCAGTGTCCGAACCAACTCTGGCATTAAAATCTCCAACGAGTATCAGCCTGTCATCAGTCGGTACACACCTGATAGTCTCACATAAATCACTGTAGAACTCTTCCTTCACCTCCTCTGTGTTGGTCATTGTTGGGGCATATACACTGATGAGTGTGGCATACATCTTCCGCTGTAGTGGGAGTCTCATAGTCATTATACTGTCGTTGATTGGCACTGGTTCCTCATCAAGCATTGCTGCTATCTCTTTTCTAACTGCAAAGCCCACTCCTGCTTCTCTCCTTTCTTGAGTTGATTTCCCACTCCAAAAGAACATGTACCCATGGTCTTCCAAGCTATCATATCCAGGCAGTCTTGCAGCTATGTCTACATTGTACCTGTTCATTTCCAGGGCCACAAGCACGGTCTGTCTTTCTGGGCGCTGTGATGTTCTGTCCGACAGAGTGCGTACATTCCATTCTGCTACACACAAGGCTGCTGTTTTCCTCTTGTCTTCCTGCTCCTAGCTTACTTTTCGCTGCCTGTCGGAGTGTGAACAGATCCGTCCTAAATACCCACCCACTGCTCTATTATTGGCCACCAAGCTGTCCATCATGTGGGGGGGCCTAAGGTAGCCTATTAGCCCCCTGGTAAGCGTGGCTTATATTGTTATTTTCTTCAGATCTTAGTCACCCTAATAGCCATCCCTGTTACCACCTGGTTCACTCCGGCCCATCTCCCAGTCATTCCGTTGTGATTGAGCGGCGGATCGCCCGTACCGGCACACCGGTCACTGCAATGGCCCAGGCCCAGAGGCTACTGGCCAGTGTTATGCCGACAACTCCTCCTGATGCAATTCTCAGCAGGCGGGGAAGTTCTCAGCATAACACCGGTATGGGTGATCTGCCGCGGAATCGCAACGAAACCACAGAGAGGGGCCGCAGTGATGCGAGGCACACCGCCGAACCACGTGGTAACAGGGGTGGCTATTAGGGTGACAAAGATCTGAAGCAAATAACAATATAAGCCACACTTGCAGCAAGTGTTCTGATAACAGTGGTAACTCGTGGGCTAATAGCTGAGCGGCTAATAGGCTACCTTTAGCTGGCCCGGCGAGCCATGAGCCTCTGGTACAGGTGATCTACTGAGGAATCCCGACGAAGCCTTTGGCTCATTGCAATCAAAATGTTCCGGGACCAGATGCTGCTGGTTCTCATGCCCAGCTCCCCAACCGTCCTCCGGGGCTCCGCGCGGCTATCATGGACAGCGTAGTTGCTCCAGCTCCCAGCTAGCCATGGGAGCAGAGTGGAGTCTCACAGAGCGAGACACTGCCCTTGGAGATCCCTTGGCTCAGTAGCTCACCTTGGGTCACAGGCCAGGTCTCGGTTGCGGCGATCAGGGGAGCTGTCCAGCACGTGGTGCGAGCAGTTTGTTGTGGAATCACGGCAAAATTATTGAAAGATGGGCTGGACTGATGCGAGATGCACCATCAACTGTGGATCAGTGAACCAGAGCACTGCTCATCCAAGCTAGGAGGCTAGAAGCTAGTCAGCCATAATGGCTAGCTGACGTAAGAGGGAGGGTGGAGTTGAAAAGGTGAAGGGTGGTTCTTAAAGTGACAGGCTTTAAATCAGAGTGTTTCAAGAAAGCCAGGAAAAATACAGTGCATTCAGAAAGTATTCACAGCGTTTCACTTTTTCCACATTATGTTACAGTCTTATTCCAAAATGGATTAAATTCATTTTTTCCTCAAAATTCTACATACAACACCCCATAATGACAATATGAAAAAAAAATTTTTTTTTGAGATTTTTGCAAATGTATTAAAAATAAAAAAATAAGAAATCACATGTATTCACAGCCTTGGCCATGAAGCTCAAAATTGAGCTCAGGTGCATCCTGTTTCCACTGATCATCCTTGAGACGTTTCTACAGCTTAACTGGAGTCCACCTGTGGTAAATTCAGTTGATTAGACATGATGTGGAAAGGCACACACCTGTCTATATAAGGTCCCACAGTTGACAGTGCATGTCACAGCACAAACCAAGCATGAAGTCAAAGAAACTGTCTGCAGACCTCCAAGACAGGATTGTCTCAAGGCACAAATCTTGGGAAGGGTACAGAAAAATTTCTGCTGCTTTGAAGGTCCCAATGAGCACAGTGGCCTCCATCATCCATAACTGGAAGAAGTTCGGAACCACCAGGACGCTGCCTAGAGCTGGCCGGCCGTCTACATTGAGCGATCGGGGAAGAAGATTCTTTATTTCGAACAAAAAAGTATAACAAAAACAAAACAAATGACAAATGCAATAAAGTAACAGTATACAGTGTCCGAAAGGGAGAAGGAAGAAGTGAACACTTATTAATTCCATCTCCTCTTTTCCATAAATACACCCATGTGAATTATATACAAATTACCACCTTTAAGACCCCAAGTAAACAATTTACTGTATTTTTTACAGTAAGAAGGGCCTTAATCAGGGAGGTGACCAAGAACCCGATCGTCAGAGCTCCAACGTTCCTCTGTGGAGAGAGGAGAACCTTCCAGAAGGACAACCATCTCTGCAGCAATCCACCAATCAGGCCTGTATGATAGAGTGGCCAGATGGAAGCCACGTTTGCCAAAAGGCACCTGAAGGGCTCTCAGACCATGAGAAACAAAATTCTCTGGTCTGATGAGACAAAGATTGAACTCTTTGGTGTGAATGCCAGGCGTCATGTTTGGAGGAAACCAGGCACCGCTCATCACCAGGCCAATACCATCCCTACAGTGAAACACAGTGGTGGCAGCATCATGCTGTGGGGATGTTTTTCAGCGGCAGGAACTGGGAGGCAAATCAGGATAGAGGGAAAGATGAATGCAGCAATGTACAGACACATCCTGGATGAAAACCTACTCCAGGGCGCTCTTGACCTCAAACTGTGGTGACGGTTCATCTTTCAGTAGGACAATGACCCTAAGCACACAACCAAGATATCAAAGGAGTGGCTTCAGGACAACTCTGTGAATGTCCTTGAGTGGCCCAGCCAGAATCCAGGCTTGAATCCAATAGAACATCTCTGGGGAGATCTGAAAATAGGTGTGCACCGATGCTTCCCATCCAACCTGATTAAGCTTAAGAGGTGCTGCAAAGAGGAATGGGTAAAACTGCCCAAAGACGTGCCAAGTTTGTGGCATCCATCCATCCATCTACCGCTTTTCCGGAGGTCCAGATCGCAGAGGCAGCAGGTCAAGCAGAGAAGACCAGACTTCCCTCTCCCCAGTCACCTGCTCCAGCGAGTCCTGGGTCTGCCCCGGGGTCTCCTCCCAGAGGGACGTGACCAAAACACCTCAAGTGGGAGGCGTCCAGAAGGCATCCTGATCAGATGTCCATACCACCTCAACTGACTCCTTTCAATGTGGAGGAGCAGCGGTTCTACTCTGAGCCTCTCCTGGATGACTGAGCTCCTCACCCCATCTCTGAGGGTGAGTCCAGCAATCCTACGAAGAAAGCTCATTTCAGCTGCTTGTATCCATGATCCCGTTCTTTCGGTCATTACCCAAAGCTCTTGACCATAGGTGAGGGTAGGAACGTAGATTGACTGGTAAATCGACAGCTTTGCCTTAGAGCTTAGCTCCCTCTTCACCACAACAGGCCAGTACAACGTCCGCATCACTGCGGATGCGTCTGTCAATCTCTCACTTCATTCTCCCCTCACTTGTGAATAAGACCCCAAGATACTTAAACTCCTCCACTTGGGGCAGGAGCTTGTCCCCAACTCTGAGAGGACAATCCACCTTTTTCCGGCTGAGGACCATGGACTCGGAGGTACTGATTCTCATCCCAGCCACTTCACACTCAGCGGCAAACCATCCCAGTCAGACCTGTAGGTCATTGCTGGATGAAGCCAGCAGGACAACATCATCTGCCAACAACAAAGATGAAATCCTTTAGTCACCAAGCATGACACCAACCCATTCCCTGGCTGTGCCTAGAAATCCTGTCCATAAAAATTATGAACAGGATCGGTGACAAAGGGCAGCCCTGGCAGAGTCCAACTGTCACTGGGAATGAGTCTGACAGTGTGTTGGCAATACAAACCAAAACTCTCACAACGGTCGTACAGACACTGAATAGCTCGTAACAACAAGACCGATACCCCATACTCCTGAAGCACCCCCCACAAAAAACCACGAGGGACGCGGCCAAATGCCTTCTCCAAGTCCACAAAACACATGTAAACTGGTTGGGCAAACTCCCATGAACCCTCGAGGATTCTTGAGAGGGTAAAGAGCTGGTCTGATGTGCCACAGCCAGGACGAAAACCACATTGCTCCTCCTGAATCCGAGGTTCGACCAACGGCCAGACTCTCCTCTCCAGTACCTTGGCATAGACCTTCCCAGGGAGGCTGAGGAGTGTGATCCCTCTAAAGTTGGAGCACATAAAGCTTGTGGCATCATATTCAAAAAGACAAAGCTTTAATTACTGCCAAAGGTGCATCAACAAAGTATTGAGCAAAGGCTGTAAATACTTACAGAGTGATTTCTTAGTTGTTTTTTTTAATAAATTTGCAAAAATCTCAAAAACTTTTTTCAGGTTGTCATTATGGGATATTGTGTGTAGAATTTTGAGGAAAAAAAATAATTTATTCCATTTTGGAATGAGGCTGTAACATAACAAAATGTGGAAAAAGTGAAGCGCTGTGAATACTTTCCGGATGCACTGTACAAAACAAATTTGCTTCAATAATTAACAAGAGCACTCTGAGACGAATGCAATACCCCCCATCTCCGTTTTCTTTGAAGATCCCAATACTTAGTGACAGAGAGCAGTTTTCAACTTTTCAATACAATTACTGTAGCAGAACCCAATTATGATAAGCCCATCATCCACAAATACACAACAAAGTAAACAACCCAAAGTTGTAGGTCAGGATCCCAAGGTGAACTTGTGGAGCAAGCAGCGTTGGGAGTAACGTGTTATTTTGTAAGCTTTACAAAGTTCCTTTGTAATGCGTTACTGTAACACCACTACTTTTTCACTAATGTGCTCTGTAATGAAATTACTGTTTAAAAATTCAGTAATGCATTACAGTTACTGAAATTTGACCAGATGCGTTACTCGTTACTCATTTTATTAATATGGATGGATATTTTTAGCCCAAATAAATGAATATACAAATTGTCCCTACCGTAGCTGGTGTGACACAGCGGTCAGTTGATGTGACCTGTTGCAGAGAGCTGAGTCTTCATTGCTGAGCGGAGGAAAAGATGAAGCTACTTTGTAGAAATAGACAGATTATTATTCCTTTGTCGCGGTTAAAGACAAAAGCATATTGGTGGGTTGGAAGCTAAAGTGCGGTTGAGACCGACTACAATTTTCAGAAGCACCTGAGAACAGCAACAAAGCTCCGACAAAGCTAGTGTTAAGTAACGGCTAGCTATGCTAACAACAGTGGATCTACTGTATTCTGTACAGCCACGGCTGGATGCAAAGTGGAAATACTCTTGTCTCAACAGCCACAGCTGGATTTCAAGCACAGGTATGCATCTGGACAGTTTGTGACCCAGCAAGAATTAAACCTGATTGCCAGATATGTCATTACAGACTGAAGATGTGATAATAGTTACTTTCCATCAGACAGCTGGGCTATGAGCCACTGAAGTTAAAACACATTTACTTGCTACCTGTATAAAGATTATTCAAAAATGGATTTTGATCTCCAAAAGGAATTTGAGGGACTGGATCATGTCTCTGTTATAGCAGACATTTGGACTGTGGATAATGGACATTTTCTTTAGATCACTGCACATCAGAATAAATGCATATCATAAAGGTAAGATAAACATGGACAGCTTTATGCAGTGTTGATAACTCTCACTCCAAAATAAGGAAATTACTGGCAATATCCTGTTGATTTCCTTCAGATTTTTCCCCACAATAAGAATGCTCAAGGCAGGATAAAGCAGACTGAACATGTTCTAAAAGCTCTGTCTGAAACGGTCTGTTTTCAGCCTGACATTAATAAGCCCGTAATGTAAGTTTATAAGTTTATTTATTTATAAAAAGGACAGTGGATATTAATGAACATAAGACATGTAAATATGCAGCATACAAGATTATAGCTGAAGCTAATTTCCATCTTGTGTCCCCTGGCCAGCCAGTGCTAGCCACATAGAACAGATAACATAATACAACAATAACAAACAATACAACAATGATCAAGCAAATGACAATAACAATAGCAGTAGGACAGCAATCCATTAATCCATTTAATGTAATCCATTAATTAAATTATCTTGCTGTGTGCGCAAGAGGATTTAAGTAGGCATTTAAAAGTAACGTGAAAGTTACTTTTTCAAGTAACTAGTTACTTTAATCATGCAGTAATTGGTAAAGTAACTCAGTTACTTTTGAAAAGAAGTAACTAGTAGCTGTAATTAGTTGCCATTTTTTAGTAGCTTGACCAACATTGGTAGTAAGAATGGTGACCCTAGAGAGCTTTACACGTTCTACATAGGGAGGGCCAACCTTGACCATTGACCTTTTGACCCAAAACCTGTAGTCAGAGGTAGGCGTGTGCTATATTGTATTGTTCACGATAATACCAGTATAAATTCTGATACTGGTGTAAAAATGAATATCGCAATATTTAGGGGCTGTTACACTGCCAACAGAAGTTACGTGTTACCATAGAAACAGCAAAGCAAACATGGTGTCGGAAGTGGCGCTCTGTGCTTGGAACGTCTGTGTGTAGCTGTGACGAAGTAATTTAGTTTTAAGGCTGTTTCAAACGGCTGCCATCTTAAAAAAAATAAATAAATAAAAACACGCAGCCATGTGGATAATCTGCCCACATTTTTTCCCCACACATCAACGCCACTTCGGGGAAAAGTTTTACTTCGCCCTGAAGCGGTGTTGCTAACGTCCAAAGTGTCCAGAGGTTTATTTTCGTTCCATTGTGGCTGCTCCAGCATGATTTATTCAACCAACCAAAAGGAAAAAAAAAAAAATATCTGTTAACAGCTCCAGGAATTGTCTGTGCAACAGAGACTTCTAATGCGGGTAAATTGAGAGAGAGAGAGACAGAGAGGGGAGGTCTGATGCAGCGGTCATTTACCTGCACAAATGTCTTGTTTGGGGAAAACGACATATAGGTAGGCCAGCATATATTCAATATGACAAAAATGATGAAATGATAATAGTTTTAAATAAGCCCACTCTCTCCCCGTTTTATTTAGACCCTCTTCCTGACCCGGTGAAATACCATACTAGAATAAATTAATTTAATATGTTAAAAGGAGCAAAACCCCTTTATGCCCCAAAGCATATAAATGAGATGAAGACGGAAGTAATGCGGTGAATGAGTGTCTGTGGTTATATTATACTGCAGTAGCTGCCTACAGTTTGGGGTTTATGTTTTTAAATGTAATAAATAGGTTGCATTAACCAGAGCTAATTTGTGCTTACCTTCATAAGACAATATTTTCAGATGTTTTAAGAAAAATATGCAGAATTTTCAAAACTAGTAAATATGGATGTCACCTGACTGCAAAACAAATCTACCTATGGGTACAAATAAAGTAACCTGAACCTGCAGTACCAACTTTACTCTCATCTGCTTCTGTCCTAAATTAGTTTTTTCTCATTTCTTAAACATCTTTTCATAAAGGTACTTTAAAAAAAAAAATTAAACATTTTTGGTGACAAATGTTTTAGATTTCAGATTTAGATTCCTTTATTAGTCCCACAATGGGGAAATCACAGGGCATCCACATGAGTGGATGAGGCAGCCACTGGTGCGGTGCCCAACCCTTTCACCATATTTGTGACCTTTTTCATGCAAAATTGTAACTTTTTACCTAACATCTCTTACCTTGCGGTTTTATTCTGAAAAGGTGAAGAAATCAGAAGCAGCACCAGATTTAAATTAAGATTAGTCAATCAGTTGTTTGACTATTACAGTCCAAATTTATAATTTTCCTCCCAGCTGAAGGTTAAGATAAGATAAGCCTTTATTAGTCCCACAATGGGGAAATTCCAGGATTGCAACAGCACAGGGATAGCAACAATCAGAAGGCAAGAGAAAAAACAAGAGCAGCGAGTATACATACATACATACATAGAGAGAGAGAGAGAGTGGAGCATTGTAGCTAGATGGAATAAATATGTAAATATATAAAAACACACAGTGCGGAGCACTGTTGCTAGATGGAATAAATATATAAACACACACAGTGCGGAGCATTGTAGCTAGATGGAATGAAACAGCACAACCGTCTACTTAGTTATCCTACATGGTATGATTATGTACCCATACATATTCTCACCCTCCATAGCAACCGGTATTTTCCTAGTTGTATACTGGAGGGGACCATTGTGTAAGTCTATTGCGTCTTTTGCATTCAATACTATTAGGTTGTCACGTCTTTTTGCTATCTCTGCGAGCAGCCCTGCTTAGGTTGTACAGTCTGACAGCCGTAGGTAGGAAGGACCTGCGAAACCTCTCGGTTGTGCACCTAGGATGATGTAGTCTGCTGCTAAATGAGCTCCTCAGTGCGTTCAGTATGTCCTGCATAGGGTGGAACTCGGACTCCAGCAGAGATGACAGTTTAGCCACCGTCCTTCTCTCTCCTATCTCCTCCACCGGATCAAGGCGCTGCCCCAGGACAGAGCTAGCTTTCTTGATCAGTTTGTTCAGCCTCTTCCTATCGGCTGCTGTAACGCCACTGCCCCAGCAGACCACTCCAAAAGTGATGGCATCACCACTGTGTTAGAATTACGTTTATAACTAGTTTGATACCTGTTATGTTGGCCTACTAAAAATGTGGTGTTTTCTGGTTTCCAGCAACAGGGTGGCCTAGGATGAAGTCAAATTCCCGGCCTGAATTTTTGTCCCAGTCCACCCCTCAGTGCGCTGTGCGTTAATGCACAGAGCTACCAGAGGACTGGCCTCCCACTGTTGTTTTCACTACTTACAGTAGCTGTGTGTCCTAAGGGTCACAGAAACGGAGACAGGTGCTGACCCTATACACCACATGGTGCCCATATGCTGTGGAAGGGAATTAACTTAACCCTTCAGTGCGCTTAAGATGTGTGGTTTATAATATTTTCTGGTAATACTTGATATAGAATTAAAAAGTTTTAAATGCATTCTAAACTGCTATTTATAAACTGGAGAAATAAGTTTTTGTTTCATTTTTACTGAATATGTCGAACATAATTAACGCCGGCATGCAAAACTGTCCTTTATAAATTAAAAAAAAACAAAAAAACAAAAACAAAACTGTATTCCGTTATATCGTGGAGAATACAGTTATTGTGAAAATTCACAGAAATATATCATTTTTAGGCCATATTGCCCACCCCTAGTCAGAGGTTATGGTCTCAGAGTGAACCTGTGTACCAGGTTTGGTGACCCTAGCTTTCTTTGTTGTTGAGATATAGTATAAGCCATTTTGATGTTGACCTTTGATCTCTCAGGGTCACAGGGTGAACCTGTGTACCAAGTTTGGTTACCCTAACTTTACTCATTGTACAGTAATAAGGCATAGGGAATGTTAACTTTGACCTTTTGCCCCCAAACCCATAATCACAGGTGAGGATCCCAAGGTGAACCTGTACCAGGTTTGGTGGCCCTAGCTTTGCTCATTTTATAATAGTAAATGTAGCATTTACCATAGTGCAACTGCAGTGTTAACTTTGAACCTTTGACCCCAAACCCATAGTTAGGTGAGGGTGTAAATTGTCCAAGATGTGTATTAGATACAACTACTGTATCGATTTGAAAAGCCTACATCATTTCTTTCAGTAGTTACTGTGTTCAGAAGATTTAGGGAAAAATCTGACCTGACCTTTGGCCTCAGGGTCATCCGATGAGAGTGAAATTGCAATATGCGCATCATCAAAGTACCTCAAACCATGGTACCAAGTTTCAAAACAATCGGAACAAAACTGTAGGAGGAGTTGATTTCACAATACTGTTTATAAAGTGAGGTGAAACAGGAGGTCATAGGTCAGGGATTACAATTCCTGCAAAAATTATCCAATCAGAACCAAATTGCAATATCCGCATCCTCACTATTAATCAAACCATGGTAACAAATTTCAAAACAATCGGACCAAAACTGTAGGAGCTGATTTCACAAAAGTGGGACAGACAGATGGACAAACTGACCTATAACATAATCCCTCTTTGGGCTTCGACCGGCGGAGGATACAAAAAATTAAAGAAAATGTGAATAAGATATGTCACAAACATTTCATTAAGATGTGTGAGTGATTAAAATGTGGAAAAAGTGCAGTCAATGACCCCTTTAAAGTCAACTGCTAACCTTGTGGCGGCACCAGCAGCTTGCTTGTCATGGCGCACCAGCCAACTGGGTGCAGCTCTCCTGAAAAGAGACTGCACCAGAAGTCGCAGCTGCTGTCGTGCTCAAAGCCTTCATATCTCAACAGAGCTTTGTATCCTGGAGACAAAAGTAGAGATGAAGATGGTTAGGAAGAGTGGGGGCTACATTAGTGTTGCATAAACAAATGTCTGAGATATATATAAAACTTTTATTTAAGGTAGTACAATCATCTAAAGGTTGCATTTGAAAATAAAGAACTGTACATTAAAAATATGCAGTTGTTCCACAGTCATACAATAGCTTTTTGAACAATTAAAGCTGAAGTCCGTAATTTAACATGTCAAAGTGTAGACAAGCTCCACTGGTGACTTGTCCAGCAAGAACAATTTTGGAATATGAACTAAAGAAGAAAAAGCCGTCTCTATTGTTATTCAGTCCATACAGCCAATAATGTACAGTAGAACGAAATTACGTTTCTCCTGTCTACAATGTTAATCATGTGTAGAATCAGAGGGGTCGCTGCCATGCAAGACGCCGCCACAAACAACTTCTCCTTCCCCCATTCTATTATGCTGAGCACCAAGCTAGAAGGCGGGAAGTACCATTTTTATATGGTCTTTGGTATGACCTGGCCGGGGCTTGAACCCCCAACCTCCCGGTTGTGGGCCAAATGCTCTATCAACTAGGCCATCACTCCAGTGATTAAATCTGATTTCTGTTGTGAAGTTTACTATTGCTGTGTTCCAAGACTTCCCTGTTACAGAAATTTACCAGTCTCCAACTGGAAGCTTTAAACGGAATCGGAACTAGAGTCATATTTCTGACTTGTAAAGTTAGGCAGCTCTTAAAATACTTGAAGGATTCCAGATGCTGCACTCAAGAACCATGCATCAACAAGCTGCTTTTTTATGTCTCTTTTAGCCAGTCATACACAGTATTTCCAACCTTCTATCTTTATTAAACATATTGCTACTGTGTTTTTATGTGCAAATTACAAAACAAAAATATGCTGTTCTGGGTCAGTGTTGCTAACATGTAGCTAACAAGAGAGGGGGTTTTCTGCCTTGTTTTGCTGGAGCATGGTTAATATGGAAATAATGAAGGCCATTTTTTACCCAGGATACAGTTGCAACTGCAACCATTTTCAAATATCAGTGACATACAGTATCTCACAAAAGTGAGTACACCCCTCACATTTTTGTAAATATTTTATTATATCTTTTCATGGGACAACACTGAAGATATGACACTTTGATACAATGTAGTCAGTGTACAGCTCGTGTAACAGTGTAAATTTGCTGTCCCCTCAAAATAACTCACACAGCCATTAATGTCAAAACCACTGTCAACAAAAGTGAGTACACCCCTAAGTGAAAATTTACAAATTGTGCCCAATTAGCCATTTTACCTCCTCGGTGTCATGTGACTCATTAGTGTTACAAGGTCTCAGGTGTGAATGGGGAGCAGGTGTGTTAAATTTGGTGTTATCGCTCTCACACTCTCTTATACTGGTCACTGGAAGTTCAACATGGCACCTCATGGCAAAGAACTCTCTGAGAATCTGAACAAAAAAATATTTGCTCTACATAAAGATGGCCTAGGCTATAAGAAGACTGCCAACACCCTGAAACTAAGCTGCAGCACGGTGGCCAAGACCATACAGCGGTTTAACAGGACAGGTTTCACTCAGAACAGGCCTCGGCATGGTCGACCAAAGAAGTTGAGTGTACATGCTCAGCATCATATCCAGAGGTTGTCTTTTGAAAATAGACGTATGAGTGCTGCCAGTATTGCTGCAGAGGTTGAAGGGGTGGAGGGTTAGCTTGTCAGTGCTCAGACTATACGCTGCACACTGCATCAAATTGGTCTGTATGGCTGTCGTCCCAGAAGGAAGCCCTTTTTAAAGATGACGCACAAGAAAGCCCGCAAACTGTTTGCTGAAGACAAACAGACTAACAACATGGATTACTGGAACCATGTCCTGTGGTCTGATGAAACCAACATAAACTTATTTGGTTCAGATAGTGTCAAGCGTGTGTGGCGGCAACCAGGTGAGGAGCACAAAGACAAGTGTGTCTTGCCTACAGTCAAGCAAGTGGTGGGAGTGTCATGGTTTGGGGTTGCATGAGTGCTGCCGGCACTGGGGAGCTACAGTTCATTGAGGAAACCATGAATGCCAACATGTACTATGACATTCTGAAGGAGAGCACGATCCCCTCCCTTTGGAAACCGGGCCGCAGGGCAGTATTCCAACAGGATAACCAACCCAAACACATCTCCAAGACGACCACTGGCTTGCTAAAGAAACTGAGGGTAAAGGTGATGGACTGGCTAAGCATGTCTCCAGACCTAAACCCTATTGAGCATCTGTGGAGCAACCTCAGACGGAAGGTGGAGGAGCGCAAGATCTCCAACATCCATCAGCTCTGTGATGTTGTCATGGAGGAGTGGAAGAGGATTCCAGTGGCAACCTGTGAAACTCTACTGAACTCCATGGTCAAGAGAGTTAAGGCAGTGCTGGAAAATAATGGTGGCCAAACAAAATATTGACACTTTGGGCACAATTTGGACATTTTCCCTTAGGGGTGTACTCACTTTTGTTGCCAGCGGTTTAGACATTAATGGCTGTGTGTTGAGTTATTTTGAGGGGACAGCAAATTTACATTGTTATACAAACTGTATACACTGACTACTTTACATTGCATCAGAGTGTCATATCTTCAGTGTTGTCCCATGAAAAGATATAAAATATTTAGAACATGTCAGGGGTGTACTCACTTTTGTGAGATACTGTAATGGCTCACTAGCATTATTAATGGGCTCTCCTCACTCTTTTGGCTTCAATCCAAAATGCTCCTACACCACAGCTGTGGAATTTGTCTTTGGAATCAATTTCATTTATTCTTCCAAACTTTCTGTAATTGTGCAGCCATCATGGCACTTTGTTGACACCGTTTTTAGCATTTAGCACAGCTGGGTTAGGTGTCACAATTGTTTATACGTTACCTCGATGACTGAGACACGTGGCTTTACATCATCAGTAAGCAAAGTTTGTTTATGATAAGAGAACTACATAGTGAACATTTCAACTTCATGGACCCTATTGTTTATTTTGAGTTGTTCCCCCGCTCTCTTATACAGCTGTTATGTTGCAGAATGACTGACTGTAAGAATGATCGCACCGGTCATACGTCACATGCAAGTCATGTAATCGTATATTGTCATACATGAGTAAACGAGCCAGAGTTGAAGCCGACCTCTCCAATTGAGCAAAAACTGAGGACTTCGCTGCACGAAGTGATCACGCTGTTAAAAACAAGCAGACTTTTAGACTCCATCAGGACAAACTTTATAATGTGTGCGGATGCTTCAGTACAAAGCTTCACTTCTTTCGGTTGTCCTCACTGTGTGAGAATAAGTCCCTCCTCCAACGGGGAGCGTTCTGACTGCAGCACTGCCAGCTAAACTGTTCTCAGATTGTGTAAACAAACACTCACGTAAATGGCGATATATCAAGGCCAAAAACCTCAAGTTTGTTTTTCTTATTGTACGATTAACCGTTTTATCAATTACACAGGGTTACAAAAATGATTTTTTTGTAAGTTGTCAGTGTTTTTTCCACTGATTTAAGACAATTTTGCACCGCTGAATCCGAAAATGGCATCCGTTTCTCTCGATCAGGTGCTAAGTAAAAACCTTTACTTAGTACTGTGCATGTACTTACCTTTATACACTATAACTGTGTAGTTAGTCTTTAGTGAAGAAAGGAGTGAAATATATATATTTTTTTGCTGGTCATTAACATGTTTGTTCTCTCCCATAGATTGAGTCCCCATCGTGCCGTTTGCTCTCTACATGTCTGTTCTTTTCATCTTCTCTATCCCCTCACCCCCCAGCCAGTCGCAGCAGATGACTGCCCCTCCCTGAGCCTGGTTCTGCTGGAGGTTTCTTCCCGTAAAAAGGGAGTTTTTCCTCTCCACCGTTGCCAAGCTCTTGCTCACAGGGGATCGCCTGATTGGTGGGGTCTTTCTGCAATTGTGGGGGTTTCCCCTACAGTTGAAAGTGCTATGAGATAACTGTTGTTGTGAAATGGCGCTATATAAATAAAGGTGAATTGAATGTAAATTGAATGTTATGTCATCATTGTTCAAAATTCAGAGAATTTCAAGACATAAAAAAGAATTTTGCATCATATAATGCGAATACCCGTACATGTAAACAAAAACGTATAAAACAACACGTGGCCATAATTCAAAAAGTTGACCTGACTGAGCCAAACCAATGTGATTTTTGGATTCAGCACGTCAAAATGGTCCCAAATCAGCTAAAAAAAACTCAGACAATAAATTTGGTGTTGACCAGTGTTATCGTTGCAGGCCAATCTGGAACACAACCTAAAAATACAACTTGCATCATTTATTGGTGTTTTTGAGGAGGTGTAAACTAATTTGGCTTCTGAAGTGGAACAAAATGGTCAGAGAACCATCCATCCATCTTCTTCTGCTTAATCCTTTTTGGGTCGCGGGGGGGCTGAAGCCTATCCCAGCATCTTTGGGCGAGAGGCAGGGTACACCCTGGACAGTCTGCCAGTCCATCGCAGGGCCAACACAGAGAGACAGACAACCATTCACTCTCACAATCATACCTAAGGACAATTTAGAATCCCCAGTTTGATGCCAATTAACCTAACTTGCATGTTTTTGGCATGTGGGAGGAAACCGGAGAAATCCCGGAGTAAACCCACGCAGACACGGGAAGAACATGCAAACTCCACACAAATCACTGTCAGTCGGAGGCTGGGATTGAACCCAGGATCCCCCGGCCAAGGGTGAGTTGCTATGCTGCCGCAGTGCTAACCACTCCGCCACCGCGCTGCCCTGGTCAGAGAACCAGTCCAGTGTAATATAAGTGATACTACAAGGATAGTAATGAATCAGCTGGACTGCATTTACGTATGCAGGCCTATAGGTGTCGATACAGCTTGATTATGAGCAAAAACACCTACACAGATTTATCTAAAACATTACTATCACAAGTCAGTGGAAATGCTTATAACCTTTTCAAGTATGCCTCATTCATTAACAACAAGAAAATAACACCTATTAAAACTATAACCTAATGACATCACATACCTGCAATTTGGATAACTGTAGCGATCCAGTAGACTTTATTTGGAAAGATTGCGTTTGTGTTGAGGACTTCTACTTTCATCCCAACTGTGATGTCATCCCACTGGTCACACAGGGGAGCCTGCAGGATGGCAGTCAGAAGGTTTCTCACTAATCAGACACGTTGTCTGTTCTCCGCCATCATTTTATATGAAATTAACAATTCATTCTGAACAACACCTATGGATCAATTACATCTCACCGTTATTTGAGGGTAACTTTATCTTCAAACCACAGCTACATAAAGCAGGACTACACAGATTGCTGCTCCTGAGATTTATCTCTGCTAACAAAGTTATGTTTTGGTGGCGTCTGTGTGTGACGTGCAACATTTCATATTTACATTAATTTGTCTGAGAATTATACTGTGGAACTTGTTCAAAAGATTCAAGTGTACAGTACTGTGAAAAAGTATTTGCCCCCTTCCTGATTGCTTATATTTTTGCATATTTGTCACACTTAAATGTTTCAGATCAATAAATTTTAATATTAGGCAAAGATAACCTGAGTAAATGCAAAATGCAGTTTTTAAATGACGATTTTATTTATTAAAGGAAAAAGCTATCCAAACCTACCTGGCCCTATGTGACAAAGTAAATGCCCCTAAGCTTAATAACTGGTTGTGCCACCCTTGGCAGCAACCAACTGCCATCAAGCAAATGTGATGACTGGCAATGAGTCTTTGACATCACTGCAGAGGAATTTTGCCTCACTCTTCTTTGCAGAATTGTTTTAATTCAACCACATTGGAGGGCTTGAGTTTGAGGTCACAAACTGATGGCCGGAGATTCTCCTTCAGGATTTTCTGGTAGAGAGCAGAATTCATGGTTCCATCAATTACAGCAAGTCAACAGGTCATGAAGCAGCAAAGCAGCCCCAGATCCTCACACTACCACCACCACGTTTGACTGTTGGTATAATGTTCTTTTTAAGAAATGCTCTGTTGGTTTTATGCCAGATGTAACAGGTCGCGCGCCTTCCAAAAAGTTCTACTTTCGTCTCGTCAGTCCACATATTTTCCCAAAAGTCTTGAGGATCATCAAGATGTCTCTTGGCAAATGTGACATGGGTTATCTATGTCTAATATTAAAATTTGTTCAATGAGCTGAAACATTTAAATGTGACAAATATGCAAAAATATAAGAAATCAGGAAGGGGCAAATAGTTTTTTAAAGCACTATACGTGCTCTCTAGGCAATTTCGAGTTTAAAGTGAGCTCTATTGGGCTATTGTTATCATTTGACAAATGTAGTCTAAGTAATAAGTTGGACTGCACTTAGTCATGATCACCGGAAACTGAAAGCATGACACAAACACATTTGTGATACTCTACTGACTTTCCTTGTTGTGATAGCCTGGGTTATAGTAGTTGGTTTTGTTTAGTTGTTGCAGAGTAGCAAAAGTATGCTAAACTGCAAAACACTGAAAATGTACATGAAATACAAGTGATTTAACTGAGTTCAATTTTCATACATGATGGAGTCAGAGTTAATCATGTCTGCTGATTAAAAAAAGAAAAAAAATCAGACAACCAAACAGAGCAGAAGAGAATCATTACAACTCTAATGTGGAGATATAAAGTAAATATTAAATTGGTGAATGAGAGGACTGACGTGTCTGAAGCAGGAGACCGAAGCAGCCAGAGATGTTTCTTTCTCCAAGTAAGAGCCCCAGTTAAAAACCGGAGACGCTACAGGATGGAAAACGCAGAACAAATGTAAGACCAAGTAAAAAAATTGTGTACTCTAAACACTTTAAATTCCACAAAAGATGCACCAATTATCAAAAATGTGCCTTCACTGGTATACTGACTTTTTAGATTTTGCTAAGGCAAATTTAAACAGCTACAGAACAACAACTCAAGTTTATTCTCAAGTGATCTGTGGCCTCAGATTGAGTTTCTGTGTCTTGCATTAGAACTAATCTTTGAAGAATTAATAGTGTAAAAAGAGCAAACATTCTCAGACTATGTTTTTGTCCATTTGTGTTGTATAGATCTCTTGCAGTCATGTGCCAATCCACAGCCAGTACGGAGGATGTCAGCACACATCGTTAAAGCAGCACTATGTAGGATTTTAACCTTGAAATAATGTTTCCAAAATTGTTTTGACAGTACATCAATCAACCTTTGACCAAGTGAACATCACTTCCCCCATAGCCTAAGTGGGTCCGCATTGCCTGCAACAGCTCTGTTCTTGGTAGGAACACTGAAAGGACTAGCACTATGGTGATGATGATCTGAGTCCCAAGAGCCAATCACGGAGCACAACTTTAGCCACCTACAACAAAGCACCCTGTGACTGCCTGTTGGGAATGACGTCATCGTCATTGTAATTGTAGTCTTTTCAGTGTTCCTACCCGGAACAAGAAAGTTACATAGTGCTGCTTTAAGGTTTGACATGTTGACTTTGACTGCTGAAGTCTCAGATTTCCCCCCCCTCTGTGTGACATTCATTTTGGACCACATTGTTACCATAGAGACAGAGTAAGCAGAGCTGGGCTGTGATGTCATGTGCAAGAGCTCTATTGACTTTTAATGTTCAGTGTTGCAGGTAATTCACCAACACTTTTTCAAACAAGGTTCATGTGTGTGTGTGGGGGGGGGGGGGGAAATAAGCAATGCTTTTACCGTCCATTCCTGTTGGCGCTAGTGGGGCTTTCTTCATCTTGTGCAGTACAACAGCCTTTTTGGTTTGAGTCCTTCCCTGAAAGAAAGAACAAGTCTGATTACCTCCTATATAACTTCGGCAGAAACTAAGAGTAGGGTCACCTAACTGCTGCTGTCCAGGTTGAAAAGTTCTGTGAGGCTTTACCCAAAGATATTAAACAACTGTCAAAAATTCAGCCAGTTTTACGCTATATTTCTTGTCCATCTTCTGGTTGTTAAAAACTCCAAACAGGAAGAATTATATAGGATTTTTGGCTTTGCTGAAGAAATGCATCTAATCAGATCTTAATAGAATTAAACAAACATTTCACCTCCAATCAGCAATTTTTGTGAAACACGAAGAACAAAGTTTCTTCTCCAGGATTTGCGATCCCTCACTGCTGACGGTAGGTCTGACCTCAAGAGCCCAGTATCTTGTTTCAGGATGTTTTGTAAAGTTAAGCAGGGGTGGCTTATACCCCCCTTTACACAGGGGTGGAGATCATTGCAAGAACTGACCAATTTTTGATCCCTAAATGATCTCCACAGTCGCCACGGTCTCCTCAAAGTTTTGACTCATTCCAAAACAAAACAGGATCTCCCAAATGATTCCAAACATCAAAAACTGGTCCAATCTCTCAACAATCTCTGTGCTGGGTAAAGGGGCCCTTAAGCTTTGCCTAGCATTAGGTGACCAGAGGACAAGCTTTACAGCAGCTTCATCGTGATGGACAACATAACCAACAAGAGTGCGATGGTAGGATCTGATGACATCAAGAGATTTTTGGCAGCAAACCGTACAGACCACTATTTAGGGGGTGCTGCACAGACCATTTTAGTGTAGATGCCAAGCCATCTATTATTTTCTATGCGAGATTCGTGAGATGAACTTTTATTACAATTTTCTCTTCTTTTGCCTTTTTTTTTCCTTATCAGATTTTCATCTTAAAATAATGTTTCCAAAATTATTTATAATGGTACATCAACCTTTGACTGAGCGAATGTCACTTCCCCCATAGCCTGAGTGGGCCTGTATTACCTACAACAGCTCTGCTCTTGGTAGGAGCACTGAAAAGACTACAGCTATGGCAACTATGACCTCAGTCTCAACAGCCAATCATAGGGCAAAACTGTAGCCACCAACAACTAAGCACCCTGTGATTGGCTGTCGGGACTGAGATCATAGTTGCCATAGTTGTAGTCTTTTCAGTGTTCCCACCTCTAACAAGAATGTTACATAGTGATGCTTTAATACTTTTCTTTGTTCTAGCCTACACCTGCCAGCTACATCATGTATTAAAGTGTACTTTCATCTATCAAAGGACAGGATGCAAATATTCCTGCAGCAGTTCCATATCAGCTGAGCCATATGGTAACTTTCTAAATTAAGGGAAAAAAAACCATCAGTATATACTGTCTTTTCTGGAGTTCTGAGCACATTTTTAACTATTAAACAGATGGGAAACACATTCAACTGAGAGGACAGTAATCTTATTTTTGATTAATAATGCTGATATAATAATCAGCAGGGGTTGACAACTTTTGGCAACGTCTACTATTCAAAGAGCCATAAAAAAAAATCAACATGGTGCCACAAAACAATGTGCATACCTTCACAAAGGCTCTTATCTTCTCACAGTGTATTAGCAACAATACTCCAAAAGTTATGAACGGATTTTGATGAAATTTTTAGGAAATGTGTGTAATGGCACGGGGAACAGATGATTACGTTTTAGTGATGATCTGAGAGTGCATACCTCCACCAAGGGCTTTGTATGTATCTGTGCAGCAGGATTACACAAAAACTACCGGATGGATTTGGATGAAATTTTCACCAGAGGTGGTTGTTGGGCTACAGAGGAACCCATTACATTTTGGTGAGGATCGGAGAATGCATACCTCAGCCTCTTATCTTTTCACAGTGTGTTAGCAAAAATACTCCAAAACTAATGAACAGACTTTGATGCAATGTTCACCAGAAGTGGCTCTAGACCTACACACAAACCCATTACATTTTGGAGGTGATCCATGAGGGACGGAAAGAGCATTGGTGGAGGTATGCGCTCTCTGAGTGCTTTTCTAGTTTGGCAATGTTTTCACAAAGTTAATCAAGTTTAAAGTGCTCATGACAATTTTGACTGCATGTAATTTTGCAATACATAATACAATATGAAGAAATAGGTGGGTCTGTGCAGTTCTAAGTCCAACAGGCTTGTTTTCACGCGAATATCCCGACATTGCCAAGAGCGCCGCGGCACCAATTCAGTCAGTGGCTGGAAAACCCCTTGGCCATGTTGCGACGTCAGTGGGAGAACACATAGCGGTTGGCTGACCATTCTACATGCATCATGGAAGCGGGTGAAAACATCGACGATGGTTCCAGCACATCTAGTCTGGAATTGGTTTGTGTTGTCCAATCTTCAGACGATTATAGTTCAGAAGAATGTGGCGATAATGAAGAATCTGGGGGCACCAGACCTTACAAGTTTGAGCCATATCAAGTGGACATCGTGCCTAGCGAGTCAGACTCAGAGAGTGACGGTGGTGAACAAATTATTTGTTCATAAATATAATTTATTTAAACCCGATTTTTCAATAAAATCATAGCAGTGTATTTATAATAAAACTGAAACATCTACCCGATACCCAGGCTGCTGACTGCTGCAAGGTCCAGGCTTAGCACTGGCACATGCTGTCACTGACCTGGGGAACACCGAAGGTACAGCCGTAGGCAGCAGCACACGCTTGTGTTGTACCCAACAACCAAATGACTCTTTTAAGGTGGGAACAAAATCAAAACAGTCCAACTCAAAATGATCAGAGCACAGAACAGACGTGGGGGAGGGCTCCCACTTGTCACAAGTACATCAGACCTGCTTCACCCACTTCGAATGTAACTCAGGATCTTTAGGAAACTTAAATTAACACTGTCCTTACGAGTTTTTGAATAAAAGCCTGCAACACAACGCAAAGGCTAGCTGTAAAACTGAAACAAGAAACCAGAGGAACTGTCCGCTACAAAGCTGCTGGCATTCCTGTCAACAAAACCAGCGTCCGTTCTTGCGCTGACGTCATTTCCGCCTCCTTCCTCGTTGCCACAGTCCAAATTGGCCGGAATGGCGGAGGTTTTCTGATTCTAACAATGTTATGCAGGTGCGCTTGTAACTATACTGCTCAAAAAAATAAAGGGAACACTAAACAACACAATGTAACTCCAAGTCAATCACACTTCTGTGAAATCAAACTGTCCACTTAGGAATCAACACTGATTGACTAAGCACATGTGACAGACGTGACAGAGTCTGGAGACGCCATGGAGAACGTTCTGCTGCTTGCAACATCCTCCAGCATGACCGGTTTGGCAGTGGGTCAGTAATGGTGTGGGGTGGCACTTCTTTGGGGGGCCGCACAGCCCTCCATGTGCTCGCCAGAGGTAGCCGGACTGCCATTAGGTACCGAGATGAGATCCTCAGACCCCTTGTGAGATCATATGCTGGTGCGGTTGGCCCTGGGTTCCTCCTAATGCAAGACAATGCTAAACCTCATGTGGCTGGAGTGTGTCAGCAGTTCCTGCAAGACGAAGGCATTGATGCTATGGACTGGCCTGCCCGTTCCCCAGACCTGAATCCAATTGAGCACATCAGGGACATCATGTCTTGCTCCATCCACCAACGCCACGTTGCACCACAGACTGTCCAGGAGTTGGCGGATGCTTTAGTCCAGGTCTGGGAGGAGATCCCTCAGGAGATCATCCGCCACCTCATCAGGAGCATGCCCAGGTGTTGTAGGGAGGTCATATAGGCACGTGGAGGCCACACACACTACTGAGCCTCATTTTGACTTGTTTTAAGGACATTGACTGGCGCCTAGCGGCTGCCCCGGCCTTGGATGCGCTCTGCAGAGCGTGCCCAAATGCCAAGTCACGTTTCGTTACCTTGTATACATGTGTAATGACAATAAAGTTGAATCTCATCATCTCATCTCATTACATCAAAGTTGGACCAGCTTGTAGTGTGTTTTTCCACTTTAATTTTGAGTGTGACTCCAAATCCAGACCTCCATGGGTTAATAAATTTGATTTCCATTGATAATTTTTGTGTGATTTTGTTGTCAGCACAACTATGTAAAGAACAAAGTATTTAATAAGAATATTTCATTCATTCAGATCTAGAATGTGTTATTTTAGTGTTCCCTTTATTTTTTTGAGCAGTATATTATATTGCTCATCAACAATGACTTTTGGATTCATAAAACATGCCAAAATCGTGTCATGAGCATGAGGGTACCTGTGGTGGTCGTGAAAACGCATTCAACTTGAAAACATTGCGCAAAGTATTCGTTATTTGGGTAAATAATTGTGGCCAGCCATCTACCACCAGAGATATATGCAAATACAGCCGCCGGCATGGCCAGTCAATGAAAACTATGCGCGCCGCCCTGACACATGCGGATGTGACGTCACATCGTTGATACTGAAAAGTCAATACTCAGCATGTACCAGCGACTAGGATGCTTGTGATTATGCTTACCTTGTGATTGTTTCGCTTTTCCAGCCTGTCTTGCTGTCCACTAGCAGGCTTGCCTGGTCTGTGAGCAAATAACGAGGGAACAGCATCACTTTTCAGACGAAGTCGACCTTTGTAACCTAGGAGCTTAGCCTGTAAATCTTCCTCATAACACGAGGCTTCAAAGTGGTCCTCACACACAACAGAATTTCGTCCGAAAGGAAACGTCTTCAGTGTGTGCCCTGTTCCGAGATTGTGCAACCACTTTTCCGCGACGATCTTCCGACAAGGTGTGCTGGGTTTGGGTACACAAAAGAAGTGTTTCTCTTTGTTTTTTCGCTTATTATTGAGACATCCAAAGGCTTTACATTCCGCCATGTTGCGATATCCGTATCCCGACAGCCACTGCTCAGCCAGGCACTCCAGGCTCAGCCAATATTGATCCAGATCGCTGTATCAACGATACTACGTCACAGGAAGCGTCCTGCGTGCATGTTTTGCTGCCATAGCTGAACCAGCACATCGGCCCGGTGCTCTGAACTAGAAAGTCAGACAAGGGCTCGATATAATATCTTTATTTCATGTACGACCATAGGTACCAAATACAGTAATACTCTGATCTCATATTCACCTTAATTTCCCATGCATCAATTGTAAATCCGTGCACTACAGAAGAGCTGCTGACTAATCTGTGACTAAACCAACTCACCTGTTTTGGTACATAGTGGTGGTGACCCGCTGCTAGAGAGCTGTGATTAAACCCGAACACGGAGGGAACAGCGGTGGGAATGGCGGTGGTTTTCAGGACCCGGGAACGGCGGCTTTGCTGGTCTGATATGTTGTAGTAATCGTCCGGCTTGAAGTGTTTCTGGCACACGAAGAGTTTGATTAGGACGTGCAGGGGCGTGTTGGTGTCCATGTTCAGTGTGAACAGCCATTGATTCAGCCTGTACGGATCGCTTAAGGGAAACCGGTGGAAGACGATGTCCGGCTGCTTTATGGTCATACAGGCCTCAACGCAGCACCTGAAAACCATTTGTGTTGTTTGTTGAATTTATATATAAAAAAAATAAAAATATCAGAACAATGAGTCCTCCTGCTGCGGTCTTTTAACACAGCGCGGTTCTCCTTCTTCTACCACCTGCAGTAGAACCGCTGCAAAACTGTTACTACTGCCACCGTGTGGTTAATAATTTCTACAGCTGGTGGGGGTGGGGTGGGGGTGGGGGTGGGGTGGGGGTGGGGGTGGGGTGGGGGGGAATCAGCCTTCACTATGGAAAAGAGCCATTTTGAATAAATTGCATTAAAATGTGCATGGAGTAACAAAAAATATCCATACCTGTCAAGGCATACCTCATGCCTCCCTTATTGGGGGGGGGGGGGGGGGGAGCTTTCACACCTGTACTGAGTACTTAAAAACTGTATGAAAGAAAACTGAAGCAAAAAAAAAAAACCCAAACAACAACAATTGCAACATGAACTATTTCAAACATATTTATTCAAATGTACATTTATATGGACACAATCTTGAGCCATAACTTTTTGGTAATGTGAAAATAATAAGCCAAGTAGCACAAAAAAATAAATTAAAAAATAAATAAATTTTAAAAAAAATGATAATATTAATAATAAATAAAAATAAAAAAAAACCCAATATTTTTCAAATTTACATTAGCACAAGGTAGACTGCTTAATTTGAAAGTACACAATAAGAATAATTCTGAATATAGTTCTTAATTGTCAGCTAGATATATACACTTGGAATTAAAGAGTTTTTAATTGTCAGCTTTGTTACACTAATGCACTTGGATGAACTTGAAACATGAAAATGTTCACTGTTGCTGCTTGTTATAGTTCCAAGTAGCAGCCTTTGCTGACTCTAGCATTTCTTTTGAAGGCTTGACCTTGAAGCATGGAGTGTCACAATTCATTTTCACTTGCATGAAAGAAGTCAGAGTTTCTGGGAGCATACTTTTTCTGAAGTCAGTGTGAATTTTCCTGACCATGCTGAAAGCCCTCTCACTGTCAGCATTGCTGTGAGGAAGGCAAAGCAGTGCTGAGTACATTTTGAGGAGCTGGGGGAAGCGGGGCCACAATTACCGGGACTTACTACACTTCACTGCTGCAGAAATTGCAGAAGGTCATCAAAAGCAATCATCATGCTGACCAAAGGTGTCCGCTTCCTGCAAGATGATGCCGGGTTCAAAACTTACACGTTGCCCAGAGGGAAGCACAGTCCTGTGGCTATTTAATCCTTCCTCACCCCACTTCCCCTCCCTACCTTACACCATTGACTTCCACCTTTTTCCAACAATGAAGTCATTTTTGAAGGGCAAGCCCTTCCAAGACAATGAAATGCTGATTTCCATGGTCAAGTTGTGGCTTCTGGCACAGCCTGCAGACTTCTACAGGTGAGGTCTCCGCAGCTGCATAAAGCGATAGGAGAAATGTGTAACCCTTGGTGGTAACTATACAGAGAAAGACTAATAAATGTGCCAAGGTTGAGTCTTCTCAGTCCATGGAAGATGACTCAGGGGAAATCTCTTATGAACAGCCCTCATAAATGTGTAACATTTCTATATTTTAGCTAAATTATATAAAATTGAAAAGCCTGTTTTTTAGTGCCATAGCTATCACGGAGCAGCATATGCCCTGCTGAATCTGAACAGCGTTGTCAGTCAAAGATGGTGTTTCCCTATTCTCACCTACTGTAAATCATCACCTTCATTGGGTCTGATCTACTGAAAGCTGAAGTTTGATACTTTATATCCAGTGTGTCTAGGAAGCATGAAGAACTAAAAAGGCGCCGACCTGCAGTGTGGGTCTGGCTGTCAGGTACGATCTGATGCAGATGAGCGTATTTTCCCTTCTCGAAGCTCGGACTCTCCCATTCTTTTCGGTGACGTCCAGTCCCTCGATTTCCTTTTTCTTCAAGCTTTGTTTTCTTCACCGGCAGCGCGCTGCATGAAGCCATTTTAAAAATCACAAAAAGACTGCTTAGGTGCGCTCAATGTCGCCAGGCATTGAATTACTGGTCAGTTGATTTTAGGTTCTCTCAATTTTTTTTTTTTTCGCTGTATATTTTTCTTTTTGGCGTACAGAAATGGCAATACGCCCATATTTGCTAAAACTGCATTTTCCCCGTATTAAAATACGGCAAAACCGTATCACTTGACAGGTATGAATATCTGACTTTAAAATAAAGGTATAACAGTTGTAATTTTGGTTCTTCTTTCGCATGACTCCCAAAGTCATTAAACAATGTCATGCAAGCTGCGGAGCCAGGTCACTGTCTCTGGGGTGGGGTTAGTGAGGTCCACATGGATACCCTCAGGTAGTCTGAGGTCAGGGCACTCTGATAGGACATGATGTGCTGTCTGCTCTGGATTGCCACAAATACAAGCTGGCGACGAGCGAAGGCCCCAACGATACATGCTGGCCTTGAAACAGCCAACTCCCGTTCACAGGTGGCTGAGTGTGACACAATCTCTGCGGTCAAGCTGGGCACCTGGTGGTGGCTTTGTGCTTGGAGTGACGTTGAGCTGAGGTGGTTTTCTTGTTTCTTGCCAAGTGAATCTCCAGCTTTCCAGAAGATTAAAGTTGGAAATTTCAGGGGAGACAATATATCTACTGAAGGGTTTGCAAGATCATAGTCGTTGAGTGCCTAGATCTTGGGCAGCTTGGACACGATGATGTAAAAGATGCTTGTCATCTTCAATGACCTTCTTCCCAAGCATGTGTGTTTGGTGTTTTCTGCGAAGGGAAGGAGGAGCGATACCAGATAAAACAGGCAGGTAATCCACAGGTGTGGTACGGAGGCAGCCTGTGATTATCCTCATGGTCTCATTGAGTGTGACGTCCAGCTTCTTAGTGTGAACACCCCTACTCCAGGCTGGAGAGGCATATTCCGCTGCGCTGTATACCAGCGCAAGTGCTCCAGTACGGAGTGTGCTTGTATAGGCTCCCCATGAAGAACCAGCAAGGCACTGCAAGAGATTATTCCTTGATAATACTTTAGCACACAGAGGGACAAGATGGTGCTTGTAGGTAAGTTGTCTGTCAAGTTTGACTCCAAAGCATGTTGGCATGGGAGTGTATGGCAAGGTTGAACCTCCCAGGGTGACACTGAGCTGGTGGTTAGTATCCCTGTGAACCGCCGAAAGTAATTTTGGTTGTTCACATCATTGTTCACATACTGTACCCCATCATCATCATTGGCGGTCACTCGTAGTCGAGTATGACTATCCTCCCTCTTGGTCCTTGTGGGTCTTCAGGTGGGCATAGAGGCCAATTCTGGACCCGATTATTCTGCTGCAATGTGGGCAGGGGAATGTAATGGTGGTGGGTTTGGGTTGGTCCTGATTGTTGGTTGCTCTCTCCTTCCTGAGTCTGCGTTTGTCTTGTGCAGCATGATGGAGGTCAGCGTTGTACTGTGCGGCACCCTCACGGACAATGTTTCTCCAGGTCGCCCTATCGGTTGCCATATTTTCCCAAGCTTTTAGGTCTATGTGGCACTTCTTTAGGTTTGTTTTTATGTTGTCCTTAAATCTCTTCTTCTGGCCTCCTGGAGCCCGCTTCCCTTCAGCTAGCTGGGAGTACAGGACTTGTTTTGGGAGGCGAGAGTCAGGCATTCGGATAACATGGCCAGTCCATCTGAGCTGGTTTTGGGCAATGGTGGCAGTGATGGCGGGAAGGTTAGGATGTGTGTACCCCACACATCCCCATATCAAGGGCCCATAACAAAAACTGATCAACAAAATGAACTGACAAGCACAAGTCCCCCCCACTTCAAAAAAAAAATTTTTAAAAAAATGAACCCCTCATTAGATGCATGTGAAAATCAAAATTGTTCAAGGTATTGATGAGTTTGTTTGGGTTTTTTTGTATACTTTATTGATCCCCAGAGGGGAAATTGAGGGCATCCACCTGGATGGATGAAGCAGCCACGGTACGGCGCTATCCCTTAACCATTCACACACACATTCACACCTAGGGCCACTTTAGAGTCTCCAGTTAACCTAACCTGCATGTTTTTGGCATGTGGGAGGAAACCGGAGAAATCCCGGAGTAAACCCACGCAGATACGGGGAGAACATGCAAGCTCCACACAGATCACTGTTGGTCAGGGGCTGGGACTGAACCAGGGATCCCATGGCCAAGGGTGAGTTGCTGTGCTGGTGCAGTGCTAACCACTGCACCACCGCACCGCCCATTAAAGCCTCTGTATAAATCTGAAGCCAATCCCATTGGAAAAGTAGAAGCAAGAGTGGCTGCAACATAAAAAGACCCCTCTCCCCAAATCAAACTCGTCCAAGATTTTGATGAGTTAAAGATTCTGTATAAATTTGAAGTTAATCCGATCAGAAATGTGGAAGCTAGTACAGTGGCTACAACATAAAATGTCAAACAAACGAATGACGGAGAGACAGGTCAAAAATATTATTATACCCCTTGGCAACTTCGATGCATGGAATATAATATACACAGTGTTTGTATTCCAACAATAAATTTAAACTTGTGGCTTGTAGAGGTGCACCCAATTATTCAATTATGCAGATACTCATGCACTACTAATGGTGGCGGTGGGGGAAATCAATGCAATGTGGTATCACAACACTTTACATCACAGGTGTCAAACTCATTCCATGGAGGGCCAAGACCCTGCAGGTTTTACCTCCACCCAGTGTCTTCAACAGGTGATTTCATTGAATTTCTTCCCACTGATTGCTGATCAGTGAAAACACCTGCTGAAGACACTGGGTGGAAGTAAAATACGCAGGGTCTTGGCCCTCCATGGAATGAGTTTGACACCCCTGCTTTACATCAATGCTATTACACTGATTCAGAGACTCAAATCTTTGGATATTTTAATGAAAGTATTATAAAGTGTTGCAAATACAAGATGATAGATACAGCGGGGAAATAAGTATTGAACACATCAACATTTTTCTCATTAAACATACGGTTGTGAAAAAATTAGGACACCCTGTATAACCCTGTGGGGTTTTTTTTTTAACATATTTGGACATATGGATATTTAATATCAGTGTTTAAAATACTGGGAGATTCATGTAATACAACTAAACAATTAAAAATGAATTAAAGACTTTTTTCAAATTTTCTGGAAAATAGAATTCTAAACAAATAGTGAGGAATAAATTAGGACACCCCCATCTTTTTTAGGACACCCCCACATTCATTCTCACTTAAAATGGCTAAAAATAAATGTTAAAAAAATGCAAATAAAAAGCAAAAACAAGGTTAGACATAGATATGTGAACGTCTTAATAAAGAGCTGAATATTTAAAGGGGTGTCCTAATTTTTTCACATGACTATTTCTGATGGAGCCATTGACCTGAGATTTTCACCAGATTTCAGTAACAACCCAAGTAATCCATACAAACAAAGAAATCAAGGCAACTGTTTTCACAAAACAAGTTATATTTAATAAAGTGGACTGGCACAGGGAATAAGTATTGAACACGTGAAGAAAAAGAGGTGCAAAAAGGCATAGAAAGCCAAGAAACCAGCTGAAATCCATCAGAATTTAGGAAGCCATTCCATCCCCCAATCAGTGCAAATTAATTTATTTTCTTTTTTATATTGTGTACACCACTGAAGACAGAAAGAAACACCACTTCAATTCTCCTGTATGTCCTGTACATATAGTAGTATTGACAAAATCTTTGACTCTTGAATCTTCAGTCCTGACTGATAGCCTTTGAAAAGGTCTGTGAATATCAGACTGTCACATCACAAAGAACTTGTGATGGGTAGAAGCAAAGAGCTCTCTCTAGACTTTCGCAACCTTATTGTTGCAAAACATAACAGCAGTTACAGGCGCATTTCTAAACTGCTGAATGTTCCAGTGAGCACTGTTGCAGCCATCATTCGGAAGTGGAAAGAACATCATTTTACCATAAACTGGCCATGACCAGGAGTTCCTCGCAAGATTTCTGACAGAGGAGTCAAAAGAATGATCAGAAGAGGTATCCAAGAGCCAAAGACCATTTGTGGAGAGCTCCAGAAAGACCTGAAGTTAGCAGGTATTGTTGTTTCAAAGAAAACAAGAGTAATGCACTCAACCCACATGGGCTCTATGCCCGCTCACCTTGCAAGGCTCTATTGTGGAAGAAAAAGCATGTTGAAGCAATTTTAAAGTTTGCTGTACAACATTTGGGCAAACCAGTAAAATACTGGGAGAATATAGTCAGATGAGACCAAAATTGAACTTTTTGGATGCCACAACACACAGCATGTTCGGAGGGGAAATGACACGGCACATCCCATCATGGTGTGGGGGTGATTTCAGCACATGGTACAGGCAGACTTTATATAACTGAAGGAAAGATGAATGGACAAATGTACAGAGACGTCCTCGATAAGAACCTGTTGCCATCTGCCAAGATGCTGAACATCAAACGAGGGTGGACATTTCAGCAAGACAGTGATCCCAAACACACAGCCAAGGAAACACAACTGGCTCCAGAGAAGGAAAATAAAGCTGCTGGAATGGCCCAGTCAGTCACCTGACCTGAATCCAATTGAAAATCTATGGAATGAATTGAAGATCAGAGTTCATAGAAGACACGCACAGAACCTTCAAAATTTGAAAACAGTTTGTGTGGAAGAGTGGACTAAAATCCTTCCTGAGCAATGCCTGCGTTTAGTTTCTCCATACAGGAGGTGTCTGGAAGCTGTTATTGCCAACAAAAGCTTTTCTACTAAATATTAAATGAATTTCACTGAGTGTGTTCAATACTTATTCCCTGTGTCATTACACTTTATTAAACAAAACTTATTTTGTGAACACAGTTATGTATGGATTACTTGGGTTGCTACTGATATCTGGTGAAAATCTCAGGTCAATGGCTCCATCAGAAATATATTTAATGAGAAAAATGTTGACATGTTCAACACTTCTTTTCCCCGCTGTACATCATTTAAGTCATTGTATCATTTTCCCCAAGTGCAAAACTGAATGCTTCAGGCACTCCTTTGTACCTGAGGCTATTAAACTGCATATCAGCCACAGTCCCAGCCTGACCCCCCTCTGCCTCCTTCTGGACACACACACACTTCACACCCTCAACTTGTATCTGCACCTTGAATATTATATTTTTGCAAATATGTTGCACCGATACACCATTGTCACCTTATTCAGTATCTCTTGCCATGTTGACTTGCTCTCTTGCTGAGTTTGATTTGCTATTTCAGTATCATACACTGCAAGTACTGTCTTAAGTGTTAAGAGTCAGGCATTGACACTTTGTGTCATCACATTATTGATATGACAGTATCAATAGAATTAAAAAAGTGAGACTGTATCACTCTTGTTTTTTTTTAAATCTCATCTTTCATATATTTAATATGTTTTTTTTCTTGTTATATTCGGTTATGTTGCCGACTTCCTGCTGCTGTAACACATGAATTTCCCCCATAGAGCTCAATAAAGGATTATCTTATTTTACAAACTCTGCTTTTTACTCATCTACGATGTACAGTATATAAGTTATTTAGGCAGTTTTACTTTCCATAGGTAATCCCTTTGTCTATTATGCTGTGTGTGTTTCTGTCGTTTTGGTCATCTACTGTCATGCTGCTGTTATACTTTATTGATCCCAAACTGGTAAATAACAGTGTATCTATTTTTGGGTACCAAAGTAATTAAAAAAAGCAGTTGACTTTTACATCCACTAGATGGTGGTAAATCCTCACTGTTGCAAGATTGTGCTACTATTGTGTCCTGACCCAAGTACCTATTAGCATGTGATTCAGGTGAATATGCTGTTCTTGTGTTGCTTGATTTAAGTGCTGCCTTTGACATAGGTGACCATCACATTTTAATTTCCCATTTGCAGCACCTAGTGGGCATTTGTGGCACTGCTCTTGACTGGTTTAATTTCTATCTGGCAGACAGAAGTTTTAAAGTTAGCATCTCTGGGTTTGAATCCTCTTCTGCTCCTCTGCCACACAGGGTCTCACAGGAGTCAATTTTAGGGCCCATGCCTTTTTTTTTTTTTTTTTTTTTTTTTCTCTGTACATACTTCCACAGGGTTCCATTTTTAAAAAGCATGGTTTCTCCTTCCACCTGTACGCTGATGACTGCCAGTATAGTATGTCCCTTTAAAACAAAAAGGTGCCTCATCAATAAACTCACTTCTGTCATGCACTGAAGACATCAAGTCTTGGATGGCCCTTAACTTTCTAAATTTTAATAAGAAGACAGAAGTGATGGTGTTTGGACCTAGTGGGCCCTGTGAGTCCCCTCCTGTAAACTTGGGCCCCCTCACACATGTGAAACCCACAGTCAAGAACCTTGGTTTTATTATGGACAGTGATTTTAAATTAGACACTCAAATTTGTCCTGTTGTAAAATCCAGCTTTTTTCATCTAAGGCGTTTAGCAAAAGTAAAACTCATTCTCTCTAGACCGCACCTGGAAACAGTAATCCATGCTTTTATTTCGTCTCGGCTGGATTACTGTAATGCGCTCTACGGCGGTATCAGCCAGTCATCTCTTTCGCATCTGCAGCTAGTACAAAACACCGCTGCTCCTCTTTTAACAGGTACACATAAAAGAGATCACATCACTCATTTCAGCTTTGCTCCACTGGCTGCCTGTGCATTTTAGAGTTCATTTTAAAATTCTTTTGTTTTTAAATCCTTGAACGGTCTTGCTCCGCCTCATCTCTCTGGGCTTCTGCATCCTTACGCCCCCACCCGGTCCCTCACGTCAGCTGAACAGCTGCTCCTGAGGGTGCCAAAGGTGAAGCGGAAGCTCAAAAGGGGACAGAGCCTTTTCGATCACGGCACCCAGGTTATGGAATGATTTACCTCTGTACATCAGACAAGCACTTTCACTGTCCATTTTTAAAACCCGTCTTAACACATTTTTACTCTCTGGCCTTCGACCCAGTGTGAGACATTGATTTTATTGAATGAAGTGGATTTTTATTTATGTATGTATTTATTGACTTCTTTAAATCTTTTATTTTATTGATTCTCGTTGTACAGCACTTTGCGTAGCAAGTGCTGCTTTTTAAAGTGCTTTATAAATAAAATTGATTGAGTTGAAGTATCAGGATATTATGGTATTGTGGAGCATTTGATAATTTCCACCATTACTCTTTACAAGTGCATTCGGTTTCTAAATTTACTATTGGGATATTTGCGTTAGCTGTAGATTTTTAAATTTATTCTGGCAAATGTGATGCATTTTTTCCCTAAAAGTCTGTGTCTCACCTCAGGTGAATTTGTGACATTTTCTAATAAATGGCTGACTTATCACATCCCTTCATAATTTTCTAATGGGTTAAATAACTCGCGTCTTTTGTGGATACTAAACAACAAAATGTACCACCTGACAAGCTTCTAGTAAGAGTGACTGAGCTACATACTATGACCATAATCCACCAGAATTTTATCAAGTTTATCCTTGATATCCTTGGTGGTGGTTGGAGAGGCCATTGGCGCAGATTGGCAGCCACGTTTCTGTCAGTCTGCCCCAGGGCAACTGTGGCTACAGAGGTAGCTTACCACTACCAGTGTCTGTGGAATGACAGAATAATGGATTCACTGTAATTGCTTTGAGGAGTCATGTGACATGTAAAGAGCCATATAAATCCAATCCATTATTATTATCCTTTTAAAAAATGAGTGTTTGACTGAGGAAAATAAAACTGTCCTTTCTAATAATACAGGGGTCTGCAACCTGTGGCTCTTTTACCATAACTGGTTGCTTCAATCAAAAGAAAAAACAATAAATTTGGTACCAGCCCAAATGAAAGTAACATGCATTTAAAAAAAAAAAAATGCGTATAGCTAACATCCCGCCATAAATCGCCGCCTTATCGTGGTGGAGGGGTTTGCATGCCCAAATAATCCCAACTACAGTCATGTGAAAAGGTCAGGACACCCCATTAAATATTCAGTTCTTTATTAAAGTCCTCGGACGGTGACATTTTTTTTATTGAACCAATAAACTGATTGTATGAAAATATTCCATTCTGGCCATTCCCCTGATTTAATATGTGTCACCAGCCTCCATAAATGACTATTTGGTAATAGCCCATCTTTCACTTAGTGATGCTGCAGTACCGTCATCTCTCGATAGGTGTGGGCAGCAGTGACGTCAGCACAGGAAGAAAAAGAAAAAGGTAGAAAAGGCAGAACGAGAGCAAAGTGATTCAGACAGCGATTATTTTCTCGAGTTTGACGACTGCAATATAAATGATGACATTTAAAATGAAGAATCTGATGAAGTAGTTTTGGGTGGTGCTGAGGGGGGTATTCAGCCTTATTTGTTCGAGCCAGAGGGAGAGGAGGAAGACGCAACACAGACGGGAACAGACCACATTGATGACGATCGACTGGAAGATTCATCTTGGTAAAAGATGCTTAGAAATATTTTTCTTTGGCGACATGCATGGTCACACACTTAATTTTCAAACTAAAACTACCCATTGGTCACTCGCTGCCTGATGACATGTTGTTAATCATCATCTTCTCAATACTTTTAACAGCCGCTGATTAGCACCTGCTGGTCTGTGCGCAGCTGGAGCTGATGAGACAGATCGTCCACACGAGTGAGTTTATAAACAAGTATTTTTTTTTGGCGGCATGCATGGTCACACACTTAATTTCCAAAATAAAACTACCAACTGGTCACTCTCTGCCTTATTTGGCGACTTAGAAACATTAGAAACATTTTCATTCGAAATAAATGGATAATGTATGTGAGCGATAATATGTGTACTTTACGAGTTTGTCATGACATGTTGTTAATCATCATCATGTTAATACTTGTCTCAAAAGCTACATAATTCTCTGAGAAGAATTATTGTGATTCATTATTGTTTTACTATAACTTCTTTCTGCTCAAAATTTTTTACATGTTTTTAATTTTTTCTCATCAAACTTCATAGACCAATTTATATAGCACTCCCACGAGCCATTAGTTTATTATAAGCATCTGATGATACCATTTTTTTTTCCACAGGTGCACTTGTGAGAAATGTCAGGCTATGCCAACATCAAGTGAATGTCGGTGCTGCCAGGAGATATTGAAGGTGAAGGAGAAAATAGCAGAACTGAAGGGCTGTGGATACACCGATGATAATCTACCAAGGTGTATCACTGATCACCCCGGTTTCCGTTCTGTCTGTCTTGACATCTGGGTTTTACAGACAGCTTCTCTGGCCTACAGACAGCAATATGGTGATCATGACGCAAGTCAGCACGAGTGAGTTTATAAACAATATTTATTCATGTGATTTAATTTTCCAGATGAATTATGAACAATTCATTGAATACATTCAATAATCAATGCAAACAGAATAATCAATGCCAACCCCATATTTTTCAGGCGATACAGATTCATAGCCTACAGGCAACTGGTCCGGTGGTGTTGGGGATTTTTTGGGGGAAGAAGTGAGGGTGATGTTGCCTGCCCGTGCTGTGAGCCTCATCAGAGAAACATTCCCATCTCATCACTACAAGGGATTTTGCCTACCAAGATTAGATTTGTGAACAATTTTATTTAAATAAAGTTTTGTAAAATCATATATTGAGTTTATTAATGTTCATGTCAATTTTATAATTCTAATATTTCAGCATTCCTCAAAGCCACATGTCATATACATTTGAATAATTTTTCTACCGTTTTATGGTATAAAATTCGGGTTCCATTTTTAAAAGCACATTTCTCTTAAAATCTTAGGCTTATATTTGTTTGTCTTAGCAAAATATGATGCTTCCCTAACAACTGAAAGCTGAACTTTCATTGCTAATTGGAAATTTATTCTACTTTTACATGTTTGATTTTGAAAATCTAGATACATGTTGCTCAACAGCATCAGCTTTGATGGGACGCTGAAATTTGGCACTCAATGTGGCGGCAACTCTGGCTTGTACAGAGTGCCACTGCTCCAATAAGTGGGTTGGATCAACCAAGGTTTTGTTGAACAGTGGATAAAATCTGCAAAAAAAGTAGATCATCATAATTTAATTCCAGAGGTCTCAAATTTGATTACATACATAGAAATATAACTTGAGCAAACAGGCACAACCACCACCCTATACAGCACTGAATATTTCATATTTGATTATTATGAATACCCTAATATGCTAATATTTGATAAGTTGGTAAGGCTGGAGGCCAATGCAATCCATTGCTTGTAATTCATTTAAGATGTTTAGTAAACATTTGCAGTGAATATTAAAAATACAAAACTTACCCTGTTTACTTCTCGTTTTCTGACAGCTGATCGCATCGGTAGATCACCCTGGCTTTTCACGCCACTGTCACTGATCCCTTTCTCAGAGTCAGACTTGGAAATGGACGGATATATAGTTGGAACAGCCGTTTTTTTAATCAGCAATCTTTTTGCAAATTTCATTACAAATTGCTTCTTATTCTCGAAATCGCTGTCAACGAAATGTCTACTGCACATGTTGGGTGATTTACCGACATCATTCCAATTTTTTCGCGTTTTTTGAACGAATTTCACCCATGCCGTTCTGATGTTCCCAGGGCCGGGAAATTCAAAAACACTCACCGCATGCTCCTCTGGTATACCGTCGCACCCGTAGACAACACCACGCCAAACCATAATTAATTCGATTCCGGAAATCCTAATCTTAATAAATAATCTATTTGTAATCCACAAGTACGCCGAGAAATATCTGTAATCACCGATTTTAAAACGTAAACAACAAGCAATGTCCGCTGAGCATGTGTGTGTCTCTTCCTGTGATGACGTCACACAGTCAGGGGCCATCTTAGCCGCTGATCGCTTGGCTGAGTCAGACAGCTCTCAAGGACAGCATACTTCAAGAGCGCATTGTCACCTTATGCGAAATTTGTTGACACCAAAACATGTGCGGTTCAAATTAGCTTGTATCACACAAAAATTTAAGATATGATTTAGCGATATTGAATTTTCGTCCAGCTGACGCCTTTAAGAAATGTTCACATATCTATGTCTAACCATGCTTTTGTTTTTAATTTGCATTTTGACCTCCGCCAAGGAGGTAATGTTTTTACCGGGGTTTGTCTGTCTGGCTGTCTGGCTGTTTCCAACATAACTCAAAAAGTTACAAATGGATTTTGACGAAATTTTCAGGAAAGGTGTGTAATGGCACGGGGAACAGATGATTAGATTTTGGTGATGATCTGAGAGTGCATACCTCCACCAAGGGCTTTGATTGTATTTGGGCAGCAGGATTACGCAAAAACTACTGGATGGATTTGGATGAAATTTTCACCAGAGGTGGTTCTTGGGCTAGAGAGGAACCCATTATATTTTGGTGATGATCTTAGAATGCATACCTCAGCCAAGGCTCTCATCTTCTCACAGTGTGTTAGCAACAATACTCCAAAACTGATGGACAGACTTTGATGCAATTTCCACCACAAGTGGCTATAGGCCTACACACAAACCCATTACATTTTGGAGGTGATCCATGTCAAACGGAAGGAGCCTTGGCGGAGGTATGCGCTCTATGAGTGCTTTTCTAGTTTAACATTTATTTTAGCCATTTTAAGTGGGAATGAATGTGGGGTGTCCTAAAAAAGATGGGGGGTGTCCTAATTTATTCCTCACCATTTCTTTAGGATTACATTTTACAGAAAATTTGAAAAAAAGTCCAATTCATTTTTAATTGTTTAGTTGTATTCTATGAATCTCCCAGCAATTTTAACACCGATATTAAATATCCCCATGTCCAAATACGTTTAAAAAAAATACACACAGGCTTATACAGGGTGTCCTAATTTTTTCACATGACTGTATGTTGTCAGGAGCAACTTGCCCCTGGTAGTCTCCCAAGACAAACTGGTCCAGGGTGAAGGGCCAGACCAACAGCGGTCCAGTAGATCCCCATGAAAAAAGTCACATCAAGGACCCAGTGTCCCAAAGGAGCCACAAGGGTTTGCTTCCAGCTCACCACCTGCAGGAGGGGTCACAGCGATCATGGTGCTACGTGATCCGGGTGGCGGTCTGGACTACTCTGCTTGGACTGCTGCCTCCATGACCCGGACCCCCGGATTAAGCGGTAGAAAATGGATGGATGGATGGACTCTGGCTAACAAGCTGGAGGGCATGCACAGGCCCTCACAGGGTACCACAGAGGTGCAGTGGTGAAAGGACCATCCACACCAAACAACGATAATGAAAATTCTAAAATTATAGTTTTAAAAATTGGTCTAAACAAGCGTCCACACTGATTAACGATAACGCTCTAAACGCAGAGCCAAACATGAGCTGCATGCGCCACACAGCTGCAGAATGAGACCCTTTATTTAGTCTTTTATTAGTCCCACAGTGGGGAAATTACAGGGCATCCACGAGTGGATGAGGCAGCCTCTGGTGCGGCGCCCAACCCGTACCACCATTCACACGCACATTCACACCTGCCGCTGCTGCAATCAGTAATCTTAAAGGATTTGCTTTTAAACTAGACCTCTAAGAAGAAAGGCAAGACGAGTGTGAAACTATTCACCTCATTTTTCTCTCATGCCCAGACTCCGGACTCACACAGGCTGGATGAAGTCAGCGCAAAGCGGACATATGTTTGCAAATAATTAATAATAATAATATCCGCTTGGATGCATAGAGCTGTTTCAGAGGGCCAATTTATGCATCTAATCATTTCTCCTCCACCTACTGCACTCTCAGAGCCTGTTGAAAGCAGTCGATGAATGTTCGCAGCCTCTTATTTTTTTCAGCCCTGCTGTCAAAACAGGTGACGGCATTTTCTGATTGGCTGAAAGTGTTTTTAGCGTTCATAAAAATCACTCTGAAAGTGATCCCAACGACATTGTCTGCCACCTTTGTTATGGTTATCGCTGTAGTGTGGATTCTGCCATCCACTTCAGTTAGAACGATTTTTAAAACTACAGTTTCATCTTTATCATGCTTGGTGTGGACGGCCCTGAACACAACTGCCTCACAGCTAGAATCTTTCTGGTTTAGAGTCCTCAGGAGTTTGTACTGCACTGCATGCCTTCCCCACGAGTTTCCACAGGATGCTCAGATTTCCTCCTTGAATCCATATCGTTTGTAAGTTTGTCAAGTCAACTTTATTTATATAGCACGTTTAAAAGCAACCGCTGTTGGCCAAAGTACTGTACAGTTAACACGCATTCTATGGTTAAGAGTAAGATAAAATAATATGATATGTACAGACGTGGACAAAATTGTTGGTACCCCTCTGTTAATGAAAGAAAAACCCACAGTGGTCACAGAAATAACTTGAATCTGACAAAAGTGGTAATAAATAAAAAGTCTATGAAAATTAACCAATGAAAATCAGACAATGCTTTTGAATTGTGGTTCAACAGAATTATTTTAAAAAACAAACTCATGAAACAGGCCTGGACAAAAATGATGGTACCCTTAACTTAATATTTTGTTGCACAACCTTTTGAGGCAATCACTGCAATCAAACGATTTCTGTAACTGTCAATGAGACTTCTGCACCTCTCAGCAGGTATTTTGGCCCACTCCTCATGAGCAAACTGCTCCAGTTGTCTCAGGTTTGAAGGGTGCCTTCTCCAGACAGCATGTTTCAGCTCCTTCCACAGATGTTCAATAGGATTTAGATCAGGGCTCATAGAAGGCCACTTTAGAATAGTCCAATCTTTCGCTCTTAGCCATTCTTGGGTGTTTTTAGCTGTGTGTTTTGGGTCATTATCCTGTTGCAAGACCCATGACCTGCGACTGAGACCAAGCTGTCTGACACTGGCAGCACATTTCTCTCTAGAATACCTTGATATTCTTGAGATTTCATTGTACCCTGCACAGATTCAAGGCACCCTGTGCCAGATGCAGCAAAGCAGCCCCAGAACATAATAGAACCTCCTCCATGTTTCACAGTAGGGACAGTGTTCTTTTCTTGGTATGCTTCATTTTTGCGTCTGTAACATAGAGCTGATGTGCCTTGCCAGAAAGTTCCAGTTTTGTCTCATCTGTCCATAGGACATTCTCCCAGAAGCTTTGTGGCTTGTCAACATGCAGTTTGGCAAATTCCAGTCTGGCTTTTTTAGGATTTGTTTTCAACAGTGGTGTCCTCCTTGGTCGTCTCCCATGAAGTCCACTTTGGCTCAAACGACGGATGGTGCGATCTGACACTGATGTACCTTGACCTTGGAGTTCACCATGAATGTGTTTAAAGGTTGTTCTGGGCTCTTTTGTTACCATTCGTATTATCCGTCTCCTCCTGTGGCCACATCCAGGGAGGTTGGCTACAGTCCCGTGGATCTTAAATTTCTCAATAATATGTGCAACTGTAGTCACAGGAACATCAAGCTGCTTGGAGATGGTCTTATAGCCTTTACCTTTACCATGCTTGTCTATAATTTTCTTTCTAATCTCCTGAGACAACTCTCTCCTTTGCTTCCTCTGGTCCATGTTTAGTGTGGTACACACCATGTCACCAAACAGCACAGTGACTACTTGTCACCCTTTAAATAGGCTGACTGACTGATTACAAGTTTCTAGGCACCTGTGATGTTAATTAGAGGACACATCTTGGTTGAACATGTCCCTATGGTCACATTATTTTCAATCTTTTCTAGGGGTACCATCATTTTTGTCCAGGCCTGTTTCATGAGTTTGTTTTTTTTTTTTTTTTTTTAAATAATTCTGTTGAACCACAATTCAAAAGCATTGTCTGATTTTCATTGGTTAATTTTCATAGAATTTTTATTTATTACCACTTTTGTCAGATTGAAGTTATTTCTGTGACCATTGTGGGTTTTTCTTTTATTAACAGAGGGGTACCAACAATTTTGTCCACAGCTGTACATAAAATAGGAAAAACAGTCATAAAAAGTTTAAAACAAATTAAAATAGATTAATAAATAAAAAATAGTAAAAGGATAAAAAATAAAACTAAAAAACTAAGAAGGCCAAAATGGAGGTCATGGGTTCAAGCCCCAGCTAGGTCATACCGAAGACCATATAAAATGGTACTTCCTGCCCTCTAGCTTGGTGCTCAGCATAATAGAATGGGTGAAGGAAAAATTGTAAACCACGGACAACAGATGGAAATTAGCCACTGGCTACAATCTGGCAAGTTTACACTGATTGATATCAATGTTCATCAACTAGCACGGTCCTTAAAAAAAAAAATTAAAATAAAAAAAAAAAACGTTAAAATTTTAAACTGGATCCTAAAATTAACAGGAAGCCAGTGCAAAAGAGGCAGGAACTGGAGTGATGTGGTCACAGAGTTTCTTTCCTGCCAGTAGGTGGGCAGCAGCATTTTGAACATTGTGCAGTCATTTTGTTGACACTGAACTGGCTCTCTCTCTGATGAAGGAAGCTCAGGTCTACTGAATAAAGTGATGGCTGACTAAGATTAGAATAATATTTTAGTCTTAATCAGCCATCACATTATTACACAGTCAAGTGGACATTAAGTGATGATTATATACATTATAGTCTCTGCAGCGAGAACTGGGTCTGCCCCGGGGTCTCCTCCCAGTGGGACGTGCCTGAAACACCTCAAGTGTGAGGCGTCCAGGAGGCGCCCTGATCAGACGCCCAAACCACCTCAACTGGCTCCTTTCAGTGTGGAGGAGCAGCAGTTCTACGCTGAGCCTGTCCTGGATGACTGAGCTCCTCACCCTATCTCCAAGGGCAAGTCCAGCAATCCTACGGCGGAGACCGCGGGGCAGACCCAGGACTCGCTGGAGAGACTATAATGTCTCCCAGCTGGTCTGGGAATGCCTTGGTATCCTCTCTGAAGAGCTGGGGAGAGGGGAGTCTGGGCTACTCTGCTTGAACTGCTGCCTCCACAACCAGGACCTCCGGAGAAATGGTAAAAGATGGATGGATGGATATTATATATATTCATCACTTAATGTACACTTGACTGTAGTTTTACTTGTATCATCTTCATTAGAATTAGTTACTCTCTCTATTTACAAAAACATTTATCTCAAAAGTATCTAACCAAAATTTAGCACTTAATAGCTTCCGTATATGTGCTTTAAAAATTTCCAGCTTTTATACTTATCCTACACACTACAGTTCAGCGCAATGGTATATTTTTATTTTATTTTTTTTTACATATTTTGCCCAGCAGCTTTATTTTTTACTTTGTTATGCGCATTGCTACTGTGTAAAACAGATCACACCGGATGAGGCATTTTAGTCAGTATTTGTGATCGTTTAAAAAAAAAAAAAAAAACTATACCACTCTGCTCTACATCAAAGTGTGCAGCGATGAACTACTACAATGATCTTTTTCTCACATGCAGGCGAGCCAATATGGAGGTCTTCTTGGAGGTTGCTGAATAGGAGCGTGCACAGGAGATGTTGCAGAAACGTTTTGACTTTGAGAAGAAGGTGCCAAGGGTCCCGGGAATTCCACACATCTCACACACCACTAGAAAAAAAATATATGATGATATCAAAAAGCTTTAGTGGTAAACAAAGAATACAGAGACAAAAAAAAATATTTTTGTCAATAGAGGACAGAGGGAAAAAAAAAGAGAAGTCCTCCTTTCCATATTTATTCTTTTGTACTTTGATTTGGACCTGACCTGGCTGATCCGTTCTCAGAGCCACCTTCCTCCTACATTCCTTGTTTCTTCCTCCATCAGTTTTCTCAGACTCTGTGGAGGCCATTTCTTTATGTTCCACCTATGAAGAGAAAAAGCAAACCTTTTTACATCCTGATTCTAAACACCCTAGAGCAGGGGTGTCAAACTCATTCCATGGAGGGCCAAGACCCTGCAGGTTTTATTTCCACCCAGTCTCTTCAGCAGGTGTTTTCACTGATCAGCAATCAGTGGGAAGAAATTCAGAGAAATCACCTGTTGAAGACACTGGGTGGAGGTAAAACCTGCAGGGTCTTGGCCCTCCATGGAATGAGTTTGAGACCTGTGCCCTAGAGGTTTGCTTAAAGAGCAACCTGCAAGTTAGCAATGCCAGTGAACTAATATGCAGGCAAATTATTAAATAATCAGATTTAAAAAAAAAAAATAAATGTTGTACATGTCTTAGAGTGACTCAAAAAACAGTCTGGCCGTGACAGTCACCAGAAGAAGCTGCAGACAAGCCGGTCACTGTCAGTAATGGAACGATTTCATTTGAATGCTTGGGGGGGGTTCCCCTAAATATTTAACACACGTTTGTTTTTTTTGTTGCTCTGGGCTGCTCCCAAATAACTGGAGCACTAAAACCACAGGTGTTTGGGACAGCTCTTAAAATTCCTAAAAAGCAAGCTGCTTTCTAAAAGTCTGAAGATGGCTGGAATGCCAGTGTCCAGAATAACAATATCTACTCACACCACTGTGCACTTTTGGTTCAGCTGAAATGCTCCTGTGCTGGATGGGGGGCAGGCAGCCCCGACAGCCCACCCCATTGCAAGACGAACAGTGAGGACGGACAAACACTGTAGGAACGGCTCCTGGCCTCAGCTTCGGCGCACCTGCGGGTGGCCTCGACTCAAAGTACTCTCTTCCAAAGTGCTCACTGCAGAGGTGAGAGCTGGGTGTCGCCACCCACTGAGCGCGGGTGCGCTGGACCTGCTTTTCCCACTTACGAAACTCCTCTAGGTCCTTGGGGAATTTAAACAGCGTTACACCATCTTCGACAGTTTTTCCACATCCGTAGGCCACACAATGGTAGGGCATCCTGAGATTTTAAAATCATTAATTCAGTGCATTAGATCCTTTTGTCAGGAGTGTTGTTACAGGCCCTTATAACTGCTGCAAAGAGATGAACAGACATTAAAATTAGCAGCTACATTTCTAATTCTTTTATATTCATATTGTGGGACAATAATTAGAGGTTTCAACAATCTGTAGACACATATGAGAACAAGGTAGTTGTAGACCAGTGTAATGGACACAAAAATTTATTCTACTTCTTCATTAAAAATGGTTAACTACACAAAAAAACTTCTTAAATTAAAAATCTATTTCTGTCGACGCACACAATATACCAGCACCACCAATATCAAACAAAAACAGCTGCTCACAAACCAAAAGGTGTCAGCTGAAGCAAGAGCTCATTAATGCCTACCCCTTGCACACAACCACCATAACCATCTCATCCATCCATCCATCTTCTACCACTTCTCAAACAATCTTAATGTAGATTTAAATTACATAATGTCATTATTATAAATGAATAAGATTTGATGAACAACACTGTTTTATTCAGTTTTTTAAAATGTATTAAATGTACCACACATTGTCACTAGTATTATTTCCAAACATTAACTCTTATAACAGGAAAAAAAAAATTGGGATTTTTAAAAAATAGTCATTTTTAGTTCCGCCAAGGAGGTAATGTAATCGGGGTTGTTTGATAGCAGGATTACGCAAAAACCGGATGGATATTGATGAGATTCTTACCAGAGGTGGCCCTTGGGATACAGATGAAGCCATGACATTATGGAGTTGATCTGAGCGCATACCTCCACCAAGGCCTTATCTCACAATGTAATGTGATCATTCATCAGCAGGATAACGCAAGAAATGCTGGAGGAATATGGCAGTATGGACAGAGAGGTGGGAAGCGATGGACAGAGCCCTGGTGGAGGTATGCTCTCTCTGAGTGCTCTCCAGTTGATTTCTGGTCTATGCATATTCCTCTCAAGTCATATCTGTTTCTAGTTCAGATAAGCCACTTTTGGATACTATGGTGATAAATATTTTTCCACTTTTAATTTCACGGATTAAAAATTGAAATTGCTGGCTTATACACCAACTTGTCCCACGTAAAATTTTTATTGCCGTTTTTGCAGCTAAAAAAAAAAAAAGAGTTTGTAACCGTATGCGTTTCCCGGTGTCTGGTTTCCCTATACCTCCACATTATGTGTCATGAATGAACAGTACAATTTATGAAGTGACTACAGAAAGTTAAAAGTGACTGTAGAACATTGAGATATACACTACTCACAAAAAGTTAGGGATGTTCTGCTTTTGGGTGAAATTTCAGGGTGTACCTAAAATGCACTATAACCTTTACGGGTGAACTTAATTTGACCACCTCTAACCTTTTGAATGCACATGTCCAGCTATTCAATGTTTCAGTACTTTTTGCATAACTTGCTGTTCTCTAATAAGGTGCTTAATGGCAAAATTCACAGCAGGTGTTTGATCCATGAATTGACCAATACATTTTCTGGTTCAATTAGAATTGGTATTTAAACAGTCCTCTTCATCATGCTGTTCACATTTTGACATCATGAGACCAAGACGACACCTCACAACTGATCAACAGCACCTCGCCTTTCAATTCAATTCAACTTTATTTATACAGCACCATTTCACAACAACAGTAATCTCATAGCACTTTCAACTGTAGGGGGAACCCCCACAGTTGCAGAAAGACCCCAGCAATCAGGCGATCCCCTGTGAGCAAGCACTTGGCGACGGTGGAGAGGAAAAACTCTCTTTTAACAGGAAGAAACCTCCAGCAGAACCAGGCTCAGGGAGGGGCAGTCATCTGCTGCGACTGGCTGGGGGGTGAGGGGACAGAGAAGATGAAAAGAACAGACATGTAGACAGCAAACAGCACGATGGGGACTCAATCTATGGGAGAGAACAAACAGATGTTAATGACCAGCAAAATAAAAAAATATTTCATTGACAATGAAGAAAGGAGTGAGGCCCAGTGCATTATTGGAGGTCCCCCGGCTGACTAAACCTATTAGCAGCATAACTAAGGGAGGGTTCAGAAACACATGATCCCTCCCTAATTGTAGGCTATATCAAAAAGGAAGGTTTTAACCCTATTCTTAAAAACAGAGATCGAGTCTGACTCCCGAATCCAGATTGGCAGCTGGTTCCACAGGAGAGGAGCTTGATAACTGAAGGCTCTGCCTCCCATTGTACTTTTGGAGATTCTAGGTATTACAAATAATCCTGCATTTTGGGAGCGTAGTGCTCTGTTAGGATAATACGGTAGTATCAGATCTTTTAAATAAAAAGGGGCCTGATTGTTTAGAGCTTTGTAAGTAAGAAGAAGGATTTTAAACTTAATCCTAAACTCTAAGGGAAGCCAATGAAGGGAGACCAGAACCGGAGAGATATGATCTCTCTTTCTAGTACCTGTTAAAACTCTTGCTGCAGCATTTTGGATCAACTGAAGACTTTTTAAAGATGTTTTAGGACAACCTGATAATAAAGAATTACAATAATCTAATCTCGAGCTAACAAAAGCGTGGATCAGTTTCTCAGCATCACTCTGAGACAAGATGCTCCTAATCTTGGCAATATTATGCAAATGATAGAAGGCAGTCTTGGAAACAAATTTAATATGTGAATTGAAAGCCAGATCTTGATCAAAAATAATTCCAAGGTTCCTCACAGAGCTATTAAGAGAAAGAGTAACCGCATCCAAACTGAAAGTTTGATTTGGAAAGGTATTTCTAAGGTTTTCTGGACCAACAAGAATGACTTCAGTCTTATCTGAATTTAATAGCTGGAAATTACAAGTCATCCAAGCTTTGATTTCCTTAAGACAGGCTTCCAAATTGGCTAATTGATTACCATCATCTGGCTTCATTGACAGGTATAATTGTGTCTCATCTGCATAACAATGAAAATGTATAAAGTGCTTTCTAATAATGTTGCCTAACAGAAGCATATGTAAACTAAAAAGAGTAGGGCCTAGCACAGATCCCTGTGGAACTCCATGACTGAGCTTTGAGTTGAAAGAAAACTCATTATTGACATGAACAAACTGGAACCTATCAGATAAATAAGATCTAAACCACTGCAACGAAGTTCCATTAAGTTCAACATAGTGTTCTAATCTATCAAGTAGAATATTATGATCGATAGTATCATAATATCATCGATAGTTTGAAACCTCCTATTGCGAGGTTTCAAACAGGATGTTCTCAGAGGGAAGTGACCACCGAGCTTAGATTGTCAGCGTGTCATCAGCAGACTGGAAGAGTCACAAAAAGGTATAGAAGTGGACGACCTTTGGCCACATCCCACACTAATGACCGTTTCATTGTGAACAGTGCCCTGCAGAACCGGATGATGAATGCCACTCAACTACAAGCACATTTAAGGGAGGTGAGAGGCACCCAAGTGTCACGTCAGACCACTGAAAACCATTTACGTACATCAGCGTGGTCTGCGTGCTAGACGACCTCCAAGGATACCTGGCCACACCACCAGGCACAGGCATCATCATCTTGCATGGGCCAGGCAGCATTTACGCTGGACAAGGGACCAGTGGGCCTCAATGCTGTTCTCTGATAAAAGTCGATTCACGGTGAGCAGAAATAATAGCTGCCAACGATGTTGGAGATGTCAAGGACAGCGCTATGCATCAGCCACTGCTGTCACCAGACGAGCCTTTGAAGTTGTGGTGTTAACAGTCTGGGCAGTTGTGTCTAGTCAATACAGAACTGCCCTACACCTTGTGAATGGTACCGTGACAAGCCGATACTACCTGAATAACATCATTAATCCAGTCATTGTGCCCCTGCATGAACAACACTGGCTTAATTTAATCTTCATGGACGACAATGCTCCTGCTCATCAAGGCTGCATCGTTAGGGAACGGCTGCTGGAGGCTGGGGTACCACAAATGGAGTGGCCTGCACTTTCTCCAGACCTGAATCCCATAGAAAACCTATGGGATCAGCTGAGTCGCATTAGAGGCTCGTAACCCTGCACCCCACAACCTCAATGACCTGAGGGCCGCCCTTCAAGGAGAGTGGAATGCCATGCCTCAGCAGACAATAAGCTGACTTGTGAACAGCATGAGACGTCGTCGTCAAGCTGTAATTGATGCTCAAGGGCACATGACAAGTTATTGAGACACTTGTGGGCTATATTAATCATATATTCCATAATCTACATATGTTGAAGCATGTGGGAAGGTTTGGTGATTACATATGTAAGGCGACTTCACACCTCAGAAAGGACAAAGACTCTCAACCGCCAGTGAAGAACAAAGACGTTCCCAGACACTGCGGTGGAGACCGGAGGAGCTGCCCTCACCCCCCAGGGCCATGAGGAGGAGTACGGAGACAATGGGGGGATTAAGATAATGAGGGATGTCAGCCTTTGATATGCATGTCTTTTGTTATGTGCAAGTATAAGTTCACAGAGCCGGAGGTATTCGGTCTCTTTTCTTGCTTCTGCTTCTGCACTTAGATGAGACTTGTTAGAGGAGCTGATAATAAACTTTGGTTTATATATCACACCGCCTCGTTCTTCCAAGCTCTTCTACACTGGTGACCCCTGACGCGAGTATGGACCTGAGGCGTTCCCCCGCGATCGACTCATCTGTGGCGACCCAGGCAGACGCCGGTGCCCACGCAGACAGGGGAACAGATGGACGACGTTCCCCCCCGGCAGAAGTGATAGAGAGGGCTCAACCGAGCACCAGCGCCGCTGAGAGAGCCGAGGCAAGGCATTCTCACCCTGCGGACACAGCAGTGATGGTCTACACAAATGCCGTCACTGTCAAGCTGCCGGACTTCTGGCAGGAAGACCCCGCCTCGTGGTTTCAACAAGCTGAAGCCCAGTTTACACTGGCGGGCATCACGGCCGACGATACGAAGTTCTATCACATCGTCGCCAAACTCGACGCCGCCACTTCGAGGTGTGTGCGGAGCATAATCCGGCGGCTGCCGGCCCAAGATAAATATAAAATACTGAAAGCAACCATCGTGGCAAATTACGTCCCCTCAGCCGAAGAGAGAGCCGAGAGGATCCTGGCGGTCTACGGCCACAGAGGATGCAGACCTAAAGCCCTCATGGAGGACTTGCTGCAGCTTAAAGAGGAGGACAATGACAACTTCCTCTTCCAATTCGTATTCCTCAGCATGCTGCCGCCACACGAGAGGGACGCTCGCCAACATGCAATGCAACACCCAGCAAGACTTCCGCGTGCTGGCCAACGAAGCTCAACGACTTGTCAACGCCTGCAGGGAACAGACACCCACAGCAGCATCCGCAGACCTCAACGCTGATGCCCAGAGCCACGGCGAGCCTCAACCCACGGAGCAGATCCAGCCCGCGGTGACAGCGACGCAGCCAAAACATAACAGACAGAGCGATGTTTGTTATTACCACCACCGTTTCGCCGAGAAGGCTCACATATGTGTTCCCCCCTGCAAATTTAAACGCCAAAGCCGAGAGCCGTTAACGGCAGCGGTTCTCGGCGAGAAAAGTAAGCTGTTATACGTGACGGACGGACACACCGGCAAGCAGTTCCTTATTGACACAGGAGCTCAACTAAGTTTTGTCATGCCCTCCCAAGCGGATCGAGCCATGGGCACCCGGGGCAACGGAGCGGTGGCAGCCAACGGCTCCAACATTGACACTTTTGGCGAAAAAAGCCTACACCTCCACATCCACGGCCGCAACTACAGATGGGCATTTGTTGTAGCGGCGGTGAGTTTTAACTTGTTGGGCGCAGACTTTTTGTGTGCACATGGGTTATTAGTCGATCTAGCGAACAGACGCTTGGTTAATGCACTGTCCTTTGCTTCTATTCCCTGCTCAGCCCGAGTTTCTCCACCACCCGTGCAGGCTAGCGTCACCACAGCAGGAGGTAAGTTTGATCAACTCCTCACCCAATTTCCAGCACTCACAGTTCCCAAATTCTCAGCCACAGTGGCTAAGCACGGGGTTGAACATTTTATTCCGACAACGGGCCCACCCGTATTTGCCAAAGCTCGGCGCTTAGACGCGGCCAAGCTCGCCATAGCTCGGGACGAGTTTGCTACCCTTGAAAAATTAGGCATTATTAAACGTTCGAAAAGCCCCTGGGCCTCGCCACTTCACATGGTTCCGAAATCCGACGGTTCTTGGAGACCGTGCGGCGATTACCGCAGATTAAACAATGCGACAGCGCATGACCGCTACCCAATTCCTCACATTCAGGATTTTTCACTGCATCTGGCGGGTGCGCGCATTTTTTCAAAAATAGACCTGGTCCGCGGTTATCATCAAGTCCCAGTTCGAGCGGAGGACATCCCTAAAACAGCGGTAATAACCCCTTTCGGCCTTTTTGAATTTTTGCGGATGCCTTACGGCCTCAAAGGCGCCGTCCAAACTTTTCAGCGGATGATGGACGCAGTATTACGCGACCTTCCTTTTGTTTTCGTCTACCTCGACGATATGCTGGTAGCCAGCTCGTCTGAGGAAGAACACGAGCAGCACCTCACTATGGTTTTTCAGAGGCTAGAAGAGTACGGGTTAATAATCAATCCAGCCAAATGCAAATTTGGCGTGTCACAAATTGATTTTTTAGGACGCAGAGTTTCTCCGAAGGGGGCAGTCCCACTTCCAGACAAAGTCCACGCGATAAAAAGTTTCCCACGGCCACAAACAGTCAAATCGCTGCAAGAATTTTTAGGAATGGTTAATTTTTACAACCGTTTCCTCCCCCACGCAGCTCAGCTCATGCAGCCCCTATATGACGTGCTCAGAAAACAAAAAGCTTCCAACGCGGTCGAATGGACCCCGGAGCGCGAACGCGCCTTCGCGGAAGTAAAGAGCGCTCTAGCTAATGCCACATTGTTGGTTCACCCCGACCCCTCGGCCCGCATTGCACTAACCACAGACGCTTCGGACCTAGCTATAGGGGCAGTTGTAGAACAACATGTCAGCGGGATCTGGCAACCTTTAGCATTCTTCAGCAAATCGCTAAACCAAACTGAGTGTAAATACAGCACTTTTGACAGGGAGCTGCTAGCGCTTCATTTATCCATCCGCCACTTCCAGTTCTGGTTAGAAGGGCGGAGTTTCACGGCTTTTGTAGACCACAAACCGCTCACCTTTGCCATGGCTAAAATCTCAGAACCATGGTCAGGCAGGCAACAAAGACAGCGGGCTGCGATTTCAGAGTTCACCACAGACATTCGACATGTGGCAGGCAAACTTAACGTGGTAGCAGACTGCCTCTCCCGCGCTGTGACATCGCCAGAGCGCGAGGAGACAGATTATACTACCTCAGCCGCAGAACTCTTCACTAACGCGGACACATACGCAGCACCAATCCATGCAGGGATAGATTATGCAGCCATGGCAGAGGAACAAAGCAGTGACGCGGACGTGCGCGCACTCCTGTCTGGACCAACAGGGTTAAGGCTGGAGGAAAGGGGTTTACGCGACGGCGTGCCCCCCCTAATATGCGATATTTCAACCGGCCGACCTCGCCCGTTAGTCCCAGCCACATGGCGCCGCCGTATTTTCGACTCAATTCACTCCCTCGCGCATCCAGGTGTGCGCGCCTCGGTTAAAATGGTCGCGGAAAAGTTTGTGTGGCCGGGCCTGCGCAAAAACGTAAAAGAATGGGCAAAAACTTGCATTTCTTGTCAGCGCGCCAAAATACACAAACACACAAAAGCCCCTCTGGAGCCTTTTCCAATCCCTGCTAGAAGGTTCGACCACGTTCATGTCGACCTCGTGGGGCCACTACCTTCCTCCCAAGGTTTCACACACCTGTTAACAATGATAGACCGCACCACGCGCTGGCCAGAAGCAGTCCCTCTGGCGTCAACTACAGCGGAGGAAGTCGCTCGCGTTTTTTTTGACAAACTGGGTGGCACGTTTCGGCGTCCCATCGGACATCACGTCCGATAGGGGGCCTCAATTTGTCTCAGAGCTTTGGTCAGCCATGGCCAGCAGCTTAGGGGCGACAATTCACCGCACCACCGCTTATCACCCTCAGGCTAATGGGTTATGCGAGCGTTTTCACAGGTCTTTAAAGGCCGCCCTCAGAGCCTCACTAACGGATACAAATTGGGTAAATAAACTTCCCTGGGTTTTATTGGGGTTGCGTGCTGCGCCTAAAGAGGATCTAGACGCCTCTCCAGCAGAATTAGTTTTTGCACAACCTCTCAGGCTCCCGGGTGAATTTTTACCAGAGAACCCAGAGCCAGGGCATCTTCCAGCCTCGAGGTTTTTAGGCAGCAACGGACCGGACTCTCTCCCCGGACCGGCACATCACTCTTTTCCACGGGTTTTTGTCCCCCAAGCTCTAAAAAACGCTGAATTCGTTTTTGTTAGGCATGAAGCTTTAAAACCAACTTTCCGCCCAGCATACGATGGGCCATTCAGAGTGCTGGAACCTGGTGATAAACACTTTGTGCTTGATTCTGGGGATAGAAAAGAAACAGTCAGCATTGACAGACTTAAACCTGCCTTCTTGTTGAGAGACGAGCCTGCACAGTTGGCGAGAGCACCTCGGCGGGGTAGACCCCCCAAGAGAAAAGACTCAGCCCCCCTGCAGGGAACAAATAATCACTCTCCTCCCCAAGCTGCAGATTCCTTACAGGAAGGTCCCAGCAGGACGCCTAAGCGAACCCACAGCAGATTCAGGAGAAGATTAAAACCCAGACAGCACAGGGACTGATGCAAACTACTCAACAGTTGTTCACTAATTGGCTGCACGGTGGCGCAGTGGTTAGCACTGCGGCAGCACAGTTTACCCTTGGCGGGGGGATTGTGGGGATCGTGGGTTCGATCCCAGCCCCCGACCAACAGTGATCTGTGTGGAGTTTGCATGTTCCCCCCGTGTTGCGTGGGTTTACTCCGGGATTTCTCCGGTTTCCTCCCACATGCCAAAAAAAAACATGCATGTTAGGTTAATTGGCTGTTCTAAATTGTCCCTAGATATCTGTTTCCTATAGGCCCTTAGAATAGAGGGTTAGTATTAATGAAAGCGCTTTGAGTGGTCTTTGTGACTAGAAAAGCGCTATATAAGTGCAGGTTAGTTAGTTAGTTAGTAATTGTGCTGTAACAGTTTAGGACTGACTTGTGATTTTACTATGCTGTTACGATTACCACTGAACTCTCTTAGGAGCATGGCTGCTGGAAAGTTTCTTCTGTGGCAAGAGGTGTAGCAGTTAGTATGTCATAGTAATTATCTTAAACTGTGAATTTTATGGGCTATATTAATCATATATTCCATAACCTACATATGTTGAAGCATGTGGGAAGGTTTGGTGATTACATATGTAAGGCGACTTCACACCTCAGAAAGGACAAAGACTCTCAACCGCCAGTGAAGAACAAAGACGTTCCCAGACACTGCGGTGGAGACCGGAGGAGCTGCCCTCACCCCCCAGGGCCATGAGGAGGAGTACGGAGACAATGGGGGGGATTAAGATAATGAGGGATGTCAGCCTTTGATATGCATGTCTTTTGTTATGTGCAAGTATAAGTTCACAGAGCCGGAGGTATTCGGTCTCTTTTCTTGCTTCTGCACTTAGATGAGACTTGTTAGAGGAGCTGATAATAAACTTTGGTTTATATATCACACCGCCTCGTTCTTCCAAGCTCTTCTACAACACTGACATTTTTGTTGTGGTATACCCACCACCGTTGTTGGCTTTTGTTTCAATAAACTGTTTGAGATAAGGAAATAACCATTGCATTTGTCTACTTAAATGCCCTACTTTCATGATATATCACTGTAGAATGAACTTTTTAAGTCTTCCATAAAATTCACCCGAAAGCCAAATATCCCTCACTCTCTGTGAGTAGTGTGTGTGTGTGTGTCAGCTCGATTTTAAACAAACATGCCAGGAAACATTTCCACACACAAACCGCTATAATAAACCAAAATATGGGAGATATAGCAAGTTATTGGAACTCCGTTACTATTTCGGCTTTTAAAATTAATAGGCAAGAAAAAAAACACAAAGTCAAACTTGTTCATTCTTCTACATGTAAACAAACGGCTGCTACTGCTAACTGCACGTTTGCTCAATTACGCAGCAGCTGTTCCGATACCAAATGTCAAAATGCTACTTACGGAGAGCAATTATTAATATTTCATAGGTTTAGAGACGTATTAATCAACAATCACTTGGATGTAGCTTCACAACTGCAAAAGTCCACCGTTTGTAGTCTTCTTCTTCTTTTAGATTTGATTGGCGGTTGGAAACCAGCACACAGTTGCATTACCGCCACTGACTTGATTATCATCACTTTATATCTTTGTATAAGGAGTTCTGAACAACTCCTTATGTGCGGGAAAAAAAAAATCTCCCGTCTTTTCCGTAGCCAAATGGCTACGATAAGGCTTCACCGCCTGTCGCCTGCCTCTGACGTTTTAATTTTACTTGCAGCAAGGAATTCTGGGAGTTGGTGTTTTATCAACATTAGAAAGGGAACGCCACAAGTCTTGATAAACCAGCCGTAATGACCTTCTTTAGGATGTGTAAAATTTATTAATTTGTTTCACCAATCCACAAAATCTGATGCCCCTTAGTAGACTTGTAGGAATGCAATACTGTGTTGCAAATTGAATATAATCATTCATGTTGCTTCATAACCAGTTGATCTGCAATATTTCAGTCACATAGATCTAAAAAAAACAGAATTTATAAATAAATAAATAAGGTTTTCCCTGTAGTTTGATTCAAATTAGTAAATGTATATCATCTATATGTAAAATAAAATATTTCAAGCCTTTATGATTTCATTTTGATGATTATGGGTAATAGATCATGAAAAGCAGACCTCTAGTATCTCTGATTATCAGAAAATTTAATTTTTTTTTGAGTGAGTAAATTACTATTCCAACAAAACTCTCTAGGACAAGTAAAAACAACCACAATCACTATTTTCAGTCCAAATTATGGTGTCTGTCTGTCATATATTCTTAACTGAAAGTGGTAAAAGTTGTGTTCAGCCATAAATACATAAAATTACATTTGCATCACTTTATTTTCATTTTGATTTAACCTGGGGAGTGGTGGCTTAATGGTTAGGGATGTGGACTGGTGAGTGGAGGGTTGCAGGTTCGATCCCTGGACCAGCAGGATTAGATCGGGGTGGGACAGATAACATAACTTTTGAGTCAAATTAGGTTTCTGAAGACTAACATCTTGAAAAAGGAAACAAATTGTTGAATAAAGTGAAGATGAATGAAAGTAGCAAGATGGATGAGAAACAGCCTACAGCAGCAATGGTGTGGGCAGAGTAGCTTGCAGCTTGGATGGAGCCAATTTACCTGAAGTTTGAAAAAGGGGTGGGCAGCGCGGTGGCGGAGTGGTTAGCACTGCAGCAGCACAGTTACTCACCCTTGGCCGGGGGATCCTGGGTTCGATCCCAGCCCCCCACCAACAGTGATCTGTGAGGAGTTTGCATGTTCTCCCCGTGTCTGCATGGGTTTACTCCGAGATTTCTCCGGTTTCCTCCCACATGCCAAAAACATGCAAGTTAGGTTAATTCGCTTCAAAACTGGGGATTCTAAATTGTCCTTAAATATGAACGTGAGAGTGAATGGTTGTCTGTCTCTCTGTGTTGGCCCTGCGATGGACTGGCGATCTGTCCAGGGTGTACCCTGCCTCTCGCCCAAAGATGCTGGGATAGGCTCCAGCCCCCCCGCGACCCGAAAAGGATTAAGTGGAAGAAGATGGATGGATGGATGGATGAAAAAGGGGTGGAGACCAGTACAGTACCAGTATCAGTATGGATGAAAAAGGGGTGGAGACCAGTACAGAACAGGAAACAGGAGTCTCACCAGAAGGGAGCCATCATGGTGCATTTCAAGAAGCCAAAAGCAAAAATTACCCAGCCAAAGACACATGGGACATACTGCGCCCAGATGACCTTATTGACAATGCAACTGAGCTTTTTGAGGAATATGTCAGGCTTGGTCAAGTCAAGTTCACCAGAGCCCCCATGCCATGAAGGTAATTCATGGGCAATCAGATTTTCAGATGGAAGCGAACATGCCTATGGAGCAGTGATGTACTTGAGGTGGCAGTCAGATCAAAACCTCATCATTCGGCTAGCAGAGTCCAAAGCGAAACTGACCCCCTTGGATCAGAAGCATGATGCCGTGAAAGCAGAGGTGTGTGGCGCAATGTTTCCTTCCCGACTGAAAAGGTACTTTAAGATGTATAGCTGAATCAAAGTTGAAAGATAGTTCAATTCAATTCAACTTTATTTATTTATATAGCGCTATTTCACAACAAGTCATCTCATAGCACTGTCAACTGTAGGGGAAACCCCCACAATTGCAGAAAGACTCCAGCAATCAGGCGATCCCCTGTGAGTAGGCGCTTGGCAATGGTGGAGAGGAAAAACTCCCTTTTAACAGGAAGAAACCTCCAGCAGAACCAGGCTCAGGGAGGGGCAGTCATCTGCTGCGAGTGGCTGGGGGTGAGGGGATAGAGAAAACGAAAAGAACAGACATGTAGAGAGCAAACAGCACGATGGGGACTCAATCTATGGAAGAGAACATACAGATGTTAATGACCAGCAAAATATTTCATTGAGAGTGAAGCCCAGTGCATTATTGGAAGTCACCCGGCAGTCTGAATCTATTAACAGCAAAACAAAAGGGGGGTTAAGAGACACAAGATCCCTCCCTAATCGCAGGCTATATTGAAGAGGAAGGTTTTTACCCTATTCTTAAAAACAGAGATCGAGTCTGACTCCCGAACCCAGATTGGTAACTGGTTCCACAGGAAAGGAGCTTGATAGCAGAAGTCTCTGCCTCCCATTGTACTTTTGGAGATTCTAGGTATTACAAGTAATCCTGCATTTTGGGACCATAGTGCTCTGTTAGGGTAATAGGGTACCGGTGACGCTGACAGGCGCGTCACCGACGCTGCCACGTCACTGAAAATGTCAACTATGTCGTTCTCAGTGTCAAGTCAAATCCCTCGTATATTTACCAGTTATTTACTTGTGAATGTACTTGGCAATAAATCTTTTCTGATTCTGATTCTGAGGGTAGTATCAGATCTTTTAAATAAAAAGGGGCCTGATTATTTAGAGCTTTGAAAGTGAGAAGAAGGATTTTAAACTTAATTCTAAACTCTATGGGAAGCCAATGAAGGGAGGCCAGAACCAGAGATATGATCTCTCTTTCTAGTACCTGTTAAAATTCTTGCTGCAGCATTGTGGATCAACTGAAGACTTTTTAAAGATGTTTTAGGACAACCTGATAATAAAGAGTTACAATAATCTAATCTAGAGTTAACAAAAGTGTGGATCAGTTTCTCAGCACCACTCTGAGACAAGACGCTCCTAATCTTGGCAATATTATGCAAATGATAGAAGGCAGTCTTAGAAACGAATTTAATATGTGAATTGAAAAACAGATCTTGATCAAAAATAACTCCAAGGTTCCTCACAGAACTATTAAGAGAAAGAGTAACCACATCCAAACTAAGAGTTTGATTTGGGAAGGTATTTCTAAGGTTGGAAGAAAACTCATCATTAATGTGAACAAACTGAAGTCTATCGGACAAATAAGATCTAAACCACTGCAGCGAAGTTCCATTTAGTCCAACATAGTGTTCTAATCTATCAAGTAGAATATCATGATCGATAATATCAAAGGCTGCACTAAGATCTAAAAGGGCATGTACAGAAACAAGTCTATTATCAGATGTGATAAGGATGTCATTAGTGACCTTCACTAAGGCTGTTTCAGTGCTGTGATGAACTCTGAACCCAGATTGAAACTCTTCAAATAAACCATTTCCCTGCAAGTGGTCAAACAATTGTGCAGCAACAACTCTAAGATTTTTGAAATGAAAGGCAGATTAGAGATTGGTCGATAGTTAGCCAAAACTCCTGGATCAAGCATTGGCTTTTTGAGTAAGGGTTTAATTACAGCAATTTTAAAAGCCTGCAGTACATAACCTAAAGTTAAAGAAGAATTAATAATATGAAGAATACGGCTACCAATAATTGGGAAGCCTTTTTTAAATAACCTGGTAGGAATAGGGTCTACAAGACAAAATGAAGGCTTGGATGAGGAGATTATTTTATCTAACTCTAAAAGGTCAATTGGAGTAAACTTATCTAAACAGATATCAATTGAAGGAGTTGTAGTAGTTGCTGCACTTAAGTTTACGGTGGGAAGAATCTGATTGATTTTATCTCTAATAGATAAAATTTTATGATTGAAATAGTTCAAAAAGTCCTGACTAGAAAGCTCTAGGAGGATGCAAGGATTGACCGAGTCCTGACTCTTTGTCAGCCTGGCTATAGTGTTGAAAAGGAACCTGGGATTATTCTTATTCTCTTCTATTAATGCAGAGTAATAACTTGTTCTAGCTTTTCTAAGAGATTTTTTATAAATTAAGAGAGGATTTCTCCACGCTAAATAGAATTCATCTAAATTAGTGGAACACCATTTTCTTTCTAATTGACGAGTCTTCTGTTTTAAGCTACAAGTTTCTGTGTTAAACCAAGGGGTTAGAGATCTCTGGTTAGACTTTTTCTTTTTTAAAGGGGCCACCAAATCTAGAGTCTGATGCAGAGAGGCTGTAACACAATCTACCAAGCTATCAATTACGGAAGGAGCAGGCTCTCCATCTTTTATTTCCATTGTGCTGACCATGGTATAGAGGAGACAATCTGCAAAAATTTGGTAACGTCATCTAGTGTATGAGAGCTACGTACATCTTCACAAGATTCAAAACAGCCATTTGTAAATTTGACCGTGAGTGTTTATTATTTCTGTGATAATCAATAAATGGCTACAATCAACACCGTCACAAAACACTTATATCTTCCCTGTGAGCAGCCATCAACTTGGAGACCTGGTATTTCATTTTGGAATGCCCCGCTGGCACCACGGCTGAAAAGTTCAAATAGTGGTCAGATTAGATCAAATGCAGTTATTTTTCAGCAGTCTTCCCGTCGGTGCGCACAGTTCTTCCATCGGTGATGCAGCACTTGGATCCCTGCGCTTGAAAAATAAACTACATTTGATCAAATTTGATAGCTACAGTGGATATAAAAAGTCTACACACCCCTGTTCAAATGCCAGATTTTTGTGATGTAAAAAATGAGACCAAGATAAATCATTTTAAAACTTTTTCCACCTTTAATGTGACCTACAACCTGTACAACCCAATTCAAAAACAAACTGAAATCTTTTAAGGGGAAAAATAAAAAACTTACAATAACCTGTTTGCATAAATATGCACACCCTTAAACTAATACTTTGTTGCAGCACCTATGGCTTTTATCACAGCACTCAATCTTTTTGGGTAAGAGTCTATCATGTGGCACATCTTGATGTGGCAATATTTGCCCACTCTTCTTTGCAAAAACGCTCCAAATCTGTCGGATTGCGAGGGCATCTCCTGTGCACAGCCATTTTCAGTTCACCCCACAGACGTCTGATCGGATTCAGGTCTGGACTCTGGATGGGCCATTCCAAAACCTTAATCTTCTTCTGGTGAAGCCATTCTTTTGTTGCTTTGGATGTGTGCTTTGGGTCATTGTCGTGCTGAAAGATGAAGTTCCTCTTCAGCTTCAGCTTTCTAGCAGAAGCCTGAAGGTTTTGTGCCAACACTGACTGGTATTCGGAACTGTTCATAATTCCATCCACCTTGACGAAGGCCCCAGTTCCAGCTGAAGAAAAACAGCCCTAAAGCACGATGCTGCCACGACCATGCTTCACTGTAGGTATGGTGTTCTTTTGGTGATAAGCAGTGTTGTGTTTGCACCAAATATACCTTTTGGAATTATGGCCAAAAAGTTCAACCTTTGTGTCATCAGACCATAACACATTTTCCCACATGCTTTAGGGAATTTCAAATGTGTTTTTGCAAAATGTAGCTGGGCTTGGATGTTTTTCTTCGTAAGATAAGGCTTCCAGCTTGCCACCCTAGACAGGAGATTGTTGTCACATGTACTAAACAGCCAGTGTTTGCCAGAAATTCCTGCAGCTCCTTCAGTGTTGTTGTCAGCTTCTTGGCAGCCTCCCTGACCAGTCTTCTTTTCGTCTTTTCATCAGTTTTGGAGGGATGTCCAGTTCTTGGTGATGTCACTGTTGTGCCATATTTTCTCCACTTGATGATGACTGTCTTCACTGTGTTCCATGGTGTATTTAATGCCTTGGAAATTCTTTTGTATCCTTCTCCTGACTGATACCTTTGAGCAGTGAGATCCCTTTGATGCTTTGGAAGCTCTCTACGGACCATGGCTTGTGCTGTAAGATGTGACTACAAAAATGTCAGGAAAAGCCTACTAGAACAGCTGAACTTCATTTGGGGTTAATCAGAGGCACTTTAAATGGTGGCAGGTGTGTGCTGACTCCCATTAACATGAGTTTGAATGTGACTGGTTAATTCTGAACACAGCCACATGCCCAGTTATAAGAGAGTGTGCATATTTATGCAAACAAATTATTCTAAGTTTTTTATTTTTATTTTTCCCCTTAAAAGATTTCAGTTTGTTTTTCAATTGGGTTGTACAGGTTATGGGTCACATTAATGTTGGAAAAAAATTTTTGAAATGATTTAACTTGGTCTCATTTTTTTACATCACAAAAACCTGGCATTTGAACAGGGGTGTGTAGACTTTTTATATCCACTGTATGAACTTTTCAGCGTATGAACTTTTAAGTCCCGTCAGCCCTGCTGCGGCGGAGCAATCCAAAATGAAAGTATACCAGGTCTCCGAGCTGATAGCCGCTCATGGGGAAGATGGTGAGTGTTTTATGATTTTAAGCATCTTTTATGTTGTCAGTGAAAACATCAGCATGTAAAGAACACAACAGGATAACAGGCCGTCTTCCTGTAATGAACCCAACTCCACCCACTTGAGGTGGTACTCAGTTGAAATGGAAATCCAACCACACCATGTCAAGCTGAGTAGAGTTGAGGCGAGTCGGGCTGAGTAGGTACTAGTGGAAAAGGGGCTTATGTAACACCCAATTCCTTCTTGATTGGCAAAGCTTCTTCAAGTGGAGATGTTAAGACCTTTGACTTCACCAGTTACCCTTACAAGAGGCTTTGAGCAATACAGTCTGCAGTGACCAAGTTCTGGAGAAGCTGGAGTCAGCTGAACAGCCACAAACGTTTTATCAGGAGTAAATGGCACACAGTGGAGAGAAATGTCGCTGTTGGGGACATCGTCTGGCTGTGTGGCCAAAATGCAATGAGGGGACAGGTCAGGCTTGGCAGAGTCATCAGTGCCTATCCAGATAGCAAGGGCATTGTGAGGGATGTTGATGTTAGAGTCTTCCCAAGCTACGGTGTCCCTGTAATGAAATCTGTGAGAGCAAAGAAATCAAGACCTCAAGGGATTAAAGGAGAAGTTAAAAGCTACTATCCTTCATAGGGATGTCCGGTGACTGGTTGTTCTATTGCCCATTGAACAGCAAGTGATCTTTTCAAGTTAGATGGACATCCTAAAAGATCGAGTTTGACTTTAAATGAACGATCTCCCTGGTACGTTGACCAGAAAGATCGAGTGGGAGGTGTTGAGTCAAACTAGGTTTCTGAAGACTAACATCTTGAAAAAGGAAACAACTTGCTGAATAAAGTGAACATGAATGAAAGCAGCAAGATGGATGACAATCTACAGCAGCAATGGGTGTGGCCAGAGCAGCTTGCAGCTTGGGTGGAGCCAATCTACCTGAAATTTGAAAAAGGGGTGAAGACCAGCAGAGAACAGGAAACAGGAGTCTCACAAACAGTGTTTACAAAAAGTGTTTAGAACAGGGGTGTCCAATCATGTGCCATGGAGAGCCAAGACCCTGCAGGTTTTCTCTTCTACCCAGTCTCTTCAGCAGGCATTTTCACTTATCAGCAATCAATGAGAAGAAATTCAGTGAAATCTGCTGTTGAGGACACTGGTTAGAGGTGAAGCCTGCAGGTCTTGGCCCTCCATGGCACATGATTGGACACCCCTGGTTTAGAGACATTTAAGTTTCTTAGTAGCAGCAGGACTGTAATGTGTTTGACTGAAAACATTTACAAAGAACCACAGAGGCAGCCAGTAGTGATGTTAAAACTGAGGCCTCATGAAACAACGAGCAACTTTGAGACAATAGCTTCATGAGCAACACAGTGTTATGAAACATCTAATAAAGACTGCCATCTGGTGACTGACTGTCAGAACTGCATCAGAGTTAAAAAACCTGAAAAAAATCTCAATACTTTTTTTTTTTTAGCATTTGGCCATCTGAGGTCTATTCAAAATTAGATGGCAGGAACAAATAATACAAAGCAAACAAAAAAAAAACCAATTCCCTCTCAAACTTCCCGCGAGCTCTCAAGTCATGTGATGTGACCAACATAATGAGGCCTTGCTTGCTACAGTCACGTGACTGTGGGCATGTTGACACAGTGCTCAACACTCTGCTCACAACACTTCCGCGTTATATTGCTCGAGTCAGTGTCGAGTGGGCGGTGTCGAGCATAACATCACTAGCAGCCAGTAAGGCATTAATGTTTAAATTTATGTCGAAGTTGCTTCTTATTGATGACAGTGAGTCAGCACAAATTCTGGTTACCACTCTGTGTCATTTGTGTTTTTCTGACTTTTGGGTTATTTAGTCACTGGTGGTAGTATTTTAAAATAGTTAATGTGCTGATAACTAAATAAATATACTTACCTCCGCCAAGGAGGTTATGTTTTCATCGGCGTTGGTTTGTCTGTCTGTCTGTCTGTCTGTTTGTTAGCAAGATAACTCAAAAAGTTATGGACGGATTTTCATGAAATTTTCACAGATTGTCAGAAATGGGGTATCCTACAGATGATTAGATTTTGGTGGTGATCCGGCTCACCGTCCACAAGAAAACCGCCATTACGCAAAATGACATTTTCGTGAATAACTACTAAACCACTAATCCTATCATTGTCAATCCAATTGCTTGTCATATGTTTTCATGGTCAAGGAATCTGAAAACGTACACACAAACACTGTATGGGGGGAACTGTGGTGCTAAACCGCCATTACGGAAAATGCCATTTTCGTCAGTAACTACTGAACCACTAATCCTATCATTGTGAATCCAATTGCTAGTCATATGTTTTCATGGTCAAGGAATCTGAAAACGTACACACAAACACTGTATGGGGGGAACTGTGGCGCTTGGCGGAGGTCTGCGCTCTCCGAGTGCTTTTCTAGTTTTGGGAATGTGACATTAGGAAAAATGGAAAAAGACAAAAAGAAAAAAAAAACATTTAGTAAAGTAAGATTGGTTGTGGTTTTAGGGTGATAATTTATATAAGTAATAAATTATGGAATTTTATCTTAATGTACTTAAGGGAATGGAGTTTAATTATTTTATTATAAACTTAACTATTTATTGGTATTTGAAGGTTGCATTTGGGTATTTAAATACTGTATGGTTTTAAAGCGTGTTTTTTTTTTTGTTAGGTTTTTCACCTCAGCCTTGACCTACAAGCCGAAAGGCAAATGTCCATATTCTCAAGAATTATATAAAGGAGAGAAAAAAATAACAAGCTATTTGGTCATTTGAGTGAAATCTTGTGGAGAGCTCTGAGTAGATGGGTCAATCCCTTTCAAGTGGGGAAGTACACAAGAAAAAAACTTGACAGTGAAAAACCATCTCAAAAGCAGCCACACTTGCCAGGTGGTGCCCTTGAGCAAGGTCCTGAACCCCAGCTGCTCCAGTGGCAGCTTCTTGGTGTGAGTGTGAACAGGGCGTCCTTAAAAAAGAGGTTTCCTCTCAATGGAACTACCCTCTATAAATAAAGGTTAAATAAAGAATTTTATCAGGCAAATGTGTGAGCTAAAAATAATCCTTTTTTAAGTACAGCCTGATCAAGATGGCAGTATGAATGTAAAAATGAGGGGGTTAAACCATTAAACATGTTTTAACCCTCACCCTTGTGAGTAAATTCTTCCAGAGTTTAAGCAAAGAAAAAATAATAAATGCATGGAATTAATTTTTTTCATGTGAAATGTGAAAATGTGAGTGTATGAAGGAGATTCTGTTATGAGTGTAAGAAGTTGTGGACTAGTTCTGAGCTATATTATTATTATTATTATTATTATTATTATTATTATTAACCAGAGTGGTTGCCTATATTGACAGAACATCTGCCCCACTGCCAGAAGGTTGCGGTTTCAAGCCCCAGCTGGGTCATACCAAAGACCATAAAAATAGTACTTTCTGCCTTCTACCCACCCACAAGGGGAAGCACAAAACCGTGTACTCCTTGTGCTGGTCCCAAGCCTGGGTAAACTGGGAGGGTTGAGTAAAAAAGGGCATATGGTGCTATATGAATAAAATTTACTTACTTTGCCAAGCTCTGCCACGCAGAGCAATAGTACATTCACAAATGCAACTTAAAAATTTACTGAAAAAAGCCTTATGTTGAGTTGACCATGTCCAGAAGCAGTGTTAACTTCTCTGCACTTTGAGGCATCTGCGATGGCTCATCACCCAGTGGAAATGTACTGTGATGAGACCAATCAGTATTCCAGATCTTTTTTTTTTGAAGAAGAAATTGACCATCCAGACTGTTGTGAGCAACGAGTCCAAATGTCATGGGAGGTGGAATATTGGACCCAAATGCAGTACTCAAAGTTGGCAGTGACTGATTTATTAACAAGCTGGCCAGACGGGCGCAGCTTGAGAAAACACAAAAAACTGACAGCTCGGAAGCTGTAACAAAACTTACACAAAAATCAGGCAGGATCAGGCCAGGATACAGGTCAGAACAGGAGTGTGTTGTTCACCCAGACATGATTAACAACACACATGAGGCAACACAGATTGGGGCTTGACATAAATGAACACAGGAGTAATCAAACATAATACCGAACAGGTGAGCACAATCAGTGACAAACAGAGACGGCAGGGATTAATCACAGACACAGGATGGGTGGAGCTACACAGATAGTCACACACAGAGGATGTACAACAGTCAAAGGGGTGACAAGATTGCAACATATAATGATGATGACAATAATCATAATAATAATGATAAACTAAGAAGACGACCCATGGTGAAATAAATATACAAGATAAAATAATAATAGAGGCAAACCAGCATAGATAGATAAATAGATAGACAGACAGACAGACAGATCCCAAACTGGGAAATTACGGTGTAACAGCAGCATGACAGTAGATGACCAAAACAATAGAACCACACACAACATAACAGACAAAGGGATTACTAATGGAAAGTAAAACTGCTAAATAACTTATATACACATCATAGATGAATAGATGGTGACCCCTATAGGTACATGAATCATACCCGCTGTACAATGCCGGACTATCAGGTGCAGGGTGAAGTGTGAGGCACCAATTACACTGTAAGGTGCCATATGGCAGCATAGTTATGACCAGAATTCAACATCAGAGTGAGTTATTGTACAGTGAAATGGCATGTGGCAGGAAAGATTTCCTGTACCTAACCGTTCGGCAGCAAAGTTGTAGCAGTCTGCTGGAGAAAGTGCTCCGCTGTCTGTCCAGTGTGTGTTGGAGGGGGTGATCAGGATTATCCATGATGGATCACAGTTTATTTAGTGTCCTCTCCACCACAGTCTCAAAAGTCTCCGGCCTGAAACCAATCATAGAGCCAGCTCTCTTGATAATCTTGTCAAGTCTGTTGGTGTCGCTGGCTCTGATACTGCTACCCCAACAGACAGCAGCAAAGAAGATGCCGCTGGCAACAATGGCCTGGTAGAAAAGCTCCAGCATCCTGTTGCACACGTTGAAGGATCTCAGCTTCCTCAGGAAGAAGAGTCTGCTCATTCCCTTCTTGTACGCAGCATCAGTGTTGGATTTCCAGTCCAGTCCATTGCTGATCATGACACCCAGGTATTTGTAGTCCTCAACTACCTCCACATCCTCCCCCCTAATCTGCAATGGCTGTGAAGGCATCCTCTTCTTCCTGAAGCCAATCACTATATCTCTGGTCTTGCTGACGTTCAGCCTCAGGTGATTCTGCTCGGTCCACTCCACAAATCTGTCTACCAGTGCCCTGTACTCCCCCTCCTCTCCCCCTGTTATACACCCAACAACAGTTGAGTCATCAGAGAATTTCTGCAGGTGACATGACTCGGTGTTGTACTGAAAGTTGGTGGTGTATAAGGTGAAGAGAAAAGGAGAAAGCACAGTCCCCTGTGGAGCTCCCGTATCACTAACCACCACATCAGACAAGACACTGCCCAGCCGGACAAACTGTGGCCTGCCTGTCAGGTAGTCAGTAATCCAGGAAATCACAGAGCTGTCAACCCCCATCCCCCACAGCTTCTCACCCAGCAGCAGTGGCTGGATGGTGTTAAAGGCACTGGAGGAATCAAAGAATGTGATTCTCACAGTGTCTCCTCCACCATCCAGGTGCAAATGGACTCGTTGCAGCAGGTAGATGACAGCATCTTCAACTGCTAAATAGGGCTGATATGCAAACTGCAGAGGATCCAGCCACATCTTCACCTGCAGCCTCAGGTGGGCTAAGACCAGTCTCTCCAGGACCTTCATCACATGGGATATGAGGGCAACTGGTCGACAGTCATTCAGGTCAGATGGAGATGACTCCTTGGGGACAAGAACCAAGCAGGACATCTTCCACAGCACCAGTACTCTCTCCAGACTGAGGCTCAGGTTGTACAGGTGTTTCAGCACCGGAGCTAGCTGGTTGGCACAGGTCCTCAGGATCCTGGCGGAGATGTCATCAGGGCCTGCAGCCTTATACTGATGGAGTCTCTCCAGCTGTTTCTTAACCTGGTCTGTAGTCACGGTGATGTGGGGGGGGGGGTTGTGCTGGTGTCCCCAGACGAGGGTGAGGGGGCGATAGAGAGAGGTGCTGCACAGGAGGGTGGGGGGAGGGGTGTGTGGGGGCTGTGTTATGGGGTGACAGACAGTGAGTTGAACCTATTAAAAAACAAATTCAGCTCATCAGCTCTCTCAAGGCTCCCCGATGTCTGTCTGTTTCTCCCCTTACACCCAGTGATTTGGTTCATTCCTGTCCGGATATCCTTAGTATTGTTTTGCTGGAGTTCATCCTCCAACTTCCTCCTGTAATTGTCTTTACACCTTCTCAGCATCTCTCTCAGTTCACGCTGCACTCTCATCAGTTCTTCCCTGTCTCCAGACCTAAAAGCCCTCTTCTTCTTGTTAAGAAGTGCTTTCAGGTCACTGGTGATACATGGTTTGTTGTTGGGGAAACAGTATACGGTCTGAGCTGGCATGGTTGTGTTTTCACAGAATCTGATGTATTCTGTGATGCTGTCAATCATATTGTCTATGTCCACCCGATGTGGTTCACAGAGTACGTACCAGTCCGTTGTCTCGAAGCAGTCCTGTAGTGCATCAGCAGCCTCCTGTGTCCTCCTCTTCACAGTCCATGTATAAGCAGGCTGCCATTGCACAAGGGGAACGTACTTGGGTGATAACAGGACCATGTTGTGATCTGACTAATGGGGCGGGGGGGGGGGTGAGCTGTGGCACTATATGCATCTCTTGCATTGGCATACCAGTAGATCCAGTGTTTTATTTTCTCTGGTGGGACAGTCAACAAACTGGTGGAAGTTTGGTAATGTTTTGCCCAGTGAGACATGGTTAAAATCACCCATGATGTCCATAAATGAGTCAGGGTGCTTCTCCAGTAATGTGGCAGTAATGGAGCTGATGACATCACAGGCCTCCGCTGTGATGAACTGGGGAGCATGCTCCCCCTCCTCTCCTAACTGTTTTCCCTCTGCCTGTTTCCTGACTTGGCAGCTCATCAGTGCACCTGCGTGATCAGACACACCTGCTGCTTCCTTGTTTTCCAGCATATAAAAGAGCCAGTTTGTGAATGCTCCCTTGCTGGACCATTGGGTATTGCTGCCTCATCTAAGCCTTGCTGATTAATTCATGTTTTACTGTGACTGTTTGCTGACTGGTTTTTCCCCTTTTCCTCACCGGTTGTTGCCATCGCAGTGGTGTGTCTTTCCGGGACTGTGCACGCTCGCCTGCCCTTCACCATCTTGTCTGGTCTACACCTGCTCTCCACCATCTCATCTGGTCTGCTCCTCCTGTCAACCATCCCGTCTGGTTCTCCTCCACATCACCCAGTCAGCCTACAGCTCCCTTTTCCCCTTTACATGCTGGGTCTCATAGCCGTGCCCTCTGCTTGGTTCGTAAGTCTTCTCAGCCCTTAATTAGTCAGCTTTTCCTCATCTTCCCCTATTAACCTCCTTCTCCTCTCTTCTCTTTCCACAGGCTGTGTGTGCTTCCAGCATTCTCTCCGTGGTTTTGTCTCCAAATTATTTGTGATGTATTTTGGGTTGGGGTTTTGTGTAATAAATTTTGTGTACTTTTACTCTTTGTCTGAGTATTCTTCCTGAGTTGTTTGCCCTGCATTTGAGCCTCTGGTTGGTGAATTATGACAGAATGCTCCAGCCAGGATCGAGGCTCAGTGGGCACTTCACTGGGGGAATACTCAGCTTTTTCCTGGTTAGATGCCACTAAGCGCCAAGTTGTTCTCACGGACCAATTACAAACTATCACCCAACAATTGGCTACCATCACGGATCATCTGTGCCATCTGTCTCGTCCGACTTCTCCTCCTTCCCCTGCTGGATCGGCCGTTTCTACTATCCGCCGGACCACTTCCATCCCTTCACCTGCCCCATACGCAGGACGGGGGGGGGGGGGTGTAAGGGGTTCTTGCTTCACTGCTAGCTGTATTTTCAGAAGGTGATGGGGGAGTACCCAGACGATGCATCTAAAATACATTTTATGACGTTGTTGCTCAGAGACTGGGTGCTTAGTTGGGCCCAGTCCATACTGAGCAGCCTGGAAGGGTCCCAGTACACTTTTGAAAGGTTTGTTCGGGAGTTTTCTCGGGCATTCAGTCATACAGAGAGTGAGGGGAACATTTCTAGTCAACTTATGGTGCTTCGGCAGGGAAACCGGTTGGTCGGCAATTTCTCTGTCGAGTTCCGGGTTGTCGTGGCGGACTCCGGTTGGAATGACATTGCCCGACGCAACACCTTCCTCTGGAGCCTCAATTCCAACCTCCGTGATGACCTGGCAATCCATGCTAACTCCTCTTCTCTGGATGAGCTAATCAAGCAGGCTATTAGCTTAGATAATCAGTACAGCAAGCGAGCTAAGGAGCAGAAGGTCATTATCTCAGCCTCCACGTCACGGCCGTCTCCACCGGTTCCCCGTTCCGGGAAGTCGGCGTCTCCTCCGGAGTCAATGGTCTGGGGCCGGGCTCGTTCGTCTCTGGAGGAACACAACCGTTGTAGGAGGGCGGGGGTCTGCATGTACTGCAGTTCTAATGAACACATGCTGTTTACCTGCCCTGTTCGTCCAAAAGATCTGGCCTGCCAGTAGTCATGGGGGAACTGGCGGGTGGATCATCTACTAATCCCCCCGGTAATTTCTCTTTGCCAGCCCTTATCCAATTACCGGGGGCTGAGCTTAAAGGGTCCGTGACATAACTCAACCAAGACATCATTAGAAAGAAGAACTTCTGTGTTTTTATTCGGTGTACACAAAAAAATTCAATACAATTTTGTTTCCATATACTACCATAAATTACATCATGATGCAAACGATTGCGATGTTCGTTTACCGTAACTGTGTCAAACGCCGGTGCCATTTTGTGACGTAATGAAGTGAAACAAAGACGCAAACAAGCATGGCTGAGTACACTGAAGCGGAGGAAGTTGTGAGCAATTTCAGCAAAGATTTGAGCGATTTGTTGATAGTTGTTGAGGAGGAAGCAGGCTCGAGTGATGAAGAAGAGCGAGTTGATTCTAACGAAGGACTGCAACCCTGTTTATTTGAACCATATCGTTCAGGAAGCGACGATGACTCGCACATGTCAGAGGATGAAGGGTCCGACGGTGAAGGGTTAGAGATGGAAGTCGGTCGCCTCCAAAACACTGAATGGTAATATACAGATTCATCTAAAAGAACTGGATGTGCAACTTTGATCATGTATCTTTGCTATGTTGTAAATATCAACCATAGGCATTGATTTTGTGCATATATTTTACAAAAAAATGTTATACCCGTTGTCTTGCTGTCTCTGGTTTTTTTACTTCCCCGATCAGGGGGTCAGGGAAATTAAAAAAAAAAAAAAAAAGCTCAGATATTCAGTTTCGGTAGGCAATGAGATTTATAAAAATGAAAACTGAAAAAAGTAATATTGTGGCGGTTTGGGAAAATCCCCACAAACAGACTAAGGACAGACAGCTCGCTACTCCTGGTTTTTTCCGCTACACTACTGTGATAATGTTACCTTTCATGCATTGTGTTCATGCGTCCTGTCCTTACTGTGACCTAGAGACTCAGATCAATAAGTAGATGTGCTTTTTAACCTCTTTGTTCTGCAGCTAGAGCAGAGTCTAGCAAATCTGCCTATTATGATGTATGTCTCACAAATGCAAATATCTCATGCCTGTTCTGCAGTCCCTTTGATCAGACCAACCGCGGTGACACTGCTTTGATGTATTGTTTGAGTTGGGTATAAATACTGCACAGGTTCTGTAACACATCCTCTCACTCTCACTTCAACCTCTGCTGCAGGACACAGACTTTGTGTCCTCCTCTCCTTCTCTGAGAGCCGTGGGCTCGCTCTCGGCGCGCATGCACGGCGCCGGGAGCGGAGCTTGTGACGGCGGTATGATAATAAAACTCTACTTAAAACCTCCAACAACGCCGCTTTATTTCATGCCGCCGCAATATAACGTTTTTAACACAAAGTCGTTCTGTTTGGAGTAAAGTCAACACTTGGCTTCAAAATTCATAAGAGAGGATTTTATTTTCGGTGGAAAAAATAAAATAAAACTAGAAAAGCACTCGGAGAGCGCAGACCTCCGCCAAGAGGCACAGTTCCCCCCATACAGTGTTTGTGTGTACGTTTTCAGATTCCTTGACCATGAAAACATATGACTAGCAATTGGATTGACAATGATAGGATTAGTGGTTCAGTAGTTATTCACGAAAATGACATTTTGTGTAATGGCGGCCACAGTTCCGCCCATACAGTGTTTGTGTGTACGTTTTCAGATTACTTGACCACGAAAACATATTGACTAGCAATTGGATTGACAATGATAGGATTAGTGGTTCAGTAGTTATTCCCGAAAATGTCATTTTCCGTAATGGCGGCCACAGTTCCCCCCATACAGTGTTTGTGTGTACGTTTTCAGATTCCTTGACCATGAAAACATATGAGTAGCAATTGGATTGACAATGATAGGATTAGTGGTTCAGTGGTTATTCACGAAAATGGCATTTTCCGTAATGGCGGCCACAGTTCCCCCCATACAGTGTTTGTGTGTACGTTTTCAGATTCCTTGACCATGAAAACATATGACTAGCAATTGGATTGACAATGATAGGATTAGTGGTTCAGTAGTTATTCACGAAAATGGCATTTTCCGTAATGGCGGTTTTCTTCTGGACGGTGATCCGGATCATCCCCAAAATTTAATCAGTTCTTCCTTGTACCATTTCCAACAACGCCTGAAAGTTTCATTGAAATCCGTCCAAAACTTTTTGAGTTATCTTGCTAACCAACAGACAGACAGACAGACAAACAGACAAACCCCGGCAAAAACATAACCTCCTGGCGGAGGTAATCAAGTATGCTAATTTTTTTCTCTTGACGGGGAAATTCTGGTCACATTGGCAGGTTTGTAAACCAAACTATTAAATAACAATCGCTTAATTGTTAAAAGTCTTGAATCATATGTTATACGAGATTATTTATGGGTCTTTACCTTCATAATGTGCAGATATGTAGGTTGAAAAACATTGCTTGAAGATAAGCCTGCTTCTTCATGTCCTTCTTGAAGTTCTTCACAAGTGATTGTCGCTTCTGGCTTTTTTGTCAGCAGTTCTGAGACTTCCTAAATGAAATAATTAATTGCAATATTACACACTCTTAAGCAGGGACAAAAGCCCCAAATATTTCACCCAGATAACAAACTCATATATATATATATATATAAATATATATATATATATATATATATATATGAGATGAGATGAGATTCAACTTTATTGTCATTACACATGTATGAATACAAGGTAACGAAACGTGACTTGGCATTTGGGCACGCTCTGCAGAGCGCATCCAAGGCCGGGGCAGCCGCTAGGCGCCAGTCATATCATATATTGTGGCAACCTGGGGAGCGCATAATGGTTTACCACCTTAGACAGGAACAAAGGACGCGAAGTTAACCTTTTGTGTGTGAGAAGTTTCTAGATGCCCTAGTGAGATAACAGGGAGGTGTCAAGGATGAATGGACTGACTGCAGTCGGACGGGGGGATTATCTTTTGTGTGTGAGAAGAGTCTAGAAGGAGATTATCTTTTGTGTGTGAGAAGAGTCTAGAACAGGGGTGGGCAGTGAGGGCCATTCCACTGCAGGTTTTCTGCTCCATCCAGTGTCTTCAGCAGATGTTTTCAATTATTAGCAATCCTTGAAGCTGATCAGAGCAAACACCTGCTGAAAACACTGGGTGGAACAGAAAATCTGCAGTGGAATGGCCCCCCGTGGCACATGATTGCCCACCCCTGGTCTAGAAGGATGTCATGTTATTTAAGGGAAGAGTTCCTACTTGTATGCCATTCTGTCTATGCTCCTTGTGTGAGTCGTGTAATAAACCGCCTGAACCAAATCCGCCTCATTATTTACACGCTCCACAATATTATATATATATTTTTTTTTTTTGTTACTTATTTGTACCCGTAGGTAGACTTGGTTTGCAGTCTGGTGACAAGCCACCGGCTGCTGGTCGCTGCGTGCGCGAGCGCCCTAAACCTACATGTTTTTTTGTTTTTTTTTTGGTGTGCGGGAGGAAACCGGAGAAATCCCGGAGTAAACCCGCGCAACACGGGGAGAACATGCAAACTCCACACAGCTCACTGTTGGTCGGGGGCTGGGATCGAACCCACGATCTCATGATCCCCGCGGTCCCCCGGCCGAGGGTAAAACTGTGCTGCTACAGTGCTAAACCACTGCGCCACCGTGCGCCACCACACCGCCACCATATATATATATATATATATATATATATATACACACACACGTATATAATATACACACACACACATATGTGGGTTTACAGTGCTCATGACACAATTTTGACTGCATGTAATTTTGCAATACATTAATACAATATGAAGAAATAGGTGGGTCTGTGCAGCTCTAAGTCAAACAGGCTTGTTTTCACGCGAATATCCGACGTTGCCAAGAGCACTGCGGCACCAATTGGGTCAGTGGCTGGAAAACCCCCTGGCCATGTTGTGACTTCAGCGGGAGAACACATAGCGGTTGGCTGACCATTCTACATGCATGATGGAAGCGGTTGAAAACATCAATGATGGTTCCAGCACATCTAGTCTGGAATTGGTTTGTGTTGTCCAATCTTCAGATGACTATAGTTCAGAAGAATATGGTGATAATGAAGAATCTGGGGGCACCAGACCTTATACGTTTGAGCCATATCAAGTGGACATCATGCCTAGCAAGTCAGACTCAGAGAGTGACGGTGGTGAACAAATTATTTGTCCATAAATATAATTTATTTAAACCCGATTTTTCAATAAAATCATAGCAGTGTATTTATGATAAAACTGAAACATCTACCTGATACTCAGGCTGCTGACTGCTGCAAGGTCCAGGCTTAGCACTGGCACATGCTGTCACTGACCTGGGGAACACTGAAGGTACAGCCGTAGGCAGCAGCACACGCTTGTGTTGTACCCAACAACCAAATGACTCTTTTAAGGTGGGAACAAAATCAAAACAGTCCAACTCAAAATGATCAGAGCACAGAACAGACGTGTGGGAGGGCTCCCACTTGTCACAAGTATGTCTGACCTACTTCACCCACTTCGAATGTAACTCAGGATCTTTAGGAAACTTAAATAAACTAACATCGTCCTTATGAGTTTTGGAACAAAAGCCTGCAACACAACGCAAAGGCATAGCCATAAAACTAAAACAAGAAACCAGAGAAACTGTCTGCTACAAAGCTGCTGGCATTCCTATCAACAAAACCGGCGTCCATTCTCGTGCTGACGTCATTTCCGCCTCCTTCCTCATTTGGTGAGTGGCGCAACAGTCCAGTCAAATTTGCCCACATGGCGGAGGTTTTCTGATTATAACAACTAGTACATACCCGTGCATACCCGTCCATGCCCGTAGAAACCAAGTATAAGCAAGTATTTCTGCATGCTCATTGCTGAAGGGTGTCCTCCTGTCTCAGACGACTGTGTTGTTCACAGGTCATGCCTGCGGCATACAGCTGGAACCTGAGGTGTTTCATGTTCACGGCATCTTTTCTGACGTGCAGCAGTTCTCCTCATTCTATTGCTCTCCGTCTGGTGGGTCTTCTTCTTCGTTCAGACCACTGGCTGAGGGATAGATGCGTTGTAATTCCAGTTCATGGGCAGGATCATGAAAATAGATCTGAGCAAAAAGTGGCTTTCGACCCTGTTCAGGAAGGCCCGTGCATGCCCGTAGAAACCAAGAAACCAGAGCGCCCGGAGAAAATCAGTGCTTTGCTTGGCATTTTACACATTTGTAGTGTAGACTGGCATTCTTCAAGGTTACACATTTTTACTGTGTCAGCACCTCTTTAAAAACAACATTGCTGAGAAAGTGACGCTGTTGCTTAGTTTCTTCATCTTGAGCAACAATACAAAGACTGCTTGATCTGGCAACTCCGCTCGCAGCAACATAGAATTGGCCATGGCTGCAGAAATTTGTTGTGCAGAAAACACGAACGCGCTGTAAAGACTAGCCCTGTGACTTATTAGTCTATGCATCGTGAGTGATGGTCTATATGACATCATAAAGACACATTTGTCTATGTGCCGTCATATAGACATCATATCTTTATGACGGCATCGCGGATGTCTACATGACAGCATCGTGAGTCCTATGATGCCTGAGATCATAGGCCGCCCTATGATGTCCTATAAACATGACAGACAGACAGACACACACACACAGATTTCTTGCTTTAATAGTGATGTTATGCAGGCACGCTTGTAACTATTATATTGATCATCAACAATGACTTTTGGGTTTATAAAAGATGCAAAAACATGTCAAAATCGTGTCATGAGCACTTTGAAGGTTAAAGAAATAACAATACTAATGACAAAACTACAGATAAAATATCCATACGTTTCTTGTTTTGAGCTTGTAAGTAAACACCCCAATTGTTTTGCCTATGTGATGTGTACACACACCTCTATCACACCCTAAAACAGAAACAAAGGGACTTACTCTTTTCCGGGCGAGTTTTGACACTGTTGCTTTTCTGCGCTGTTTTGATATGTCGATATCGTCTTGAGCTGTAGGTTTTCCTTCGAAAACCGTAGGTATGGCAGTCGGTTTTAGAACCCGCTTGAAACGAACTTTCAAGCCTAAAGATTCCTGGATAGCAGGCGCCTCCTCAAAACTGTCTGCAGTGAAATGATCGCTACAGAGTACGGAATACGGTGTTGGTTGCCATTTGTCCCTTGTTCTCTGTACTTGCATCGCCCATTTTTTAAGAAGATCTGGCTGTTTTGGGAATGAGAACAGGCTTATACGTTCATTGGAGCAATTAGAACACCCAACCGCCACGCAACGTTTCGGCATTTCTTCGCTGATATAGAAACTAAACAGCTTGTTTACAATGATAGCACACGGACCAGCCGAGAGGAAACTCACCTCATGACGTCATATCCTGAAACGAGGCGCGTCTCAGCCATGCTCACTTTTTTCAACTACCCGGCCAAGCGGTTGACGCATGCGCGCAACCATCATTTGTAGTTTCACTCCCGCCCGATAAGTTGCGCCAAGGTGCTGACGCACCAGGATTTTCACCAATGAAGAAACAGCGAACTACTTCACAAAGTTTCTCTTCAAATATAGAGTCCATTTCTGCCGTTTGACTTCCCGGTTTTCACTCCTTTTCCAAGAAGATGCTGCTGCCGCTGTGAAAGAAAGTATGTATGTATGATTCATGTATGTTTTTATTCTCGTTTTCCGCCGCCTCGTTGTCTTCTTCGTCTACTGATGTATTCTGTGTCAATATCGCCACCTCGTGAATGGGACGTTCAGTCTTGCGCGTGCGCTTTTCAACGCGTTCAGGTCGTGGGCAGGCGGCGCGGTCACAAAATTTGGGCTGCACGCGGTCGTCCGCGGTCGAGCACTGCGGACACTAGCGGAGTGGAGACGATGACGTAAATTTCGTCACACGAGGTTTCCGGTTACGCGTTCGCGGACAGCAATGGTGTAGCATGAAGCAGGCTTTTAGTGCAACTCGGCGCTAAATTTGAATTCAATTAGAAATATTTTTCCGCTTATTTAGCGTTCGAATTCAACAGAACCAACTATGTGGACGATATAAGATAAATTCATACTGAATATTTATGCATAGCTCCAACATCTTGGACCCCTGAACTTTGCTGCATCAAACAACCCGGTACTCTGTGATCTGACACTAAAACTATCATGATCAAAATTTAAAAGCAAACGCTTGGAGGAATGTGTCCGCATCCCATATAATATAGTCATTGTTTCTGATGTCATTTCTCTGTCTGTTAATAATAATAATAACAATGGATGTAGGGAGCTTGAAATGATGAAGCGATATGATTTTATAAATCAAGTTTATTATCAGCTTCAGTCCCTAACAAGTCTCATCTGGATGCAGAAGCAGAATGAAGAGGTCGAGCGCAGTCAGACCTTCATACTTATACCCACACTCAACAAAAGACATTGCATATCAAAGCTGACATCATGCATTAGCGTAATCCCTCTCCATTGTCCTCTCTCTCCTCCACCTGACCCTGGGTGGTCAGGAAGTTCGATCTGGTCTCCACCGCTGCGACTCCGTCTGCTCCTTGATCTTCACCGGTGGTCGAGACCTCTTGTCCTGCTCTGAGACGTGAGGTCATTCTACATATGTAATCTCTAAACACTCCACTTATGTCTATACATATGTAGGTATAGGTTATATGAATAATATAAGCTACAATGGATTGCATTTATATAGTGGTTAGCACTGCGGCAGCACAGCAACTCACCCTTGGTCGGGGGATCCTGGGTTTGATCCCAGCCCCCGACCAACAGTGATCTGTGTGGAGTTTGCATGTTCTCCCCGTGTCTGCGTGGGTTTACTCCGGGATTTCTCCGGTTTCCTCCCACATGCCAAAAACATGCAAGTTAGGTTAATTGGCATCAAACTGGGGATTCTAAATTGTCCTTAGGTATGACTGTGAGAGTGAATGGTTGTCTGTCTCTCTGTGTTGGCCCTGCGATGGACTGGCGATCTGTCCAGGGTGTACCCTGCCTCTCGCCCAAAGATGCTGGGATAGGCTCCAGCCCCCCGTGACCCGAAAAGGATTAAGCGAAAGAAGATGGGTGGATGCATGCATTTATATAGCGCCTTTCATTCAAGTTTTCAGGAAAGGTGTGTAATGGCACACTGAACAGATGATTAGATTTTGATGATGATCACAAAATGCCTCTGCTGAGGTTCTTATCTTCTCACAGAGTGTTAGCAACAACACTCCAAAACTACTGGATGGATTTGAATGAAATTTTCACCAGAGGTGGCCCTTGGCCCAAAGATGAACTCAGATGTTGGAGGTGATCCGTGAGTGCATACCTCTACCAGGCCCTATCTCACAATGTGCAGATGAATGCTGATATGGATGGACGAAGGGACGGAAGGGACAGAGCCTTGGTGGAGGTATGCGCTCTCTAAGTGCCCTCTAGTTTTGGAATGTGTTACATACCTGAAATGCAAGAATGAAGAAATGAACACAAAACACCTTGGGTTCTTATATATTGTTTGCAATAAAATAAATGCCAAGGTAAATTGAAAAATCATTCATTGTTTATTTAAATAGCATATTTTTTTCTGATTTGAAGTTTTAAATGCAGTTGGAATGTCAGTGTTATTTGCACCTTAATAAACTTTTTTTGAGATGATCCATTGCGCTCCACTCATCTCCCTTTTGATGTTGCCTGAGTCCTGTTCTATTTGAGCACCAGTCTTCATCTTTAAAACTGGTTGAGCATGTGAAACCTCTTAATTCAGAAATTGCTGTTTTCCTGCAAACAAATGGTGCAAACATTTGAGTATCTCCTGACCAAAACAAGTGAACAGCTTTAACCTGTGAATTTAGTTTGTTCACCCCAGTTGCTGAAGAGGCAGTTGTTATTATGCAGTTGTCATGCCAACCACAGCTTCTGGCTCGTCAGATATTTCTCTTGCAACTCTGAATAAAAATACAGTGTATCTTTTGTGTCGTTCCGGATGTTTTTTAAGCCGTTTTCTCACACTCTGGGTGACTCCAAATTGAGACACGTCTTGGTGGGTTAGTCTGACCCAGAGCACATGAACTTCTTCTTCTTCTCCTTTCAGCTGCTCCCTTAGGGGTCACCACAGTGGATCATCTGCTTCCATCTCCTCCTATCCCTTGCATCTTCCTCTGTAACACCAACCCTCTCTATGTCCTCCTTCACTACATCCATGAATCTTCTCTGGGGTCTTCCTCGTTTCCTCCTGCCTGGCAGTACCATCTCCAACATCCTTTGTCCAAAATATCCACTATCCTCTGCACAAGTTCAAGCCATCTCATCTTTCATTCTCTTACTTTGTCTCCAAATCGTTCAAATCTTTTCCATATCCTCCACATCCATGAATTCTCTTTTCTTCCTGCCTGGCAGCTCCATGTTCAACATCCTTTGTCCAATATATCCAGTGGCTTAGGAGGTAGAGCAGGTTGTCCAATAATCAGAGGGTTGGCAGTTTGAATCACACTCTCCCCAGTCATCCTGCTGTTATGTCCCTGGGCAAGACACTTTATCCACCTTGCTTCCAGTGTGCATGACACATGACATGGTGTATAAATGTTCGGTCGTGGTCGGTGGCTCGGATTGGCAGCCATGTTTCCGTCAGTCTGCCCAAGGGCAGCTGTGGCTACAGTAGTAGCTTACCGCTACCATTGTCTGTGGAGGGAATGAATAATGTATCCATTGTAAAGTGTCTTTGAGTGTCCACGAAAAAGTGCTATATATATCAGATGCATTATGTGATGATGAGATAAGCATGCTCCCCCTCCCCTCTGTGTTTCTCCTCCTGCTTTCCTCTCGGCTCCCGGAGTTGATTGCGCTCACCTGGGTGATTGCATACATCTGTTGTTGCCTCATCAGCCAGCTTTAAAAACGCCACTCTGTGAATGTTTCCTCACTGGACCACTGGGTATTGCTGCCATCTCCGTGAGCTAATTTAAATTGTATTTTTGGATCTTACCCGTTCACTGACCTTCTCTTTTCCTCTCTCTCCAGGTTGCTGCATCTCAGCAGTGTGAATCAATCTGGGGCTGCACACGCTCACCTGAACCTTCAACAAACCTGTCCAGACTCCTCCATCTTCACCTGCCCATCCTGCAGTTTCTACTCCCTTCGACCCACCGTCTTCTCTTCACCAGTTTGTCCCACCGGATCAACGCCATTCAGTTTTCTACCCACTGCACACTAAGTTCCACAGCCGGGCTCTCTGCTCACTGTAGTAAGCCACTCCTCTTCCCTCTCACTTATTCCTCTTCTTCCATTATTTCCACATTAACTGTTTCTCCTTTTCCTCTCTTTGCAGGCTGTGTGCTTACATCAGCGTATTTATTTTTTTGTTGCTGCACAATAAATTGCTTAACCTTTTAACTGGCCACAATTTCACACACCCCCAGTGGCACAGCGCAGCAACTGTACCTGTCAGCTCACTCTGACATCTCCGGCTGTATTGAGGATTTGTGTCATGATTAATTAAGCTTGACAGCTCACGTGCACAATGCCACAGCACAGGAAGTAACCACACAAAGGCGCACATTTGAAAGTTTATTAAATTGCAAAAACACCAGCGCACAGCTGAAGAAACAGTCACTCGCCAGAGGAATCACCCTGTGGAGAGAAGACGAGAAATGTGAGCAGAGGAATGAAGTAAGGGGAAATGGGCGAGCCAAAATGCCACCTACTTGGAAATCCAGGGAGAAACGGCAGGGACCCAGCGGAGAATAGACAAACCAGTAGGGTGTGGGGGAGATGAGCTGATGGTGCCTGACTGGGTGGAGTAGGAAGCGGAAGGATAGTGAGATGTGGCAGGAGAGCGCGCGCAGTCCTGGAGACACACCTGCACGGTGGCAGCAACCTGAGGAAAGAGGAGAAACAAGGTTAGACAACATGCTGAAACCTGAAACTTATACTTGCTTGTCAAATCGTGGGCAGTATAACCAGACAAGCCAGCATTGAATGCGCGGAGAGAGCCTCCTTAAGTACGCTGGCTGATGAGCAGGCGCAGGTGTGTCTTCTGCCTCAGGTGCAGTGATGAGTTGATGAATGTCAGGCAGGACGGGAGGGGTGAGCTCTCACTGCCCATGACAGATTTGCACTGATTTGTACTGATCTGCCAGTTTCAGAAGGTGGCAGGCACACGTTGGAGGACTCATGGATGACACGTAATACACCCAAGAAGAAGAAGTCCTTATTTCCTTTTCCTGTTTTCCTGCTTTTAGCCCAGAAAGCTAATATGGCCGCCATCGATCGTCATTTTGTCGTCACATAATGGCTTCGTACTCCGCGGAATCCAAACAAATACAAACGAAATTTATATGGGATAATCCTAAGAGTTTGTAGGTGTGGGCGAGAGCACAAATGACCGACAGAACGCAAAATAACAACCACGATGGACGAAAACGGACCGGTCACATGAGTGAGCGAGCCCCCCCCCCCCCCCCCCCGCCACCGGTAAGTGACAAATTTCTTAGTTTTTTACATTGTACTGATAACAGCATACCCCTGTAGAGACAACGGTGTCAACAAACAGAACCATTCTTTGTGTAAATATGTCCAAAGTCCACTTTTGACTGAGTTATGGAACTTATATAGCTGCCACGACATTATGCAAATTAGATGCGTAAATTTATTCCTATCTGAAACTTTGGATCATAATCTATAACTTTCTAATTGACAGTAAGCCATTATCTCTTGCAACTTTCAAGTTATAGCCTTGGAAATCTGAACTATTTTATTGACAAAAAATATTTACCACTCTTGACCACTAGGGGTTATATCGCCATACGGCGACTGGGACAGTAGAGGGTTAAAACGTTTCACCAGTGTCAATTGTCCTCTGGTGAATTACGCTCTGCACTTGAGTCTCTGGCACTAGTAAATCATGACAGAACATCCAGTCAGGATAGAGGCTCAGCGAGTGCTTCACCGGGGGAACAATCAGCTCTTTCCTGTTTAGATGCCAATGAGCATCAGATCGCCATTCTTGCTGAACAGTTCCAAACAGCTAGCCAACATTTAGCCACCCTGACCGCTAACCTTTGTTGTCTTTCCAGTCCGGTATCTCTTCCTCCTCCTGCTGCTTTGGTTGTTCCATCTATTTTCCGGACCATCTCCATCCCCTCCCCTGCCCCGTATGCAGGAGAGGTGGGAGGATGTAAGGGGTTTTTACTTCATTGCTGGCTGTATTTGCAGCAGTTGGCAGGGGAGTGCCGGATGATGCATCCAAAATTCATTTCATGACTCTGCTGCTCAGAGACCATGTGCTCAATTGGGCCCAGTCCATTTTGAACAGCCATCCACTATTCTTATGATCAATTAGTTCAGGAATTCACCTGGGCATTTGATCATACAGAGAGTGAGGGGAATCTAGTGAGTCAGCTGTTGGTGCTCCGGCAGGGAAATCGGTCAGTCGCCGATTTCTCGGTCGATTTCCGGGTCGTCACGGCTGAGTCCAGATGGAATGACGTTGCTCTATGCAGCGCCTTTCTCCGGAGCCTCAATTCCAACATCCATGATGACCTGGCCATTCGCGCTAACCCCTCCTCTCTGGATGAGCTAATTGAGCATGCCATAAGCTTTGACAATAGGTACCCCGAGCAAGCTAAGGAGCTGAAGGAGTGGAGGGGCCCTGCCTCTTCACCCGCATCGCGGCCGTTTTCCCGTCCTCTCTCTCTGTTGAGGCGGTCCCCTTTCCGGAGCCAATGGTCTTTGGCAAGGCCCATCTGACTCTGGAGGAGTGCCAGCTTCGGGGGAGGGTGGGGACCTGCCTTTACTGTGGTTCTACAGAACACTTGTTGCCGAATTGCCCCATTCGGCCAAAAAAATTCGGCCCATCTATAGCTGTGGGGGGTCTGGCAGGCGGGTCTCCGACTAATCCCCCCAGTTGTCTCTTTTTACCAGCCCTCATCCAACAACCCAGGGGAGAACTCAGGGTCTCTGCTCTAATAGATTCCGGAGCAGATCAAAATTTCATTTCTCAGGGGTTAATTCATAAGATGAAAATTCCGACTCGGGTCCTACCATCCTCTCTAAAGGCCATGGCCCTCTCAGGCAGCAATCTGGCCTCAGTCACCCTCCAAACTGAGCCATTTTCCATTCTCCTGTCTGGTAATCATCACGAGTCCCTTCAATTTTTTGTTCTACCCAGCTCATCTACACCTGTCATCCTGGGTTATCCGTGGCTCCGCCAACATAGTCCCATAATAAATTGGAGTCAAAATTCCATTTTGTCCTGGAGCCCTTTTTGTCTTTCATCGTGCCTCTGTTCAGCAATGTGTTCGCCCACTCTCACTATCTCCTCCCCTCTGGCCGAGCCGCCGGACCTCAGTCTCATGCCCGAGGTCTATCATGACCTTGGGAGGTCTTCAGTAAGTCTAGGGCCCTCTCTTTGCCACCTCATCAGTCACCTATCAAAGAATCTTTGAATGGCCTCATTCGTCCATCTTACGCACCTCTTGGTGCCGGGTTCTTTTTCGTGGGCAAAAAGGACAGTTCCTTGCGGCCCTGTATTGATTATAATGAGCTGAACGCCATTACTGTCAAAGACAAATATCCTCTTCTGCTAATCAATTCCGCTTTCAAGCTTCTCCAGCGCACGCAGGTATTCACTAAGTTAGATCTCTGGAACGTGTACCATCTAGTTCGCATACGTGAAGGTGACGAGTGAAAGATGGCATTTAAAACACATTTAGGGCAATTTGAATGTCTAGTGACGCTCTTTGGCCTGACCAACATCCCCACCGTCTTCCAGTGCATGATTAACTATGTTTCCAGGACATGGTGAATCAGATCATCTTTGTCTATCTCAACGACATCCTCATTTTTTCCTGCACACTGGAGGAGCACACAGTCCACGTCGGGACAGTTTTACAATGGCTGCTCGAAAATCAGCTTTTTGTTAAGGCCGAGAAGTGTGTTTTCTTCTCGCTCCACTTCTTTTCTGGGGTTTATCATAGCCAAGGGTGAGTTGAAGGCTGACCTGGCTAAAATCAAAGCGGTCCTAGATTGGTCAACCCCACAGTCCAGGAAGCATCTCTAGCACTTCCTGGGCTTTGCAAACATTTGCCGCTGCTTCATTCGACATTACAGCAAAGTGGCCCTGCCTTTAACCCGGTTGACCTCGACTAAGTTTCCATTTGAATGGTTGGAAGAGGCGGAGCAAGCCTTCTCCAAGCTAAAAGCTCCTTTTCTCAGGTGTCCATCCTGGCTCAGGTCGACCCTCAATCACAGTTTGTGGTTGAGGTAGATGCATCTGATTCGGGGTGGGCGCTGTCCTCTCCCAGCACTCTGTCTCCAATCAGAAGTTACATCCATGCACATATTTCTCTCGGTGTCTGACCCCAGCCAAGAGGAATTACAATGTTGGAGACCGCAAGCTGCTGGCCATTAAACTGGCATTAGAGGAATGGAGGCACTTGCTAGAGGGAGCCGCCCAACCTTTTGTCATCTGGACAGATCACAAAAATTTAGAGTATTTAAGATCTGCCTGAAGGTTAAATTCCAGAGAAGTCCATTGGCCTCTGTTTTTCCTTAGGCTCAACTTCTCCATTACTTACCACCCTGGCTCCTGCAATACAAAACCTGATGGTCTCTCTCGCCAGTTCTCCTCCGACCATTCTCCTTCCTCTCTTCTTCTTGCTACTTCTCCTTCCTCTGAACCAATCCTGCCTTCCACCTGCATTGCTGGAGCCCTCTCAATCGAGCAGAGGGTCTGGCAGGCCCAGTCCTCCGAACCCATCCCTGAGGGAGGCCCAACTAACCGATTGTATGTCCCCTCTGGTCTCCGCAGTGAAATCATCCAGTGGGGACACACCAGTTTCTTTGCCTGTCACCCCGGTATCTCTTGAATTGTTGAACTGCTGCAACAGGTATTTTGGTGGCCAACTGTCTGTGCAGACATTCGGGACTTTGTTAAAGTCTGCCAGGTCTGTGCCACCAACAAATCCAACTCCTCACCTCCAGCCGGCCTCCTTCATCCCCTACCTGTACCGAATTGCCCCTGGTCTCATGTAGCTATGGACTTTGTTACGGGTCTCCCTCATCGCAAAGTAACACAGTCATCCTCACCATTATTGATCGTTTCTCCAAGGCTATCCATCTAGTGCCCTTACAGAAGTTGCCCACAGCTGCAGAGACTGCCAGTCTCCTCACCCTCCACGTCATCTGTCTTTATGGTATTCCTGTTGACATCATTTCAGACCAGGGCCCGCAGTTCACCTCACAAGTATGGAAGACCTTCTGTCACTCCATCAGTGCCACTGCTAGTCTCACCTCTGGTTACCACCCTCAAAGCAACAGCCAGGTCGAACGTGCCAACCAGTCCCTGGAGGCCACCCTGAGGTGTGTGGCTTCCTGCAACCCTACCACCTGGAGCTCCCATCTGTCTTGGGTGGAGTATAAGATAAGCCTTTATAAGATAAGCCTTTATTTAGGACATGTACTTCCGGCGCCACATGAGTAGGCTGCCTTTCTGCAACAGCGGATCAATTTCTTCCTATTTCTATTTACTATCTGGCTCTCTTGCCAATCCTTCTGTTTCTGCGACACCTTGATCCATCACAGACACGTAGATCGCCCAAATGTCTCCTGAGCCAGCGGACGGATCCACTGTTTCTTGTAGAAGGCAGTACAATAGGGACCAGCTGTTAGCACTTAACCGGCCCACGATGCTAACGCAAAAACTCGATATACCGGGAGAAATAAGATGGAAACGGCGTGGATGTCGTGCTGGAATAAGACGGCAGGCGAGGAATATAAGGTACAGGCCCGCCCTCCCATCCGTTATTATGGGAAATGTACGATCGCTACTCAGAAAAACAGATGAGCTAGCGGCTATCTCCCGCTACGAGAGCATATACAGAGAGTGTAGCCTGATGCTATTCATGGAGACGTGGCTAACAGAACTAGCAACAGATGCTAACATTGAACTGGAGGGTTTCCACGCAATACGGGCAGACCGAACACCAGACAGTGGGAAGGCAAGGGGCGGAGGAGTGATGATGTATGTCAATAACAACTGGTGCAGACCGGGACATATCATGGTTAAACAAAAACACTGCAACAAAGACATGGAGTTGCTAGCTGTTAGCATGCGGCCTACATATCTCCCGAGGGAATACTCACACGTGATCTGCATTGTTATTTATGCAAATCCAACAGCGAACGCTGGGACAGCGCGTGACGTCATCCACTCAGTAACTGGCAGGCTGCAGACAGAACACCCAGATGCTCTTCTCCTCATCTCAGGCGACTTCAACCACGTTTCACTGTCTCCCATTCTACCCACGTTCACCCAGTATGTCACATGCCACACTAGAGACAATAAAACACTGGACTTATTCTACGCAAACACTAAGGAGGCATGCACCTCATCATCACTCCCCCCACTCGGGAGATTGGATCACAACTTGGTTCATCTCTTGCCAGTGTACAAACCCCTAGTGCACAGACAACCTCCGGTCATGCGCACAGTGAAGATATGGTCTGAGGAGGCAATGGATGCTCTAAAGGACTGTTTTGAACCCACTGCTTGGGAGCAGCTCTGCGATCCACATGGTGAGGACATCGATGGCCTCACTGACACCATCACGGACTACATCAGCTTCTGTGTGGACAACACTGTACCCACCAAGACCATACGGTGTTGCTCGAACAACAAACCCTGGATCAACCCTGAGATAAAAACACTTCTGAGAGAGAAGAAGAGGATCTTCAGGTCGGGGAACAGGGAGATGCTGAAGTCCGTACAGAGGGAGCTGAGGAGGAAGATCAGAGAAGGCAAGGACAGCTTCAGGAAGAAGATGGAGGACAAGCTGCAACAGATCAACATTGGTGGGGTCTGGAGAAACCTCAAAACCATCTCTGGGCTCCAGAATACCTCCCCCAGGCCACGGGGGGCAGGGAGTGGGCGAACAATCTGAACCTGTTTTTTAATAGGTTTGACCAACCGCCCCCCCCCCCGACTGCACAACAACCACTGCTGCCTCTAAAGACATCAAGTCCTGCTGCCCACACCCCACTCCACCAACACCCCCCCACTCCCAACACACAGCCCCCCAACATGACCCTCACTAAGACCCAGGTGAGGACAGAGCTGAGGAAGAGCAAGGCGAAGAAGGCGTCGGCACCGGACGGCATCAGCGCAAAGCTCCTCAAGTCCTGTGCAGACCAGCTGTGTGGGACTGTGGAGCTCATCTTTAACCTGAGACTGAAGCTGGGGAGCGTACCACAGTTGTGGAAAACATCTTGTGTGGTACCTGTACCAAAGATTTCCCACCCCAAAGACCTGAACAGCTACAGAGCAGTGGCCCTGACGTCCCACATGATGAAGACGATGGAGAGACTGCTCCTTGCTCACCTCCGCCTCCTGGTGGGACCAGCGATGGATCCACTCTAGTTTGCCTACCAGCATGGCATTGGGGTGGAGGATGCAGTGATCTTCCTCCTTCACCGTTCTCTGTCCCACCTGGAGAAGCCCGGGAATGCGGTGAGGATCATGTTCTTTGACTTCTCCAGTGCTTTCAACACCATCCAACCGATGATCCTGAAGGACAAGCTGCTGTGCGCAGGGGTGGACCAGCACCTGTCATCATGGATCCTGGACTACCTCACTAACCGGCCTCAGTTTGTGAGAACCCGGGACTGTGTGTCCGACACGACCATCGGGAGCATGGGGGCCCCCCAGGGAACGGTTTTGGCTCCCTTCCTGTTCACCCTTTATACTGCAGACTTCTCACACAACATAACACACTGCCATCTACAGAAGTTCTCTGACGACTCTGCGATCGTCAGCCTCATCTCCAACGGAGATGAAGCTGAGTACAGAGGACTTATCCAGGACTTCGTGGACTGGTGCCATCGGAACTGCCTCCAGATTGACGCAAGGAAAACTAAGGAGCTGGTGGTGGACTGCCGCAGGCAAGGACAACCCCTCACAGCACCAGTAAACATACAGGGAACAGATATTGAGATGGTGACATCCTACAAGTACCTGGGTGTTCATCTGAGCAATAAACTAGACTGGTCACACAATACCGACGCACTCTACAAGAAGGGACAGCGCAGGCTGTTCCTACTGAGGAGGCTCAGGTCTTTTGGTGTACAAGGGGCGCTGCTGAAGACATTCTACGACACGGTGGTGGCATCAGCCATCACTTTTGGAGTGGTCTGCTGGGGCAGTAGCATTACAGCAGCCGATAGGAAGAGACTGAACAAACTGATCAAGAAAGCTAGCTCTGTCCTGGGGCAGCGCCTTGACCCAGTGGAGGAGATGGGAGAGAGAAGGATGGTGGCTAAACTGTCATCTCTGCTGGAGTCCGAGTCCCACCCTATGCAGGACATACTGAACACACTGAGGAGCTCATTTAGCAGCAGACTACATCATCCTAGGTGCGCAACCGAGAGGTTTTGCAGGTCCTTCCTACCTACGGCTGTCAGACTGTATAACCTAAGCAGGGCTGCTTGCAGAGATCAAAAAAACGTGACGACCTAATAGTATTGAATGCAAAAGACGCAATAGACTTACACAATGGCCCCCTCCAGTATACAACTAGGACAATATCGGTCGCTACGGAGGGTGACAGTATGTATGGGTACATAGTCATACTATGTAGGATAACTAAGTAGACGGTTATGCTGTTTATTCCATCTAGCTACAATGCTCCGCACTGTGTGTATATATATTTATATATTTATTCCATCTAGCTACAATGCTCCGCACTGTGTGTTTACATATTTATATATTTATATATTTATATGTACATATGTATATTCACTGCTCTTGTTTTTTTCTTGTCTTCTTGATTGTTGCTCTGAGTGTTGCTATCCCTGTACATTGCATGTTGCAATCCTGGAATTTCCCCATTGTGGGACTAATAAGATAAGATAAGATAAGATAAGCCTTTATTAGTCCCACAATGGGGAAATTCCAGGATTGCAACAGCACAGGGATAGCAACACTCAGAGCAATACTTTAGAAGATAAGAAAATAAGAGCAGTGAATATACATATGTACACATAAATATATATACACAGTGTGGAGCATTGTAGCTAGATGGAATAAACAGCATAACCATCTATTTAGTTATCCCACATAGTATGAATATGTACCCATACATAATGTCACCGTCTGCAGCAATTGATATTGTCCTAGTTGTATACTGGAGGGGACCATTTTGTGTAAATTTGTTGCATCTTTTGCATTCAATACTATTAGGTCGTCACATTTTTTTGCTAACTCTGCGAACAGCCCTACTTAGGTTATAAAGTCTGGCAGCCGTAGGTAGGAAGGACCTGCGAAACCTCTCGGTCGTTCACCTAGGATGATGTAGCCTACTGCTACATGAGCTCCTCAGTGCGTTCAGTATGTTCTGCATAGGGTGGGACTCGGACTCCAGCAGAGCTGACAGCTTAGCCATCCTCCTTCTCTCTCCTATCTCTTCCACTGGGTCAAGGCGCTGCCCCAGGACAGAGCTAGCTTTCTTGATCAGTTTGTTCAGTCTCTTCCTATCGGTTGCTGTGATGCCACTGCCTCAGCAGACCACTCCAAAAGTGATGGCTGATGCCACCACCGAATCGTAGAAGGTCTGCAGGAGCGCCCCTTGTACACCAAAAGACCTGAGCATCTTCAGTAGGAACAGCCTGTGCTGCCCCTTCTTGTAGAGTGCATTGGTATTGTGTGACCAGTCTAGTTTATTGTTCAAATGAACACTTAGGTACTTGTAGGATGTCACTTGTGATGTATGGGAGTTGTATGAGTTGCATTTGCATATGCCACCCCATTGGTGGGCGCTGTACCCTGTGGCATCGCCAATAGTATAAGAGTGTGCTCATTGAACTGAACTGGATGTGTATGTGCATGTGTGTACGTGTGCGTATGCCTGAGTAAACGAGCAAGCTAATGACCTGCAGCCGTGTGTGTCTTTGTGTTTGTTCCTCCGAGTGGCAATCTAAAGTAGAAACCCACGGACATAACATCATTGGCGACGAGGATAACTTTAGGTTTCCAAGTCTCGCTGCGGTATTGACTGCGAGTGACAGAGGAAGAGGAACGTTGGTCCTGGTGGGAGTTTGGCTGGGCGCGGCACACCAGGTGACAGGACGCCAGGTGACAGCGCGCCAGGTGACAGGACGCCAGGTGACAAGATTGCTAAACGCTAGCTAACTGCACGCCATGGCTGGATTTATTGGACACATTAACCCATTCGACGAGTCAGTGGAGCAGTGGACAACCTACGTTGAGAGGTTTGAGTATTTTGTAACGGCAAATGGTATTGCAGAGGAGAAAAAGCTTGCTGTTTTCTTGAGTGTAATTGGTGCGTCAACATATGGACTTTTACGTAGCCTCGTAGCTCCAGATAAGCCGGGGGCTAAGACATACACTACCGTTCAAAAGTTTGGGGTCACTTAGAAATTTCCTTATTTTTGAAAGAAAAGCACTTTTTTTCAATGAAGATAACTTTAAACTAATCAGAAATACACTCTATACATTGCTAATGTGGTAAATGACAATTCTACCTGAAAATGTCTGATTTTTGGTGCAATATCTACATAGGTGTATAGAGGCCCATTTCCAGCAACTATCACTCCAGTGTTCTAATGGCACAGTGTGTTTGCTCATTGCGTCAGAAGGCTAATGGATGATTAGAAAACCCTTGTGCAATCATGTTAGGTCTGCAATGCTGCAATTGCTGCAAATGGAGGATTCTTTGACGAAAGCAGAGTTTGAAGGAAAAAATTATTATTTCAAATACAAATCATTATTTCTAACCTTGTCAATGTCTTGACTATATTTTCTATTCATTTTACAACTCATGGTGGTAAATAAAAGTGTGACTTTTCATGGAAAACACAAAATTGTCTGAGGTGACCCCAAACTTTTGAACGGTAGTGTATGCTCAACTCACGGAAGTTTTGAAAGACCACTTTTCTCCAAAGCCAATTGTGATTGCTGAAAGATTTCGCTTTCATAAACGGAACCAACAAGAGGGAGAAACTGTGACGCAATACATAGCAGTCATTAAAAAGCTTTCTGAACACTGCGAGTTTGGTATGCACCTGCAGGATGCATTGAGGGATAGGCTCGTTTGTGGACTGAATATAGAAGCTATCCAAAAAAAATTGCTGACGGAGGAGAAGCTTACTTTTTCCGGAGCAGTGGAGCTAGCCGTGTCAATGGAGACAGTAGCTCGCGAGACACATCAGCTGAGCAACGCGCTGAAAGTGCATGCGCTGTCACCACACGACAAACAACACACGAGATGTTCCCGCTGTGGAAAAATGAACCACAAAGAGAGCGATTGTTTTTATAAGGAGCAAAAATGCCATAAATGTGGTAAGAGAGGACGTATCTCGAAAATGTGCAGGAACAAAGAGACTGTAAATAAGGAGAAACCGGTGGAGTATAAAGCTAAAAAGAAAAAAAGGGTGCACCAATTGGATGTAAAAGAAATATCTAGTGATGGTAGCACTACAGACACTGAAGTGAGCCTGCATATGGTGTCTCAGCAGAGTAATTGGTCATACATGTGTGTTAAACCAAAAATTGAAGGTAAGAGGATTATCATGGAATTAGATACCGGTGCTGCCGTTTCTCTGATTTCAAAAAAACTGTATGATGCACACTTTAAGGACTTGCCCTTGCGCCAGACCCATATAATGTTGAAAACATATACGGGCGAGGTGATTCCAGCAGAGAGTGTCATCACCATTTCAGTGAGGATGAACAAGCAGTGGGCTAGACTACCACTGTATGTGGTTCGGGGAAGTTCACCCCCACTTTTTGGTCAGGAGTGGCTGTGGAGGATTCGAATTGACTGTCGAGAATCAGAATCAGAATCAGAATCAGAATCAGAATCAGGTTTATTGCCATTGTTCATGTAGTACACAAACTAGGAATTTGTCTCGGTACAGTGCTGCAACATTAAACATGATAAGATAAGAGAAATAAACTATACATGTAATAAAGTGTAGGATAAGATTAAGTGATACTGGTCAACAGTTAAAATATATATTAGCCAGCAGCAGATACTGTGGAGAACTATATAGTGCAGTCGGTAATGCAGGAAGAAAACAGTGATGATTAACATGAGTCTGGTTGAGCTGCTGTACATGGTGCACGAGAGTCACTTAGTGTTCAGCAGTCTAATGGCAGAGGGGAAGAAGCTGTTCATGTGACGGGAGGTTTTAGTCTGGATGGACCGAAGTCTTCTACCAGAGGGGAGGGGGGCAAACAGTACGTGACCAGGGTGTGAGGGATCGGCTATGATCCGGCCAGCACGCCTCCGGGTCCTGGAGATGTACAGATCCTGGAGAGATGGGAGCTTGCAGCCGATCACCTTCTCAGCAGTGCGCACGACGCGCTGCAGCCTTAGTCTGTCCCTGGCAGTGGCTCCTGCGTACCACACGGTTATGGAGGTGGTGAGGATGGACTCGATGATGGCTGTGTAGAACTGCACTAACATCTTGGTGGGTAGCTTGAGCTTCCTCAGCTGCCGCAGGAAGAACATCCTCTGCTGGGCTTTTTTGATGAGTGAGCTGATGGTCAGCTCCCATTTGAGGTCCCTGGTGATGGTAGTGCCTAGGAAGCGGAAGGAATCAGCAGTGGTGATGGGAGAGCCTGAGAGGGTGAGGGGGGGCAGAGGGGTTGTGACTTTCCTGAAGTCTACAATCATCTCCACTGTCTTCAGAGCGTTCAGCTGCAGGTTGTTATTGTCGCACCAGGACGCCAGCTGGGCCACCTCTCTCCTGTAGGCGGACTCGTCGCCGTTGGAGATGAGCCCGATGAGGGTGGTGTCGTCCGCAAACTTGATCAACTTGACAGACTGGTGGCTGGAGGTGCAGGAGTTGGTGTAAAGGGAGAAGAGTAGGGGGGAAAGTACACAGCCCTGGGGTGATCCGGTGCTGATGCTAGTATAGTCTGAGACAGTCTTTCCCAGCCGCACATGCTGCCTCCGGTCCGTCAGGAAGTCGATGATCCACCTGCAGAGGGAGTCAGGCACGTTGAGCAGGGACAGCTTGTCCCGGAGCAGAGCGGGGCGGATGGTGTTGAATGCGGAGCTGAAGTCCACAAACAGGATCCTGGCGTAGGTTCCCGGGGAGTCCAGGTGCTGCAGGATGGAGTGGAGGGCCAGGTTGACTGCATCGTCTACAGACCTGTTGGCTCGGTAGGCAAACTGCAGCGGGTCCAGGAGAGGGGTGGTGATGGACTTGAGGTGGGACAGGACCAGGCGCTCAAAAGACTTCATGACTACAGAGGTGAGCGCTACAGGTCTGTAGTCATTAAGTCCAGTGATCCGTGGCTTCTTGGGGACAGGGATGATGGTGGAGGATTTGAGGCAGGACGGCACGTGGCATAACTTAAGGGAGGTGTTAAAAATGTCTGTGAATACAGGAGCCAGCTGTTTCGCACAGAGTCTCAGGGTGGAGGGAGACACGCCGTCTGGGCCGGGGGCCTTGTGCGGGTTCAGTCTGGAGAACTGTTTGAGCACATCCTGCTCACTGATGATAAGGGGAGGGGGGGAGGAGGGGGGGGGTGCCTTAAATGAAGTAGGGAATGTGGAGGCTGTGGAGCTGGAGGGAGGGGGGGAGTTGGACACAGATGACGAGGTGTCAAAACGGGCATAGTGTTGGGACAGTCTCTGACAAAGGGCTTTGTCATCCTGACCTTTAGGAGCCTTAGGTCGATAGTTGGTGATTTGCCTCAGTCCTCTCCACACGGAAGCCGAATCATTAGCAGTGAACTGCTGCTGGAGTCTCTCTGAGTATAGAGATTTAGCCCTCTTCAGCTCTCTGTTAAACCGGTATTTAACCTCCCTGTAGCAGTCCCTGTCTCCACTTTTCAGCGCTGCTTCCTTCTCCTTCCTGATCTGTCTGAGCTTAGCTGTGAACCAGGGTTTGTCATTAGAGTAACTCACCCTGGTGCGTGATGGAAGAATGTTCTCTTCACAAAAGTGGATATATGAGTTCACAGTGTCCGTGTACTCATCCAGATCATGCGTGGCTCCTTTAAGCATGCCACAGTCAGATATTTCCATGCACGTTTCCAGCTTCTCCTCAGCATCACTGGTCCGTATCTTCGTAGTGCTCACAACAGGTTTAGTGAGCTTCAATCTCTGTCTGTATGTGGGAATGAGGTGAACCATCACGTGATCAGATAATCCCAGCGCAGCGCGAGGAACAGCGCGATATGCGTCTTTCACTGTGGTGTAACAGTGATCCAGTGTGTTTAATCCTCTGGTGGGGCATTTAATAAACTGTTTGTAGCGGGGGAGATCGTGGCTCAGATTGCACTGATTAAAGTCGCCAGCCACAATAATCAGCGAGTCTGGAAAACTCCGCTCTGTGTGTTGAATGTGATCCGCGAGCACGCGCTGAGCTTCGCGCGTGTCCGCGTCGGGAGGGGCGTACACAGCGATGAGTATGAAAGAAGCAAACTCCCGCGGGGAATAGAAGGGCTTGCAATTGATAACAAGAAATTCCAAGGCAGGAGAACAGTGTTTGGAAATTTCCGTTACATCAGAGCACCAGCTGCAGTTGATGTAGAAGCAGACACCGCCTCCTGTGGTCTTGCCGGAAAGCTCTGTGTCACGATCAGCACGGAAGAGCTGAAAGCCGTCGAGGCGCAGCGCGCTGTCCGGTATATTTTCCCGGAGCCAGGTCTCAGTAAAGCAGAGGACAGCTGAGGAGGCGAGGTCCTTAAAACGCATCAGCAGTCTCAGTTCATCCACCTTGTTAGAGAGAGAGTTGGTATTGGACAGAAATATGCCAGGCAGCGCCGTTCGCGAGCCTCTCCTGCGAAGTCGTACGAGAGCGCCCGCTCGTCTTCCTCTCTTCCGCCGTCTCACTTTCCGAGCCAAACAATAAACCAGATCGGCGGCAGGGGCTAGAAAAACTGGGAGGAGGTCCGTGGGGGTCAAAGTCCTGATATTTAGAAGTTCTTCACGGGTATAAGTGCAAGCAGACACACAATTGACAAACAAAAACAAACAAAGAGCGCAGCGAAGCACCATGTCGACCGCTGTGGGCGCCATCTTGGATCAGTCATCTTGGATCAGAGAAATAAAGACGGTCCGGGAGGAGACGCTAGAGGGCGTGCTACAAAGACATGCAGAGGTCTTTAAAAAAGAATTAGGCACTCTGAAAGGCATGGAAGTAGCCATAGCGCTGAAGCCGGATCATGTGCCACGGTTTTGTCAAGCGAGAGTCGTTCCCTATGCCCTTAGGCCAAAAGTGGAGGCTGAAATTGACCGATTGTGTGAGCAGGGCATTATATCCCCTGTCAAATTCAGTGAATGGGCAACACCCATTGTGCCCGTTGTGAAAAAGAACGGAGATGTTAGGATATGTGGGGATTTTAAAGTCACAGTTAATCCTGCCCTGTGTGTGGAGAAGTATCCAATTCCACGCATTGAAGATCTATTCGCATCACTGTCGGGGGGGCAGCATTTCAGTAAACTGGACTTATCTCATGCCTATTTGCAAATGGTGATAGAGGGAAATTCCAGGAAATATCTCACAATAACCACATCCAAGGGTCTGTTTTGTTATAACAGGCTGGCATTTGGAATTACCTCAGCACCAGCGATATTCCAGCGTGCCATGGACCAAGTCCTCCAGGGTCTGCCGAACGTTCACTGTTACCTGGACGATATATTGGTCAGTGGACAGGATCGTGTGCAGCATCTGAAAAATCTGGATGCAGTCCTAGGGCGCTTGGAAGAATTCGGTTTGCGAGTACGGAAGGAAAAATGTGAATTTTTCAAGGATTCACTGGAATATCTGGGTCACGTCATTGATGCCCAGGGTCTACACAAGGCACCAGAGAAAGTCAGGGCAATTGTGGAGGCTCCTGCACCTACAGACGTGAGTCAGTTACGTTCTTTCTTGGGGCTAATTAATTATTACAGCAGATTTATCCCCAACTTGTCATCTATCCTAAGCCCACTGAATACTCTGTTGTGTAAAGGAAAACAGTGGCAATGGACATCTGAATGTGCTGCATCTTTCAAAGAGGCAAAAGAGCAGTTATTCTCTCAAAGCGTGTTAACCCATTATGATCCACAACTTCCCACTCGGTTGGCGTGTGACGCATCACCTTATGGTGTAGGTAGTGTCATCTCACACATTCTCCCGAATGGACAAGAGAGGCCCATAGCTTTTGCATCAAGAACTCTGAATAAGGCAGAACGCAATTATGCCCATATTGAGCGCGAAGCTCTTGGCATTATATTTGGAGTTCGTAAATTCCATCATTATCTGTATGGCAGGCAGTTTACACTCCTTACAGATCATCGCCCATTGACCTCTATTCTGAGTCCGTGCAAAGCCACACCATCTATGGCTGCTGCTAGAATGCAGCGGTGGGCTCTCCTGTTAGCTGCCCATAATTACACCATACAGTACCGAGAGGCAGCTCGTCATGGAAATGCGGATGGGCTTTCACGCCTTCCATTACCAACATCATCAAGACAGAGAATCAGTACTGTGGACAGTTTTCATATTAAACACCTAGAAGCCTTACCTGTGAACTGTCGAGAAATCTGCCGAGAGAGCAGGGGTGATCCTGTCCTTGCTCAAGTCCTGGAGATGGTCTCCACAGGTCGCTTTCCGAGGGTCCAGGATGTGGCCAGCACATTGGCGCCATTCATCAGCCGGAGGGATGAGTTGACACTCCAGCAAGGTTGCCTTATGTGGGGTGTGCGCATCGTCATTCCCTCAAAATTGAGATCACGACTGCTGTCGGAACTGCATACTGGACACCCAGGTGTTGTTAAAATGAAAGCTGTCGCCCGCAGTTACATGTGGTGGCCCGGAATTGACGCTCAAATTGAACAGGTCTCAAAAACATGCCAGTCCTGTCAATTTACACAGAAAGCACCGGGACCAGCACCACTCCACCCATGGACCTGGCCTGGATCCCCATGGCAGAGAATTCATGTTGACTTTGCTGGGCCGTTCCAGGGCCAAATGTTTATGGTGGTTGTAGACGCCCATTCAAAATGGCCTGAGGTACACCTTATGAGTTCCACTACAACGGCTAATACCATCCAGGTGCTCCGAGGGTTATTTAGTCGCTATGGGCTCCCTGAGGTGTTAGTGAGCGATAATGGTCCTCAGTTTACCTCACACGAGTTTGACATTTTTATGAAAGGCAATGGAGTAAAGCACATTCGCTCTGCACCATTTCATCCATCAACAAATGGTCTTGCAGAACGTTTTGTACAGACATTCAAGCAGTCACTGAAGCGTTCCACTGGAACCACTTCCATACAACACCGACTGGACGCCTTTCTACTCATGTACCGTAACACTCCACACTCTACAACAAAGGAGTCCCCATCTATGCTTTTCATGCATCGCAAGCTGCGATCTCGATTGGACCTGTTGAAGCCTAGCGTGACATCAGAGGTAGAGAAAGCACAAGAGGCACAGTGTGCGTATCGAGGAATGCATGCAAAAGCCAGAACGTTTAAGGTGGGAGACCCAGTTCTTGTTCGGGATTACGGAAGAGGAGAGAAGAAGTGGATACCAGGGGTTGTTTCAGCTGAGACTGGCCCTGTATCCTACACCGTCGACATCGGCGCATCGCAGCACTGGAGGCGACACGCGGACCAGATGCTGGCCAGGGTTGTTGAATGGGATACCTCTACAGACGACGGCGGAGTTGCATCGTCGTGCATTTCAGCAGACCTGCCTGTGCTGGAAAAGACTGTGCTTGTGCTGGAAAAGACTGTTCCAGAACCAGCTACTCTGGTTCCTGTGAGTGACCCCTCACCACTACCCCAGGTAACCTCAGAGGGAAACACCACATCACCTCCAGAGACTGGTAAGAGATATCCTTCTCGTATTACTAAACCACCAAAGCGTTATGTTCCATAAACTTTGTTTAAGATACTTTTAAGAGACATATATTGGACATTTTTGAATAAGAGACCTTTTTTATGCGTTAGATGAGAGAGTCACGTCTCACCAAAAGGGCAGAATAAACCCTTGACTGACTCAGGGGTTTGGGATCGTCTACTCGCAGCCTCAAGGCTAGTGTGTGTTTTTTTTAAAATAATAAAAGTTGTTTGCTTTGTGTATCTTGGGGGTGGGTACAATATTTAGTGGGGAGGAGATGTGATGTATGGGAGTTGTATGAGTTGCATTTGCATATGCCACCCCATTGGTGGGCGCTGTACCCTGTGGCATCGCCAATAATATAAGAGTGTGCTCATTGAACTGAACTGGATGTGTATGTGCATGTGTATGTGCATGTGTGTACGTGTACGTATGCCTGAGTAAACGAGCAAGCTAATGACCTGCAGCTGTGTGTGTCTTTGTGTTTGTTCCTCCGAGTGGCAATCTAAAGTAGAAACCCACGGACATAACATCACTGTCTCAATGTCTGTTCCCTGGATGTTTACTGGTTGTCCTTGCCTGCGGCAGTCCACCACCAGCTCCTTAGTTTTTCTCGCGTTGATCTGGAGGCAGTTCCGATGGCACCAGTCCATGAAGTCCTGGATAAGTCCTCTGTACTCAGCTTCATCTCCATTGGAGATGAGGCCGATGATCGCAGAGTCGTCAGAGAACTTCTGTAGATGGCAGTGTGTTGTGTTATGTGAGAAGTCCGCAATGTAAAGGGTGAACAAGAAGGGAGCCAAAACCGTTCCCTGGGGGGCCCCCGTGCTGCCAATCATCGTGTCGGACACACAATCCCGGGTTCTCACAAACTGTGGCCAGTTTGTGAGGTAGTCCAGGATCCACGATGACAGGTGTTGGTCCACCCCTGCGCACGGCAGCTTGTCCCTCAGGATCATCGGTTGGATGGTGTTGAAAGCACTGGAGAAGTCAAAGAACATGATCCTCACTGCATTCCCAGGCTTCTCCAGGTGGAACAGGGAACAGTGAAGGAGGAAGATCACTGCATCCTCTACCCCAATGCCATGCTGGTAGGCAAACTGGAGTGGATCCATCGCTGGTCCCACCAGGAGGCGGAGGTGAGCAAGGAGCAGTCTCTCCAGGGTCTTCATCAGATGAGACGTCAGGGCCACTGGTCTGTAGCTGTTCAGGTCTCTGGGGTGGGAAGTCTTTGGTACAGGTACCACACAAGATGTTTTCCACAACTGTGGTACCCTCCCCAGCTTCAGGCTCAGGTTGAAGATGAGCTCCACAATCTCACACAGCTGGTCTGCGCAGGACTTGAGGAGCTTCGTGCTGATGCAGTCCAGGCCCGAGACCTTCTTCGCCTTGATCTTCCTCAGCTCCGCCCTCACCTGGGTCTTAGTGAGCGTCAGGTTGGGGGGCTGTGTGCTGGGAGTGGGGCGGGTGTAGGTGGGGGGGTGGACAGCAGGTCTCGGCGACAGTAGAGGCAACAGTGGCTGTTGTGCAGGCGGGGGGGAGGGCAGTTGGTCAAACCTATTAAAAAACAGGATCAGATTGTTCACCCACTCCCTGCCCTCCGTCGCCTGGGAGGAGGTATTCTGGAGCCCAGAGATGGTTTTGAGGTTTCTCCAGACCCCACTAATGTTGCTCTGTTGCAGCTTGTCCTCCATCTTCTTCCTGAAGCTGTCCTTGCCTTCTCTGATCTTCCTCCTTAGCTCCCTCTGTACGGACTTCAACATCTCCCTGTTTCCCGACCTGAAGAGCTTCTTCTTCTCTCTCAGTAGTGATTTTATCTCAGGGTTGATCCAGGGTTTGTTGTTCGAGCAACACCGTATGATCTTGGTGGGTACGGTGTTGTCTACACAGAAGCTGATGTAGTCCGTGATGGTGTGAATGAGGCCGTCAATGTCCTCACCATGTGGATCGCAGAGCTGCTCCCAGGCAGTGATTTCAAAACAGTCCTTTAGAGCGTCCATTGCCTCCTCAGACCATATCTTCACCGTGCGCATAACCGGAAGTTGTCTGTGTACTAGGGTTTTGTACACCGGCAGGAGATGAACCAAGTTGTGATCCGATCTCCCGAGTGGGGGGAGTGGTGATGAGGTGTACGCCTCCTTAGTGTTTGCATAGAATAAGTCCAGTATTTTATTGTCTCTAGTGTGGCATGTGACATACTGGGTGAACATGGGCAAAATGGGGGACAGTGAGATATTGTTAAAATCACCGGAGATAGGGAGGAGAGCATCTGGGTGTTGTGTCAGCAGCCTGCCAGTTACTGAGTGGATGGCATCACTGCATGCACACAACACCTCCGTCTCCTCTGCTACTGGTCTGACGCCCTTCGAGGCTTCCTTGGAATACACTTCTCCTTTCCTACCCATGGCAGAGAGGGAGGTATCCGTTCCATCTGTGGAGGTCCATGCTTGCCACTGCTGCCACCTGTGGAGGACCACTTGGGCTGCCCTTCTCCGCTCATCCAAGCGGAACAGTCTCTACACCAACCGCAGACATGCGCCAGCGCCCAGGTACTCCGTCAGCCAGATGGTGTGTGTTAGAATAATTTTGAGCTTAAATTATTCAAAGTCAAATAATCAGGCAGAAAGTTGAATTTATGTACATTTATTACAAAATCACCCCATTGGCCACTATGGGGGAAAGGTTACAAGGCATGACATTCAGACACACCTAGATCTCTAAAAGATCCATTCTTCTAAGTCTGATATATATATATACGTATATATATATATATATATATAGGTAGGAGAAAGGAGAGGGAGGATGAGGATAAGGGAATGGACAGAACGGGACAGTCCTGATAACTAAGCTTATCCAGGCGGACGTCAGACACTCTGGAGACATGGGTCATGAAGACATGAGATCCATAAAACTAACAGAATGTCCATCTACCACTGATCTGTACAGGCTGAGAAGTTCCTGTGCATTCCTGTGACCCAAAACAGGTTATGTCAAAGAGATTATAATAAATGGCTTAGATTATTCCTTACGCATGAACTGATCCTCAGTCTGAACTCGCTGAAATTGCTCACAGAAACAGCCCAAGAATATATAAACTTATCCTATGCGGAATGCACATATAAACATTAAACATGGCATATGAAAGGTATGATACTTCTCAAATATAATAATACATTATTAATATCAATAATAGTATAGATGATATGGAAGTTTTCTATCATATTCCCCCCTTGATGCTTAATAAAGCATCAGGATTAAAAGAAAAATAGAAAAGGGAATGAATTAATATGTGTAAGAACTTGCATGCTGTTATTTTGCAAGTTAAAAACGTGTATAGAATATATCAAAAGTGAATATGTCTGATGCGACTAAAAGTAATCTCAGACAGTGTCAAATAAGAACATAGAAAATAATATGAAACAGCCTTAAATTATATTGCAACCTTCAAAAACATCCTCAGGCCAAAAACATCCTTGCCCCTCTCACCATCCTCATCATCATATTAAGGACTCACACAAGAAAAAATCTGAAGTTATAAAAATCTTTACCAAGTTTATGATGAGACTTCTCCATTAAGAGAAACACTAACTTCTACGAGTATCTGAGGTATTAATATGATCATGTGCATCATTTTCATGAATACAATAATCTCCTATAATAGGGCCTACACCCCTACGGGTGGTAACTAGTCAATTAAGGACCATTCTATTCTTTGTTATAATAAATAATTGTAGTCTACAGTTAAGTGTTTTAATCCCTAAGGTATTTTGTTTCCACTCTCACTCAAAGAAACAATGAACAAAACCTCACTCCTGTACTTTCCATCTGAAATTGCATTCATGCTTCATGAATCTCATCTCATGTGGTAGAAAAGCATCTCTCTTCACCCTGCCCACCTGCCCTGCCGATATGATGAGGATACGGTCAGTTGCCAAAACGGAGTACACTGATCTGCCCAGTGTCCAGCCAGATCCGAATAAGCCCAATGACTCAATGACCACTGACAATGTAGATCCTTGGTATAACACTTGCTCGCTTCGTTGGTCAAACAGGGTAGCAGTACAGGGGAGAGATGCACTGTAAGCTGTTGCATACTCAGAGAGTGTTAAACTGTTGAAAAGGGGACATCACCACTTCAAAAAGAGGAGTTCCCTGATGAAATTAACCTTGCATTTGCAGAGTAAGGAGTGTCATCATGTTTTTAATCAGTGGAGTGATGTGTTGTGTCAGGTGTGATTCAAAATGACATTTGCTATGTTATTTCTGTATATAGCCTTTTTTTTTTTTAACCAAACAGCCTGTAGTAGCTGCATTATTTTAGCAATAAAGATATTTTGCCTAACTGTTAGTGTTATTAAGGAGCAAACATTCTCTGCAATGTAAAAGCAATGGAACAACTTAATGATCAATATTAAGTATATTACTAGAGGATGATGAGGATGATAAGATAACACTGACCACACCTTTCCTTCAGATTATTTTTTCCCTTGTCACGATAAACAAACAGCCTGCTTCTCTATCAGCAGAGGTCGTTACTGGATGCCAAGTCATCAGCTGACACTTGCAACACAGTTAGAAACAGTTAGACAGTCATTTGTTGTTTTCCTCTTTTTTTTCCCAAATAAGTATACAATATATACACTACCGTTCAAAAGTTTGGGGTCACCTCAGACAATTTTGTGTTTTCCATGAAAAGTCACACTTTTATTTACCACCATGAGCTGTAAAATGAATAGAAAATATAGTCAAGACATTGACAAGGTTAGAAATAATGGTTTGTATTTGAAATAATAATTTTTTCCTTCAGACTTTGCTTTCGTCAAAGAATCCTCCATTTGCAGCAATTACAGCATTGCAGACCTAACATGATTGCACAAGGGTTTTCTAATCATCCATTAGCCTTCTGACGCAATGAGCAAACACATTGTACCATTAGAACACTGGAGTGATAGTTGCTGGAAATGGGCCTCTATACACCTATGTAGATATTGCACCAAATACCAGACATTTGCAGCTAGAATAGTCATTTACCACATTAGCAATGTATAGAGTGTATTTCTGATTAGTTTAAAGTTATCTTCATTGAAAAAAGTGCTTTTCTTTCAAAAATAAGGAAATTTCTAAGTGACCCCAAACTTTTGAACGGTAGTGTATATATATATATATATATATATATATATATATATATATACAGTATATTAAGCAGTCTCTTGCTGAGGGTTTCAGGTGGGGTAAAACGTTAGATCCACCCAAGTGCCACGTCCTTTGCTTTCCACGCCTGTTTAGGTCAGCAGGATCACCTTTGTGTTGTCCCTGCCAGGGAGTTTTGGTCCAGTTTCCTTTGATGACCAGATTCCCTGGTTTGCTCAAGAGATGGGTGCACCTCCTACGGTTCCTTCATCACATGATCCCTCCTGGGAAGGGCAGTATGGATGATGATGGATCTTTGCATATAATCACCCAGAAACCCTTTCTCATCACCTAAGTTAAATGGCTTCAATAATAGGGTTTGTCATTCACAATCTCCCTATTTTCTTATTTGAATATTATACTAATCTTGTAAATTGTTGATGGTAAGCTAAATGGTTTCCTAGATAAATGTTTGGTACTAATAATTTAGGAACTACACTTAAATATGACATGATTTGATTTACAAAGTGTATTCCATTTCCATTATCTAAGTCAGTGTTTTTCAACCTTTTTTAAGCCACGGCACATTTTTTACATTGACAAAATCCTGGGGCACACCACCAACCAGAATGACACAAAATGACAATGCCTAACACAGTAAAAATAATAAAATATAGTTAGCAATACAGTTTCTAAATGTATTTATACTCAGTGTGAACCCTGGGCCTGTTTAGATGAACACAAAGCTGATATTCTGGCAGGAATGGAAGAAAGACACACACGGAGCTCTTCCTCAACAGCTCTCAGTCTCTCTCTGTTTTTAGTTTTTATCACAGTCAAGCTTGAAAAGCTCAGCTCACACAGATATGTCGTGGGAAATGGGAGCGATGTTGAGATAGCTTTGTTGGCCAGAATAGGGAACTCCTTGGCAGCAGTCAATCAAAAACTGACCAAAGGAAGATCAGCAAAGTTTAGCTTTAAACCATGATCTTGTTTCAGTTCAATGAGTTCCTCTTGCTCCTGTAAAGTCATGTCGTTTCCAACAACTGATGCTGAGCTGTATGGGTTCCTAACCCAGACAAGGCATTGTGTGAAGTCTGAAGAGAAATAAAATAACAACTTCTCCTCAAGAGCTTTCAAATGTGTGCCAATCACCTGGCACAATGCAGCAGTGTTAACATCATGCCGTTTCTCGGTGAGTGGGAACAGCTCAAGGTTGCCACGCTGCACATGTTGTTGTTTATTTATAAATTTTACTGTTTACATGGATCCTGAAAAAGCTGATCTGATTAGGACGTGCGTTTTCATGTGTCACAGGTTTGAACGGAATATATCATTTTGACATGTGCAGGTCGACATTTCGACATTCAAAAAATAGTAGAAGAAGCAACTTCCGGTGTTAGCGAGCCCCGCTTCGTGTCGAAATTGACCTGTATCATGTTATTCAGACTGTACTTTTGCTTCTGCTAGTCTCCGTAATGAAGCTACAAGTACATACTTCTGCATATGACGAAAAGAGGGAGACAGCAGGATGATACAGACCAGTTTTGTTTTACTCCGCTATGTTTTCCGCTAGCTGCTGCTAAGGCGGAAATACGTCATGTCGACGTGCAGCTAGTATACAGACATGCGCAGTAAACATATTTTCTGCCCTGTGTTTGGAATAAGTGTTTTCATGCGCACCATTCGGATTAACAATCGGCATAACCCACCCCTCTCAATCAGAATGAAATTTTGATCCGAATGAGCGTGATCGGGTTAGAATATTCAGATTGCCGTGTTTACATGAAGCATTTTTATTCCGATCAGGCTTTTAATCCGGATACTTGTGTCCATGTAAACATAGCCACTCACTCGAGTGTCACGCCGCGCTGCTCATCAGCGGCGCCACCTGCACACACACCTGCACATCATCAGCGGCGAGGGGTTTAAGCCGCCTCGCCCTGAGCTTCGGCCTGAAGCCGTCAGACTTCCCTACGCATCGCTGTGAGTTCCTTTTCATTCTCAGCTGATCATTCCGGTAAGAAGGTCTTACCTTTTTCTCCTCCAAGTCTGCTCCCCTGTGCACAGGTGGATTTCCCGGCGGCGGACTACTCCTTTCCATCGCCTGTTCCTCGCTGCTGCACCGGGCTCTCCAGGTGGCTGTCTACCGGACTTCGTCCCTTGCTGTGCCAGTCATCCGTCCTATCCAAGTAAGCTCCTCTCTCGCTCATTTATCTCCTGTGTTGGTGTGTGCCCGTCACCCTTCTCCCTGTGCTTTTCCCATAGGGTTGTCCGGCTGTACGGTCTCCTGCCTCTGTGCCCGAAGCAGACGCCGCCACCAACACATTCACATCCCGCAGACACACATTCATACACTCCTGTTGTTAATAAACTATTTGAACTACTCTGAGCCTGTGTGTGTGCGTCTCCTGAGCCGTGCGTTATGTCATCGAGTAATTAAGTTAAATTGGATAATTTCCCACGGCACACCTAACGATCTCTCACGGCACACTAGTGTGCCGTGGCACATAGGTTGAAAATCACTGATCTAAGTAAATCATTTCAGCTATTTTAAATCATGATATTGTTTTAGTTAAAACAATATAAATAAGTAGCAATATTTAAATTAGTGTAGGGTAAAGCCTTTGTATATTCAATAAGTGTGTAAATAATTTCTAAACATTTTTACCTTCACTCTTATTTAGTTCAATGAGATCCATGCAAAGGTTTTGAAAAAAGAAAAAACTAAGTTTATGCAGGGAAGATCAAATTATTTTGCTTTGAGCTCCCAAAGGCATTGTTTGTTCCCTTAATTGAGTAAGAATCTGTATTGTCTTCGTAGTAGATTCTAAATTAAGTCCCACAGTAAACATAAATTCAGCACAAGTTGGACTTTCCATAGACATTTCGAACTTTTCTCATATATTTGCATGGTTTTCTTCCTTATAGTTTACCTTGTGTGGCGGTTTGGGAAACCCCCCACGAACAGACTAAGGACAGACAGCTCGCTACTCCTGGTTTTTTCCGCTACACTACTGAGACGTAATGTGCCATTCATGCCTTGTGATGTTTATGTTGCCTCTCATGCATTGTGTTCATGCGTCCTGTCCTTACTGTGACCTAGAGACTCAGATCAATGTGTAGATGTGCCTGTTAACCTCTTTGTTCTGCAGCTAGAGCAGAGTCTAGCAAATCTGCCTATTATGATGTATGTCTCACAAATGCAAATATCTCATGCCTGTTCTGCAGTCCCTTTGATCAGACCAACCGCGGTGACACTGCTTTGATGTATTGTTTGAGTTGGGTATAAATACTGCACAGGTTCTGTAACACCTCTCTCTCTCACTCACACACCTCAACCTCTGCTGCAGGAAGCAGACTTGGTGTCCCTTCTTCTCTGAGAGCCAGAGGATCCCCATCCAGCCTGCACACACTTGGGCTGGAGAGGGGATCCCGTGACGGCGGTATGATATAATAAACTCTACTTAAAACCTCCAACAACGCCGCTTTATTTCATGCCGCTGCACTGGTGACCCGACGCTGAAATGAACACGCTGCCAGCGAACGCAACACCCGGCGGTGATTCTCCGACGACAAGTGAACGCGGCAGCCTGACTGATCTGCCCTCCCTTCTGCTTCAGGGAGACCTCAACGCGGAGTGTCCAGGCGAAACTCCAAGGAGAACACCCACGACCGGGAAAGCTGAGCAACGTTTCATGGTGAGATCTGCACGCCTAGATCGGCACATCCACGCTGGACCGGCCGCGCTCACAGCTCCTCCACACCGTGAGCGCATGCACCTCGTCCCCTCTCCATGACGGCGATCCCCATGGCCGACGGAGCACACGTGGACCTGAACGCACCATGACCGCACGAGCGACAACGATCGTCTCCTCCCTCTCACCGCTCCAACGCATCTCCACGAGCCCAAGGCACAAAGATCGTTTATTGCCTCGCACCGCTCCAACGCATCTTCACGAGCCCGAGGGACAGAGATCGTCTACTTCCTCGCACCGCTCCAACGCACCACGACCGAACGACGCAACAGACAACAGGGATGATCTCCAGCAAGCTCCCTGACCCTGGTTCTCCTCTCCAGCGGCCCACCCACGCACGGGACCCCGGCACACGCACCGGGGAGTCACGGGCACGGCGCACCACGCACGGGACACATACGGCTCCACAGACTGCCTTCCTCCTTCGCCGCTGCCCTTCAGGGCTGCTCGCTCACCTGAGGCACGCATGCAGCATGCTCGAAGGATTTGTTAATAGTCTCAGCCACGGCACACATGGGGAATTCAGCGGTTTTGCGATCCCCAAGGACTTTAAGGCTGTGCCCGCACCTAAAGTCAACATGCCAGTCCCTCTGCTCTCATCACAGCCGCCAAGCAGCCTCGTCTTTTCTTCACGGCCGCTATTAATCCTTGCAGGACTTCATCGCGGGAGGAGCCAGTGACTAATTTTTCTTCTTGTGGACCTCTGCACGTTCAACGGGACCAGCCCTTCGACATTGCGGACCCACAAGCAATATTTGCGCGGCCCAGACGTTTTCATTGTCTCCGGCCGGCTTTTACTACCCCCACCCCCCTCCACCCCCTCCTGCACAGAGCTTTTCCCTGCTCGCTGCCCAAGCTGCACTATCGAGGTCTCGACCACCTGCCGAGCCCTCTGGGGGGGAGCTGTGGCGGTTTGGGAAACCCCCCACGAACAGACTAAGGACAGACAGCTCGCTACTCCTGGTTTTTTCCGCTACACTACTGAGACGTAATGTGCCATTCATGCCTTGTGATGTTTATGTTGCCTCTCATGCATTGTGTTCATGCGTCCTGTCCTTACTGTGACCTAGAGACTCAGATCAATGTGTAGATGTGCCTGTTAACCTCTTTGTTCTGCAGCTAGAGCAGAGTCTAGCAAATCTGCCTGTTGTGATGTATGTCTCACAAATGCAAATATCTCATGCCTGTTCTGCAGTCCCTTTGATCAGACCAACCGCGGTGACACTGCTTTGATGTATTGTTTGAGTTGGGTATAAATACTGCACAGGTTCTGTAACACCTCTCTCTCTCACTCACACACCTCAACCTCTGCTGCAGGATGCAGACTTTGTGTCCCTTCTTCTCTGAGAGCCAGAGGATCCCCATCCAGCCTGCACACACTTGGGCTGGAGAGGGGATCCCGTGACGGCGGTATGATATAATAAACTCTACTTAAAACCTCCAACAACGCCGCTTTATTTCATGCCGCCGCACCTTGTTCCTTATAAACATGATATTTCCTTTACAATAATCTACAGATATTTCCTTAAATATCTGGAAATTTATTGATGTAACTTTTAACTTCTCCTATTGAATGTTGTGATTTCATTACCAAGCGGTTTCATTTATATTTTTCTCTTCATTATTGATCATCTATTGATAATTTTTATGTATTATCTATTTCTCTGAGGATTGCTAACTATTTTTTACTAATTAATTTCTTTGGTACCCCCCTTTTGATGCATGGAGACGAACATGCAGCAAAGTTACAGGGTATTTGCTTGATGGGTAGTGTCTTTTACTGGAAGGAAGCGTGTTACCACTTTTATGTGTTACACACAGTTAATTTAGATGAAAATTTGTGAGTAGTACAGCTCCTTCAAAATGAGGTTTCAATAATCATGGGGTTTTTTTTGTGACGTCTCTTGAACTAATTTACATATTCCATTTAGAAAAAAGCAATATAGCTGTCTGTGCATATTTGATATGATTTAGCATTGATAACTAAGATCAGTTTGTCCAGTTGAACACAGGTTGAATTTGTGTAAGTGAATCCTTGTGAAAGGTTGTGTCACACTTCTTCAGTCAATGGAAAGGTGGACTTTTTGCCTAATTATAATTTGGCTTAATTTTGTACAAGGAATGCCTCTTTTTATACATTCCTTGGTAAATTATGGGGTGGACTGTAGTCCCGAGGCCCAGCTCAGCCACGGCTGAGCATCGGGAAAACACATTCCTTATTACTGTCACATTTCTGAAATGTGATATTGTCACACCATGATGTGATGAGTGGCATCAGATGTATCCAGTGTGAAGTCATATGAACACTACATTTTTAAAGTCAGAGTCATTTAAATTGTTATGCTTCATGTCATTTGCATTGTCATTTGTTCTACTTAGCTTAAAAAAAATGCTTGTCAACTTAAGAGGTCCTTCCCCCTGTGGTCCCTCCAGCCAATGAGCCCGTCCAGCCTCCTCCCATCTCCCACAAAGATCAAATGTCGGTGCCATCCTGCAAAGAAAAAGTTGGGGAAAGCCTGACGGCTTCCCCATCTGCACCTTCAGTATTTACATCAACAAGAGTGCAAATTTTATCACCTCATAAATTGATTTTACTAATGTTCCAGTGATCATCATTATTTTTTTGTGTCCCTTTAATGTTTATCCCAGTTGTTTATTATAACATGTGATGTTAAGAAACACAAGTGCGGACTTCCGGGAAGATGGCGGAGAGACATAACACTTAAACAAAGAGCTCTCCCTAGCCGGATTAAAAATCATCGGTAAATGGCCAACTCGACATAAACGAATCAATAAACTAAGGGATGAAAACACGAAGGAACCGGGCACAAGGACAAAAACAGGGTAAAATTGAAGAATTCCTCTCCAACAACGCAGGAAAAACCGCTGTACGCAAAGCCCAAAAAAGCAAGATGTCTACAGCAGAGAAAATGGAAGACACCAGACTCGACAACATGAACGCTGGCATCGCCAGTTTGGGTGAAGAGTTAAGAGAATTCAAGCGACAGCTACAACAGGATTTAGCGGCTCTTAAGGAGGAACTGAAAAAAGAAATTAAGGAGGAAATCATGGACCTCCGAAGAGAAATGGAGCGTAAATTAACGGAAAACATGGAGGAGCTGCGCTCCCAGCGGGCGTGTATGACAGATGCGCAGACCCGAATTTCGGAACTAGAAGATTGGAAAAGCGAGGCAAACAAACAACTACAGACCCTGACGACGCAAACGCAGAGGATGCAGGAGAAAATAAACGACTTGGAGAGCAGATCCCGACGAAGCAATATGCGCATCTTTGGAATTCCGGAGGGCATTGAAGGCAACTCGATGACAAAATTCATGGATCAGTTCTTAAAAAAAGAACTGGAAATACCCGGAGAAACAGATCTGCAGATTCAACGGGCGCACAGAACACCGGCACAGAACCCGAAAACAAACTCTCCACCCAGGTCAGTTGTGGTAAACTTTGTGAAATATGACATAAAGGAAAGAATCCTGACGCAAGCATGGAAAAAAAAGATACGAATCGGCGATAAACAGGTATTTTTTGACCATGACTACCCGACAGAAATCGTGCAGCAGCGGAAGAAATATGCCAATATTAAAAAAACGCTGAAAGAGAAAAAAATTAGATTCCAAACGCCGCTAACGAAAATGAGGATTCATTGGGAGGAAGGCACAAGAACCTACAACACGGCCGAAGAGGCAGCGCGGGATATGATGGAGCGGGGCCTTGAGGTGAGCGTGCCGAAGGAGACGGCTGGAGCAGCGGCGGCCCTGAACGCACCACGACAGACGGAGTGGAGACGAGTGAACGGCGGAAGAAGGGGGAGAGACGTAGAGCAGCGGGCCCAGGACAAGCTACAAGGCTTTCAACTGAAAGCCTAGATCATAACAAAGATTAAGAAAGGCACAGAAGAAATGAAGGCCAAGAAGACAAGGTAAAAGAGAAACAGACGGCTAGGAGAGGTTTAAGTGATATTTGTTGGACATTTCTAGACTTATGACTATTACTTTGATAGTAATTAGAAGTCTAGGGAGGGCCCTTCACTCTGTGAAGACAAACCCCCCACCCACCAACAGGGACCAGTAGGCAGAAGAAAGGCCCAAAGTACGGAGGTCGAGATTTTTTAATGTGTTTTTATATAAATATGTGTTATTTTTGTTGTTAAAGGGGCTAGGAGCACAAGTTAAAAAAATGGAAAAACATGAATATGGGTAAAAATCTTAAGATAATGACACTAAACGTGAATGGTCTGAACTCACCTGTTAAAAGGGAAAGAATAATAAGAAAATTCAAGAAGGAAAAAGCTGAAATTATATTTATGCAAGAGACACATTTGAGCAAGACAGAACATGTGAAACTAAAGAGATTTGGCTATAAGAACTCCTACTACAGTTCATTTAAGGGAGGAGCAAAAAGGGGGGTTATGATACTAATCTCAAATAAAATACAATTTGAAAGTGAACAGGAAATCCAGGATAAAGAAGGCAGGTATGTAATAATAAAGGGAAGAATAGATGGTATGCAGATTACATTAGTGAACATCTATGCCCCACCAGAAAGTGACAAGGGTTTTTTTCAACATCTGTTTGATCTCATAGCAACACACAGTGAAGGAGTCCTAATTTGTGGAGGAGACTTAAATGCTGTCATGGATCATGAAGTTGACACAACAAGTGTTAAGAAGACAAAAAAACATGTAACAAAGTTCATAAGAACCTCACTGGCAGAAATGGGTATGGTAGACATATGGAGGGACCTACACCCACTCGAAAAAGACTATACACATTATTCAGCAGCCCATAAAGTACACTCTAGAATAGATTACTTCCTTATGAATGAAGATGACAGACACAGGGTGAGAAATTGTTGGATTGGAGGGGCAGAAATATCAGATCATAATCCTATATACATGGAAATATATTTAAACAATAGAAAACGACAAACAACATGGAAACTTAACGTAGGACTGTTAAATGATGAGAAAATGAAAGAAAGAATAAAAATAAACATAAACGAATATATCCAAGAGAATGACAATGAAGAAGTGGACCCAACAATACTATGGGACGCACTAAAAGCCGTGTTAAGGGGTAAATTAATTGTTGAAACAGGAAAAGCAAATAAGACTAAACTGGAAGTGTATGAACAAAGATGTGAAAGACTGAGGGAATTAGAACGTAAACATCAAAGCACAAATGATCCAAAAATATATCAAGAAATTAAAGAAGAAAAAACAAAGATAAAAGAAACACAAATGGATGAAATTGAAAGGAAAAATAGATATCTAAAGCAAAAATATTATGAAACGGGGCCAAAAGCCACAAAACTGCTGGCAAAACGGTTAAGAAAACAACAAACAATGAATAATGTATACAAGATTAAAGACCCCACCACAAATAAAACCACAGTTAACCCAGAAAACATCGAAGAAATTTTCCATAATTTCTACCAAGAACTATACTCGCAACCTGAAGAAACAAATACTAAAGATATCAAAAAATTTCTAGACACATTGGACTTGCCATCAATAGGAAATCAACAAAATGAAAAACTAACAGCAGAAATAACAACACAAGAGATCAGAGATGTGATTAAGTCACTTAAAAACAGTAAATCACCAGGTAGTGATGGATACTCTTCTGAGTTTTATAAACTGTTTATAGAAGAACTCATGCCACAACTCCTAAAGTCATTTAATTGGACGCTGAACAACAACAAAATACCTCCATCATGGAACGAAGCAATCATTTCAGTTATTTTAAAACTAGGGAAAGATAAAGAACAATGCGGAAACTATAGACCAATCTCTTTATTAAATGTAGATTATAAAATATACACAACAATTATATGTAAATGAATAAAGACATTCTTGACGGAATTGATAGAAGATGATCAAACTGGATTCATAGAGGGACGCCAAACACATGACAATATCAGGAGAACAATACATATAATTAACCAAATACATAAAGAAAAGAAAAGCGCAGTAATAATGAGTTTAGACGCAGAAAAAGCATTTGACAGGGTTAACTGGAAATTCCTATATAGTGTACTGGAGCGCTTTGGATTTAACGAAAAATCAGTACAATGCATAAGGACGCTATATCAAGAACCTGTGGCAAGAATCAAGATAAACGGTAGCTTAACAGACAAAGTAAATATACAAAGATCAACTAGGCAGGGATGCTGCTTATCGCCTACCTTGTTTGCTCTGTTCATAGAACCATTGGCTCAAGAGATACGACAAAATAAGAAATTAAAAGGTGTAACAATAAAGGGGGCGGAACACAAGATTGGGCTATTTGCAGACGATATTATAGTTTACCTTGAACAACCAGATAAATCAATAATGGAAATGATGAACTTGATAGAAAATTTTGGAAAATTATCAGGATACAAGATAAACATAACAAAAACACAAATACTGACATTCCACTATAACCCTCTAAACCAGATAACTGATAAGATCAAACTAAACTGGAACCAAAAAGAAATAAAATACCTTGGAGTGAACATACCTAAAGACCTAAGCAAAATATATAAAGCAAACTATGATAGGTTGGAACAAGAAATAAAAAAAGATATTGATAGATGGTCAATCTTAAATATGGATCTGAATTCAAAAATTGAGACAGTCAAAATCAGCATACAACCTAGATTACTTTACCTCTTCCAGGCTATACCAACAGAGATTCCAGATGCCCAATTCTCAAAGTGGGACAGGATGATATCGAGATTTGTTTGGGGAGGTAAAAAACCAAGAGTGAAATATAAAACCCTCCAATTACCAAAAGAGAAAGGAGGCATGGGCCTACCGAGTCTAAAGGAATATTACTACTCAGCACAAATAAGATATATCATATGTTGGTGCGACGAGGGATATGAGGCAAAATGGAAAGAAATGGAAAAGGAAATTGAGGGACTCCCAGTACAAAGCATAATAGGGGATAAAGATGCATATAAGCAAATCAAACAAATAGACCCAATCACTAAATTTACTTTAGAACTGTGGTATAAAATAGTACAAAAATATAATATAAGGGAAGACATAAAACTATTGAAATGGGTAGCATTTGACAGTCAGTTTGAACCGGCAAAACAAGATAGGGGATACAAAAATCTGGTGAACAAGGGAATCACAGCATGGGGCAATATCGGAAAAAAAGATCTCGGGAGCTTTGTAAATATCAGGAGAAAATTTAAATTAGAAAGATCAGAATTTTTCAGATATCTGCAGATGAGAGATTACTATATGAAGAAGATTAGGCATAACCTCCAAACAGATGTGAACGAGATTATACAACTTATTTTAAGCTCATATGCAGGAAATAAAACAAGAATTATTTCAAAACTATATCAGAAACTTATGACAAACAATCATACAAGTAACTATATAAAGGAGAAATGGGAGAAAGAGCTCAATTTAAACATAACAGAAGAAAGCTGGCAGGAAATATGGAAAACACAACACACATCAACAAATTCAAGGGCATGGAGGGAATTTGGATGGAAAAACCTGATTCGCTTTTTCATTACACCACAGATTCAAGGAAAATATACAAATACCCAATCTTTATGCTGGAGGGGATGTGGGGCTCAAAATGCAGACCACTCACATATGTTTTGGAAATGCTACAAAATATCATCATTTTGGAAATCTATGCATGTGACAATACAGAGGATATTAGGATATAATATACCAATGAACTGTAACCTGATGTACTTATGTGATCTTAAAAAAGACAATGTTATACAGGCTGAGGACAGATATCTAGTTAAAATCTTGTTGATTGCATGTAAAAAAACTATCACAAAAAAATGGCGATCAGAAGTTCTTCCTGACCAAGAACAATGGACTGACATTGTTGAGGACATACGTATGATGGAAAAACTAACATATCGACGAAGAATGCAAGAAGGAATATGGGAAAAAATGGCGGAAATGGACACACTACAAAGTGCAACAACGAGGCAGAAATTGAAAGAATAACCAAAGACACTGAAAAAACCAGAAGAATTAAGAGATGGAAACTAAAAACTTGATGCTCCAACATTTGTCCCCCCCCCCCTTTTATTTTTTATTTTTTTTATTTTTTATTTTTTATTTTTTATTTTTATTTTTTTTCTTTTTCCCTACCCTAACCCCTTTGTGTTTTAAATGTAGAATGTGATCTGAATGCATTATATATGATGAAAAATGAATAAAAATCTAAAGTTACAAAAAAAAAAAAAGAAACACAAGTGAATTTTTTTTTTTAAATTTACATATTGCATATGTCACCAAGGATTTATTAAATTGAAAGGTAATGGTGATGTTATGATTCCTTGATAATTTGGCAAGTCTAATTCCCAGTGAAAAAGAAAAAAAAATGTGAATGCTTTCCCTTTCCTGTTGAAAAACAAAGAATGAAGAATAGCAGAAAAAACTTTAAATTACACCTAAAGCTTCCACAATTTGAATGTTTTTTTGTTTTTGTTTTTTTTTTTGCTATTCACAGCAAGTATTCTCTAAATACTCTGTGAATCAGTAAATGTTTTACCAATTGACATGGGTAATCACTAGTTTAGGACAGTATCATATGTTAGAAGCCTTAAACCAATGCAGCAGTCAGAATTAGTAACTGGAAATGCAGGCCTAATCTCTGTTTTCAGGAATTTCATTCTCATCTTCCGGCGCCACACGAGTCGGCTGCCTTTTGCAACAGCGGCTCAATTCTGAGTCTTTTTTTTCCTTCCTCTCTCTTCTGATCCCGTGACAACTCTCTGATCCGGCACACCTTTCACTTCTATATATATCACGGACACACAGATCGCCCCAAATGTCTCCCGAGCCGGTGGACGGAGCCACTGTTTATAGCAGGAGACGGTACAGCAGGGAAGAGCTGCTAGCACTCAACCACCACCCGGTGCTAACGGAAAAATTCGACATACTGGGAGAACTGAGGCGAAAACGCCGTGGGTGCCGTGCTGGAGTAAGGCGTAAGGCAAGAAATATAAGGTACAGACCCACTCTCCCATCCGTTGTCATGGGGAATGTACGATCGTTACTGGGAAAGGTAGATGAGCTAGCGGCTATCTCCCACTACGATAGCATATACCGGGAGTGTAGCCTGTTTCTATTCAGAGTCTTGGCTAACTGAATTAGCAGCAGATGCTAACATTGAACTGGAGGGTTTCCACGTGATACAGGCAGACCGAACATCAGACAGTGGCAAAGCAAGGGGCGGTGGAGTGATAATGTATGTTAACAACAACTGGTGCAGACCGGGACATATCACTGTTAAACAACAACACTGCAGCAAAGACATTGAGTTGCTAGCTGTTAGCATGCGGCCTACATATCTCCAGAGGGAATACTCACACGTGATCTGCATTGTTGTTAATGCAAATCCGACGGCGAACGCTGGGACTGCGCGTGACGTCATCCATTCAATAACTGGCAGGCTGCAGACAGAACACCCAGATGCTCTTCTCCTCATCTCAGGCGATTTCAACCATGTTTCACTGTCTCCCATTCTACCCACGTTTACCCAGTATGTCACATGCCACACCAGAGACAATAAAACACTGGACTTATTCTACGCAAACACTAAGGAGGCGTACACCTCATCACAACTCCCCCCACTCGGGAGATCGGATCACAACTTGGTTCATCTCCGGCCGGTGTACAAACCCCTAGTACACAGACAACCTCCGGCCATGCGCACAGTGAAGTTATGGTCTGAGGAGGCAATGGACACTCTAAAGGGCTGTTTTGAAAACACCGCCTGGGAGCAGCTCTGCGATCCACATGGCGAGGACATCGATGGCCTCACTTACACCATCACGGACTACATCAGCTTCTGTGTGGACAACACCGTTCCCACCAAGACCATACGGTGTTGCTCAAACAACAAACCCTGGATCAACCCTGAGATAAAAACACTTCTGAGAGAGAAGAAGAAGATCTTCAGGTCGGGGAACAGGGAGATGCTGAAGTTCGTACAGAGGGAGCTGAGGAGAAAGATCAGAGAAGGCAAGGACAGCTTCAGGAAGAAGATGGAGGGCAAGCTGCAACAGAGCGACATCAGCGGGGTCTGGAGAAACCTTAAAACCATCTCTGGGCTCCAGAATACCTCCCCCCAGGCCACGGGGGGCAAGGAGTGGGCGAACAATCTGAATCTGTTTTTCAATAGGTTTGACCAACCACCCCTCCCCCCTGACTGCACAACAACCACTGCTGCCTCTAAAGACATCAAGTCCTGCTGCCCACTCCCCACTCCACCAACACCCCACCACTCCCAACACACAGCCCCCCAACCTGACCCTCACTAAGACCCAGGTGAGGACGGAGCTGAGGAAGATCAAGGCGAGGAAGGCGTCGGGACCGGACTGCATCAGCGCAAAGCTCCTCAAGTCCTGTGCAGACCAGCTGTGTGGGATTGTGGAGCACATCTTCAATCTGAGCCTGAAGCTGGGGAGGGTACCACAGCTGTGGAAAACATCTTGTGTGGTACCTGTGTGGTATATATTACTCATATATTCCATACCTGCATACGTTAGAGCATGTGGAAATGTGTGGGGCAACATATGCAAAGGAATTTCACACCTCTGAAAGGACAAAGGAATCTCACCGCTGTGTGAAGACCAATGACGTCACAGGACGCCATGGCAACAGACTTGACACCTTCACCCCCTTAAGCGAGGAGAGGTTTTCCCATCACCTTCCAAGACGGAGGGAGGAGTTAACAGGACTAATGGGGATTTAGATAACGGGGGATTTCAGCTTGTGTTTTGCATGTCTTGGATGTGTGCCTGTATTTAACCAGTGAGCTGGGCAGAATTCTTCCTTTTTTTGCCTTCTGCCAAGCTCTGCACCATGATGAGACAAGATAGAAGAGTTGTTTATTAAAGACTCTGCTTTTGTGATACAAAACCGCCTCGTTATTTCCAGCTCTTCTACACTGGTGACCTTGACGCGAGTATGGACCTGAGGCGTTCTTCAAGCGACTCATCCGCGGCGAATCTGACTTACGCCAGCGACAACGCAGACGAGGGAACAAGCAGACAGCTGTTCCCCCCGGCAGAAGGTACCGAGAGAGCTCAACCGAGCTCCAGCACCGCCGTGAGAGCCGAGGCAAGGCACTCTCACCCGGCGGGCACAAGAGTGATGGTGTACACGAACGTCGTCGCTGTCCAGCTGCCAGACTTCTGGCGAGAAGACCCCGCCTCTTGGTTTCTACAGGCTGAAGCCCAGTTCATACTGGCGGGCATCACAGCAGACGATACAAAATTCTACCATATCGTCTCCAAGCTCGACTCCGCCACTTCGAGGTGTGTGCGGAGCTTGATCCGGCGACCACCGGCCCGGGACAAGTATGAGACGCTCAAGGCGACCATCGTGGCGAACTATGTCCCACCAGCGGAGGAAAGAGCCGAGAGGATCCTGGCGGTCTACGGCCACAAAGGGGGCAATCCGAAGGCCCTCATGGAGGATTTGCTGCAGCTTAAGGAGGAGGACAACGACAATTTCCTTTTCCAGTTTATTTTCCTCAGCACGCTTCCACCACACATGAGAGGGACACTCGCCAATATGAAGTGCGACACCCACCAAGACTTCCGCACACTGGCCAGCGAGGCTTATCGGCTCGTCAACGCCTGCAAGGAGCGGACACCTACAGCGGCATCCGCGGACCCCAAAACTGTCGCCCCGAGCCATGGAGAGCCACAACCCACGGAGCAGACCCAGCCCACGGTGACAGCGGCGCGACCCAAGCGTAACAAACAGATCGACGTCTGTTATTATCACCACCACTTCGCCGAGAAAGCCCACAAATGCGTTCCCCCCTGCAAGTTCACGATGTCGGGAAAACGCCAAAGCCGAGGGCCGTTAACGGCAGCGGTTCTCAGCAAGAAAAACAAGCTGTTATACGTGACGGATGGACACACAGGCAAGCAGTTCCTCATCGACACGGGAGCTCAGCTGAGTTTCATCATGCCCTCCCACGCAGATCAAGCCATGGGCACCCGGGGCAATGGAGCAGTGGCAGCCAACGGCTCTGACATCGACACGTTCGGTGAAAAGAGCCTGCACCTCCTCATTCACGGCCGCAGCTACAGATGGACATTTGTTGTAGCGGCGGTGAGTTTTAACTTGTTAGGCGCTGATTTTCTATGTGCACATGGGTTATTAGTTGATCTAGCAAATAGGCGCCTGGTTAATGCACTGTCTTTTGCTTCCATTCCTTGCTCAGCTCGAGTCTCTCCACCACCTGTGCAGGCCAACGTCACCACGGCAGGAGGTAAGTTTGAGCAACTCCTCACCCAATTCCCAGCACTCACAACCCCCAAATTTTCAGCCACTGTAGCCAAACACGGGGTTAAACACTTCATTCCAACAACAGGACCTCCCGTTTTTGCCAAAGCTCGCCGCTTAGACGCGGCCAAGCTCAACATAGCAAGGGACGAATTTGCAGCTCTTGAAAAATTAGGCATTGTCCGACGTTCAAAGAGCCCTTGGGCTTCACCACTTCACATGGTTCCGAAATCCGACGGTTCCTGGAGACCGTGCGGAGATTACCGCAGATTAAACAATGCTACAGCGCATGACCGCTACCCCATTCCTCACATACAGGACTTTTCACTACATTTAGCGGGTGCGCGCATTTTTTCAAAAATAGACTTAGTCCGCGGTTATCACCAAGTTCCAGTCCGAGCTGAAGACATTCCTAAAACAGCGGTTATAACCCCTTTCGGCCTTTTTGAATTCCTGCGAATGCCTTTCGGCCTCAAAGGTGCTGCTCAGACTTGTCAGCGTATGATGGACGCAGTCTTACGCGACCTCCCCTTTGTTTTCGTCTACCTCGTCGACATGCTGGTAGCCAGCTCATCGGAGGAAGAGCACGAGCAGCATCTCACTGCCGTTTTTCAGAGGCTAGAAGAGCACGGATTAATAATTAATCCAGCCAAATGCAAATTCGGCGTATCGCGAATTGATTTTTTGGGACACAGAGTCTCCCCGAAAGGGGCAGTTCCGCTTCCAGACAAAATTCATGCGATAGAAGGTTTTCCACGGCCCCAAACGGTCAAATCGCTACAGGAATTTTTGGGGATGGTTAATTTTTACAACCATTTCCTCCCTCATGCAGCTCAGCTCATGCAGCCCCTGTATGACACGCTCAAAAAAAAGAGAGCTTCCAACGCGGTCGAATGGACCCCGGAACGCGGACGCGCTTTTGCGGAAGTTAAAAACGCCCTAGCTAACGCCACAATGTTAGTCCATCCAGATCCCTCGGCCCGCATTGCTCTAACCACAGATGCTTCAGACTTGGCCATAGGGGCAGTTGTAGAACAACTTGTCAAGGGGGTCTGGCAACCTTTAGCATTTTTTAGCAAATCGCTAAACCCGACGGAACGCAGGTACAGCACTTTTGACAGGGAGCTGCTGGCGCTCCATTTATCCATCCGCCACTTCCAGTTTTGGTTAGAAGGGCGGAGTTTCACGGCTTTTGTGGACCATAAACCGCTCACTTTTGCTATGGCTAAAATTTCAGAACCTTGGTCGGGCAGACAACAAAGACAGCTAGCTGCGATTTCAGAGTTCACCACAGACATTCGACATGTAGCGGGCAAACTTAACGTAGTAGCGGACTGTCTCTCTCGCGCTGTGGCACCGCCGGAGCGCGAGGAGACAGATTACACTGCTTCAGCAGCTGAGCTTTTCTCTAACGCAAACACATATGCAGCACCTATCCATGAAGGGATAGATTATGCAGCCATGGCGGAAGAACAAGGTAGTGATGTGGACGTGCACGCGCTCCTGTCTGGACCAACAGGGTTAAGGCTGGAGGAAAAAGGGTTGCGCGACGGCGTGCCCCCCCTAGTATGCGATGTTTCAACCGGCCGACCTCGCCCGTTAGTACCGGCTGCTTGGCGCCGCCGTATTTTCGACGCAATTCACTCCCTCGCGCACCCAGGTGTGCGCGCCTCGGTCAAAATGGTTGCCGAAAAGTTTGTGTGGCCAGGCCTGCGCAAAAACGTAAAAGAATGGGCAAAAACTTGCATTCCTTGTCAGCGCGCCAAAGTACACAAACGCACAAAAGCCCCTCTGGAGCCTTTTCCCATCCTTGCTAGAAGGTTCGACCACATTCATGTCGACCTCGTGGGGCCGCTGCCTTCCTCCCAGGGTTTCACACACCTGCTAACAATGATAGACCGCACCACGCGCTGGCCAGAGGCAGTCCCTCTAGCGGCAACTACAGCGGAGGAAGTCGCTCGCGTTTTTCTAACAAATTGGGTGGCACGTTTCGGCGTCCCATCAGACATCACGTCAGATAGGGGGCCTCAATTTGTCTCAGAGCTCTGGTCAGCCATGTCCAACAGTTTAGGGGCAACAATTCACCGCACCACCGCTTATCACCCTCAGGCTAATGGGTTATGCGAGCGTTTTCACAGGTCCTTAAAGGCCGCCCTCAGAGCCTCATTAACGGACACAAATTGGGTAAATAAACTTCCCTGGGTTTTATTGGGGTTGCGTGCGGCACCTAAAGAGGATTTAGACGCTTCCCCTGCAGAATTAGTCTTTTCTCAGCCTATTAGACTACCAGGTGAATTTTTACCAGAAAACCCGGAACCAGGGCACTTCCCAGTCCCAAGGTTTTTAGGCAGTAACGGACCAGACTCTCTCCACGGTCCAGCTCATCACGCCTTTCCACGAGTTTTTGTTCCTCAAACTTTAAAAAACGCCGAGTTGGAGACTTCCGGGAAGATGGCGGAGAGACATAACGCTTAAACAGAGAGCTCTCCCTAGACGGATTAAAAATCATCGGTAAATGGCCAACTCGACATAAGCGGATCAATAAACTAAGGGATGAAAACACGAAGGAGCCGGGCACAAGGACAAAAGCAGAGTAAAATTAAAGAATTCCTCTTCAACAACGCAGGAGAAACCGCTGAACACGGGGCCCAAAAAAACGAGGTGACCGCAGCAGAGAAAATGGAAGACACAAAACTCGATACCATGAACACTGGCATCGCCAGTTTGGGTAAAGAGTTGAGAGACTTCAAACGGCAGCTACAACAGGATTTAGCGGCTCTTAAGGAGGAGCTGAAAAAAGAGATCAAGGAAGAAATTATGGGCCTCCGAAGAGAAATGGAGCGCAAGCTAGCAGAAAACATGGAGGAGCTGCGCTCCCAGCGGGCGTGTATGACAGAAGCACAGGCCCGAATATCAGAGCTGGAAGATTGGAATAGCGAGGCAAGCGAACAGCTGCAGACCCTGACGGCACAAATGCAGAGGATGCAGGAGAAAGTAACCGACTTGGAGAGCAGGTCCAGACGGGGCAATATACGCATCTTCGGGATCCCGGAGGGCATTGAAGGCAACTCGATGACGAAATTCATGGATCAGTTCTTAAAAAAAGAGCTGGAACTGCCCAGCGAAGCGGATCTGCAGATTCAACGAGCGCACAGAGCCTCGGCACAGAACCCGAACCCACGCTCTACACCTAGGTCAGTTGTGGTAAACTTTCTGAAATATGATGTAAAGGAAAGAATCCTGACACGAGCGTGGAAAAAAAAGATACGAATCGGCGACAAGCAGATATTCTTTGATCATGACTACCCGGCAGAAATTGTGCAGCAGCGGAAGAAATATGCCAACATTAAAAAAACGCTGAAAGAAAAAAAAATTAGATTCCAAACGCCGCTAACGAAGATGAGGATTCATTGGGAGAACGGCGTAAGAACCTACAACACAGCCAGAGAGGCAGCGCAGGACATGATGGAGCGGGACCTTGAGGTGTACGTGCCGGAGGAAACGGTAGGAGCAGCGGAGGCCCTGAACGCATCACGACAGCCGGAGTGGAGGCGAGTGAACGGCAAAAGACGGGGGGAGACATGGCGCAGCGGGCCCAGGAAAGACTACAAGGCTTTCAACTGAAAGCCTAGATTATAACAAAGATTAAGAAAGACACAGAAGAAATGAAGGCCAAGAAGACAAGGTAAAAGAGAAACAGACGGCTAGGAGAGGTTTAAGTGATATTTGTTGGACATTTCTAGACTAATGACTATTTCTTGGATAGTAAATACAGGTCTAGGGAGGGCCCTACACTCGGTGAGGACAATCCCTCCACCCACCAACAGGGACCAGTGGGCAGAAGAAAGGCCCAAAGTACGGAGGTCGAGATTTTTTAATGTGTTTTTATATAAATATGTGTTATTTTTGTTGTTAAAGGGGCTAGGAGCACAAGTTAAAAAAATGGAAAAACATGATTATGGGTAAAAATCTTAAGATAATAACACTAAACGTGAATGGTCTGAACTCACCTGTTAAAAGGGAAAGAATAATAAGAAAATTCAAGAAAGAAAAAGCCAAAATTATATTTATGCAAGAGACACATTTGAGCAAGACAGAACATGTGAAACTAAAGAGATTTGGCTATAAGAACTCCTACTACAGTTCATTTAAGGGAGGAACTAAAAGGGGGGTTATGATACTAATCTCAAATAAAATACAATTTGAATGTGAACAGGAAATCCAGGATAAAGAAGGCAGGTATGTAATAATAAAGGGTAGCATAGATGGAATGCAGATCACATTAGTGAACATCTATGCCCCACCAGAAAGTGACAAGGGTTTTTTTCAACATCTGTTTGATCTCATAGCAACACACAGTGAAGGAGTCCTAATTTGTGGAGGAGACTTAAATGCTGTCATGGATCATGAAATTGATACAACAAGTGTTAAGAAGACAAAAAAACATGTAACAAAATTCATAAGAACCTCACTGGCAGAAATGGGTATGGTAGACATTTGGAGGGACCTGCACCCACTCGAAAAAGACTATACACATTATTCAGCAGTCCATAAAGTACACTCTAGAATAGATTACTTCCTTATGAATGAAGATGACAGACACAGGGTGAGAAATTGTTGGATTGGAGGGGCAGAAATATCAGATCATAATCCTATATACATGGAAATAAATTTAAACAATAGAAAACGACAAACAACATGGAAACTTAATGTAGGACTGTTAAATGATGATAAAATGAAAGAAAGAATAAAAGTAAACATAAATGAATATATCCAAGAGAATGACAATGAAGAAGTGGACCCAACAATACTATGGGATGCACTAAAAGCCGTGTTAAGAGGTAAATTAATTGTTGAAACAGGAAAAGCAAATAAGACTAAACTGGAAGCATATGAACAAAGATGTGAGAGACTGAGGGAATTAGAACATAAACATCAAAGCACAAATGACCTAAAAATATATCAAGAAATTAAAAAAGAAAAAATAAAGATAAAAGAAACACAAATGGATGAAATTGAAAGGAAAAATAGATATCTAAAGCAAAAATATTATGAAACGGGACCAAAAGCCACAAAACTGCTGGCAAAACGGTTAAGAAAACAACAAACAATGAATAATGTATATAAGATTAAAGACCCCACCACAAATAAAACCACAGTTAACCCAGAAAACATCGAAGAAATATTCCATAATTTCTACCAAGAACTATACTCGCAACCTGAAGAAACAAATACTAAAGATATTAAAAAATTTCTATGCACATTGGACTTGCCATCAGAAATAACAACACAAGAGATTAGAGATGTGATTAAGTCACTTAAAAACGGTAAATCACCAGGTAGTGATGGATACCCATCTGAGTTTTATAAACTGTTTATAGAAGAACTCACGCCACAGCTTCTTAAGTCATTTAATTGGACGTTGAACAACAACAAAATACCTCCATCATGGAACGAAGCCATCATTTCAGTCATTTTAAAGCCAGGGAAAGATAGAGAACAATGCGGAAACTATAGGCCAATCTCTTTATTAAATGTGGATTATAAAATATATACAACAATTATATGTAAACGAATAAAGACATTCTTGACGGAATTGATAGAAGATGATCAAACTGGTTTCATAGAGGGACGCCAAACACATGACAATATCAGGAGAACAATACATATAATTAATCAAATACATAAAGAAAAGAAAAGCACAGTAATAATGAGTTTAGACGCAGAAAAAGCATTTGACAGGGTTAACTGGAAATTCCTATATAGTGTGCTGGAACGCTTTGGATTTAACGAAAAATCAGTACAATGCATAAGGACGCTGTATCAAGAACCTGTGGCAAGAATCAAGATAAATGGTAGCTTAACAGACAAAGTAAATATACAAAGATCAACTAGGCAGGGATGCTGCTTATCGCCCACCTTGTTTGCTCTGTTCATAGAGCCACTGGCTCAAGCGATACGACAAAATAAGAAATTAAAAGGTGTAACAATAAAGGGGGCGGAACACAAGATTGGGCTATTTGCAGACGATATTATAGTTTACCTTGAACAACCAGATGAATCAATAATGGAAATGATGAACTTGATAGAAAATTTTGGAAAATTATCAGGATACAAGATAAACATAACAAAAACACAAATACTGACATTCCACTATAACCCTCTAAACCAGATAACTGATAAGATCAAACTAAACTGGAAACAAAAAGAAATAAAATACCTTGGAGTGAACATACCTAAAGATCTAAGCAAAATCTATAAAGCAAACTATGATAGGTTGGAACAAGAAATAAAAAAAGATATTGATAGATGGTCAATCTTAAATATGGATCTGAATTCAAAAATTGAGACAGTCAAAATCAGCATACAACCTAGATTACTTTACCTCTTCCAGGCTATACCAACAGAGATTCCAGATGCCCAATTCTCAAAGTGGGACAGGATGATATCGAGATTTGTTTGGGGAGGTAAAAAACCAAGAGTGAAATATAAAACTCTCCAGTTACCAAAAGAGAAAGGAGGCATGGGCCTACCGAGTCTAAAGGAATATTACTACTCAGCACAAATAAGATATATCATATGTTGGTGCGACGAGGGATATGAGGCAAAATGGAAAGAAATGGAAAAGGAAATTGAGGGACTCCCAGTACAAAGCATAATAGGAGATAAAGATGCATGTAAGCAAATCAAACAAATAGACCCAATCACTAAATTTACTTTAGAACTGTGGTATAAAATAGTACAAAAGTATAATATAAAGGAAGACATAAAACTATTGAAATGGGTAGCATTTGACAGTCAGTTTGAACCGGCAAAACAAGATAGGGGATACAAAAATCTGGTGAACAAGGGAATCACAGCATGGGGCAATATCGGAAAAAAAGATCTCGGGAGCTTTGTAAACATCAGGAGAAAATTTAAACTAGAAAGATCGGAATTCTTCAGATATCTGCAGATGAGAGACTATTATATGAAGAAGATTAGGCATAACCTCCAAACAGATGTGAGCGAGATTATACAATTCATTTTAAGCTCATATACAGGAAATAAAACAAGAATTATTTCAAAGCTATATCAGAAACTTATGGCAAACAATCATTCAAGTAACTATATAAAGGAGAAATGGGAGAAAGAGCTCAATTTAAACATAACAGAAGAAAGCTGGCAGGAAATATGGAAAACACAACACACGTCAACAAATTCAAGAACATGGAGGGAATTTGGATGGAAAAACCTGATTCGCTTTTTCATTACACCACAGATTCAAGGAAAGTATACAAATACCCAATCTATATGCTGGAGGGGATGTGGGGCTCAAAATGCAGACCACTCGCATATGTTTTGGAAATGCTGCAAAATCTCATCATTCTGGAAATCTATACATGTGACAATACAGAGGATATTAGGATATAATATACCAATGAACTGTAACTTGATGTACCTATGTGATCTTAAAAGAGACAATGTTATACAGGCTGAGGACAGATATCTAGTTAAAATCTTGTTGATTGCATGTAAAAAAACTATCACAAAAAAATGGCGATCAGAAGTTCTTCCTGACCAAGAGCAATGGACTGACATTATTGAGGACATACGTATGATGGAAAAACTAACATATCGACAAAGAATGCAAGAAGGACTATGGGAAAAAAAATGGCGGAAATGGACACACTACAAAGTGCAACAACGAGACAGATATTGAAAGAATAACCAAAGACGCTGGAAAAACCAGAAGAATTAAGAGATGGAAACTAAAAACTTGATGCTCCAACATTTGTCCCCCCCCCCTTTTTTTTTTTTTTTCTCCTTTTTCTTTTTTACTCTAGCCCCATTGTTTTTTTTTTAAATGTAGACTGTGATCTGGATGCAATATATATAATGAAAAATGAATAAAAATCTTAAGTTACAAAAAAAAAACGCAGAGTTTGTTTTTGTTAAGCATGAAGCCCTTAAACCAACGTTACGCCCAGTATACGATGGCCCGTTCAGAGTGCTGGAAAATGGTGACAAACACTTTGTGCTTGATTATGGGGATAGAAATGAAACGGTCAGCATTGACAGACTCAAACCTGCCTTCTTGTTGAGAGACGAACCTGCACAGTTGGCGCGAGCACCTCGGCGAGGTAGACCCCCCAAGGAAAAAGTCTCAGCCAGGGAACAGATAATCTCTCTCCTTCCCACACTGCAGATTCCTCACAACAAGGTCCCAGCAGTACGCCTAAACCAGCCTACAGCAGCTTTGGGAGAAGATTGAAACCCAGACTGCGCAAGGACTGATTACACCACTCTGCAATTTTTCGCTAATTGTGCTGCAACAGTTTAGGACTGACTTATGATTATACTATGCTGTTATATTTTCACTGAACTCTCTTAGGAGCATGGCTGCTTGGAAGTTTCTTCTGTGACAACAGCTGTAACACGTAGTATGTCTTAGTAATTACCCTAGATTGTGAATCTTTCTGTGTCCTTTCCTAGTTGTTTGGGGGGCCTGTGGTATATATTACTCATATATTCCATACCTGCATACGTTAGAGCATGTGGAAATGTGTGGGGCAACATATGCAAAGGAATTTCACACCTCTGAAAGGACAAAGGAATCTCACCGCTGTGTGAAGACCAATGACGTCACAGGACGCCATGGCAACAGACTTGACACCTTCACCCCCTTAAGCGAGGAGAGGTTTTCCCATCACCTCCCAAGACGGAGGGAGGAGTTAACAGGACTAATGGGGATTTAGATAACGGGGGATTTCAGCTTGTGTTTTGCATGTCTTGGATGTGTGCCTGTATTTAACCAGCGAGCTGGGCAGAATTCTTCCTTTTTTTGCCTTCTGCCAAGCTCTGCACCATGATGAGACAAGATAGAAGAGTTGTTCATTAAAGACTCTGCTTTTGTGATACAAAACCGCCTCGTTATTTCCAGCTCTTCTACACCTGTACCAAAGATTTCCCACCCCAAAGATCTGAACAGCTACAGACCAGTGGCCTTGACGTCCCACATGATGAAGACCCTGGAGAGACTGCTCCTTGTTCACCTCCGCCCCCTGGTGGGGCCAGCGATGGATCCACTCCAGTTCGCCTACCAGCATGGCATTGGGGTGGAGGATGCGGTGATCTTCCTCCTTCACCGTTCTCTGTCCCACCTGGAGAAGCCCGGGAATGCAGTGAGGATCATGTTCTTTGACTTCTCCAGTGCTTTCAACACCATCCAACCGATGATCCTGAAGGACAAGCTGCTGTGTGCAGGGGTGGACCAGCACCTGTCATCATGGATCCTGGCCTACCTCACAAACCGGCCTCAGTTTGTAAGAACCCGGGACTGTGTGTCCGACACGATCATCGGTAGCACGGGGGCCCCCCAGGGAATGGTTTTGGCTCCCTTCCTGTTCACCCTTTATACTGCGGACTTCTCACACAACACAACACACTGTCATCTACAGAAGTTCTCTGATGACTCTGTGATCGCTGGCCTCATCTCCAACAGAGATGAAGCTGAGTACTGACATAACGTTCGGCTCAGGAGACGCACACACACAGGTTCAGAGTAGTTCAAACTGTTTATTAACAGCAGGGGTGTATGGGTGTGTGTCAGTGGAATGTTAATGTATTGGTGGTGGTGTCTGCTTCGGACACAGAGGCAGGAGACCGTTCAGCCGGCAACCCTATGGGAGAGAACAGACACAGGGTGACAGGCACACACCAATACAGGAGGAGAATAGGCGAGGGAGAGAAGCTTACTTGAGTTTGGCAGATGGCAGGCACTACAAGGAAGGAACCCCGGGAGACAGTCACCTGCAGGACTCGGTGCAGCAGCGAGGAAGGACGAGGGACGGAGTTGTCCGCCGCCGAGGAATCCACCTGTGCACAGGGGAGCAGACTGGGAGAGGTAAGGAAAGGAATCTTCTTACCACTAGCTTGACGCTGAAGAGAGGGTTGACGCTTCGCATTGAAGGCGATGAAGTCTAGCGGCTTCAGGCCGAAGCTCAGGGCGAGGCGGCTTTTATCCCTCGCCGCTGACGAGTAGCAGGTGCGTGAGCAGGTGGCGCCGCTGATGAATGGCGCGGCGTGACAGTACTCCCCCCTCTAGCAGCGCCTCCTGGCGATGGCTTATCCGGGTGCGCTCGGTGGAAGTCCGCGATGAGCGATGGGTCCAACACAAACGACGGGGGCACCCACTGTCGATGCTCGGGCCCATAGCCCTCCCAGTCCACCAAGTATTGCAACCCACGACCCCGGCGCCGGGAGTCCAGGATGGAGGAGGCGGACCAGGCCGGATGGCCACCAATCATCCGGGGCGCGGGTTGCGCTGCAGGAGGAGGGCAAAGGGGGTCAGAGACTGCCAGTTTCACCTTCGACACGTGGAAAGTAGGATGAATGCGGAGGGAGGGGGGAATAGCCACGCGCACAGCCACCGGGTTGATGATCCGGGTGATGGGATAGGGACCCATGAAGCGCTGTGCCAGCTTTCTCCTCTCGCCTTTTAGAGTGACGTCCTGGGTGGAAATGTAAACAAGCTGCCCAACTCTGTACGCCGGGGCAGGTTTTCTACGCCGGTCCGCCACAGTCCTGTTGCGCTCCGCTGTGCGTAATAGCGCATGGCGCGCGGCAGTCCAGGTGGAGCAGAACTGCCTGAGATGGGCCCTAACTGACGGGACAGTTACTTCACTCTCCTGCTCCGGAAACAGCGGGGGGTCGTAACCCAGGGACGCTTTGAAGGGGGACATCCCTGTAGCAGAAGAGCGAGCGGTGTTGTGGGCATATTCAACCCAGGCAAGATGGTTGCTCCAGGACGTGGGTTTGGATCTGGACACACAGCGGAGCGCAGCCTCCAGCTCCTGGTTGGTCCTCTCACACTGCCCGTTGGATTGGGGGTGATGGCCGGAGGAGAGGCTCACCTTGGCTCCGATGGCATTGCAGAAAGACCTCCAAACCTCAGATGAAAACTGGGGGCCCCGGTCCGAGACCACGTCCACCGGAATCCCATGCAGCCTGACCACGTGTTGGACGAGGAGGTCCGCCGTCTCCAGGGCAGTAGGGAGGCCTCGCAGGGGGACGAAGTGCACGGCCTTGGAGAAGCGGTCCACGATGGTCAGGATGGTGTCATAGGAGTTGGAGACAGGGAGTCCGGTGACGAAATCCAGCGCGATGTGCGACCAGGGCCTGCCAGGGACGGGCAGGGGCTGGAGCAGACCCGCTGGAGGGGCGTTTCCCGACTTGCAGGTGGCACAGATTGGGCAAGCCCGGGCGTAGCGGGCTGCATCCCTCCGCAGGCCTGGCCACCAAAAGGACTGTTGGAGGAGATCTATCATCCGGGAGGTGCCAGGGTGACAGGTGAGCTTGGAGGTGTGGAGCCAGTGGATGACCTCTCCTCGGGCCGCGGATGGCACGAACAGCCTCCCCTCCGGTCCGCCGCCAGGGTCAGGTTCCACCTCCTGTGCCTTCCGGATCTTGCTCTCGATGTCCCACGAGATGGCTCCCACGACGCACGACCTGGGCAGGATGGAGTGGGGCGCCTCCTCTGACTCCACGGGGGCGAACTGCCTGGAGAGGGCATCAGGCAGGACGTTCCTAGAGCCAGGCCTGAAGGTGATGGAAAATTGGAACCTGGCGAAGAACAGGGACCAGTGCGCCTGGCGGGCGTTCAGGCGCTTGGCAGATCGTAGGTATTCTAAGTTCTTGTGGTCCGTGAGGACCACAAACGGCAGGTTCGCCCCCTCTAACCAGTGGCGCCACTCCTGCAGGGCGAGCTTGATGGCCAAGAGCTCTCTGTCCCCCACATCGTAGTTTCTCTCCGCCGGGGACAAGCGCCGGGAGAAGAAGGCGCACGGTCGTTTGGCGCCATCGTCCGGTGACCGCTGGGACAGCACTGCTCCCACTCCCGTGTCCGAAGCGTCTACCTCTACGATGCACTGCAGCGCGGGGTCGACCTGGCGAAGGACCCGGGAGGAGGAGAATTCCGCCTTCAGCGCCTCAAAGGCGGCAGCGACCTCTTCGGTCCACCGGAACAGGACCTTCGGGGACGTGAGGCGGGTCAGTGGTCCAACGATGGCACTGAAGTTGGGGACAAAGCGGCGGTAGAAATTGGCGAAGCCAACAAATTGCTGCACCTGTTTCCGGAATGCAGGTGTGGGCCATTCCACCACCACCTTTACCTTCTCTGGGTCGGGGAGCACCTTATCGTGGGCGATGATGAACCCCAGGAAGGACGTACTCCTGGCGTAAAATTCACACTTTTCTGCCTTAACGTACAGACGATTCTCCAGCAGCCTTTGGAGGACCCGCCTCACGTGGACCTGGTGCTCATCCCTGGACTTGGAGAAGATGAGAATATCGTCCAGGTAGACGAACACAAAAAGGCCAATGAAGTCCCGGAGGACGTCATTAATGAGGCGCTGGAAGACTGCAGGAGCGTTGGTCAACCCGAACGGCATCACCAGGTATTCAAAGTGGCCGTTCGGGGTACGGAAGGCCGTTTTCCACTCATCTCCCTCCCGGATCCGGATGAGGTGGTAAGCGCTGCGTAGGTCCAGCTTGGTGAACCAGGTCGCCCCCTGGAGGGAGTGGAAAGCAGTGTCCATGAGAGGCAGGGTGTAACGGTCCTTCTCCGTGATATTATTGAGGGCCCGGTAGTCGATACATGGGCGGAGGGACCCATCCTTCTTTCCCACGAAGAAGAACCCTGCCCCCACGGGTGACGATGATGGGCGGATAATCCCAGCACTTAATGACTCCTTCAGGTAGACGTTCATCGTCTCCTTCTCCGGCGCAGACAGGCTGTAAAGGCGACCAGAAGGTAAGGGAGCCCCCTGGCGGAGGTTGATGGCGCAGTCATAGGGCCGATGAGGGGGGAGAGACATAGCTTTCGCTTTGCTGAACACCATACCCAGGTCGTGAAATTCTGGGGGCACCAGAGACAGGTCCGGGGGTGCAGCGTCCGTCGCAGGGGGAGGAGCGGACGGAGAGCAGGCAGCGGACTGAAGGCAGGTGCCCATACAGAACGTACTCCATGCCGATATCCCAGCTGATTTCCAATCCAGGACCGGGTTGTGAAGGCGAAGCCAGGGATACCCCAGGATGACGGGCGACACAGAGTTGGGAAGGACGTAGAAGGTCATCTCCTCCCGGTGATTTCCCGAGATGATGACCGGAACGGGGATGGTTTGGTGTGATACTCTCCCAAGGGAGGCACGGGAGAGATTAACAAGGGAGATGGGATTCTTCAGTGCCTGACAGCGAATGCCCAAACGGGTTGCCAGGCTTTGTGAAATAAAGCTGCCTTCTGCACCCGAATCCACCAGTGCGTGGGTGAGATGCCCAGTGGGATTGTGGCAAAAACGGATGGGCAGCTTCAATTGGGTAAGGGGACTTAACCGATTGACATCCGCGAGGCCCCCTACAGTGACTCGCGGACCCCGCCATTTGGCTTATGTGGACAAAGCTCCACCGTGTGTTGATTATCCCCGCAATACATGCAGAGATTCAACTCACGGCGGCGTTGTCTCTCTGCCGGGGAGAGCTTTGTCCAGCCCGTCACCATCGGCTCCGACTCCTCGGAGTGCGATGGCGGCGGCGTCGCCAGGGGGCGAGCTTGGGGCAGGCGCGACGAGGCTCCCCGAGGGCGAGAAGAAGACGACTTCCGCCCAGAGGAGCGCTCACGCAGCCTGTTATCCAAGCTGATGGCGAGAGAAGTTAGCTCAGCTAGCGTCCCAGGGATATCCCGACCAGCCAGTTCATCCCTCAGATCATCATTCAGGCTGCGGAGGAACAGGCCACAGAGGGAGCGTTCGTCCCAGCCCAGTTCCTCCGCCGCTACCCGGTAGTCAACCGCATAGTCCGCTGCCGACCGGCTTCCCTGCTGGAGAGCGAGAAGCCGATCGACTTGGACCGTCTCGGTTCGGGAATGGTCAAAGACCTCCAGGAAGCGTGCCACGAACTGGTCATAGGTGAGGGTGGCGTAACTGGGCTTCGCCATAATGGCATAGGTCCAAGTTAACGCGCGCCCCTCCAGGAGATTCCCTATGTAGCCAATTCGGCTGTGATCCGAGGGGAAGTCTCCGGGCACACGGTGGAATACGGACTCACACTGCATAATGAACCCCCGCGCTCCGCCGAGCTTTCCGCTAAAGCGGGCGGGGGTTGGAATCGGCGTGAGCCGAACCGGTGCCGCAGGAGCCGGCTGGACGGCCGCTGGGACAGCAGGAGCTGCGCCACCCTGGTGAGCCGGGGGGAACGGCTGTTGGGGGTCCAGGCGGTCCAATCGGTTAGTGATGGTAATAAGTTGATTTAAAATCACCTGCTGCTGATAAGCAATTTGATCCACCCGAACCTTGAGAGTGGTAAGCCGGTGCGCGAGCCCGCCGTCTGCCGAGCCGCTCTGCTGAAGCCGTACTGACATAACGTTCGGCTCAGGAGACGCACACACACAGGTTCAGAGTAGTTCAAACTGTTTATTAACAGCAGGGGTGTATGGGTGTGTGTCAGTGGAATGTTAATGTATTGGTGGTGGCCTCTGCTTCGGACACAGAGGCAGGAGACCGTTCAGCCGGCAACCCTATGGGAGAGAACAGACACAGGGTGACAGGCACACACCAATACAGGAGGAGAATAGGCGAGGGAGAGAAGCTTACTTGAGTTTGGCAGATGGCAGGCACTACAAGGACGGAACCCCGGGAGACAGTCACCTGCAGGACTCGGTGCAGCAGCGAGGAAGGACGAGGGACGGAGTTGTCCGCCGCCGAGGAATCCACCTGTGCACAGGGGAGCAGACTGGGAGAGGTAAGGAAAGGAATCTTCTTACCACTAGCTTGACGCTGAAGAGAGGGTTGACGCTTCGCATTGAAGGCGATGAAGTCTAGCGGCTTCAGGCCGAAGCTCAGGGCGAGGCGGCTTTTATCCCTCGCCGCTGACGAGTAGCAGGTGCGTGAGCAGGTGGCGCCGCGGATGAATGGCGCGGCGTGACAAGTACAGAGGGCTTATCCAGGGCTTAGTGGACTGGTGCCATCGGAACTGCCTCCAGATCAACGCGAGAAAAACTAAGGAGCTGGTGGTGGACTGCCGCAGGCAAGGACAACCCCTCACAGCACCAGTAAATATACAGGGAACAGACATCGAGATAGTGACATCCTATAAGTACCTGGGTGTTCATCTGAACAATAAACTAGACTGGTCACACAATACTGACACACTCTACAAGAAGGGACAGCGCAGGCTGTTCCTACTGAGGAGACTCAGGTCTTTTTTTTTTTTTTTTTTTTTGTTACTTATTTGTACCCGTAGGTAGACTTGGTTTGCAGTCTGGTGACAAGCCACCGGCTGCTGGTCGCTGCGTGCGCGAGCGCCCTAAACCTACATGTTTTTGGTATGCGGGAGGAAACCGGAGAAATCCCGGAGTAAACCCACGCAACACGGGGAGAACATGCAAACTCCACACAGCTCACTGTTGGTCGGGGGCTGGGATCGAACCCACGATCTCATGATCCCCGCGGTCCCCCGGCCGAGGGTAAAACTGTGCTGCCACAGTGCTAAACCACTGCGCCACCGTGCAGCCCTGTTTTTTTGGTGTACAAGGGGCACTGCTGAAGACATTCTATGACACGGTGGTGATGCCATCACTTTTGGAGTGGTCTGCTGGGGCAGTGGCATTACAGCAGCCGATAGGAAGAGACTGAACAAACTGATCAAGAAAGCTAGCTCTGTCCTGGGGCAGCGCCTTGACCCAGTGGAGGAGATAGGAGAGAGAAGGATGGTGGCTAAACTGTCATCTCTGCTGGAGTCCGAGTTCCACCCTATGCAGGACATACTGAATGCACTGAGGAGCTCATTTAGCAGCAGACTACATCATCCTAGGTGCACAACCGAGAGGTTTCGCAGGTCCTTCCTACCTACAGCTGTCAGACCGTACAACCTAAGCAGGGCTGCTTGCAGAGATAGCAAAAAAACCTAATAGTTTTGAATGCAAAAGACGCAATAGACTTACACAATGGTCCCCTCCGATATACAGCTAGGAAAATACCGGTTGCTATGGAGGGTGAGAATATGTATGGGTACATAATCATACCATGTAGGATAACTTAAGTAGATGATTGTGCTGTTTCATTCCGTCTAGCTACAATGCTCCGCACTGTGTGTTTATATATTTACATATTTATTCCATCTAGCTCCAATGCTCCACACTGTGTGTGTTTATATATATATTTATATATTTACTCCATCTAGCAACAATGCTCCACACTGTGTGTGTTTATATATTTACATATTCATTCCATCTAGCTACAACGCTCCGCACTGTGTGTTTATATATTCATATATGGCTGCACGGTGGCGCAGTGGTTTAGCACTGTGGCAGCACAGTTTACCCTCGGCCGGGGGATCGCGGGGATCGTGAGATCATGGGTTCAATTCCAGCCCCCGACCAACAGTGAGCTGTGTGGAGTTTGCATGTTCTCCCCGTGTTGCACGGGTTTACTCCGGGATTTCTCCGGTTTCCTCCCGCATACCAAAAACATGTAGGTTTAGGGCGCTCGCACACGCAGCGACCAGCAGCCGGTGGCTTGTCACCAGACTGCAAACCAAATCTACCTACGGGTACAAATAAGTAACAAAACAAACAAAAAAAAAATATATATATATATATACAGTATATACTGTATATATATTTATTCCACCTAGCTACAATGCTCCGCACTGTGTGTTTATATATTCAATATTCATTCCATCTAGCTACAATACTCCGCACTGTGTGTTTATATACTCATATATTTATTCCATCTAGCTACAATACTCCGCACTGTGTTTATATATTTATATATCTATCCCATCTAGCTACAATGCTCCGCACTGTGTCTATATATATATATATTTATATTTATATGTACATATGTATACTTGCTGCTCTTGTTTTTTTTTTTTTCTCTTGCCTTCTGATTGTTGCTCTGAGTGTTGCTATCCCTGTGCTGTTGCAATCCTGGAATTTCCCCATTGTGGGACTAATAAAGGCTTATCTTATCTTATCTTGCTGTGTTCTTTTAGGAGGGAAAAAGTCACAGCATGAACTCTCAGATCCTGCTCTTGCGTTCCCCCCCCCCCTTTTTTTTACATGGACAGGCCTAGGGTCAGAATGTAAATAAGACTGCATATGTCATTTATTAAAAAGTGAGTATAGTATTATTTAAACAAAGCAACAATATGACATACAATTACCAAGACCTCTGTTTGATAATCAGTAGTCTCTGGCAAATTATATGCACAAACACATTAATTATCAATCTTTTTTGAACCTCTATGCTTTGAATCATGTAATATAGGGTATACATAAAGGCTTCAGTGATTAGGCATTATTAAGTGATAGCATGATATTGTAATGTTCAGTTAATTTCATCATTGTCATGCTTGTAGCATTGATTAAGATGCAAGCATTAGTTCTTAACTTAGATGTTCAGCCGCCTCTTTGATGTTGATGGGGGGAGAGGTTACAGGAGGCTGGGTCTCAGAGGCTGGTTTTGTTTTGGCTGGGGGAAGGAGAACGTCAGTCCTGCATCCTTTTTCCCTGTAAAGTGCACTGTTATGCTTCAGTCAAAGAAAAAAAAGAAAAGTCAGTGATATGTCAAAAAAAATGAATAAAAATAGCTCAATGTTTTTCATTTTCCAGAAAAAACTGGAGGGAAAATTCCTTAGAAAAACCTTAGAAATTCCTTTCCAAATCAAACTTTCAGTTTGGATGCAGTTACTCTTTCTCTTAATAGCTCTGTGAGGAACCTTGGAGTTATTTTTGATCAGGATTTGTCCTTCAATTCACATATTAAATTTGTTTCTAAGACTGCCTTCTATCATTTGCGTAATATTGCCAAGATTAGGAGCATCTTGTCTCAGAGTGATGCTGAGAAACTGATCCACGCTTTTGTTAGCTCGAGATTAGATTATTGTAATTCTTTATTATCAGGTTGTCCTAAAACATCTTTAAAAAGTCTTCAGCTGATCCAAAATGCTGCAGCAAGAGTTTTAACAGGTACTAGAAAGAGAGATCATATCTCTCCGGTTCTGGCCTCCCTTCATTGGCTTCCCATGGAGTTTAGAATTAAGTTTAAAATCCTTCTTCTTACTTACAAAGCTCTAAACAATCAGGTGTGGCCGACACACATCGTGGGCTCACGCTGCCACAGAGACAGAACTGAATGTGTATTGTGGAGTGTCACGTCTGCAAGGACTGAGGACTCAAATCTACAGGAGGTAACAAGGAAGTGTGAGATTTGTCTCTTTGTCCCACAGAAGACGCCCCGGAGGGTATTCTGGTTCATCAAGAAATGAGAGACAATGGTGAAGCTTCAAAGGGATGCTTTGTAACTGTATGTTGACTGAAGACACCATGTGACTTGAATTCTGATGCTGGAAATGTATAAAAGGGGGTTGAAGTATGATTCTTTCTCTTTCCTGCTTTGAGAATGCTAGGAGCTTGTGTTCTGTCAAATAAAGCTGGTTTATGACTGAAACTCAGCCTCGTTATTTGAGCATGCTCCTACACTGGTGACCTACGACGGAGAATGAGCAATGAGAATTCTTCCGAACCGGGCTCGGTGGAAGCCAGCCTGATGGCCGCCTCCACGCTCCGGCTGCCCGATTTCTGGCAGCACAGCCCGCGCTCATGGTTTAGCGCAATCGAGGCGCAGTTCAACCTCCGGAGAATCTCCAACGACGACACAAGATTCTACCACGTGGTAGCGAAACTGGACAGCGACACGGTCCAGAGAGTGGAGGATTTGGTTAATCATCCACCAGACAGCGACAAGTACAGCGCATTGAAAGACGCGCTGATCAGCCATTTCACCCCCTCAGTCCAACAAAGAGCAGAGGGGCTCCTGGCGCTGACGGAGGCAGAAAACGATAGACCTGCGGACCTGATGGTGAAGATGCTGCAGCTCAAAGCCTCCGAGGATGGCGAATTCATTTTCGCCCACCTATTCCTTCGAACCCTGCCACCAGCAGTGAGAGTGGCCCTGGCAGAGTCACCCCGATTGGCCAAGCGAGACTACCATGGGTTGAGCAAGGAGGCGCAGAAGTTGGTCGACGCCCACAAGCAGAACGCGGTTTCGGCCGCGGCGGCTAGTTCGGGAACGGCGTCCGGAGACAGCTTGGGTCCAGCGGCACCAGACGCACCAACAACGGCGGCGACCGGAGCCAGACGACGCGGAGCGGAGAACGGCTCGTGCTTCTACCACCGCCGTTTTGCAGAGAGAGCGCACAGGTGCGTCCCACCGTGCAATTTTAAACGCCAGGACCGAGGGCCGGTAGCAGCTGCGACTCTCGGCAATGAGAACAGGCTGCTTTACCTGACGGATGCACGCTCGGGGAAACAGTTCCTCGTGGACACGGGCTCGCAGCTGAGCTTCGTCACGCCCACCTACGCGGAACGGCTGTCGCCTTCTAAAGCCCCCTGGGTGTCAGTGTCAGCAGCGAACGGCTCCACAATTAAAACGTTTGGTGAGAGGACCATGCTTCTGTCCTTACAGGGTCGTTCATTTGAGTGGACATTTATTGTAGCAGCAGTCAGTTTCAACATGTTAGGGGCTGATTTTTTGTGCTCACATGGTTTATTGGTTGATCTTGCTAATAGACGTCTGATTAATGCACTGTCTTTTCATTCTATTCCCTGCACAGCTCGGGTGGCCCCGCCAACTGCACATGCCAGCGTCTCAGCCGCGGGTGGTAAGTTTCACACTCTGCTTGCTCAGTTTCCAGCACTCACAGTCCCCACTTTTTCAGCAACGGTGGCCAAACATGGGGTAGAACATTTCATAACAACCACAGGCCCTCCCGTTTTTGCAAAGGCTCGGCGTTTGGACCCAGCTAAACTGGCCATCGCGCGCGAGGAGTTCACTAATCTGGAAAAACTAGGCATCGTTAGACGCTCCAAGAGCGCTTGGGCTTCGCCGTTACACATGGTCCCAAAGGCTGACGGCTCGTGGCGGCCTTGCGGCGATTTCCGCAGGTTGAACAACGTTTCAGCTCATGACCGCTACCCGATTCCGCACATTCAGGATTTTTCTGTTCATTTGGCGGGGGCGCGCATTTTTTCTAAAATAGACTTGGTGCGCGGCTATCACCAGGTTCCAGTGCGCGCGCACGATGTACCCAAAACAGCGGTCATAACTCCTTTCGGCCTTTTTGAGTTCTTGCGCATGCCTTTTGGCCTCAAGGGGGCCGCGCAGACTTTCCAACGCATGATGGATGCAGTTTTACGCGACCTGCCTTTCATGTTCGTTTATTTGGACGATATTTTGGTAGCCAGCACGTCCGAAGGCGAACATGAAAAACACCTCACAGCAGTTTTCCAGAGGTTGGCAGAGCACGGGTTAATAGTGAACCCAGCGAAATGCCAGTTTGGGGTGGCGCAGATTGATTTTTTGGGACATCGCGTTTCGGCAGAGGGAGCAGTTCCCCTTCCAAATAAAGTGCGTGCCATAACAGATTTTCCGCAACCTCAAACGGTTAAGGCGCTTCAGGAGTTTCTAGGGATGGTTAATTTTTACAACCGTTTCCTCCCAAGCGCAGCACGACTCATGCAGCCATTGTACACCGCGTTAAAAAAACAAAAGCCCGCAAATAAAGTCGAATGGTCTCCGGAGCGGGAGCGCGCTTTTGCCCAGGTCAAATCAGCCCTGGCAAATGCAGTTTTGTTAGCGCACCCAGTTCCAACGGCCCGCATGGCGCTCACCACTGACGCTTCCGATGTAGCGGTGGGGGCGGTAGTTGAACAGTTTGTGGCAGGTACCTGGCAACCCCTCGTGTTTTTCAGCAGGACCTTGCGCGATAGTGAACGGAAATACAGCGCATTTGACAGGGAGCTTTTGGCCCTACACTTGGCCATCCGTCATTTTCAGTTCTGGTTAGAGGGGCGACGTTTCACCGCTTTTGTGGATCATAAACCGCTAACGTTTGCGATGGCCAAAATTTCAGAACCCTGGTCAGGCCGGCAACAAAGGCAACTAGCCGCAATATCGGAGTTTACTACTGATATTCAGCATGTCGCGGGTAAACACAATGTTGTAGCAGACTGCCTCTCGCGTGCAATAGCACCACCAAGCCCTATAGGGGCAGACTCTGTAGCCATGGCCGCGGGCCCGGGCAGCGACGCGGGAGCGCGCGCAGCCCCGGTCTGTGTTGGGTTAGATTATGCAGCCATGGCTGCGGAGCAGGTTAACGACGCGGACGTGCGCGCGCTCCAGTCTGGACCAACAGGGTTAAGGCTGGAGCACAGGGTGCAACAAAACGGTATGCCCCCGCTAATCTGCGATGTCTCCACGGGACGGCCCCGCCCTGTGGTGCCAACCGCGTGGCGTCGCCGTGTTTTTGACTTGGTCCATTCTCTCGCGCACCCGGGGGTGCGCGCATCGATCAAATTGGTGGGGGAGAAATTTGTTTGGCCCGGGTTGCGCAAACAGGTCAAGGAATGGGCAGCAGCCTGCGTAGCGTGTCAGCGAGCTAAAATACACAGACACACTAAGGCCCCGTTAGAACCTTTCCACATCCCCGCTAAGCGTTTTGATCACGTGCATGTTGACCTGGTCGGCCCGCTTCCGTTATCACACGGGCACACACATCTTTTGACAATGGTAGACCGCACCACGCGCTGGCCAGAGGCGATTCCTCTGACATCAACCACAGCGGAAGAAGTTGCGCGAGCATTTTTAGCAGCATGGGTTGCGCGTTTTGGTGTACCGTCAGACATAACGTCCGACAGGGGTCCCCAATTTATTTCCGAGCTATGGTCATCGATGGCCCACAGCTTGGGGGTGAAGATTCATCGCACCACCGCGTATAACCCCCAGGCCAATGGTTTATGCGAACGCTTTCACAGGTCATTGAAAGCAGCCCTCAGAGCGTCGCTAACGGATACAAATTGGGTAGACAAACTTCCATGGGTGTTATTAGGGTTGCGTTCTGCACCTAAGGAAGATTTGCACGCTTCCCCGGCTGAATTAGTTTTCGCTCAGCCGCTCCGTTTGCCCGGGGAATTTCTTCCTGATAATCCCGCACCTAATGGCCCCCCCGCTCAGCCGTGGCAGAGCGGCTCAGGAACAAACACGCTTCCTGGCCCGGTCCATCACAGTTTCCCACACGTTTTTGTGCCCAAGGCTTTAAAAAATGCAGAGTTTGTTTTTGTTAAACATGACGCCCAGCGTCCAAGTTTGCGGCCGTTTTACGACGGACCGTTTCGAGTGCTGGAGACCGGGCAGAAGCATTTTCTGCTAGATTTAGGGGGCAGAAGGGAGCTGATTTGCATTAACAGGCTCAAACCCGCTTTTGTTCTGGCTGAGGAGGAGGTGCAGCTCGCGAGGCCCCCCCGCCGGGGCAGGCCACCGAGAAGACATTCTCCAAAGTCTTCACAGAGAGGTGCTAACAGCTTTAATCCACAGGTGCAGAGAGATGTTGCAGAGGCAGCCAAGCCAAGTTGCAGCAGATTCGGCAGAAGATTAAAACCTAGGCAGTTGGTGGATTGATTAGCGATGTATGGAGTGCTTTGTGTTCTCTTTTTGTTATGCCATGCAGATTTTGCCTTACTCGACGTTTGGGGGGGGTAGTGTGGCCGACACACATCGTGGGCTCACGCTGCCACAGAGACAGAACTGAATGTGTATTGTGGAGTGTCACGTCTGCAAGGACTGAGGACTCAAATCTACAGGAGGTAACAAGGAAGTGTGAGATTTGTCTCTTTGTCCCACAGAAGACGCCCCGGAGGGTATTCCGGTTCATCAAGAAATGAGAGACAATGGTGAAGCTTCAAAGGGATGCTTTGTAACTGTATGTTGACTGAAGACACCATGTGACTTGAATTCTGATGCTGGAAATGTATAAAAGGGGGTTGAAGTATGATTCTTTCTCTTTCCTGCTTTGAGAATGCTAGGAGCTTGTGTTCTGTCAAATAAAGCTGGTTTATGACTGAAACTCAGCCTCGTTATTTGAGCATGCTCCTACACAGGCTCCTTTTTATTTAAAAGATCTGATACTACCGTATTATCCTAACAGAGCACTACGCTCCCAAAATGCAGGACTACTTGTAATACCTAGAATCTCCAAAAGTACAATGGGAGGCAGAGCCTTCAGTTATCAAGCTCCTCTCCTGTGGAATCAGCTGCCAATCTGGATTCGGGAGTCAGACTCGATCTCTGTTTTTAAGATTAGGGTTAAAACCTACCTTTTTGATATAGCCTACAATTAGGGAGGGATCATGTGTTTCTGAACCCTCCCTTAGCTATGCTGCTAATAGGTTTAGTCAGCCGGGGGACCTCCAGTAATGCACTGGGCCTCACTCCTTTCCTCACTCTCTATGAAATATTTTTTTTTGCTGGTCATTAACATTTGTTTGTTCTCTCCCATAGATTGAGTCCCCATCGCGCTGTTTGCTCTCTACATGTCTGTTCTTTTCATCTTCTCTGTCCCCTCACCCCCCAGCCAGTCGCAGCAGATGACTGCCCCTCCCTGAGCCTGGTTCTGCTGGAGGTTTCTTCCTGTTAAAAGGGAGTTTTTCCTCTCCACCGTCGCCAAGTGCTTGCTCACAGGGGATCACCTGATTGCTGGGGTCTTTCTGCAACTGTGGGGGTTCCCCCCTACAGTTGATAGTGCTATGAGATGACTGTTGTTGTGAAATGGCGCTATATAAATAAAGTTGAATTGAATTGAATTGGAAAATGAAAATATTGGCTTTAAAAATATGGAAATAGTTCATCGCATACGCAGCATTAGAGTGAAAACTCACAAAGTTAGACTGAAAGAAAAAGTAAAATCCCAAAACCTTGCAAAAAATACCCATATATACAGTAGATTGTTTTTTCTTTCTCTTCCCTTTTACCAAGTTTTTACACACAAATCAGTAGCTACACAGCCTTTTTCTTTTTTTTCCCAAGCTCTCTGTGTTTCTTTTTTCCCCTCTCTCAAGGACACACATACACAGAGAGTCACAAGACAGATACACACACACAGACAGATAATGCAAAAGAAAACATTGTGTCTGGACCCTATCTCCACAAGGTCATACAATAAAGACTTTTAGGTTCATGCCAAAACCCAAAACAGCATGAGAATTACTTCAGTTAATCTCCGGAACTGGCAACCTTAGCGGAAAAAATCAGATATGGCAACCCTCACCCCACCACTTGCAGCGTGAAGCTCCTCTTTTTTTTTACACTGCCATAAAAACACAACACCAGTCCACTGTTTTCGCTCAAGGCTACTATTTTCAAATACCTATAATTTTAAACACTTCCCAAAAGGATAACAATTATCTAACCCAGTGATTTTCAACCTATGTGCCGCGGCACACTAGTGTGCCGTGAGAGATCGTTAGGTGTGCCGTGGGAAATGATCCAATTTAACTTAATTACTCGAGTGAGTGGCTATGTTTACATGGACACAAGTATCCGGATTAAAAGCCTGATCGGAATAAAAATGCTTCATGTAAACACGGCAATCTGAATATTCTAACCCGATCACGCTCATTTGGATCAAAATTTCATTCTGATTGAGAGGGGTGGGTTATGCCGATTGTTAATTCGAATGGTGCGCATGAAAACACTTTTTCCGAACACAGGGCAGAAAATATGTTTACTGCGCATGTCTGTATACTAGCCGCACGTCGACTTTGACGCTAGCAGCAGCTAGCGGAAAACATAGCGGAGTAAAACAAAACTGGTCTGTATCGTCCTGCTGTCTCCCTCTTTTCATCATATGCAGAAGTATGTACTTGTAGCTTCATTACGGAGACTAGCAGAAGCAAAAGTACAGTCTGAATAACATGATACAGGTCAATTTCGACACAAAGCGGGGCTCGCTAACACCGGAAGTTGCTTCTTCTACTATTTTTTGAATGTCGAAATGATTTATTCCGTTCAAACCTGTGACACATGAAAACGCACGTCCTAATCAGATCAGCTTTTTAGTGTAGGCTCATTTGTAATTTCGTGTAATTTTTTTTGGTAAAAGCAAAAACTCATTTGATTTTGAAAGAAGATATAAGTTTTTAAAAAAATTAGGGTGCCATTTTTTCTTCACATTCTAAGGGTCCGAAATCCAAGATGGCGGCCAAAATAGCCGCTGTTTAGCAATAATTCAATATCTTCGCTAGTACACATGATATAATTACAAACAAAGTATCTAAACATAGGTTTTCTGACACAAGAAAACCAATGGAATCATCAAATTTAAGCTAAAGTTGTGATTTACATGCCTAATTTCAAGATGGCGTCCAAAATGGCTACTGTTTACACTAAATTCTACTTATTTCGACACCGTAGTCCATACAATGATATTGGAAATAAATGTTCAAAGACCTTATGTGTTTGATTAAAGTAATGTATTGGTCACGTGGTACACATTATATGAACAAGTCAATAAACAAATCTATATAACTATAGTGAAACCACGTTAGCTATTGTCCAGTCATTTTATGAACGAAAAAAATGCAAAAAGTCACATGGTATATAGATGTAGTTTTAGCAGTGGACATCAAACGTCTTCACACTCTTCATTTATCCCTGGTTGGCTTGTTTTGTTGTTGCAAGTGAAAACCCAACATCCACAGAATTCTGTACATGGGATATTGTTTTTGCGACAACTGCACCTTCCTTCACATCCACTTTTGCATCCACACTTTATCAGGTGCAGTACTGCCTCAGGAGCTGGTGGATTCAAACATCGAACAGGAGAGAAGTGACTTAAACCTGCATCAAATGTCCAACCAAATGCAGCAGGTGCTGGGAGGCGTGGATGATTTTCATCAGCTTTCCTCCAAATCATGGCTATGTAGTGTGCACGCCGAATATGTAAGTCCAGTGAACCAGAAGTTGGTGGAAGGTTTTCTCCTTCAGCTGCACGATTTGAGTAGAGGAACCAGCGAAGCTCTTTTACTGTTGTGTGGATTTTTGATCGATACAGCACGCAAACAAAACGTTCCAGCTGAGAGCATGCATCAGAGGGCAGATCGCTGTCATTTCCTAGCATTGCTAGTGCATCCAGGATCTCATCGTCACAAGACATGAATGCCTTCAAGCACCAGTCTTTGGTTCTGCCAGCAAATCTACCAGACATGTCGGAGCCTGTCAGAGCATGAAGACCCAACAGTGCAGAAGCGCGCTTTTGTCCTAAGTTGTTGTATATGTTACAGACAGAAATGTTCCTCTTCAGCCTGCCCTTTCCAGTGAGGAAGACTGTAGAAACTGGCAAGTGTGGATACATGTGGACCAGTAGCAACAAGACATCCATGTCTGGAGAACTGACCACAAGTTCTGCTTCATGGGGAACACTTACAGCAGTATGAGCAACGTGTCTGCCTCTTCTTGGCTGTGAGTGAGAAGCGAGTCTGGAATATCAACATTGCCCTTGGTTTGTGTTCCTGAGGTCACCATAAATTTCTTCAGTCTGTTGTTTGAGCTCCTGCTGTGGCGTACAACCTTGTCAGCCAAATACTCGGTGAGCCCTGCTTTGGTCCGGATATCCGAGAGAAAGTCCTTCAGGGAAATATTCTGGATTAAAGTGGTGTCCTTCACATGGTAATATGTTGACTTTCCCTTGGTCCTCTTTGTCCTCATCTGTTCCTTGAGTGATGTTTTCATGTACCTGTCGAACACCAATCTGACCTCATCATAGTTTGCAGCCATGTTGCAGATTATCGCCAGAAAGGAGTCTGCAAAATCTTGACACGTCTTCATTTGGTCGGTCTTGGTAACCGAGTTTACCACAGCCATTCCATCGATGATGACTACTCGATATGCTGATGGTTGATTTGTCTCCACATCTGTATGTTCTACTGTTGTAGCTGCTACTTGTAGTGGTACATGCGCTGATTGATTGCCAGATGGCTCACTTTCAGTTGTCTCATTTCTGTCAGCTTCGGCCTGTTGTGCGTTACTACTGAGTTTCTCAAGATGATGCAGCATCGAAGCCTTATCATAGGCTAGCAGAAGAGACCCATCTGAAGCAAATAAGGATCGTGGTAACACACCAAACTCGTAAGTTCCAATGCACTCCTTCAGGTCAAGTTCTGGTCGACTTCTGGAGATAACGATGAAGCGCTGCAAGAGTCCTCGCTCTTCTTTCATCTTGACCACATTGTCCCTTACTCTGATTTCTGTTGATGCATTAGCGCTTTTGTAAGTTCCAAGTTTCCTTTTGGTCATTTTCTCACACACAGAAAGTTTTCCTTCTGTCAGGCGTTCAGTGACGAAATCTTCAAACATCTGTTGACCAATCTCGTCACGGTGAAGAATGTCATTGGTAACAGTTTCATTCATCACTGACTTGGTGAGCAGGTTGTATATCTCATCCTCATCAGCAGATTCAAATGGGTTTCCATGCTGATGAAATACTGCACTGAGTTTGACTGCATTTTGTGTGACACGAGAGAGCTTTCCTCCTGTGAGTTCATGGTGTTGTGTTCTTTTCTCATTGTTGCCAGTGCAGTATGTTTTTTCAAATTCGTGTTGTAAATTTGACAGTTCAGGTGCAATGAGAAAGTACTTGTCCAGTGACTTTTCTATTCTGCGTGATTCCTACTATCCCACCAACGACTTTGAGTTCACGATTCTCTTGTTCGATCCCATGGTCTGGACCTATTGATGTGAATCCATCTTTGTATACACACATACACCAAATGTTCAAACCTTAAGCTAATGCAGAAAAACTGCGTCCAGCGACTGCATTCAAACATCAATTATGGGGCCGCCGTGTTTAATTCAAGATGGCAGTCTGTCTGAAACACAAAATAAAAAGATTAGTAATCACAGGGAAGTTGTTATCCATGTGGAAATCTCTATTTAAAGTTAGTTTTATAAGTAATAGATGCTGAAAAAAATATTGGAACCAGATTTATATCAATCGTAATGTCTAATTTATGCCGTTTTTGTATCATGGCAGCCATCTTGGATTTCAGGGCATTAGAGCGCCAAAAAAAAATGGCACCCTATTTTTTTCTTATGTTTATATCATATTCTAACAGAATCAGGCGAGTTTTTGCTTTTACCAAAAAAATACACGAATTTTTATTTCATGACAAATGAGCCTACACTATTTTCAGGATCCATGTAAACAGTAAAATTTATAAATAAACAACAACATGTGCAGCGTGGCAACCTTGAGATGTTCCCACTCACCGAGAAACGGCATGATGTTAACACTGCTGCATTGTGCCAGGTGATTGGCACACATTTGAAAGCTCTTGAGGAGAAGTTGTTATTTTATTTCTCTTCAGACTTCACACAATGCCTTGTCTGGGTTAGGAACCCATACAGCTCAGCATCAGTTGTTGGGAAACGACATGACTTTACAGGAGCAAGAGGAACTCATTGAACTGAAACAAGATCATGGTTTAAAGCTAAACTTTGCTGATCTTCCTTTGGTCAGTTTTTGGTTGACTGCTGCCAAGGAGTTCCCCATTCTGGCCAACAAAGCTATTTCAACATTGCTCCCATTTCCCACGACATATCTGTGTGAGCTGAGCTTTTCAAGCTTGACTGTGATAAAAACTAAAAACAGAGAGAGACTGAGAGCTGTTGAGGAAGAGCTCCGTGTGTGTCTTTCTTCCATTCCTGCCAGAATATCAGCTTTGTGTTCATCTAAACAGGCCCAGGGTTCACACTGAGTATAAATACATTTAGAAACTGTATTGCTAACTATATTTTATTATTTTTACTGTTAGGCTATAGAGTGTCATTTTGTGTCATTCTGGTCGGTGGTGTGCCCCAGGATTTTGTCAATGTAAAAAATGTGCCGTGGCTTAAAAAAGGTTGAAAAACACTGATCTAACCAACCCTTTTATGCTCCACAAATATTAGGAAAAAATCACAAACTTGTGGAGCGTGTAAGTGAAGAGGCAGATTTGTTTCAGACGCTTTATTACACACTCTCACATTCTCAAGCATAGTAAGAATGACATTCAAGTAGAAGCTCTTCTCTTAAATACCATGACATTCTTCTAGAATCTTCTCACACACAAAAGATGATCTTCTCGTCCAATCGCAATCAACCCACTCATCCTTAACACCTCCCTGTTATCTTACTAGGGAACCCCCGTTCTTTGTTCCTGTCTAAGATGGTATACAATTAGTCTCTCCCCAGGTTGCCACACCTCCCCCCCCAGCAACTTAGATAGGACAAAAGGATAACAGTCCACATGCTGTGATAGAACCATTAACATCAGTCCACATGCTGCTTGGGCTTCAGTCTTCTCCCGTATCTGCTGTAACCAGAATTCGCTGCCTCCGTGGCGCTGCCCTGCCTTTGGGGGGCTGTTGTTTGGGAGGGAAACCTTTCTGTCTGTCCGTGTGGGTGCTCTGAGGAATTGTCTCTCTGAGGAGCTCCCCGTGGGGGTCTTCCACGCAGAGGGGACCTCACCAACAACACTTGCTCGTCCGCCACAACGAAAGCAGGTTTGAGTCTGTCTATGCCAATTTTTTCCCTCCTACCCCCCAAGTCTAGCAAAAAATGCTTATCCCCAGTTTCCAGCACTCTGAATGGTCCATCATAGGGTGGGCGCAGTGGAGGGCGGTGGGCGTCGTGTCTGACAAAAATGAACTCCGCGTTCTTCAAAGTTTTAGGCACAAAAACGCACGGAAAACTGTGGTGGGCAGGGCCCGGCAGCGTGCCTGTGTCTGCGCTACGCTGCAAAAGCTGAGACGGGCAGCTGCCCGGTGCGGGATTATCTGGCAGAAACTCCCCGGGCAGCCGGAGTGGTTGTGCAAAAACGAGTTCTGCCGGGGAAGCTTCCAGATCCTCTTTAGGCGCGCAGCGCAACCCCAATAAAACCCACGGTAGCCTGTCTACCCAATTTGCATCCGTCAATGAAGCCCTGAGAGCCGCTTTCAATGATCTATGAAAACGTTCGCATAACCCATTAGCCTGTGGGTTGTACGCGGTTGTGCGGTGAATTGTAATACCCAGGCTGTGGGCCATCGCTGACCAGAGTTCGGAAACAAACTGAGGGCCTCTGTCGGACGTAATGTCCGACGGGACTCCAAAACGCGCTACCCATGCTGTTAAAAAAGCGCGCGCCACATCCTCGGACGTGGTTGCCGGCAGCGGAACCGCTTCCGGCCAGCGCATGGTGCGGTCCACCATTGTCAGGAGGTGCGTGCACCCCTGTGATGGCGGGAGGGGGCCCACGAGGTCCACGTGAACATGGTCGAACCTCTTAGCCAGAATACGAAACGGCTCCAAGGGAGCCTTCGTGTGTCTGTATACTTTGGCTCATTGGCACGCCACGCAGGCTGCCGCCCACTCTTTCACTTGTTTGCGAAGGCTCGGCCACACGAATTTCTCCCCTACCATTTTGACCGAAGCACGCACTCTTGTGTGCACCAAAGAATGAATCGAGTCAAAGACGCGGCGGCGCCACGCAGCCAGGACCACAGAACGCGGGCGACCCGTGGAGACATCGCAAATTAGGGGGGGCATGCCGTCTTGCAGCACCCTGCTCTCCAGCCTTAACCCTGTTGGTCCAGACTGGAGCGCGCGCACATCCGCGTCACTAACCTGCTCCGCAGCCATGGCTGCGTAATCTATCCCCACGCATACCGGGGCCGCCACGGCGCGCGAGAGGCAGTCTGCTACTACAATTCAGTTTACCCGACACATGCTGAATATCGGTAGTAAACTCTGAGATCGCGGCCAGCTGTCTCTGCTGCCGGCCCGACCACGGTTCTGAAACCTTGGCCATCGCGAATGTTAGCGGCTTGTGGTCAATGAACGCGGTGAAACTGCGCCCTTCCAGCCAGAACTGGAAGTGGCGAATGGCCAGGTGGAGAGCCAGCAACTCCCTGTTGAACGCGCTGTATTTACGTTCACTGTCGCGCAAAGTCCTGCTGAAAAAGGCGAGCGGCTGCCAAGCCCCGGCTACGCGCTGCTCCACGACCGCCCCTATGGCCACATCTGAAGCGTCAGTGGTGAGCGCTATGCGGGCCGTTGGGTCTGGATGTGCCAGCAATGCAGCGTTTGCCAGGGCTGCTTTGACTTCCGAGAGCGCCCGCTCTCGCTCCGGGGTCCCTTCGACCCTATCCGCGGGATTCTGTTTTTTGAGTGCGGCGTACAATAGTTGCATGAGCTGCGCTGCGCGGGGAAGGAAACGGTTATAAAAGTTTACCATTCCCAAAAATTCTTGTAGCGCCCTGACCGTTTGCGGCCGGGGGAAAATCCGCCACGCACCTTGTCAGGCAGCGGGATCGCTCCTTCAGGAGAGACGCGGTGCCCCAAAAAATCAATATCCGTCACTCCGAACTGACATTTCGCTGGGTTGATTATTAACCCATGCTCTTCCAACCTCCGGAAAACTGTCATGAGGTGGGTTTCATGTTCGTCTTCGGACGCGCTGGCTACCAGGATATCGTCCAGGTAGACGAACACGAACGAGAGATCGCGCAGCACTGCATCCATCATGCGCTGGAACGTCTGTGCCGCTCCTTTCAACCCGAATGGCATGTGCAAAAACTTGAATAAACCGAACGGAGTTATTACCGCTGTTTTGGGTATGTCCTCAGCGCGCCCTGGGACTTAGTGGTAAGCGCGGACTAGATCTATCTTGGAAAAAATGCGCGCCCCGGCGAGGTGAAAGGAAAAATCCTGTATGTGGAGAATTGGGTAGCGATCGTGCGCTGTGACGTTGTTCAACCTGCGGAAATCCCCGTACGGTCGCCACGAGCCCTCAGCTTTAGGGACCATGTGTAGCGGGGATGCCCATGGGCTGTTTGAGCGCCTGATGATGCCCAACCTTTCCAGATTGGCGAACTCCTCGTGCGCTATGGCCAGTTTAGTTGCGTCCAAGCGCCGAGGTCGTGCAAAAACGGGCGGCCCGGTGGTGGTGATAAAATGCTCCACCCCGTGTTTAGCGATGGCTGCCGAAAACGTCGGGACTGTGAGTGCTGGGAACTGGGTGAGCAGTGTGTGGAACTTACCACCTGCTGCTGTGACGTTGGCTTGTACTGTCGGCCGGGTCACTCGAGCTATACAGGGGAGAGAGTCGAAAGGCAGTGCATTAACTAGGCGCCTGTTAGCAAGATCAACCAGTAAATTATGTGCACACAGAAAATCAGCCCCCAGTATATGATAATCCAATGCTGCTATGACAAAAGTCCACTCATATGTACGGCCGTGTAGAGACAAGAGTAGAGTCTTCTCACCAAAGGTGTTTAATCTCCGAGCCGTTCGCTGCCGCCATCTTGGGGCCGCTAGATCCTGCCAGCCGGTCAGCGTAGGTCGGCCGGATGAAACTCTTCTGGGCGCCGGTGTCCACGTGGAAATGCCTCCCCGAGCATGCGTCCGTCAGGTAGAGCAGCTTGTTCTCCTCCCTGAGGGTCGTGGCTGCTACCAACCCCCGGTCTTGGCGTTTCCCGAGAGCTTGAACTGGCAAGGTGGTGTACATCTGCGTGCCTTCTCGCCGAAGCGGCGGTGGTAGAAACAAAGCGTGTCTCCCTCGCGCTCCTTGGCCCCCATTGCTGCTGCCGTCGGTGGCTCCTCGCCTCCTCTGGTTGTCTCACTGAGCTCCGTCGCTGCCGCGATGGTCGTGAACGCCCTGGTGGCGATGATGATCCGGTCTGCCTCCTGGGCTAGCGCACGAAAGTCCCGCTCGGCCAGCAACGGCGAATTGGCCAGGGCCGCTCTCGCCACTGTCGGAAGTTTCCGGAGGAAGAGGTGGGTAAAAAGAAAGTGGTCGTCGTCCATGCCCCTCAACGTCAGCATCTTCTCCATAAGGTCTATTGCCGACCCATCTCCCAACTCGGTCCGCGTCAGGAGCCTCTCTGCTCTCTCACCATCCGAGAGAGTGAAGTGCTGGATGAGCGCAGCCTTTAGCGCCTCGTACTTGTTGCCAGTTGGTGGCTGATTGAGCAGGCTCGCTACGTGCTGAGCTGTGCGGGCGTCGAGCACTGCGACCACATAGTGGAACTTGGTGCCATCTGCCGTTATTCCCCGGAGGGTGAACTGCGCCTCGACGAGGTGGAACCAAGAGCGCGGATTGTTCTGCCCGAAATCCGGTAGCTTGACTGCGACCGCACATGCATGGCTGGAGGTTCTCATCGAGGTTGGCTCCAGGGATCTTGAACCATGTTCCATGATACGTCTTGGGTCACCAGTGTGGAGCGTGTAAATGAAGAGGCAGATTTGTTTCAGACGCTTTATTACACACTCTCACATTCTCAAGCATAGTAAGAATGACATTCAAGTAGAAGCTCTTCTCTTAAATACCATGACATTCTTCTAGAATCTTCTCACACACAAAAGATGATCTTCTCGTCCAGTCGCAATCAACCCACTCATCCTTAACACCTCCCTGTTATCTTACTAGGGAACCCCCGCTCTTTGTTCCTGTCTAAGATGGTATACAATTAGTCTCTCCCCAGGTTGCCACAACCTATTCACTCCGCCTCCGTGGGAACTCAGCCTCTCTGTGTTTCACACCGGAGCGGATTTCATGTAACACTGAGACAAAAACAAATTCAGACCACAGTAACTTTTTATCTAGTGCTTCAACAAACTCACAAAATAAAATCTCTTTTTTTTTTTCTCCCTTCGGGGTTCACGTAGCCTCCCCACGAATGTTCAAGGTCCAAACACTGGACCATAAGCAGAAGTGATCACAAGAAGCACGAATCTGTCCCCGAAAAATTCACTGCTGTGGGATCACGTGACTCTTCGACACAGGAACAAGACCACAAATCTTTCCTTTTTTTCTTTGTGTAACGGATGCCAACTAGTACTGTTCGGCGTAGAACGTTAGTAAACCTCCCTCCCAAAGCCTCATACAGTATCGGTAGCGCTGAGCTATCGGTCGGACCTTTAGCTCAGCGCGATCGTGCTGCGTCTCCCATGCTCGAACTGTGTAGTTGACTGAGAGGTCGCGGGTTCGTGTCCCGTGTGGGGCGAACTGCGCAGGATGATCTCTGTCACACTGGTGCCGTGAACCCGGCATGGGAGTGAGGTTTAAGGGGGAGAGTGTAACGGATGCCAACTAGTACTGTTCGGCATAGAACGTTAGTAAACCTCCCTCCCAAAGCCTCATACAGTATCGGTAGCGCTGAGCTATCGGTCGGACCTTTAGCTCAGCGCGATCGTGCTGCGTCTCCCATGCTCGAACTGTGTAGTTGACTGAGAGGTCGCGGGTTCGTGTCCCGTGTGGGGCGAACTGCGCAGGATGATCTCTGTCACATTTGCATGCAACTTCGGACCTCCACTGCACTTACTTAGAGCGTAGAGACCGCAGACTTCTAAGAATCACCCCAGGTCTTGCGATGATGGTCACCGTTTGCAGAGGAAGACCTTGTTCCTCCCAAGGGATTATTACAAGATCGCTCACTGTGGGTAGAAATAACTTAGCATTCAGGCAGCTAGTTTCACTCCTTTCAGTATATGCAGTGTGCTATCGGTCTGGGAAATCTCACTATCTTTTATCTATAAACAACAACAAATGTACTTACATTCAAGCCGCCTATAGGATTCTCAGATCCGTCACCCAGTCAGTTCCAGCGCCCCGGTCTGAAATTCCTTCACTGCAGTAACACTGAGCCATTTTTTTTTTTGACTCAGCCTGGGAAGGTCTTTTTATCAGCTGTGCACTTGCTGAGATCAAGCAGAGGCGCCGGAAAGATGGAGATACTGTATGTGGATCCGCTGTTCGGACGCCAAATGTTAGAATAATTTTGAGCTTAAATTATTCAAAGTCAAATAATCAGGCGGAAAGTTGAATTTATGTACATTTATTACAAAATCACCCCATTGGCCACTAGGGGGAGAGGTTACAAGGCGTGACATTCAGACACACCTAGAATCTCTAAAAGATCCATTCTTCTAAGTCTGATATATATAGGTAGGAGAAAGGAGAGGGAGGATGAGGATAAGGGAAGGGACAGAACGGGACAGTCCTGATAACTAAGCTTATCCAGGTGGACGTCAGACACTCTGGAGACATGGGTCATGAAGACATGAGATCCATAAAACTAACAGAATGTCCATCTACCACTGATCCAAACACAATCTTTTTGGGTGCAGTTACTGAAAAGGAAATTATCGAGACTGTGAGTAAATTTAAGAACAAAAAATCAACGGACTGGAATGAAATTGACATGACAATAGTGAAAAAAGTAATTGAGGGAATTGTTAAGCCACTCCCCCACATCTGTAACCTGTCATTTCAAACTGGTACATTTCCAGACAAAATGAAAATAGCAAAAGTAACACCTCTTTACAAAACAGGAGACAGTCATCGCTTCACAAATTATAGGCCAGTCTCTTCACTCTCACAATTCTCCAAAATACTTGAAAAAATATTCACTAAGAGACTGGATGATTTCATTGAAAAACACAACCTCCTTACAGATAGCCAGTATGGTTTTAGAGCAGATAAATCTACATCTTTGGCACTGATCGAACTTATAGAAGAAATTACTAGTTGTATAAACAAAAAAAGGTTGCTGCAGGAGTATTTATAGACTTAAAGAAAGCTTTTGACACCATTGACCACAGAATACTACTAAGGAAACTGGAAAGGTATGGGATAAGAGGGGTAGGACTGAGTTGGGTGGAAAGTTATTTAAGTAACAGACAACAATTTGTACAAATTGGAGAGCACAAATCACCCTGCATGGACATCACTTGTGGTGTGCCCCAGGGGTCAGTTTTGGGACCCAAACTCTTTATCTTGTATATAAATGACATATGCCAAGTATCAAAAATTCTGAAATTTATTTTGTTTGCGGATGACACAAATATCCTTTGCACTGGTGAGAATTTGCAGCAGGTTTTAGAGGTGGTCACAACTGAAATGGAAAAATTAACGCAGTGGTTCAACAAAAATAAATTATCTCTACATCTAAAAAAAACAAAGATTATGGTGTTTGGAAATTATAAAATAAATCATGAAATAATGGTAACGATAGATGATACCAGAATACAAACAGTACAGGAAAATAAGTTTCTGGGGGTGACATTAGACAATAAAATCTGCTGGAAACCTCACATTAGTCGCATCCGGGCTAAATTAGCAAAATGTATAGGCATACTGGGGAAGACAAGACACATCTTGGACTATAAATCATTGGTCTTATTGTACAATTCACTGTTTTTACCTTATCTTAACTACTGTGTAGAAGTCTGGGGAAGCACCTACAAGACCAACCTGCAAGCAATATGCACATCACAAAAAAGAGCTATAAGGATAATTAACAATGCAGGATATAGAGACCATACCAATTCGTTGTTCTTGAAGTCACATGTCATAAAGTTCATCGATTTAGTTAAATTTAAGACAGCACAAGTAATGTACAGGGCGATTAACAATCAACTCCCAACTAATATACAAAAAATATTTAAAAAAAGAGACAACGATCATAATTTGAGAGGAGACTTAAACTTTACAAAACCCAAGATACGTACAACCAAGAAAAGTATGTGCATATCTGTCTGTGGGGTGGATTTGTGGAACAGTCTGGAGCCGGAACTGAAACTATGTACAAACAGAAATCAATTTAAAAAGAGGTATAAGCACCATTTGTTGAAAGGATATATGTTAGAAGGGTAGAATTTATATGTACGATTCATTATGTTCACTCTGGGACATTATGGGACACTATGGAATGGTGGGTGGGACAGCACTGTGTGTATCTGTGTCGTTTGAGACTGGTTTTGATATATGGACTTCATTGTATGTTAGAATGGACGGGTGTTAATGTTGATCTGTAAAAAATACAGTAAATTGTTTACTTGGGGCCTTAAAGGTGGTAATTTGTATAAAATTCACATGGGTGTATCGATGGAAAAGAGGAGTTGGAATTAATAAGTGTTCACTTCTTCCTTCTCCCTTTTGAACAGTGTATACTGTAACTTTATTGCATTTGCTATTTGTTTGTTTTTTGTTATATTTTTTGTGTTCGAAATAAACTATCTATCTATCTATCTATCTATCTATCTGTACAGGCTGAGAAGTTCCTGTGCATTCCTGTGACCCAAAACAGGTTATGTCAAAGAGATTATAATAAATGGCTTAGATCATTCCTTACGCATGTACTGATCCTCAGTCTGAACTCGCTGAAATTGCTCACAGAAACAGCCCAAGAATATATAAACTCATCCTATGCGGAATGCACATATAAACATTAAACATGGCATATGAAAGGTATGATACTTCTCAAATATAATAATACATTATTAATATCAATAATAGTATAGATAATATGGAATTTTTCTATCAGTGTGGCTATCCACTGAACAGGTTCCGTTGAAGACAGAGTCTAGGAAATTATCACCACATTTTCTGGGTCCATTCCACATCTCTCATGTCATCACTGATGTCACGGTTTGACTCAAGCTGCTTCTGACACTCCGCATCCACCTAGCCTTCCATGTATCCTGTATTAAGCCCCTCTCCTCCAGTCCTCTTTGTCCACCCCCCCCAAGCCTCTTCCTCCCCCTAGGGTCCTCAACGGCCATACCACCTACACCGTCCAGAGGATCTTGGACGTTCATTGTCAGGGCCATGGTCTACAATACCTGGTCCACTGGAAGGGTTATGGACCTGAGGAGAGGTCATGGATTCCCGGATCGTACTTCCACGATAAGGGCATGGTTTGAGCTTTCCACTAGGTTCATCCCAACAAGCTCGGAGGGGCGCCAGGAGGCACCCCTTGGGGGAGGGGGGGCACTGTGATGATCAGGTGAGCACGCTCCCCCCTCACCTCTGTGTTTCTCCTCCTGCTTTCCTCTCGGCTCCCGGAGTTGATTGCACTCACCTGGGTGATTACGCACACCTGCTGCTGCCTCATCAGCCAGCTTTAAAAACGGCAGTCTGTGAATGTTTCCTCGCTGGACTGCTGGGTATTGCTGCCATCTCCGTAAGCTAATTTAAATTATATTTTTGGTTCTTACCCATTCGCTCACCTTCTCTTTTCCCCTCACTCCAGGTTGCTGCCATCTCAGTGGTATTTCCACATTAACCGTTTCTCCTTTTCCTCTCTTTGCAGGCTGTGTGCTCCCTTCAGCGTGTTTATTCATTTTTTGTTGCTTCACAATAAATCGTTTAAAATGTTTCACCTGTGTCAATTGTTCCTCTGGTGAATTACGCTCTGCACTTGGGTTTCTGGCACAAGTAAATCATGACACATTATTATTATTATTATTATTATTATTATTATTATTATTATTATTATTATTATTATTACTATCCCTCCTCTGCACATGTCCAAACCATCTCAGCCTTGCTGCTTTTACAAAACTCACAAAAAGTTAGGGATATTTGGCTTTCAAGTGAAATTTATGGATAATGTAAAAAGTTCATGCTACAGTGATACAGTGGATATAAAAAGTCTATACACCCCTGTTCAAATGCCAGGTTTTTGTGGTGTAAAAAAATGAGACCAAGATAAATCATTTCAAAACTTTTTTCCAACATTAATGTGACCTATAACCTGTACAACCCAATTGAAAAACAAACTGAAATCTTTTAAGGGGAAAAATACAAATAAAAAACTTACAATAATTTGTTTGCATAAATATGCACACTCTCTTATAACTGGGAATGTGGCTGTGTTCAGAATTAACCAATCACATTTAAACTCGTGTTAATGGGAGTCAGCACACACCTGCCACCATTTAAAGTGCCTCTGATTAACCCCAAATGAAGTTCAGCTGTTCTAGTAGGCTTTTCCTGACATTTTTGTAGTCACATCTTACAGCACAAGCCAAGGTTCACAGAGAGCCTCCAAAGCACCAGAGGGATCTTGTTGTTCAAAGGTAACAGTCAGAGAAGGGTACAAAAGAATTTCCAAGGCATTAAATATCATGGAACACAGTGAAAACAGTCATCATCAAGTGGAGAAAATATGGCACAACAGTGACATCACCAAGAACGGGACGTCCCTCCAAAACTGATGAAAAGACGAGAAGAAAACTGGCCAGGGAGGTTGCCAAGAGGCTGACAGTAACATTGAAGGAGCTGCAGGAATTTCTGGCAAGTACTGGCTGTTTAGTACACGTGACAACAGTCTCTCACGTCTTCTTCATATGTCTGGGCTATGGGGTAGGGTGGCAAGATGGAAGCCTTATTTTACGAAGAAAAACATCCAACCCGGCTACATTTTGCAAAAATGCTGTGATGCTCAGGTGAGCGCACTCCCCCTCCCTTTCTGTGGGAGGTTCTCCACCTGGCTCCCAGCAACGCAGGTCATCAGCGCACCTGTGTGAGTGGACACACCTGCTGCCTCTTCTCTGCCAGTGCTTAAAAAGACCTACTCGTGAACACTTCAGCGCTGGCTTGTTGGGTATACTGCCTGCAACAAGGTTTAGAATTATAATCAACTGAAACCCAGTTTAAATCTCCTTCTCCTCCTCTCTCCCCAGGTTGCTGCCATCCCAGCGGTGCATCTCTGGGGTTGTAGCGTGCTTGCCTGTCTCTCCCCCATCTCATCTTGGACTGCCTCCTCACCCGGTCAGACTCTCCCAGCTCCACTCCTCGCCTTCACTTCCACCAGCCCTGTCCTGCTGGCTCTTCTACCTCCCTGCTGGGGTTCCTGCCAGGCTCCCTGTTCACCCACAGTAAGATCTACCCTGCTTATATTCCTAGTCACCAGTCTCCCTCCTCAGCTCTAATCAGCTGTCGTCTCCCTCTCCCCACAGGCTGTGTGTTCCTCGGCATGTGTCGCTTTTCCTTTGCTTGGCAAGTTCTTCAGTAAAGTTGTGTTTAACGTTTTCTTACTCCGTGTCTGAGTGTCTTTTCTGGTGTTTGCTGATTGCACGTGAGCCAGTTACTTCTAGTCATGACAGAACAAGCCAGCCATGACCTAAGCTCAGTGGGCGCTGCATCAGCAGAACACTCTGCGCTCTACTGTTTGCAGCGGTAGGTGGCTGTGCTCACCGAGCAGCTGCCGACGATTACTCAGCAGCTGACTACGGTCACCGACCACCTCTGTCGCATGTCTTATGCGGGTCCTTCCTCCTCACCTGCCGTCCCAGCAGCTACTCCCATCTGCCGTACCACCTCCATTCCCTCGCCAGCCCCGTACGTGGGGTAGGTGGGGCAATGTAAGGGATTTTTGCTTCATATGCGGCTTTATTTGCAGCAGGTGGGTGGGGAGTACCTGGACGATACCTCTAAAATCCATTTTTTGACCCTCCTGCTCCGGGACCGGGCCCTCAGTTGGGCTCAATCCATCCCCAACAGCCCAAATTACACGTTCAACCGGTTCATTAAGGAATTTTCCTGGGCTTTCAACCATTCGGAGAGTGAGGGGAACATCATGAGCCACCTGATGTCACTCCGGCAGGGGAGTCGGTCTGCGGCCGAATTCTCTGTGGAGTTCCGGGTCGCCGCGGCGGACTCTGGATGGAACAATGTTGCCCTACACAGCGCCTTCCTCCAGCGCCATAATTCCAACCTCCGAGACGACCTGGCGGTTCATGCAGCCCCCTTCTCTCTGGATGAACCCATCGACCAGGCAGTGAGTTTGGACAACAGGTACCGCGAGCACGTGAAGGAGCGGCAAACCGTCCCTGGTCCGCCCTCTTCACGCACACCCCCTCCGGCTACTGGTGTGGGCGAGTCCGACTTGTCCTCCGAAGCGATGGTGCTCGGCCAAGCCCATCTGACTCCAGAGGAGCACCAGCAATGGAGGAGGGCTGGCGCTTGCATGTATTGTGGCTCGCTGGAGCATAAATTGTTCAACTGTCCACTTAAACCAAAAGACGTGTCCCACCAGTAGCCATAGGGGGTCTGGTGGGCGGTAATTCTACTATTCCTCCCGGTAACTTTTCAATCTTGGCCCTCATCCAGTTACCGGGGGTCGAAAGGAGGGTTTTCGTGCTAAGTGATTCAGAGGCAGAGCAGAATTTTATTTCCTCACGCCTCATAGGGGAGTTAAGCATCCCCACAACCAACTTGCCGGCGTCATTGAACGTCTCGGCATGATCCGGTTGTAGCCTAGCCTCAGTCACCGAGCGCACAGAGCTGGTCTCCATCCTCCCTTCTGGGAACCACCGGGAGTCTCTATCATTTTTCATTCTCCCCAGCTCATCCTCCCCGGTGGTCCTGGGTTACCCTTGGCTCCAGAGGCATAATCCTATTATTAACTGGGCACAAAACTCAATTTCCTCTTGGAGCCCCTTTTTCTTAGCATCCTGCCTCAGTTCAGCCGTGTGCTTTCTGTCCTTTTGCATCTCCTCCCTCCCGGCGGAGCTGCCGGACCTCAGCCTCGTACTCGAGGTCTATCATGACCTTGGGGAGGTCTTTAGCAATTCGAAAGCACTTTCCCTGCCACCACATCGCTCTTAAAACTGCGCTATCGACCTCCTTCCGGGTGCGCTGTTGCCGTCCAGCCAGCTCTACAGCCTTTCTGGGCCGGAAAGGGAGGCAATGGAAAGCTATATTAAGGACTCCCTGAGCACCAGCCTTATTCAGCTCTCTTCAGCTCCTCTTGTGGTGGGGTTCTTATTTGTCGGGAAGATGGACGGATGGATCCCTGCTCCCGTGCATTGATTACCGTGAGCTTTTTTTTTAAATCTTTATCTTTATTTTGGATAGATTAGATTAAAAGAAAGGAACAGAACAAAATATCAAGGAAAAAAGAAAAAAGCATCCAACAAGGTCAAATTAAACAATAACTCCTTGGATTATACAATTCATAGCATAAGCATGAAAAGGGTGATGGCTGAAGCCGCAGCTTATATTGCCCACCCATGTTCCATCTAAGAATTCAAATAAATAAATAAATAAAAGTGATTACAAAACAAAGCAAAGCTAAGACAAAAAGTGACAAAACAAAACTAAGCAACAGCACAACACAGACTGGATATGATAATTATTATGTGATTTTACATGTCATTTTGTACGTCAAACAGGTTCATTTTGTCTTCTTTCAATTATTTGTCCTTTTTTTTTTTTTCTTTTGAAAGACAAAAGTAAAATAGAAAGATGTCTTTACCTTCTTTACATGTTTCAACTGCACTGCAGCCTTCATCAGAAGAGTCAGCTGATTGCTGCCAAGTGACATTTATCAGCTGATTTTCGTAGGCGGGGCCAGCTCAGCAGATCTGTCAGATCCGCTGAGCCGGCCCCGTAAAGACATCTTTCTATTTTACTTTTGTCTTTCAAAAGAAAAGAAAAAAAAAGGACAAATAATTGAAAGAAGACAAAATGAACCTGTTTGACGTATTACGTGGAAGTTATGGACAAGTTTGCATTAAAGACTTCCGCCGGCTGGAGAAATTGGAGAAAACACGGGCACGCTTCAGAAACCACCTACGATTCAACCTCCGTTGCAGAGATGAGGAGGTCACACCCCAAAGCCTCAATATAAGAAATCCAATCCCGACCAAGAACGCAGAAAAAATCATCAACAAAGCACGGAAAGACCTTATAAAAGAACGTATAAGAATAACGGCAAATAAAGTAGACAAAATAAACAACCAAATCAAAGAGGAAACGGACATGTTTAAGCAACGCTACCCGACGGACCAGAAAACGCAGGAGCAGATAAAAGCACAACTGAAACACGCACACGAACAAGAATTCATCACAACGAAAAACCGCCAATTGAAAAAATTAAAAAAAACTCACAGAAAGAAAGAACGGACGAAGACAAACACACACGGAAAAGAACGATAAGTGGGTCAAAAACCTATCACAACGCACACTCACGGACACGGAGAAAACAGTGCTGAACAGAGGACTGAACTTCGCCATCACACCAGCCAGAATCCCCCATGAAGAATACATCCTCGCAACAGAACTGGCATGTGAAAAAATCCAGGACCAAGGAGAAAAAGCAGCACTCCGGAACGCAGTCGCAGGAATCCTCAAAACGGCCAAATTACCACAAAGCAACGTTACAAGAAAAGAAGAAAAAGCATTAAACTCACTCAAGACAGATAAAACGATCACAATACTCCCGGCAGATAAAGGCAGAACAACAGTAATTTTGGACACGGAAACATACGAAAAACAGATGGAAACCATGTTGGCAGACAGTAACACATACGAAATCATTAAAACAAACCCGACAGAAGAAAAGAAAAAAATGCTCAAAGCCCTTCTAAAACCTCTATTAGAAAGCAATAAAATCACAAAGGACGCATATGATCACCTGATCCCCACAGCCAGCATCACCCCTCGGATTTATGGAACACCGAAAATACATAAAAAGGATATCCCACTGCGGCCAATAATAGACAGCATTGGATCAGTCACATACAACTTATCAAAAGCCCTAGCTGAAATCATCAAACCCCTCCTTGGACTATCAGACTTTCACTGTAAAAATTCAAAAGAGCTGGCACAAGAACTCAAAGACATAAAAATAGAATCAGACGAGATCCTCATCTCACATGACGTCATCTCTTTATTCACAAAGACTCCTATTGACGTCACACTACATATAGTGCAAGAACGCCTCAACAAGGACAGTACCCTAAAAAGACGCACCAACCTCACAGTCCATGACATATCCAAATTACTACAGTTTGTTGCAAAATCCACTTATTTTCAATTCAGAGGAAAAATCTACAAACAAAAAGAAGGATTTGCAATGGGAGACCCACTATCAGCCATCATGAGCAGTTTTTTTATGGAGGATCTGGAAAATAAAGCCATCAACACAGCACCCACAATATGCAAACCCACCCTTTGGAAGAGATACGTAGATGACATTCTGGAAAAAATAAGGAAAGGACATACACAAGAACTCACTGACCATCTGAACAGTACAGACAGTACGGGGAACATAAAATTCACACACGAAGAGGAGGAAAATGGCACCATAGCCTTTCTGGACATGAAAATCCACCACAACGAGGATGGCAGCATAAAAATCACAGTCTACAGGAAACCAACCCACACAGATCAATACCTACTTTGGACATCGGAACACCCCACAGCACACAAGCTATCAGTCGTCAGGACATTATATGAACGAGCCACCATCATCACGGAACAAGAAGACAGACAGGAAGAGGAAAACCACATAAAACATGCACTTATACGCTGCCAATATCCAGTATGGGCCATAAACAAAGGGAAACAGCAAGTCAAAAACAAAGAAAATAAACAGAACACAAGACAGAACAAAAGCTGAAATCAAAAACAAGGAAACCATAACTATACCATACATACGAGGGATCACGGAACCAATTCAAAGGATCATGAAAAAATACAAAATAAACACAGCAGTCAAACCACACAAAAAATTAAGACAGTTATTAGTACACCCCAAGGACAGAATAGAACAAGACAATAAATGCAATGTATTATATGAAATATCATGCAGATCATGTAACAAAACCTACATTGGAGAAACCGGAAGATTATTCACCACAAGAAAAAAAGAACACCAAAAGGAATGTGAGAAGGAAACGCAAGGACGACTCACAAGATCACAAAAAGAAAAAGCAGAACAAGAAACATTAAAATCAGCTATATCGGACCAGTGCAAAAGAAATAATCACATCATGGACTGGGACAACACAAAAATTATTGGATCGGAGAGCAACAGACACAAACGTTGGATCAAGGAGGCAATAGAGATCAGAAAGCGGGGAAAAGACACCATGAACCGAGATGAGGGGGCCTTTATGCTTTCTCACACCTGGGACCACATTCTCCAGAGACCATCTGACGGCGGGAGGCGGGGCCGGCTCAGCGGATCTGACAGATCTGCTGAGCTGGCCCCGCCTACGAAAATCAGCTGATAAATGTCACCTGGCAGCAATCAGCTGACTCTTCTGATGAAGGCTGCAGTGCAGTTGAAACATGTAAAGAAGGTAAAGACATCTTTCTATTTTACTTTTGTCTTTCAAAAGAAAAAAAAAAAAAAAGGACAAATGTCATTTTGTATATATGTTTGGAGTATTTCTTCCTTTAGTTTTTGTTTAAATTGTCCAAACCTTGCACATGATTTTAATTCAGGTCCAAAAGCGTTCCACAGTCTAACTCCCTGCACTGAGACACAGTGTTGCTTGGTGGTAGTTCTCACTGAAGGTTTTTGAAATATACATGTTCCTCTGAAATGATATTGTTTCTCCCTTATTTGGAACAACTTCTGGATATTGGTGGGCAGTGATAGATTCTTCACTTTAAATATTATTACTGCAGTTTTAAAATCAACCAGATCTTTCAACCTGAGAGCTTTTAATTTAAGAGAAAGTGGGTTTGCTGGTTCCCTATAAACAGCTTTGTTTATTATTCTAATAGCTCTCTTCTGAAGCATAAAGACTGGATATGTTTGTTTTATATGTATTTCCCCATACTTCAGTACAATATGTCATGTATGAGAGTAATAATGAATGATACAAAGTATATAATGTGAGTTGATTCAGCAAATATTTCATTCTGTGTAGTATTGCGATTGATTTGGATATTTTACCTTTAATATAATTAATATGTGACTTCCAACACAATTTATTATCAACTATTACTCCAAGGAATTTAATTTCGGATACCCTTTCAATCTCTACACCTTCTACACTGAGTTTAGATACTGAATTGTTGTGATGGTTGTTAAAAATTATAAAATTTGTCTTACTTAAATTGAGTGTTAATTTGTTTGAATCAAACCACAGTTTAAACTTTCCTAATTCTTTTCTAAGTGTATCCAAAGGTTGTGCCAAATTGCTTCCGCTGCATAATAAATTAGTGTAAGCTGCAAACAATATTAAATCCATTTTTCCTAAACTTTACATATATCATTTATATACAGATTGAATAACAATGGCCCCAAAACTGAACCCTGTGGGACTCCGCAAGTAACCTTCAGTAACTGCGAGTTTTTGCTACCTACACATACATACTGATACCTGTTCTTTAAGTAACTACATAACCAGGACAGTACTACTTCCCTAATACCATAATTTTGTAGTTTCTTTAATAATAATTTATGATCCACTGTATCAAATGCCCCCCTCATGGATCGTCACCTTATCGTGGTGGGGGGGTTTGCGTGCCCCAGTGATCCCAGGAGCTATGTTGTCCGGGGCAATTTGCCTCTGATAGGGTCTCCCAAGACAAACTGGTCCTGGGTGAAGGGCCAGACTAAGAACAATCCAACAGACTCTCATGAATTGTATATCAAGGATTCAGTGTACCCCGCCCGGTATGGGGTTACCGGGGCCCCACCCTGGAGCCAGGCCTGGGGGAGGGGCTCGAAGGCTAGCGTCTGGTGGCCGGGTTTCCACCCATGGGACCCGGCCGGGCTCAGCCCGAAGGAGTTACATGGGTCCGCCCTCCAGTAGGTTCACCACCTGCAGGAGGGATCATGGAAGTCCGGTGCTATGTGGATTAGGTGGCAGTCAAAGGCGGAGACCTTGGCGGACTGATCCCAAGCTTTCTAAACTGGCTTTTGGTACGTGGAATGTCACCTCTCTGGTGGGGAAGGAGCCTGAGCTGGTGTACGAGATTGAGCGATACCGGCTAGATATAGTCGGCCTCACCTCAACACACAGCTCCGGTTCCGGAACCAGTCTCCTGGAGAGGGGCTGGAGCTTGGCCTTTTCTGGAGTTGCCCCGGGCGAGAGGCGACGAGCAGGGGTAGGTATTCTTGTATCGCCCCACCTTGCTGCCTCTATATTGGAGTTTTCCCCGGTGGACGAAAGGGTTGCTTCCCTGCGCCTTCGGGTTGGGAAACGGGTCCTGACCATCATTTGTGCCTATGCACCAAATGATGTTTCAGAGTACCCACCCTTTTTGGAGTCTGTGACTGGGGTGCTGGAGGGTGCTCCTCCTGGAGACTCCATTGTCCTACTGGGGGACTTCAATGCGCACGTGGGCAACGACAGTGAAACTTGGAGGGGGGTGATTGGGAGGAACGGCCTGCCCGATCTGAACCCGAGTGGTGTTCAGTTATTGGACTTCTGTGCTAACCACAGTCTGTCCATAACGAACACCATGTTCAAGCATAAGGGTGTCCATATGTGCACCTGGCACCAGGACACCCTAGGCCGCAGGTCGATGATCGATTTTGTTATCGTATCATCAGACCTGCGACCGTATGTCTTGGACACCCGAGTAAAGAGAGGTGCAGAGCTGTCAACTGATCACCACCTGGTGGTGAGTTGGATCCGATGGCAGGGGAGGAAGCCATTCAGACCTGGTAGACCCAAACGTATAGTGAGGGTGTGCTGGGAGCGTCTGGCTGAGGCCCCTGTCCGGGAGGTCTTCAACTCCCACCTCCGGAAGAACTTCAACCACATTCCGAGGGAGTCTGGAGACATGGAGTCTGAATGGGCCATGTTCTCCACCTCTGTTGTCGAAGCGGCGGCCCAGAGCTGCGGCCGCAAGGTGGTCGGTGCATCTCGTGGTGGCAACCCCCGAACCAAGTGGTGGACACCAGTGGTGAGGGGGGCCATTAAGCTGAAGAAGGAGTCCTATCAAGCTTGGTTGGCTTGTGGGACTCCCGAAGCAGCTGAGGTGTACCGGCAGGCCAAGCGGAGTGCAGCTCGGGTGGTTGCTGAAGCAAAAACCCGGGTATGGGAGGAGTTCGGTGAGGCCATGGAACAAGACTTTCGGTCGGCTTCAAAGAGATTCTGGCAAACTGTTCGGCGGCTCAGGAGGGGAAAGCAGCTCCCCGTCCACACTGTGTATGGTGCGGATGGGACACTGTTGACTTCAACTGGGGATATCGTCGGGCGGTGGAAGGAATACTTCGAGGATCTCCTCAATCCCACTGATACGCCTTCCACAGAGGAAGCAGGGTTTGGGGACAAGGGGGATGACTCGCCTATCACAGGGGCTGAGGTCGCCAAGGTGGTTAAAAATCTCCTTGGTGGCCGGGCCCCAGGGGTGGACGAGATTCGCCCCGAGTACCTCAAGGCCCTGGATGTTGTTGGGTTGTCATGGTTGACACGCCTCTGCAACATTGCGTGGAGGTCGGGGGCAGTGCCTTTGGCATGGCAAACCGGGGTGGTGGTTCCTCTCTTCAAAAAAGGGGACCGGAGGGTGTGCTCCAACTTTAGAGGGATCACACTCCTCAGCCTCCCTGGGAAGGTCTATGCCAAGGTACTGGAGAGGAGAGTCCGGCCGTTGGTCGAACCTCGGATTCAGGAGGAGCAATGTGGTTTTCGTCCTGGCCGTGGCACATCGGACCAGCTCTTTACCCTCTCGAGAATTCTTGAGGGTTCGTGGGAGTTTGCCCAACCAGTTTACATGTGTTTTGTGGACTTGGAGAAGGCATTTGACCGCGTCCCTCGTGGATTTTTGTGGGGGGTGCTTCAGGAGTATGGGGTATCGGGCTTGTTGTTACGAGCTATTCGGTCTCTGTACGACCGTTGTGAGAGTTTAGTTCGTATCGCCAACACTCGGTCGGAGTCATTCCCAGTGAGAGTTGGACTCCGCCAGGGCTGCCCTTTGTCACCGGTCCTGTTCATAATTTTTATGGACAGGATTTCTAGGCGCAGCCAGGGAATGGAGGGTGTCATGCTTGGTGACCACAGGATCTCATCTCTGTTGTTTGCAGATGATGTTGTCCTGTTGGCTTCATCCAGCAATGACCTACAGCTCTTGCTGGGACGGTTTGCCGCTGAGTGTGAAGCGGCTGGGATGAGAATCAGCACCTCCAAGTCCGAGTCCATGGTCCTCAGCCGGAAAAAGGTGGATTGTCCTCTCCGGGTTGGGGACAGGCTCCTGCCCCAAGTGGAGGAGTTTAAGTATCTTGGGGTCTTGTTCACGAGTGAGGGGAAAATGGAGCGAGAGATCGACAGACGGATTGGAGCAGCATCTGCAGTGATGCAGACGTTGTACCGGTCTGTTGTGGTGAAGAGGGAGCTTAGTTCTAAGGCAAAGCTGTCAATTTACCAGTCAATCTACGTTCCTACTCTCACCTATGGTCACGAGCTTTGGGTAATGACCGAAAGAACGAGATCGCGGATACAAGCGGCTGAAATGAGCTTTCTCCGTAGGATTGCTGGACTCACCCTCAGAGATAGGGTGAGGAGCTCAGTCATCCGGGAGAGGCTCAGAGTAGAACCGCTGCTCCTCCACATTGAAAGGAGTCAGTTGAGGTGGTATGGGCATCTGATTAGGATGCCTCCTGGACGCCTCCCACTTGAGGTGTTTCAGGCACGTCCCACTGGGAGGAGACCCCGGGGCAGACCCAGGACTCGGTGGAGAGACTATGTCTCCCAGCTAGTCTGGGAACGCCTTGGTATCCCCTCTGAAGAGCTGGAGCAGGTGGCTGGGGAGAGGGAAGTCTGGGCTTCTCTGCTTGAACTGCTGCCTCCGCGACCCGGACCTCCGGAAAAGCGGTAGAAGATGGATGGATGGATGGATGTATCAAATGCTTTTTAAGATCCAGGAATACCCAAACTGAATACGCTTTATTTTCTACAGCAGTTGATATTTGTTCTGTAAATTCCATTAGAGCAAATGCAGTTGTCCTCTTGTGTCTGAACCCATATTGCTGCTCACACAATAAATTATTCTTCATTTTAAAGTTGTCAGTTCTCTCACAGAATATTTTTTGAGTATCTTTGAAAACTGCGGCAATAGTGAAATAAGCCTATAGTTTGAAAATTTCCCTCTGTCACCTGTCTTGTATATCGGAATTACTTTGGCTATTTTCACTGCATTGGGAAATACACCTGTGTATATATATATATACATCAGTAGCATCACTAAGCATTCGATGATAGTTTTGACTAAAAGCATGTCAATACCATCACAATCCGTAGATGTTTTACTTTTAAATGATTTAACAATTTCAATGACCTCTCTCTCATCTGTATTCTTTATGAAGATGGAGTCTTTTATAGCAATATTTTTGCTTATTGTATCACCTGTAGGTGCCGTAATGGGTATTTCTCGAGCCAAATTAGGACCAATGTGTCATGGGCGGCGAGAGCGCACCCCCTCTTTCCCGTTCATCTCTCCTCTGCTCATCATCACACCTGAGGGAGAGGACATATCTGCGCCCTCTCATCAGCCAGCGTACTTAAGGAGGCATCCTTCAGTGACTCAACGCTGGCTCGTCTGGGTATACCGCCGCTGAAAGACAGCAAGTCATCATAACACTGGTAAAAGAAGTTATTAACCTGTGTGCTTTTTCCATTGTGCAGGTTGCTGCCATCGTGTGGGTGTGTCACTGAGGGCTGCACGCGCTCTCCTGCCACTTTATCTCCCACAACGGTAACCTCCATCCGGTCAGGCTCCACCAGCAGTCCCCTACCCTGCTGGTTCGTCTATTTCCCGCTGGAGTCCTGCTGGCGCTCTCTCGGAGCCCACGTAAGTGATAATTTGGCTCGCCCATTTTCCCTTACACTATTCCTCTGCTTACAGCTCTCGTTTTCTCTCCACAGGCCCATTCCTCTGGCAAGTGACTGTTCTATAGCAGTGTGGTTTTTGCTATTTAATAAAACATTCAAACATGTGTACTGTTTGATTGTCTCTTTGTTGCTGCACCTTGCATGTGGGCTGAATAATCTAATCAGTCATGACAGAACGAGCCAGCCTTAACCTCGGCTCAGCAGGTGCAACAGGGGGTAAATCTGCTCTGGATTGCTTGGAGGCGACCAAGCAACAGGTCTCCATGATGAACCAGCAGATGCAAACGATGATGCAGCAATTGGACACCATCATGTGTCATTTGGTTGGGATGGCTCCTCCGGCACCTCCTCCTCAGCCTGCCCCTATTGTTCAACCACTGGTTCGCCATACCACCTCCATTCCCACACCTGCCCCATTCGCGGGAGAGGTGGGGAAATGTAAAGAGTTTTTACACCAGGTACGGATGTATTTGGAGCAGGTTGGGGGGAGTACCCGATGGAGGTCACTAAGATTCAATTTTTCACCTTACTGTTGCGGGACCGAGCCCTCAGTTGAGCTCAGGCTACATCAGACAACCCGGAGGGCCATAGTTACATGTTTGATCAATTTGTGGCCGCTTTTTGTCATGCGTTCGACCACACCGAGATTCAGGGGAACATAATGAGCCGCCTGATGACTCTCTGCCAGGGGGCTCGGTCTGCGGCCGAGTTCTCTGTGGCGCTTCGGGTCAAAGCAGCAGACTTGGGGTGGAATGAGGTTGCGTTACGCAGCGCGTTCCTCCATGGGTTAAATGCCCATCTCTGCGACGACCTGGCAGTTTATGCCATTCCCGATACACTCGATGGTCTTATTGATCAGGCTGTAGGGTTGGACAACCGCTATCGTGAGCGGGCAAAGGAGCAACAGGCCTCCTCTTGCTCGTCTGCCGAGCGGATGCCCACTGCGGGAACTGACACTGGGGGGGCCGGTTCTCCTCCCAAGCCGATGGACCTCAGTCGATTTCAATTAACCGACAATGAGCGTCGGCGGAGGAGGAGGGCTGGCGCGTGCTTGTACTGTGGTTCACTGAAGCACAATAGGGACGAGTGCCCCCAGTGGCCCAAAAGACACGACCGATCAGTAACCGTGGGGGGTCTGGCGGGCGGGACCAAGTTGACTCCCCCCGGCAATTTCTCTATTCCGGCCCTTGTGCAATTGCCGGGGGTCGAGAGGAGGGTCTTGGCGTTAGTTGATTCAGGGGCAGAGGGCAATTTCGTGTCGGCCCGGCTCGTCCGGGACCTGGGTATTCCCACTCTTAAACTGCCCCATCATCGTGTTACCACCATATCTGGCAGTGAAGTTGCGGTTATCGCCGAATGCAGGAGGCCGGTCTCCATCCTCTTGTCCGGGAATCATCGGGAGGAACTCACGTTCCTAGTTCTCCCAAATTCATCATCCCCGATGATTCTAGGTTATCCGTGGCTCCAGAGGCACAGCCCCATAATAAATTGGGGGTGTAATTCCATCTCCTCCTGGAGTCCGTTCTGTTTGGCCAATTGTTTAAGTTCAGCCAAATGTGCTCCATCTCTTGGTCGAGCCACCGGACCTCAGCCTCGTTCTCCGGGTTTATCATTATTTGGGGGAGGTTTTCAGCAAGCCGAGAGCGCTATCACTTCCACCTCATCGCTCTGTGCTGTGGACCTTGTCCCTGGGGCGAGGCTGCTGTATAGCCGACTCTACGGTATTTCTGGGCCAGAGAGGGAGGCTATAGAAAAGTATGTTAAAGAGTTGCTGAACGCCAGCCTTATTTGGCTATTTTCGACCCCTCTCGGGGCCAGGGTCTTCTTCGTTGGCTTCGTTGGCTGCACCCGTGTATCGATTACCGTGAGTTCAACGCCATAACAGTTAAGGACAAATATCCCCTGCCCTTGATGAATTCCGCGTTTGAGCTCCTTCAGCACTCACGGGTGTTTATCAAATTAGACTTATGCAACGCGTAGCATCTCATTTGCATTCGTGAGGGGGACGAGTGGAAGACAGAGTTTAAAACACACCTGGGACAATTTGAGTATTTGGTGAAGCCGTTTGGGCTCACCAACGCCCCAGCTGTCTTCCAACGGTTAATTAATGACGTCCTCCACGATATGCTCTATCAATTTGTGTTCGTCTATTTGGATGACATTTTAAATTTCTCCCACTTGCCAGAGGAACATGAGGTCCATGTAAGGGCCGTTTTACAATGGCTCCTGGAGAACCAGCTCTACGTTAAGGCCAAGAAGTGCGAGTTCTCCACAACATCTACTTCCTTCTTGGGCTTCATAGTGGCTGAAGGGAGACTGATTGCCGACCTGGCCAAGGTGAGGGCAGTGCTCGACTAGCCAACACCCCACTCCCCTAGGGAGCTTCAACGCTTCCTCGGGTTTGTGAATTTTTATCACAGGTTCATCAGGAACTATAGTGGGGTAGCACTGCCCTTAATGCAGCTGGCCACTGTTAAGGTCCCCTTTCGGTGGACCGAGGCAGCGATACAGGCCTTTTCCAAATTAAAAGGCCTGTTCACTGAAACACCAATCTTGGCTCAGGTCAACACACAGCTCCAGTTCGTCCTTGAGGTGGATGCATCTGATTTGGGGGTGGGTGTAGGGAGCTTGGAATGAAGAAGCGATGTGATTTTATAAATCAAGATTTATTATCAGCTTCACCTCCCAAACATGTCTCATCTCGATGCAGAATCAAGAGGTCGAGCGCAGTCAGACCTTCATACTTATACCCACACTCAACAAAAGACATTGCATATCAAAGCTGACATCCCGCATTAACATAATCCCCCTCCATTGTCCTTCATCTCCTCCACCTGACCCTGGGTGGCCAGGAAGTTCAATCCGGTCTCCACCGCTGCGACTCAGTCTGTTCTTTGATCCTCGCCGGTGGTTGAGACTTCTTGTCCTGTTCTGAGGCGTGAGGTCATTCCACATATGTAATCACTAAACATTCTAATATGTCTATACATATGTAGGTATGGAATATATGATTAATATAAGCCACAGCCCCCCCCCCAAAACGACTAAGAAAAGGACAATCAAATTCAGTTTACAGTTTAAGATAATCTCTATGACATATTATACTGTTAAACATCTTGACAGGGAAAACAAGGAAAAAATCTTTCCAGCAGTCATGATCCTGTAGAAAATTCAGTGGTAACAACAACAGTATAGTAATGTCACAAATCAGCCTTAAAACTGTCACGGCACAATCTGATAACATAGTTAACAACTCTTTGTCAATTTTGCATCAGTCCCTGTGCCGTCTGGGTTTTAATCTTCTCCCGAATCTGCTGTAGGTCCGCTTTGGCGTCCTGGTGGGACCATCCTGTAAGGAATCTGCAGCTTGGGGAGGAGAGTGGTTATTTGTTCCCTGCAGGGGGGCTGAGTTTTTTCTCTTGGGGGGTCTACCCCGCCGAGGTGCTCTCGCCACCCGTGCAGGCTCGTCGCTCAACAAGAAGGCAGGTTTGAGTCTGTCAATGCTGACTGTTTCTTTTCTGTCCCCTAAATCAAGCACAAAATGCTTATCACCAGGTTCCAGCACTCTGAATGGTCCGTCGTATGGTGGACGGAGGGTTGATTTTAAAGCTTTGTGTCTAACAAAAATGAACTCGGTGTTTTTTAAAGCTTGGGGGACAAAAACCCGTGGAAAAGAGTGATGTGCCGGTCCGGGGAGCATGTCCGGTCCAGTGCTGCTTAAGGGCCTCAGGGCTGAAAGATGCCCAGGCTCTGGATGCGCTGGTAAGAACTCACCTGGGAGTCTGAGAGGTTGTGCAAAAACTAATTCTGCTGGGGAGGCGTCTAGATCCTCTTTAGGCGCAGAACGCAATCCTAATAAAACCCAGGGAAGTTTATTCACCCAATCTGTATCCGTTAGTGAGGCCCTGAGGGCGGCCTTTAAAGATCTGTGAAAACGCTCGCATAACCCATTTGCCTGAGGGTGATACGCGGTGGTGCGGTGAATTGTCGCTCCTAAGCTGCTGGCCATGGCTGACCACAGTTCTGAGACAAATTGAGGCCCCCTATCGGACGTGATGTCCGATGGGACGCCGAAACGTGCCACCCAGTTTGTTAAAAAAACGCGAGCGACTTCCGCAGCTGTGGTTGATGCCAAAGGGACCGCCTCCGGCCAGCGCATAGTACAGTCTATCATTGTTAACAGGTGTGTGAAACCTTGAGACGAAGGTAGTGGTCCCACGAGGTCGACATGAACGTGGTCAAACCTCCTGGCTGGGATTCGAAAAGGCTCTAGAGGAGCTTTTGTGTGTTTGTGTATTTTGGCGCGTTGGCAAGACATGCAAGTCTTTGCCCATTCCTTTACATTTTTGCGCAGGCCCGGCCAAACAAACTTTTCCGCGACCATTTTAACCGAGGCACGTGAGGGAGTGAACCGAGTTGAAAATGCGGCGGCGCCATGCAGCTGGAACTACCGGGCAAGGTCGGCCGGTTGACACGTCGCAGATTGGGGGGGTACACCGTCACATAAACCCCTTTCCTCCAGTCTTAACCCTGTTGGTCCAGACTGGAGCGCGCGCACGTCCGCGTCACTGCTTTGTTCCTCTGCCATGGCTGCGTAATCTATCCCTACATGAATTGGGGCCGTGTACGCGTCCGCGTTGGCGAAGAGTTCTGCGGCTGAGGTGGTATAATCTGTCTCCTCATGCTCTGGCGATGTCACAGCGCGAGAGAGGCAGTCTGCTACTACGTTAAGTTTGCCTGCCACATGTCGAATGTCTGTGGTGAACTCTGAAATTGCAGCTAGCTGTCTTTGTTGCCTGCCTGACCATGGTTCTGAAATTTTGGCCATCGCAAAACTGAGTGGTTTATGGTCTACAAAAGCTGTGAAACGCCGCCCTTCCAGCCAGAACTGGAAGTGGCGGATGGATAAATGAAGCGCTAGCAGCTCCCTGTCAAAAGTGCTGTATTTGTGCTCGGTTTGGTTTAAAGATTTGCTAAAGAATGCTAACGGTTGCCAGGTTCCGCCAACGTGTTGTTCCACAACTGCCCCTATGGCCAGGTCTGAAGCGTCTGTGGTTAGCGCTATGCGGGCCGAGGGATCAGGGTGAACCAACAATGTGGCATTCACTAGCGCACTCTTTACTTCCACGAAGGCGCTTTCGCGCTCCGGGGTCTATTCGACCGCGTTGGAAGGCTTTTGTTTTCTGAGTGCGGCATACAGGGGTTGCATGAGTTGAGCTGCGCGGGGGAGGAAACGGTTGTAAAAATTCACCATTCCCAAAAATTCTTGCAGCAATCTGACCGTTTGTGGTCGTGGAAAATTTTTTACCGTGCGGACTTTGTCTGGCAATGGGACTGCCCCCTTTGGTGAAACTCTGTGTCCCAAAAAATCAATTTGTGACACGCCGAATCGGCATTTGGCTGGGTTGATTATTAACCCGTGCTCTTCTAGTCTCTGAAAAACTGTAGTGAGGTGTTGTTCGTGTTCTTCCTCTGACGGGCAGGCTACCAGCATATCGTCAAGGTAGACGAACACGAAGGGGAGGTCGCGTAATATCGCGTCCATCATACGCTGAAAGGTTTGAGCAGCGCCTTTGAGGCCGAACGGCATTTGCAAAAATTCAAAAAGACCAAAAGGGGTTATTACAGTCGTTTTAGGAATGTCTTCCGCTCGAACGGGGACTTGGTGATAGCCGCTGACCAGGTCTATTTTAGAAAAAATGCGCGCACCCGCCAGATGTAGTGAAAAATCTTGGATGTGAGGAATTGGGTAGCGGTCATGCGCTGTCGCATTGTTTAATCTGCGGTAATCGCCGCAAGGTCTCCAAGAACCGTCGGTTTTCGGGACCATGTGGAGTGGCGATGCCCAAGGGCTTTTTGAGCGCCTAATAACGCCTAATTTTTCCAGGCTGGCAAACTCGTCACGTGCTATGGCGAGCTTGGTCGTGTCTAAGCGCTGAGCTTTGGCAAACACGGGTGGGCCTGTTGTGGGGATGAAGTGTTCAACCCCGTGTTTCGCTACTGTTGCTGAAAATTTTGGAACTGTGAGTGCTGGAAATTGGGTGAGGAGTTGGTCAAACTTACCTCCTGCTGTGGTGACGCTGGCCTGCACGGGTGGTGGAGAAACACGAGCTGAGCAGGGGATAGAAGAAAATGACAGTGCATTAACCAAGCGTCTATTTGCAAGATCGACTAACAACCCATGTGCACACAAAAAATCAGCACCCAACAAGTTAAAACTCACCACCGCTATAATAAACGTCCATCTATAGTTGCGGCCATGAATGCAAAGAGGCAGGTTCCTTTCACCGAAAGTGTCGATGGTCGAGCCGTTGGCTGCCATCGCTCCGTTTCCCCGGGGTCCCATGGCCCGGTCTGCGTTGGAAGGGGTGATGAAGCTCACCTGAGCTCCGGTGTCGATCAGGAACTGTCTCCCGGTGTGTCCGTCAGTCACATAAAGCAGCTTATTCGTCTCACCGAGAGCCATAGCTGCTAACGTTTTCCCGGCTTTGGCGTTACCCAAGTTTTTGAAATTGCAGGGGGGCACGCATTTGTACGCCCTCTCGGCGAAACGCTGATGATAATAGCAGAGGTCGTTCCGCCTGCTGCACCTTGGTCGTGTCGCTGCCATGGTGGGCGGGCTCTGCTCCGTTGTCTGCGGTTCTCCGCTGCTCTGGGCTTCCGCGCTGAGATCTGCAGATGCTGCTGTGGCCATCTGTTCACCGCAGGCATTGATGAGCCGCTGCGCTTCTTGGGCCAGCGCGCGGAAGTCCTGCTGGGCGTTGCACCGCATGTTGGCCAGTGCCCCTCTCATGTGTGGCGGCAGAGTGCTGAGGAAGATATGCTGGAAAAGGAAGTTGTCGTTGTCTGCTTCCTTAAGCTGCAGCATGTCCTCCATGAGGGCCTTTGGTCTGCATCCTCTGTGACCGTAGATCGCCAGAATCTTCTCCACTCTCTCCTCGGCTGAGGGGACGAAGTTCTCTATGATGGTCGCCTTTAATTCTTTGTATTTGTCGTGGGCGGGCGGTTGTTGAATTGTGCCCTTCAGAGGTAAAGTGGGCTATCCCACATTTTTAACCCCTACTCTCTTATTGTTGTGAATATGTGATTTAAATATATTTTCATATTTATTTATTCACACTTTGAAGGTACTTATAGGGGGTAACTTTTTAATGATATAGGCACACTGATTTTTTGAGAATATTTCAACTTTAGAGCTCATTTTCTCAAAATAATGGTTTTGTGGGATAGCCCACTTTACCTCTGAAGGGCACAATTATGCTCCACGCGCATCTTGACGTGGCGGCGTCGAGTTTGGCGACGATGTGGTAAAATTTCGTCTCGTCCGCCGTTATGCCCGCCAGTGCAAACTGAGCCTCAGCTTGCTGGAACTATGAGCTCGGGTCGTTTTGCCAGAACTCTGGCAGCTTGATGGTGACGACGCTTGTGTGGGCCGTCTCTGATGTGTCCGCTGGGTGAGGACGCCTTTCTTCTGTCCTCACAGCGGAGCTGGGGATGGTGCTCGGTTGAGCCCTCTCTGTGGATTCTGCCGTGGGGGAACGTCTTCCATCCATTCCCCTGTCTGCATGGACGACGGCGCTTGCCTGGGTCGCCTCCGATGAGTTCGTCACGGGAGAACGTCTCTGTTCCATCCTCACGTCTGGTCACCAGTGTAGGGAGCTTGGAATGAAGAAGCGATGTGATTTTATAAATCAAGATTTATTATCAGCTTCACCTCCCAAACATGTCTCATCTCGATGCAGAAGCAGAATCAAGAGGTCGAGCGCAGTCAGACCTTCATACTTATACCCACACTCAACAAAAGACATTGCATATCAAAGCTGACATCCCACATTAACATAATCCCCCTCCATTGTCCTCCATCTCCTCCACCTGACCCTGGGTGGTCAGGAAGTTCGATCCGGTCTCCACCGCTGCGACTCAGTCTGTTCTTTGATCCTCGCCGGTGGTTGAGACCTCTTGTCCTGTTCTGAGGCGTGAGGTCATTCCACATATGTAATCACTAAACATTCTAATATGTCTATACATATGTAGGTATGGAATATATGATTAATATAAGCCACAGTGGGCGCTGTTCTCTCACAGCGCACATCCTACGATCAGAAGCTCCAACAGTGCGAAAATTTCTCTCGTCGGCTTACGCCAGCCGAGAGGAATTACAACGTAGGGGACAGAGGGCTGCTTGCCATTAAGTTGGCATTAGAGGAATGGAGACATTGGTTAGAGGGGGCTATTCACCCCATTGTCATGTGGACCGATCACAAGAACCTCTAGTACTTGAGGTTGGCCCGCCGACTTAACGCCAGGCAGGCTTGCTGGGCTTTATTTTTTCAGCGATTTAATTTCACCATCACCTACCAGCCTGGCTCTCAGAATACCAAACCGGATGTGCTATTGTGCCAGTTTGATTCCAAGGAGGTAGCGCCCCCCTTCCCACCACCAATCCATTCTTCCCCCTTCATGTGTCCTCGGTACCCTTACGTAGGATATTGAGCGGAGGGTCCATCAGGCCCAGTCTCGGGAGCCTGTGCCAGCAGGGTGCACCCCGGACTGCCTGTATGTCCCCGCTGCCCTCCGCAGTGACGTCATCCAGTGGGGTCACACCAGCCGCTTTGCCTGTCATCCTGGAATCACCCGCACTACAGATCTGGTTCGGCGGGTGTTCTGGTGGCCCACGTTGCAGCGGGACGTGCAGGAGTATGTGCGGGCCTGTCAGGTGTGTGTCCGGGGCAAGTCTGATTCCTCCCCCCGTCTGGACTCCTCCATCCCCTCCCCGTCCCTGGTCGGCCATGGTCTCACATCACCGTAGACTTTGTCACTGGGCTTCCCCACTCCCATGGTAAAACAGTGATTTTGACCATTGTGGACCGCTTCTCCAAGGCTGTCCACTTGGTGGTGCTTCCCAAGCTTCCCTCGGCCTTGGAGATGGCCGTCCTTTTGACCGATCATGTGATCCGACTCCATGGGATCCCAGTGGACATTGTGTCTGACTGGGGCCCGCAGTTTACATCACAGGTATGGAGGACCTTCTGCCGCACCCTGGGAACAACGGTGAGCCTCTTCTCTGGGAACCACCTCCAGAGCAACGGGCAGGCAGAGCGCGCCAATCAGTCTTTGGATGCCACCCTGCGGTGCGTGGCAGCCAAGCAGCCTTCATCATGGAGCTCACACCTGACCTGGGTGGAATACTCTATGAACTTGGCTATTTCCACGTCTATGGGGCTTACTCCTTTTGAAGCGTCACTGGGTTACACGCCTCTGCTCCTGCCGATGACCGAGAGGGGGGTCACGGTTCCCTCTGTGGGGGGTCATGCTCACCGCTGTAGGCGCATCTGGAGATCCACGCGTGCCACCCTTACCAGGTCTGTGGAGTGCAACCAGGCTGCGGTGGACAAACGACGGATGCCTGTGCCCAAGTATGCCGTGGGGCAGCAGGTCTGGTTGGCGACCAGTCAGGTGCCTCTGAAGACCACTTCGAAGAAGCTGTCTCCGTGCTTCATCGGGCCCTTTCCAATCTCCAGGATTGTCAACAACGCCTTGGTTCAGCTGAAACTCCCGCCTACCCTCCGGGTGAACCCGACCTTTCACGTCTTGCACATCAAGCCCCTCTCGGTCAGTCCTCTCTGCTCCCCCCCCCCCCCCCCCAAAGCCACCTCCTCCTCCCCAGATCATCGACGGCCATCCCGCCCATATGGTCCACCGGATCTTGGATGTTTGCCATCGGGGCCGGGGTCTCCAGTATTTGGTGGATTGGGAGGGCTACGGCCCGGAGGAACGATCCTGGGTTCCTACGGCCTGAATCTTGGATAAAGAGATGCTCTGGTCCTACCATCAAGCCTATCCCAACAAACCTTGTGGACCGCCAGGAGGCACTCCTAGAAGGGGGGGCCCTGTCATGGGTGGCGAGAGCGTGCCCCTTCCTTCCCATTCATCTCTCCTCTGCTCATCATCACACCTAAGGGAGAGGACACACCTGCGCCCTCTCATCAGCCAGCGTACTTAAGGAGGCATCCTTCAGTGACTCAATGCTGGCTCGTCTGGGTATACTGTCGCTGAAAGACAGCAAGTCATCATAACACTGGTAAAAGAAGTTATTAACCTGTGTGCTTTTTCCATTGTGCAGGTTGCTGCCATCGTGTGGGTGTGTCACTGAGGGCTGCACACGCTCTCCTGCCACTTCATCTCCCATGACGGTAACCTCCACCCAGTCAGGCTCCACCAGCAGTCCTCTACCCTGCTGGTTCGTCTATTCCCCGCTGGAGTCCTGCCGGCGCTCCCTCGGAGCCCACGTAAGTGGTAATTTGGCTCGCCCATTTTCCCTTACTCTATTCCTCTGCTTACAGCTCTCATTTTCTCTCCACAGACCCATTCCTCTGGCGAGTGACTGTTCTGTAGCAGTGCGGTTTTTGCTATTTAACAAAACATTCAAATGTGTGTACTGTTTGATTGTCTCTTTGTTGCTGCACTTTGCACGTGGGCTGAATAATCTAATCAGTCATGACACAATGTTAACAAAAAATTTATTAAATTCATCTGCAGGTGAGACTGCATTCACACTCTGAGTCTTTTTTTTTTTTTTTTTTTGAAAGATTGGTTGGGTAGCTTGTATTTCTGTTTTTATTTCCAAGAATATTGTTAAGTATTGTCCATGTATTTTTAGTGTTATCTCTGTTTTTCTCCAGTTCTTTACTGTAATAGTCTCTTTTACTACATCTCATTATATATATTAACTTATTTTTGTATGTTTTATACCACTGCTCTGCTTCTTTTGTCCTTTTCTTTAGAAAAGCTTTATATAATGAATTTTTCTTTTTACACGCTTTTTGTAATCCTTTGGTTAACCATGGTTTGTCGACAAATTTTTGTTTAAGCTTTCTCTTTACTAATGGACAATTTTTTTCATAAAGAGCAGTTACAATGTTCATGAATGTATCATAGGCTTCATTTACATCTGATACATAGACTTTTGTCTAGTGTTGCTTCAGCAGGTCTTCTTTAAAAGAACTGATTGCATTTTGTGATTTATTTCTAAAAGATTTTAAAGTTTTTTTTTTTCTGTATTGGCCCCCATGTGGCCACGGATAAGTGCAAAGACTGGCAGATGGTCACTTATGTCATTTATCAACAATCCACTTTCTATTTTCTTATCAATAATATTAACAAACAGGTTGTCAATAAGTGTAGCAGTGTGGACTGTGATTCTACTGGGATGTGTTATTGTGGGATATAGACACATACTGTACATAGAATTCATGAACTCTGTAATTACATTTTGTTGAAATGGATTTAGTAAATCAATATTGAAGTCCCCACAGATTACAGTCATTTTCTTATTAGTTATATTATTGTACAGCTCAACTAACTTATCTCTGAATGTCTCAACGCAAGTTCACAGCATTCTATATATACAACTTTTAATTAGATTTTTTGTTTTATCTTGGTCAATCTCAACAGTAGCACATTCCAGAATCCCTGGTAGTGCAAAGGACATTCCATTTACAAGTTTACACCTATACAGGTCATCAATATACAGTGCAACACCACCGCCCTTTTTTTGAGATCTGTTAAAATGAAACATCTGATATCCCTCTATTGCCATCAAAGAAGCCTGCTCTTCCTTGAGCCAAATTTCAGAGACTGCAATAGCTGTAAATTTTCTATCCAGCTGTTTTAGATAGTCCTGAATATGTGGAAAGTTTTTGTTAAGACTTGTGCTATTAAAGTGTATTTGTCATGTGCTGGCGAGTGCTCGCCCCCTTCTTTCCATTCACCTGTCTCCTCATCAGACGCACCTGCTGTTCCTGCTGGGCCAGCGTTATAAGAAAGCGCTCTTCAGTGATTCAACGTTGGCTCGTTTGGGTATACTGCGCTAAGCAGACAGCTCATCAAGTAAACGGTTGTGTTGTGAGTGATCTTACCTTACACACGTTGTCCTTCCATCTCTTCCAGGTTGCTGCCAACGTAGCGGTGCGTCTTCAGGGATTTGGTGCGCTCGCCAGCCTGTTGCTCCTCTACGCAGCTCAGCTACTCCACCCGATCAGACTCCACGACCCATTCCCTACCGGCAGTTCCGACCTGCTGGTTCCTCTCCTTCGCTGGGTTCTGTGCCGGTCACTCCTCTCTTCCCACGTAAGTGTTGTAAATTCGATTTCCATCTTTTCCCTCCATTCCTCTCTAATCAGCCTCATCTCATCCTCTGCAGGATTGCTGCTTCTCTGGTGAGTGACTGACTTTTCCCTCAAGTTTGCCGTTTTGAAAATTCAAATCAAAGGTCAAACGTTCTCTATGTGTGTTCTTTTGGTGATTGCACTTTGCACTCAGGTTTCTTGTCTGGTCAATGTGACAGAACAAGCCAGCCAGGGTCACAGCCTGGCAAGTGCATCATCAACAGAGCACTCTGCGCTCTGCCGCCTCGACGTTACAGAGAGGCAGGTGACTGAACATACTCAGCTGCAGCAGGCAATTACGCAGCAGCTGAGTGTCATTTCTGATCAACTGGGCCGTGCGGCTGTTCCGGCCACTCCACCTCCACCTGCTCTTCTGCCTTCTACTATCATCCGCCGAACCCTTTCCATTTCCACTCCTGCTCCGTATGCGGGGGAGGTGATCCATACTTATCTGATCCATACTGCTGGTTGACCTCTAATATTGTACTTGGCATCTTACTGCTATGTTCTTTATGTCTGTCCTTTCCATCCTCCCTATCCCCTCATCCCCAGCCAGTCGCAGCAGACGACTGCCCCTCCCTGAGCCTGGTTCTGCTAGAGGTTTCTTCCTTCCAAATGGGAGTTTTTCCTCTCCACTGTCTCTTAGTGCTTGCTCATAGGGGATCATCTGATTGCTGGGTCTTTCTGTGACTGTGTGGTTTTTTTCTGCACTGTGGCGCCACGAGACGGCTTTTGTTGTGATGTGGCGCATTATAAATAAAGCTGAATTGAATTGAATTGAATTGAGGTGGGGAAATGCAAGGATTTTTCGTCACATTCGGCTTTACTTCGAGCAGGTGAAGGGGGAGTTCCCGGATGATATCTCCAAAATCCACCAGTTTACTCTTCTGCTTCGTGGCCACGCTCTTAGTTGGGCACGAGGCTGGTTCCTCTCCTTTGCTGGGTTCTGTGCCGGTCACTCCTCTCCTCCCACATAAGTGGTGTAAATTAGATTTCCATCTTTTCCCTCCATTCCTCTCTAATCAGCCTCGTCTCATCCTCTGCAGGGTTGCTGCTTCTCTGGCGAGTGACTGACTTTTTCCTCAAGTTTGCGGTTTTAAAAATTCAAATAAAAAGTCAAACGTTTTCTGTGTGTGTTCTTTTGGTGATTGCACTTTGCACTCAGGTTGCTTGTCCGGTCAGTATGACAGTATTATTGATAATTTACCATCTACTTGCACTTGACTTTTGAATTGCTTTTCAGTGTAATATTCACAGTGATTATGAATTTTATTGAAGAAGTGGCTATCAGGATCAATATCATTCTCCATCTCTTGTAGTTTATGTTTGGCATAATGAGATATTTTCAGAGTCTAAATTTCCTCTCTCGGAGTCAAATGACTTCCTCCAATTGGGGATGATTGATGTCTACTAAAGTCAGTCATGAGTTTTTTTGTTTGTTTGTTTGTTTTAACTACATTATTATGTTATGTCACAGAAGGACTGTTCTTGCCATGTGTGTGGATATGGATTATTGTAGTCTCTTAATTTTCTTAATTAGTTTTTATCTATATTTATTTAAGTCAGTGAGATCTCTTATTATTATGGCCTTTGCTTCTTCAGGTGTTCCATTTAGTTTAATCCAGACTCTACAGTTTCTTTTCCATGTTGCCTGTATCTTGTTTTGTCTTTTCAACATCCGTGCTTGCCGTGCTATTTCAGCATTAGTCTTTGTTAAATGTTCATTTACACACGTGGACAAAATTGTTGGTACCCCTCTGTTAATGAAAGAAAAACCCACAATGGTCACAGAAATAACTTGAATCTGACAAAAGTGGTAATAAATAAAAAGTCTATGAAAATTAACCAATGAAAATCAGACAATGCTTTTGAATTGTGGTTCAACAGAATTATTTTAAAAAACAAACTCATGAAACAGGCCTGGACAAAAATGATGGTACCCTTAACTTAATATTTTGTTGCACACCCTTTTGAGGCAATCACTGCAATCAAATGATTTCTGTAACTGTCAATGAGACTTCTGCACCTCTCAGCAGATATTTTGGCCCACTCCTCATGAGCAAACTGCTCCAGTTGTTTCAGGTTTGAAGGGTGCCTTCTCCACACGGCATGTTTCAGCTCCTTCCACAGATGTTCAATAGGATTTAGATCAGGGCTCATAGAAGGCCACTTTAGAATAGTCCAATCTTTCGCTCTTAGCCATTCTTGGGTGTTTTTAGCTGTGTGTTTTGGGTCATTATCCTGTTGCAAGACCCATGACCTGCGACTGAGACCAAGCTGTCTGACACTGGGCAGCACATTTCTCTCTAGAATACCTTGATAGTCTTGAGATTTCATTGTACCCTGCACAGATTCAAGACACCCTGTGCCAGATGCAGCAAAGCAGCCCCAGAACATAATAGAACCTACTCCATGTTTCACAGTAGGGACAGTGTTCTTTTCTTGGTATGCTTTATTTTTGCGTCTGTGAACATAGAGCTGATGTGCCTTGCCAAAAAGTTCCAGTTTTGTCTTGTCTGTCCATAGCACATTCTCCCAGAAGCTTTGTGGCTTGTCAACATGCAGTTTGGCAAATTCCAGTCTGGCTTTTTTATGATTTGTTTTCAACAGTGGTGTCCTCCTTGGCCGTCTCCCATGAACTCCACTTTGGCTCAAACAGTGACGGATGGTGCGATCTGACACTGATGTACCTTGACCTTGGAGTTCACCATGAATGTGTTTATAGGTTGTTCTGGGCTCTTTTGTTACCATTTGTATTATCCGTCTCTTCCTGCGGCCACGTCCAGGGAGGTTGGCTACAGTACCTGTGGATCTTAAATTTCTGAATAATATGTGCAGCTGTAGTCACAGGAACATCAAGCTGCTTGGAGATAGTCTTATAGCCTTTACCTTTAACATGCTTGTCTATAATTTTCTTTCTAATCTCCTGAGACAACTCTCTCCTTTGCTTCCTCTGGTCCATGTTTAGTGTGGTCGCCAAACAGCACAGTGACTACTTGTCACCCTTTAAATAGGCCGACTGACTGATTACAAGTTTGTAGACACCTGTGATGTTAATTAGAGGACACATCTTGGTTGAACATGTCCCTATGGTCACATTATTTTCAATCTTTTCTAGGGGTACCATCATTTTTGTCCAGGCCTGTTTCATGAGTTTGTTTTTTAAAATAATTCTGTTGAGCCACAATTCAAAAGCGTTGTCTGATTTTCATTGGTTAGTTTTCATATAATTTTTATTTATTGCCACTTTTGTCAGATTCAAGTTATTTCTGTGACCATTGTGGGTTTTTCTTTCATTAACAGAGGGGTACCAACAATTTTGTCCACGGCTGTAGGTAAACTTTTGTTCCCTGTAGCTTTCTGGCCTGCCTCAGTATGTCATTTTTTACTCTTCTGCTCACAAAGCACATCACAATTGACTTCTTTTTTTTTATTATCCTTTCTGGGTTGTATATGGCAGGCTGAAATTGCATTTACTTCAACCTTTATGACATAACGCACGGCTCAGGAGACGCACACACACAGGCTTAGAGTAGTTCAAAGAGTTTATTAACAGCAGGAGTGAATGAGTGCGTGTCTGCGGGATGTAAATGTGTTGGTGATGGTGTCTGCTCCAGGCACAGAGGCAGGTGACCGTACAGCCGAGCAACCCTATGGAGAGAGCACAGGGAGAGGGTGACGGGCATACACCAACACAGGAGGGATTTATGGCGAGAGAAGGACTTACTTGGTGGGTCAGGACAGCTGGCACAACAAGGGGGCGAAGCCCGGAAGACAGCCACCTGGAGAGCTCTGTACAGCAGCGAGGATTGGGCGATGGAGTGGAGATGTCCGCCGCTGGGGAATCCACCTGTGCACAGGGGAGAAGACTGAAGAAAAGAGGTAAGCGATCTTCTTACCAAAATGGTGACGCTGAAGGGAAGTATGCTCACAACGGTGAGGGACGAAGTCTGACGGCTTCAGGCCGAGCCTCCGGGCGAGACGGCCTTTATCCCTCGCCGCTGATGATTGTCAGGTGCGTGAGCAGGTGGCGCCGCTGATGAATGGCGCGGCGTGACACTTTATGCTTCTGCTTTCAAGGAACTGAAACACTTGATTTTCCAAGGAGACTGATTCACTTGGGGGAGCCTCCTCACCTCACCTCTCATTCCTGCTGTAGCATGAGCATATGATTGATATTTAATGTCTAGTCCACTAATGATTAAATTATCCATACGAGTATATTATTCAAGATCCTCGATGCGTCGCTCCAAGTCTGCAGTTTTTTTGGAAGTCCAGGAGGAAGTCCAGGAGCTGAAATTGTTAATTTCAGCTCCTGGACTTCCTCCATTAGCCCTAATAATTTGGACTGTTGATTGGCCACTTTGATAAGTTCTTCTGACATGAAGTTCAGAGATTTTTAATCTCTTCCATTTCTTCTTTCTTTGGTGGCATTTTTTACTGACCTGATGATAGCAGGATAATTTCTGCTGGTGCTGCCGGTATCTGGTCCAGCTGACCTCAGATCCAGCTGGGGCCTCAGCTAGTCCCTCCGCTGCTAGCTCTGCACTTACTGTGGCTGTAGTTGAGCTCCGATCCGGCTGGAGCCTCGGTTAGCTCCTCCGCTGAGCAACGCCGCTTACCGCCGCTGCAGTTGATATGCTCATGGTTAAAGATAAATACCCTCTGCCCCTGATCAACTCCGCATTTGAGCTCCTTCAGCACGCGCGGGTGTTCTCCAAACTCGACCTGCAGAACGCATACTATCTGGTCCACATAAGCGAGGGGAACGAGTGGAAGACAGCCTTCAAAACACACTTGGGGCATTTTGAATATCTAGTGATGCCGTTTGGACTCACTAATACCCTGGCTGTCTTCCAGCGCATGATCAATGATGTCCTCCACAACATGGTTAACCAATTCGTTTTTGTTTAACTTGATGACATTTTGATTTTTTCCCGCAAGCCGGAGGAGCACATGGTCCATGTCCGGGCTGTGCTACATTGGCTCCTGGAAAACCAGCTGTATGTGAAGGCTGAAAACGGTGAGTTTTCCACCCGCTCCACTTTCTTCCTGGGCTTCATTGTAGCCAAAGGGGAGCCGAGGGCCGACCCGGCCAAGGTGAAGGCTATGCTTGACTGCCCAACCTAGCAGTCTTGCAAACAACTCCAACATTTTCTGGGCTTTGCGAATTTCTATCACAGGTTCATTAGGGACTACAGCAGGGTCGCACAGCCTCTCACCCAGCTGACCTTGGTCAAGGTACCCTTTATGTGGTCTGAGGCAGCTGACCGGGCTTTCACTGAATTGAAGGCCAGGTTTTCTAACACACCCATCTTGGCCCAGGTCGATCCTCAGCTCCAGTTCATAGTGGAGGTGGATGCTTCTGACTCGGGGGTGGGCGCTGTCCTTCCGCAGCACTCAGCCTCTGATCAGAAGCTCCACCCATGTGCGTATTTCTCTCGTTGGTTCATGCCAGCCGAGAGAAACTACGACATAGGGGATCGAGAGCAGCTTGCCATTAAGTTGGCCCTCGAGGAGTGGACGCACTGGCTGGAGGGGGCCATTCATCCAGTCACAAAAATTTAGAATATTTTCGGTCGGCCCGCAAACTGAATGTCAGGCAGGCCCATTAGGCCCTATTTTTCCTCAGATTCAATCTCACCATCACCTACCGGCCTGGGTCTTGTAACATCAAGCCAAAAGTCCTCTCGCGCCAGTTCACCCCCGATCAATCATCCTCCTCTTCAATTCAATTCAGTTCAATTCAATTCAATTCAATTCAATTCAGCTTTATTTATAATGCGCGACATCACAACAAAGGCCGTCTCGTAAGCCACAGTGCAGAAGAAAAAAAACCACACGGTCACAGAAAGACCCAGCAATCAGATGATCCCCTATGAGCAAGCACTAAGCAACAGTGGAGAGGAAAACTCCCATTTGGAAGGAAGAAACCTCTAGCAGAACCAGGCTCAGGGAGGGGCAGTCGTCTGCTGCGACTGGCTGGGGATGAGGGGATAGGGAGGATGGAAAGGACAGACATAAAGAACATAGCAGTAAGATGCTGGAAGTGTTGTTATAAAATTATATATTTTCTGTACATTACATGTTGGTTGTTGCAACTGTATATTTTGTTGAAATTTATTGTTTCCCGACCGGAACTGATGTTTTCCGTCTGGAGTGCCACTGGGATTGTTTTTATTGTAGCACATAGCGGAAATGAGAAGAACGCTGTGCCACGTTATTCAGCTATCTGGCACTTAAGTTTGATTGAAGATCGAAGCCAAGCAGTTTATTTTACCTTCAGAACTCTTTTCATGACAAGCGGCCAACGAGGTATTTGTTTTGTAACTTGTTTATATTATTTCGCTCTGTACTGTATATATGGTTATGCGTTATGTTTGCCCATACAGTTCTCACGGCGTGACCAAGAGGGGGGGTGCATAAGTCCCAATAAACGCCCGTTTAAAGGAACCAACCTGTGTCTGTTGTCGTGAAGAGAGCTACAGTGAGAACTCGCCTGCTCAACACGGGTGACAAGGACTCCGAGATCACGGCGGGTAGCGAGGAGAGGAAGATCCAGGTCGTCAGTTAAGCAAGTCCATACCGCACTGTCGTCATAGCAACCGCAAGTAACGGCCGTTAGACTGTGTTAAAGCGCAACTTTACAAGTTAAAGCCAGAAAGCGCTCCACCTCAAGTTTCAAGTTAAGGTGGTGTGAGAAGTGGTTTAACTTGGACATTGCAATAAGGACTCAGATCTATCAGCTTGTGTGCTATTTAGTTGTTGTGGTTGGAGATTATCAGATGTCCTGATTTTCACAGTTGCTTCATGTTACAAGGTTAAAGTCGATGTTAAATTTATATGTAAATTAACAATCTTTGATGAACGTTAAAAAATAAGGACATTTTAATCTGAAACTAAGATTTATGTAAGCTTTGTGTCTATAAAATTTCAACAAGCTTAAAGGGCATTTTCAGTGACGTTAAAGGGCACTTTAACCCAACTCTGTTTTCCTATCTTGTAAAATAAGCAATTTAATGCATTTCTAAACATATTATCTCAGCTGTTAAAGTTCATATTTACATATTGTTTTAAAGTAATTTCACTGTTCTTATTCTTGCTTTGAAATTGAAGTTAGCTGAAAAGTGGCTAAGTTTAAATGTTTATACAGTTATCTTAATGCAGTACTGAAGTCAGTATAATTACAAACTAGTCATCATCCAGTTGTTTCACGGTTGTTCATGTTATCTCAGAATGTCTGACACAAACACTGAGACCTGCCACGAGATGGCTGACTCATCTGCCCAACCTGAAGTTACCAAATCTGCAGAAGCAGAAGGGCTGCGAAGAGGCGAAAGAATTCGAACCCTCACAGAGAAGGGGAGAGAACTTCAAGAAGACAAGATGAAAAGTATCCAACGACGGTACAGAATCATTTATGAGAAATGGAGGTACCATGCTAGAATAGGCAAGGAAATACTGACCAATGAAGCCTCAGAGGATGACTTGAGTGAGCTGATTGAAAATATAAGCAGCACTTGCTCCGAGGTAAAAGCCATATATGAAACATTACGCAAAATACAAACTCCTGAGCCAGATCTGCGACGCAGAGTAGACACCTGCGTTTCACTCTCAGAGTTAATTATTCAAAAGGCAAAAGGGCAGCTTAAGAAGCCTACAACAGAAGAAGAGGATGAACCTTGGCCCGATGTTGGATCAGTTCTAGACTCAACTTGCTCCTTATCAAGGCCACCATCTCATCAATCAAAATGTTCTATTCGTTCTAGTACTAACTCAGCCAAAAGATGTGAGGCTGCAGCGGAGGCTGCCGCATCCCAGGAAGTTTTAGCAGTATTGGATGAACAAGAAAGGGAAGAGGCTGAACTCCAAAGGCTAGAGGCTGAAGATAAACAACGGCTTGCACAATTTGAATCTGAAACCTTTGCCAGACAACAAGAAATGCAAGACAAACGTAGAAGGCTTAAACGCTTGGAAGAAGTGAAGAAGTTAAATGCGGCAAGAGCACGAGTAATGGTCTATGATCAAGTTGAAGAAAATTTTAAAACAGCTGAATTGCTGTATGATGTTGAATTTGGAGAAACACAAGCCCTCAATGCCTCAAGTCCCTCCTTCATCCCTCAGTCTCTGCCAGTCACCACACAAGCCCTCAGTGCTTTAAGTCCCTCCTTCATCCCTCTGTCCCTGCCAGTCACCACACAAGCCCTCAATGCCTCAAGTCCCTCCTTCATTCCTCAGTCCCTGCCAGTCACAGCTCAAGCTCCACCCATTCCTACAGTACAGAACACCTCAGATTTGGTCCGCATGCTAACGGAAGCTATAAATGCGAATCGTCTTCCAACACCAGAGCCTGCATTATTCACTGGAGACCCCTTGAGATTCAAGGACTGGCGACTCTCCTTTGAAACATTGATTGACAGGAAAAACATCCCAAAGAATGAAAAACTGTATTGCCTAAGGAAGTATTTAGGTGGTGCTGCAAAAAAGGCTGTTGAAGGATTCTTCTTATTGGGCACTGAAGCTGCATATGACTCGGCCTGGCAGCTTTTGGAAAAACGTTTTGGAGACCCATTTATAATTGGGAAATCCTTCAGGGACAAACTACATGGATGGCCAAAAATAAGCACAAAAGATGGTTGTGAATTAAGGGAATTTGCAGACTTCCTTAAGAGCTGTGAGGCCGCAATGCCCCACATGAAGACATTAGAAATTCTTAATGACTGTAATGAAAGCCAAAAAATTCTGCTGAAGTTACCAGATTGGCTGGTATCCAGATGGAACCGTAAAGTGATGGAAGTCAGAGAAGCAAACGCTGATTATCCACCATTTAAAGAGTTGGTAGACTTCCTGTCTAAGGAAGCAGACCTTGCTTGTGATCCCATATCCTCAATTCAAGCGCTCAAAAGTGTGGAAAGTGAGAAAACAAAGCACACCCGAAGCCAAACTATTCAAGCAAAGACACTGGCCACAGATACAAAACAGAGCAGCATTCCATCATGTGTTTTCTGCAAAAGAGCAGGACATGACCTTGCTAAGTGCAGAAAGTTCAGTGAAAAGACAGTTCAAGATCGTGTCAAGTTTGTGCAAGCAGAGAAGCTTTGTTTTGGATGTCTGAATGTAGGACATCACTCAAAGGAGTGTGACAACAGAAGTACATGCCAGAGGTGCCAAAGAAAACATCCGACATGTTTGCATGAGGAGAAGTTTAAAGACCGTCAAAGGCTGACTGCTCCAAAAGGAGAAGATAACTCAAAGGACAAAGCAGAGATCAAAGAAGTAGCTGCGACAGCAACTACCAACAGAGTCATACAAGAGGGCCCAAACACACAAACATCCTCAATCGTACCAGTCTGGATCTCGTCTACAAAGCACCCAGACCACGAAGTTCTTGTGTATGCACTCTTAGACACTCAAAGCGATACAACTTTCATCCTAGACGAAATAGCCCAAGACCTCGATACAAGCAAGGAGAATGTCAGCTTGCGGCTATCCACAATGACTACAAAATCAGTAGTCATAACCTCTCAGAAACTGACAAACTTGAAAGTGAGAGGATACAACTTAGAGAGAAGAATTCCATTGCCAGCACTTTTCACACAAGAGTTCATCCCAGCAGGTAGGTCACACATTCCAACCTCTGAAACAGCACTAAAGTGGCCTCTCTTGAACAACTGGCAGACAAGATTCCACCACTACTAGATTGTGAAGTAGGACTACTAATCGGCTACAACTGCCAACAAGCCCTTCTTCCAAGAGAAATTCTGTTTGGGAAAGACAATCATCCATATGCACAGCGAACTGATCTTGGCTGGAGTATTGTCGGCTGTGCAAATCCCGAAGCTAACTACAATGATGCAAAGAGATTCCACACATTCATAGCCAACCGGATCCAATGCATAAGATCTAGCACAGATCCCGCACAATGGCGACATGTCAGGACTGAAAACAACCCAACTGACTGCGCTTCAAGAGGACTGAGTGCAGCTCAGTTAAAAGAGTCTGATTGGCTGACAGGACCTGATTTTCTTTGGCACCAGAATCTTCCACGTGAAGAGGAAATGGTGGGAGATGTTGAAAGAACTGACCCTGAACTTCGCAAAGCCCATGTCCATACAGTCATGATGAAAGGAATAGAGTCAGTGGCAAAATGCCTCGCCAAATTCTCTGACTGGTCCAGGGCAGTTAGAGCCATTGCTAGGCTCAAGAGATTTGCCAAAGAAATCAAAGGACTTCAGCCAAGAACAAATGAAGCAACCAGTCTTGAAGAAAGAAAGGAAGCAGAAAGCTTTATCATCAGGCTAGTGCAAGAAGATGCTTTTGCTGCGGACATACAAAAAATCAAAGCTCAGAAGGGAGACACTTTGAACAAGTACAGCAAGTTATATAAGTTGAATGCCTTCTTGGACAAGAACAATGTCCTAAGGATAGGAGGACGATTGTCCCAGTCAGCCTTGCACCATGATGTAAAACATCCGGCGATCCTTCCAAAGGAATCCCATGTTTCAACACTGCTTGTCAAGCATCATCATGAGCGTGTATACCACCAAGGAAGAGGTATAACCTAGACTGGTTTACCTTCAAAGGCCCATTCACAAGGTGGTTACCTTGCTTGAGGCAAATTAAGTAGAAATTAAACAAAAGTGGGTCACATTCTTTCAGAGTTAAAACAACCCAAGTCATTGATTCCATTTATAATCTGTGTTTAAAAGAAATCCCGCATTTAAATCAATGAGTGATTTGGTGGGAGTGTAAGTGTTGTTATAAAATTATATATTTTCTGTACATTACATGTTGGTTGTTGCAACTGTATATTTTGTTGAAATTTATTGTTTCCCGACCGGAACTGATGTTTTCCGTCTGGAGTGCCGCTGGGATTGTTTTTATTGTAGCACATAGCGGAAATGAGAAGAACGCTGTGCCACGTTATTCAGCTATCTGGCACTTAAGTTTGATTGAAGATCAAAGCCAAGCAGTTTGTTTTACCTTCAGAACTCTTTTCATGACAAGCGGCCAACGAGGTATTTGTTTTGTAACTTGTTTATATTATTTCGCTCTGTACTGTATATATGGTTATGCGTTATGTTTGCCCATACAGTTCTCACGGCGTGACCAAGAGGGGGGTGCATAAGTCCCAATAAACGCCCGTTTAAAGGAACCAACCTGTGTCTGTTGTCGTGAAGAGAGCTACAGATGCCAATTACAATGTTGGAGGTCAACCAGCAGTATGGATCAGATAACAATAGAACAAGAGTGGGGTTAAAAGACACAAAAACCCTCCTTAAACGAAAGCTATATTAAAAAGGAAGGATTTTACCCTGTTCTTAAAAACAGAGACCGAGTCTGACTCCCGGACCCAGAGTGGTAACTGGTTCCAGAGAGAAGGGGCTTGGTAGCAGAAGGCTCTGCCTCCCACTGTACTTTTGGAGATTCTGGGCACCACAAGTAAGCCAGCATTTTGGGAGCGTAATGCTCTATTAGGATGGTAAGGTAATATCAGATCTTTTATAAATTGGGGGGCCAGATTGTTAAGAGCTTTGAAAGTAAGAAGAAGAATTTTAAACTTGATTCTGAATTCTATGGGAAGCCAGTGGAGGGAGGACAGAACCGGGGAAATATGATCTCTTTTTCTAGAACCAGTTAAAACTCTAGCAGCAGCATTTTGAATCAACTGAAGATTTTTTAAAGATACTTTAGGACAACCAGATAATAGCGAATTACAATAATCTAATCGAGAACTGACAAAGGTGTGAATCAGTTTCTCAGCATCATTCAGAGACAAGATGCTCCTGATCTTGACAATATTGCGCAGATGATAGAAGGCAGTCCTAGAAACAGTTTAATATGTGAATTAAAGGACAAATCCTGATCAGAAATCACTCCAAGGTTCCTCACACAATTGTTCAGAGTGAGAGTGGCAGCATCTAAATTAAGGGCATAATCTGAAAAGGAATTTCTAAGATGTTTTGGGCCAACAACAATGACTTCAGTCTTATCAGGGTTCAACAGTAAAAAATTACAAGTCATCCAAGCTTTGATGTCTTTAAGACAGGCATCTAACTTGGCCAACTGATCACAATCATTGGGCTTCATTGACAGGTATAGTTGTGTGTCATCTGCGTAACAGTGAAAATGTATACAGTGCTTTCTGATGATATTGCCCAACGGGAGCATATATAGACCAAATAGAGTAGGGCCCAACACAGATCCCTGTGGAACTCCGTGACTGAGCTTAGAGCTGGAAGAAAATCCATCATTGACATGGACAAACTGAAATCTATCAGACAAATAAGATCTAAACCACTGCAACGGAGTTCCACTGAGTCCAACAAAGTGTTCCAATCTATCAAGTAGAATGGCATGATCGATAGTGTCAAAGGCTGCACTGAGATCTAAAAGAACAAGAACAGAGATAAGTCCATTATCAGATGCAGTCAGGAGGTCATTAGAGACCTTCACTAAGGCAGTTTCAGTGCTGTGATGAGCTCTGAACCCAGATTGAAACACCTCAAACAAGCCAACTCCCTGCAAATGGTCAGATAATTGCACAGCAACAACTCTTTCCAAGATTTTTGAAATGAAAGGCAAATTAGAGATTGGTCGATAATTGGCCAAAATTATGCTCCAGGATCGAGCATCGGTTTTTTAAGTAAGGGTTTAATTACAGCAGTTTTAAAAGCCAGTGGAACGTAACCTAGAGTTAAAGAAGAATTAATGATAAGAAGAATACGGCTACCAATAATTGGGAAAATAATTTTAAATAACCTGGAAGGAATAGGGTCCAGAAGGCAAGATGAAGGCTTAGAAGAGGAAATTATTTTATCCAACTCTAAGAGGTCGATTGGAGTAAACTTATCTAAGCAGATATCAATTGAGAGAGTTGCAGTAGTTAATGTACTAGAGTTTACGGTAGGAAGAATCTGGCTGATTTCATCTCTAATAGATAAAATTTTAAGATTGAAATAGTTCAGAAAGTCCTGACTAGAAAGCTCAGAGGGGATGCGAGGATTGACTGAGTCCTGGCTCTTTGTAAGCCTGGCTATAGTGTTGAAGAGAAATCTGGGGTTATTCTTGTTTGCTTCTATTAATGCAGAATAATAGCTTGATCTAGCTTTTCTAAGAGATTTTTTGAAGATTAAGAGATGATTTCTCCACACCAAGTAGAATTCATCTGAATTAGTTGAACGCCATTTCCTTTCCAATTGACGGGTTTTCTGTTTTAAGCCACGGGTTTCTGAGTTAAACCAAGGGGTAAGAAATCTCTGGTTAGACTTTTTCTTTTTTAAAGGGGCTACCAAATCTAGAGTCCGATGCAGAGAGGCAGTAACACCATCAACCATGCTATCAATCACGAATGGAGCTGACTCTCCATCACTTATTTCTGGTGTTTCTGTTGTGTTGACCCATGACATAGAGGAGACAACCTGCAAAAATTTAGCAACAACGTCATCAGAAAGACATCTGCTGTAGTAGTATTTTTCTTTAAGAAATAAGTGATCAGAGATAATGAAATCAAAAATTAACAGACAATGGTCAGACAGTACAGGATTATGAGGAGACACTACCAGATTTTCGATATCTATACCATAAGTCAAAACAAGGTCCAATGTATGGTGGAAATAATGGGTAGAATTTTTTACTTTTTAGGAAAACCCCATTGAGTCTAAAATTGAATTGAAAGCCTTATTGAGACAGTCACTCTCAACATCAACATGTATATTAAAGTCCCCTACAATAATTATTCTATCGGTTTTCAGCACTAAATCAGCTAAAAATTCGGCAAATTCTGATAGAAACTCTGAATAGGCCGTGGGAGGACGATAAACTATGGCAAAGAGAATTGGGTTCAAGCCAAGATTGCCAACAGGCCCCACACTGAGGACCAAACCTTCAAAGGAATTAAAACATAATTTCTGCTTAACATTAACTAGTAATTTAGAATGGAAAATTGCCGCCACTCCACCACCACGACCAGAACCTCTGGGGTTATGACAGTTTAAATACCCAGAGGGAATTGATTCATTCAAACCAACATACTCATCAAGCCCGAGCCAGGTCTCTGTGAGGGATAGTAGATCGATCTGGTGATCGATTAATAGATCATGGACCAGAAGAGACTTAGAAGATAGAGACCTAATGTTTAATAAGCCACATTTAATTTTTAAACTTTGGGGGGAACAGAGGCCAAATTATTAATTTTATTAATTTTAGGGACTTGAGGCTGGATTAGAATTTTACCAACATTTTGTTTAATCAATCTGGGAAGTTTATGCATTCTATTTTTTTTTAAACTTTTTTATTAACTTTAGAGGGAGCAGAAAAAGGTTCTCTAAGGGAGGAGACAGGGGCAAAGTTGAAAGGTGGTGGAAGAGGAGGAGCTGCAGAAGTGCGAGTGTTTTTCAGGTTGTGTTGTATTTGTCCTGGGTTACAATATTTAGGGCAACGGGAGACAGACTCAATCTCTGAAGGATTATAAATCAAAGGCTGATCCAAACGGTAAAGACCACCTGCGTTAATGGGATCGATACAATACGTGGGAACAGAACCAAAAAAGGGCAGTTTGGCAAACCCAGAAACTTCAGATTGAGTAAACACACCAAGTTTCAGTCACTGTACCAAAAAACACTGAATAGAATAGAAAAGATTGTCTCTTAAAACCCGTGCACCAAGTCTATTTGGGTGGATGCCATCAGGCCTCATAAGGGATGGGCGGTTCCAAAATAAGTTAAAATTGTCAATAAAGTCAATGTTAAAAATAGGACAAGTAATACACAGCCAAGAATTAAGACTGAGAGTTCTGCTAAAATGATTGCAGCCTCGCCTGAGAGGTGCCAAAGGTCCAGAGATGAGCGCACGTCTGCCACAGTTCATGAGAGTGGACAGAAGGCTCCTGAAGTCACTTTTTAAAATCTCAGATGCTTCATCTGGGATGTTATTGCATCCCACATGCACAACAGCAGTTTAAACGTGAGGGAATTCATTCAGCAGGTCAGGGATAAGAGCCTCAATATCAGAGACTCTAGCCCCGGGAAAAAATCGAGTCACACAGTACCTGCTTCTGGTGCTCCTCACGATTGAGTCACCAATTACCAGCGTCATCTGGGAGGGGGGGGGGGGTTGTCGGTGGATTCTAATGTGGAGAGGAATTGTGAAGAGGATGATGTTGTTGTTGCGAAGGTGGGGAGATGCACTCTTTTCTTCTATCTGGAGCAGGTGTGTAATTTGACACACCCTGGGTGGTCTTTATCCGGGGTTTGCGGACATGAGCTGCCTCTGAAGGAAAGGAGGGAGGACGAGAGGCGTCCACGGGTGGGCGGCCAGCATTCAGGTGGGGAAAATCCTCCAGGGAAAGGATATCAAATCTGTTATCCACGGGAAGAGAAGAGGCGCGGCCCATTCTGGTCGATCGATGATGGTTATTGGCTGGTCGAACCAAGGTCCAGGGCGCAGATGGAGGATGAGACCAAGCGAAGCTTTTGGTTTAGCCCCGAGACAAAACCAGTGTTTGTTGTTGAGGTCATGGACGTCTGCGGAGGCTGCGGAGGCTGGAGCAGGTGCTGGAGCAGGTGTGGAGGTAGGTGGAGACGCGCTGACCTCACCCAAATAAGTAGCAGTTTCCGCCAGCTGCGAGGTAGTGGCCGGAACCAATGATCGCCCGAGAATGATGGTGTCGATGTGGTCTTCGGCCTCTTGAATCTTGTAAAGATTGGAGAGCCTCGTTTCCAGCTCAGAGACCTTATCGAGGAGCGATAAACCGCAGGTACATGACGGAGAAGGAGCCATGGCATTCCAGGCGCTGAGATGGGTAGCCCGCAGCTAGCCAAAAACAGCTACTCATGCGTCCGAACGGACTTTTAGGCGAGGCCAATACCGAGGTAACAGTAAATAAAAACTAATAACAACAAACAGGGATAAAAATGAAATCAATAAAAACAATCAATAAAAACAAACAAAAACGGAGAAAAAAAGTACTCTGACACGATGAGTGTCAGACGCAGCTCACCTCCTGAATCCATAGTACCCTCCTCCTGTATCCTGGGTGCCCTGTCGTGGGAAATTGAGCTAAGGGTTTGGTAGGCCCAATATTCCGAGCCCAAGCCCGAGGGGGGTCCCGTCGATCGCCTGCTTGTCCCGGCCGGCCTCCACAGTGACGTCATCCAGTGGGGGCACACCAGCCACTTTGCCTGCCATCCAGGGATCTCCCGAACTACCAACCTAGTACAGCAAGTGTTCTGGTGGCCTACGTTGCGGAGAGACATCTGGGACTACGTCATAGCCTGCCAAGTATGCGTCAGGAATAAGTCGGACTCTTCGCCCCCTGCCAGCCTCCTACATCCCCTGCTGGTCCCCAGTCGCCCTTGGTCGCATATAGCACTGGAATTTGTCATGGATCTTCCTCCCTCGCAGGACAACACAGTTATTCTCACCATCATTGACCGCTTCTCTAAAGCCATCCATCTGGTATCCCTCCCTAAGCTACCCTCCGCTTCCAAGACTGCTCATCTCCTAACCTCCCATGTCATCCTCCTGCATGGCATCCCTTTGGACATCATGTCTGCCCGGGGCCCGCAATTCACCTCCCAAGTCTGAAAGTCCTTTTGCCATTCCCTGGGCACCACAGTCAGCCTCACCTCCGGATATCACCCCCAAAGCAACGGGCAGGCCGAGCGTGCAAACCAATCCCTGGAGGCCGCCCTGAGATGCGTGGCTTCCTGCAACCCCTTCTCGTGGAGCACCCATCTGACCTGGGTGGAGTATGCTCACAAGTCTGCCGTTTCCTCAGCTACCGTTTTTTTGTTTTTTTTTTGTTTTTTTTTACTTATTCTGTACCCGTAGGTAGATTTGTTTTGCAGTCTGGTGACAAACCACCAGCTGCCGGTCGCTGCGTGCGCAAGCGCCCCTTAACTCCCTAACCTGCATGTTTTTGGCATGTGGGAGGAAACCGGAGAAATCCCGGAGTAAACCCACGCAAACACAGGGAGAACATGCAAATTCCACACAGATCACTGTTGGCCGGGGGCAGGGATTGAACCCATGATCTCACGGTCCCCGCGATCCCCCAGCCGAGAGTAAAACTGTGCTGCCACAGTGCTAACCACTGCGCCACCGTGCAGCCCACCGTGCAGTTTGATGCCTTTCAAGGCATCCATGGGGCTACCCCGCCCCTGCTGCCGTTGGCGGAGAGGGAAGTGGCCGTACCATCTGTGGGGGCCCATGCTCGCCGCTGCCGCCATCTTTGGAGAGCCACCTGAGCCGCTCTTCTTCAATAAGCGGAGCGAAATTGTCAGTACGCGGACCACAGGCGGGTCCCAGCGCCCAAATATGCAGTTGGTCAGAGCGTGTGGCTGCCAGCGGATCAAGTTCTCTTGAAGATGGAGTCTAGGAAGCTGTCACCTCGCTTCCTTGGTCCATTCACCATCTCCAGGATTATCAATGACGTGACAGTCTGCCTGAAACTGTCACCGACACTCTGCATTCACCCCACATTCCATGTCTCCAGGATCAAGCCCCTCTCCACCAGCCCTCTCTGCCCCCCCCCCCGAAGTTGCCTCCTCCTCCCCAGATTCTCGATGGCCAGGTGGCCTATTCCGTTAAAAGGATCTTGGACATTCACTGTTGGGGCCGTGGGTTACAGTACCTGGTTCACTGGAAGGGCTACGGACTGGAGGAGAGATCGTGGATCCCCGGCTCCTACTTTCTCGATAAGAGGATGGTCCGAGCCTTTCACCAGCCTCATCCTAACAAGCCCAGTGGGCTGCGAGGAGACACCCCCTGTCGGGGGGGGGGGCACTGTGATGATCGGGTGAGCACGCTCCCCCTCCCTTTCTGTGGGAAGTTCTCCACCTGGCTCCCGGCACCGCAGGTCATTAGCGCACCTTTGTGAGTGGACGCATCTGCTGCCTCTTCTCTGCCAGCGCTTAAAAGGACTTACTCGTGAACATTTCGATGCTGGCTCATTGGGTATACTGCCTGCAACAAGGTCTAGAATTATAATCAACTGAAACCCAGTTTAACTCTCCTTCTCCTCCTCTCTCTCCAGGTTGCTGCCATCCCAGCAGTGCATCTCCGGGGTTGTAGCACGCTCGCCTGTCTCCCCCTCATCTCATGTTGGACTGCCTCCTCACTCGGTCAGACTCTCCCAGCTCCACTCCTCACCTTCCCTTCCACCAGTCCTGTCCCACTGGCTCTTCTACCTCCCTGCTTGGATTCCTGCCAGGCTCCCTGTTATACCCACAGTAAGATTTACCCCTGCTTATATTCCTAGTCACCAGTCTCCCTCTTCGGTTCTAATCAGCTCTCGTCTCCCTTGCCCCACAGGCTGTGTGTTCCTCTCCATGTGTCGCTTTTCCTTTGCTTGGCAAGTTCTTCAATAAAGTTGTGTTTAACGTTTTCTTATTCCGTGTCTGAGTGTTTTTTCTGGTGTTTGCTGCCTGCACGTGAGCCAATTACTTCTAGTCATGACAAATGCATTTGAAATCTCCCAAACGCATGTGGGAAAATGTATTATGGTCTGATGAAACCGAGGTTGAACTTTTTGGCCATAATTCCAAAAGGTATATTTTGTGCAAACACAACACTGCTCGTCACCAAAAGAGCACCATACCAACAGTGAAGCATGGTGGTGGCAGCTTTGGGGCTGTTTTTCTTCAGCTGGAACTGGGGCCTTAGTCAAGGTGGAGGAAATTATGAACAGTTCCAAATACCAGTCAGTGTTGGCACAAAACCTTCAGACTTCTGCTAGAAAGCTGGAGATGAAGAGGAACTTCATCTTTCAGCACGACAATGACCCAAAGCAGACATCCAAATCAACAAAAGAATTCAATTCAATTCAACTTTATTTAAATAGCGCCATTTCACAACAACAGTCATCTCATAGCACTATCAACTGTAGGGGGGAACCCCCACAGTTGCAGAAAGACCCCAGCAATCAGGGTCTTTTGACCATGCAGGGTCAAAAGAATGGCTTCACCAGAAGAAGATTAAGGTTTTGGAATGGCCCAGCCAGAGTCCAGACCTGAATCCGACCCAACATATGTGGGGTGCTCTGAAGAGGGCTGTGCACAGGAGATGCTTTCGCAATCCAACAGATTTGGAGCGTTTTTGCAAAGAAGAGTGGGCAAATATTGCCACATCAAGATGTGCCACGCCGATAGACTCCTACTCAAAAAGACTGAGTGCTGTAATAAAAGCCACAGGTGCTGCAACAGTGTTAGTTTAAGGGTGTGCATATTTATGCAAACAGGTTATTGTAAGTTTTTTTATTTTTTCACTCTTAAAAGATTTCAGTTTGTTTTTCAATTGGGTTGTACAGGTTATAGGTCACATTAATGTTGGGAAAAGTTTTGAAATGATTTATCTTGGTCTTATTTTTTTTTACATCACAAAAACCTGGCATATGAACAGGGGTGTGTAAACTTTTTATATCCACTGTATTATATCATGAAAGTAGGGCATTTACGTAGAAACATACAATGGTGATTTCGTCATCTCAAACAATTTATTGAAAGAAACGCCAACAACAGTAGTGGGTACACCACAACAAAAAATGTCAGTGTCTCAATAACTTGTCATGTGCTCTTGAGCATCAATTACAGCTTGACGACAACATCTCATGCTGTTCACAAGTTGAATTATTGTCTGCTGAGGCATGGCATTCCACTCTTCTTGAAGGGCAGCCCTCAGGTCATTGAGGTTGTGGGGTGCAAGGTTATGACCCTCTACACGGCAACTCAGCTGATCCCATAGGTTTTCTATGGGATTCAGGTCTGGAGAAAGTGCAGACGACTTCATTTGAGGTACTCCAGCCTCCAGCAGCCATTCCCTAACAATGCGACTTTGATGACCTGGAGCATTGTCGTCCATGAAGATGAAATTGGGCCTGTGTTGTTCATGCAGGGGCACAATGACTGAATTAATGATGTTATTCAGGTAGTACTGGCTTGTCCCTGTACCATTCACAAGGTGTAGGGCAGTTCTGTATTGACTAGACACACCTGCCCAGACTGTAACACCACCACCACCAAAGGCTCATCTCATGACAATAGTGGCTGATGCATAGCGCTCTCCTTGATATCTCCAACATCGTTGGGGGCCATCATTTCTGCTCAGCGTGAATCGACTTTCATCAGAGAACAGCAGTGAGGCCCACTGGTCCCTTGTCCAACGTAAATGCTCCCTGGCCCATGCAAGACGATGGTGCCTGTGCCTGGTGGTGTGGTCAGGCACCCTTGGAGGTCGTCTAGCACGCAGACCACGCTGATGTACGTAAATGGTTTTCAATGGTCTGACGTGACGCTTGGGTGTCTCTCACCTCCCTTAAATGTGCCTGGAGTTGAATTGCATTCATCATCCGGTTTTGCAGGGCACTGTTCACAATGAAGCAGTCATCAGTGTGGGATGTGGCCAAAGGGCGTCCATTTTATGCCTTTCTGTGACTCTTCCAGTCTCTCTGTATCTTTCTTGCAACCTGCTGATGACACTGACACTCTCAGCTCAGTGGCCACTTTCCTCTGAGAACATCCTGTTTGAAACCTTGTAATAGTAAGATATTGTTGATCAATTGTTAGGTGTCAGCATGGTCTCATGATGGTCTCAAAACTGGTCTCAAGATTGCATCTTCACTGTTACACCTGCCTCCCTCTCATTCAAGCACATGTATTCTGTCTTGCTTCTACTGACTTCATTCCTCTTCTCTCCAGAGCATACCTCCACCTCTCCAGGTTCTCTTCCACCTGCTTCCTACTCTCACTACAGATCACAATGTCGGCTGCAAATATCATGATCCACAGATACTTCTGTCTGACCTCATCTGTCAGCTTGTCCATCACCATGGCAAACAAGAGGGGGCTCAGAGCTTATCCCTGATGTAATACCACCTCCACCTTAAATCTATCTGTTATTCCTACAGGACACCTCACCACCGTCTCACTGTCACCCTTGCACCACCCTCACATACTTCTCTGCTACTCCTGACTTTCTAATACAGTACCACATCTCCTCTCTTGGTACCTTGTCATATGCTTTCTCTAGATCCACAAAGACACCGTGCAACTCCTTCTGACCTTCTCTGTACTTTTCCATCAAAAATCTTTAAGCAAACATTGCATTAGTGGTACTCTTTCTTGGCATGAAACTGTACTGCTGCTGTTGTCACCTCTCTTGTTAACCTGACTTCAACAACATTGGAAATAGGTGCGAAAAAATATGTACATATATCGGAAATCTGCAAAAACTGTTTCCAAAATATTGGCTATCATCAAATACAATAAAACAACATTTAATATTGTGCATCCCTTATTTACAATAATGTGAACCTTGAAGCAGCCAGGATGGATTGAGCCATCGCCAAAGACGGATCTCCTGCCTTCTGGCTGCATTAAGAAGACATTTATGTCAACCGTGTGGGTCAAAATACAAATGCATTTGTAGCCTACAGCTCTATGCTGATGTTTCAAAGAAAATTAAGTTGAAACAGTTTTTTTTTTTTTTCAGAAACAACTCCTGCTTCTCTTTTAATGCTAAGAGCAAAGAACTGTGTGGCACATTAACATGACATAACGCCGGCGCCGCTCCAACAACCTTCTTCTCTTAGCGGCACCGGAAGTTGTTACTCTCCCCGGGGGGTGCATAGACCTAACCATCCCATCTGATACCCCCCGGTGACACCTCCTCCTTCGGTCCATTGTTGTCCCTTCCCCTTGCCTTCTCTGGGTGGAGAAAACCCCCACACCATGCCCCCACAATATCACTACTAAAAGACAAAGACTTTATTAACTACTTCAATAAAGAGTGGGAATCATATATGGAATATAATGATGTGCCAGGAATATCCCTGTGTGTTCTTTGGGAAGCAGTAAAAGCGGTCATGCAAGGTAAAATAATCTCTTACTGTTCAGTTAAGAATAAAAAAGGAAAAGCACTGGTACTAGAGTTTCAGGTTCAGGTTCAGGTTACTTTATTTGTACCTGTAGGTAGATTTGTTTTGCAGTCAGGTGACATCCATATTTACAAACCACAATTACATTCAACATGAACACAAACACAGGCACACATGAAGCTGACTATAAACATAATAAAAGTACTCAAGGCTCCACCAATCAGGACATAGGACAAAGAGATAAGAGAAAAAACAAAGAGAGAAGAGAGAAGGGTCATATTAAAAAGTTAAAGACTAGTCAAAGAGGTTAAAAACTCAAAAGTCTAAAACCCAATAAAAGATTTAGAACCCAGATAAAAAAACCTACAAAAATAAGTAAATATAAAATAAAATTAATAAATAGGTAACTAAATTATGTGCAATATATTGTTACATCTTGTTCAACTCTTTAACAGCAGCAGGAACAAAGCTGGTTTTGTAGCGCTGGGTTTTACTTTTTGGGACAACAAACTTCCGTCTGGAGAGAAGAAGCTGAAAGTGGCAGTGCAAAGGGTGGGAGTCATCATTTAAAATGGAGGTAGCAATCCTCTGTACCTGTCTGGTGTACAGGGATGTCAGGCTCAGCTGTGACTCACCAAGCAAACGACTGGAACATCTAACTACCTGATCCAAGGATTTCCTCTGTTTCAGTTTTATCTGACCAAACCATGACACTAAAGAAAAGGATAAAACAGATTCAATAAAAGCCCAATAAAACATTGTCATTATGGTTTGGTCAATTTGGAAGCATGCAAGTTTCCTTAAACAATGCAAATGTTGCTGACCCTTTTTGCACACCCTTTCACAGTTCTCTTCAAAGTTTAAATTACTATCAATAATCGTCCCAAGATATTTGTAGGATTGTACACATTCAGTGGTCTGGCCTTTTAGTACAGTGACTTCGTGCCTGGGAGTTTTCCTCCTAAAGTCAATAATCATGTCTTTAGTTTTTGTCGTATTCAGCTGCAGGTAGGAATCCTCACACCAGTGAACAAAATCATCAACTACTGGGCCGTGGCCACTCTCAATATCCTGGAGGAGACTGACAATAATTGAATCATCAGCATACTTTATAATGTGTCTGTTGTCATGTCTGCTCCGACACATGTTTGTGTACAGGATGAAGAGTAGTGGTGACAACACACACCCCTGCGGAGAGCCAGTAGAAGAACACTTTTGGTCAGACAATGTACCATTGACCCTTACTCTCTGTGTCCTGTTGGTTAAGAAATCCAGAATCCAACCCACCAGATTATTACTCAAATCAAATTGTTGCAGGAGCCTTTCAACTAAAATATGAGGTTGGATTGTATTAAAGGCGGAGGAAAAGTCCACAAATAAAAGCCTGGCGTGTGTCCCATTAAAATCTAGATGTTCAAAAAGCATGTTAAACAGAGCGACAGTGGCATCCTCTACTCCTCTGTGATGCCTATAGGCAAACTGCAAAGGATCCAATGCATGCTCAGTCTGCTTTAGGACCTCAAATCTGACCAGTTTTTCAAAAATTTTCATTAAAATTGAAGTCAAAGCAACTGGTCTAAAATCATTTACCGTTTTAGGACAGCTGGATTTTGGAATGGGGACAACCACAGCATCTTTCCAGATCTTAGGCACAAGTTGTGTCTATAAGAACTTATTGAAAATGTAGTGAAATACAGGACTCAGTTCATGTGCACAGGACTTTACCAAGCGCCCACATACACTACTGTTCAAAAGTTTGGGGTCACTTAGAAATTTCCTTATTTTTGAAAGAAAAACACTTTTTTTCAATGAAGACAACTTTAAACTAATCAGAAATACACTCTATACATTGCTAATGTGGTAAATGACTATTCTAGCTGCAAATGTCTGGTTTTTGGTGTGATATCTACATAGGTGTATAGAGGCCCATTTCCAGCAACTATCACTCCAGTGTTCTAATGGTACAATGTGTTTGCTCATTGCGTCAGAAGGCTAATGGATGATTAGAAAACCCTTGTGCAATCATGTTAGGTCTGCAATGCTGTAATTGCTGCAAATGGAGGATTCTTTGACGAAAGCAAAGTTTGAAGGAAAAAATTATTATTTCAAATACAAATCATTATTTCTAACCTTGTCAATGTCTTGCCTATATTTTCTATTCATTTTACAACTCATGTTGGTAAATAAAAGTGTGACTTTTCATGGAAAACACAAAATTGTCTGAGGTGACCCCAAACTTTTGAACGGTAGTGTATATTATCAGGGCCCTGACCTTTGTTCACTTTTACAGCACAGAACGCCCTTTTAACATCCTGCACCTCAATATTAAAGTGCTGATTGTCTTTGTGTTTCTGTTTCAAACCTTGGGTTTCTGTGCTAAAATCAAAGGAGTCAACATGACCATAATACAATTAAGAGCATTAATCAGCTCTGTGTCTGAATTAAAACCATCTAAAAACACACAATTACTGCGCTCTGTGCTCTGAAGGCCTGCAATAGTTTTCATACTGGCCCAGGCTGAACCAAGTTTCTTTGTTGCCATCTTGCTTTCCAACTCTGATTTATAATTCTGTTTTGCTCTTAAAGTTTTGGCCTTCAGCTCTTTTGTGGCAACCTGCAGCTCAGAAACAACCCCGTTTAAAGGCAAGTGCTTTCCTCTGTAAGCAGGATTTAACTGATTTTGTAACCCATGGCTTGTTGTTGGGATATATTTTGACACGTTTACGTGAAACGATCATGTCTCTACAGAAAGCCATGTATGAGCATGTCACGTCCACTAAAGAGTCCAAATCATCTCCGCAGGACAGTGTGAACACCTCCCAGTCCGTAGAGTTAAAGCATTCCTGGAGGCAGTGCATTGAATCCTCTGTCCACACGTTTATGTCTCTGGTCTTCGCCTTGTCTCTTCTGAGAGCAGTTTTGTATGTGGGCAGCATATGTACACAGTTGTGATCTGAGGATCCTAAAGGAGGAAGGAGAATAGATTTATAGTATGGTGCATATTTAAGGCACATATATGGCATGCTTGTATGGTACGCTCTCTCCCCCCACATGCTTCCAGTAGGCATGTCGGTGCAGACCCTGCAGATCAAACGTCCATAAGAACAATGCCCCAGCAGGGACCTCGGCTAGGAGGTGGGTGCTGGAGGAAGACGGAGGTGGAAGACAATGTCCCAGCAGGAGCCCCGAGGTGGAGAGGAGAACAGAAGCGCCAGCAAGTCTCGGGGACTGTGGTTCATGTGTTTACCAAACTTAGGTGGGGTGAAGGTGTGAGATACGTGATGTGGGGGTTTTGTATCTCTGGGATATAAAAGCTGTGAGGAAAGTGGGATCTGTCTCTTTTTCTGCTGAGAACTTTGATGTTAGAAGATGTGACTTTCAATAAAGCTTTCCTGAGAAAATACACTCAGTCTCGTTTGTAAGGCATCTTCTACACTGGTGACCTACGACTACCTATGGCCAGTGACGGTGTGATTTCCGCACCGGACTCTTCAGGAGCCAACTGGGTTAACGCGGCTACCACGCTACAGCTGCCTGACTTCTGGCAACATAACCCGCGCTCCTGGTTTACCACTGTGGAGGCGCAATTCCACCTTCGGGGAATCTCAGCGGATGCAACGAGGTTCTACCATGTCGTCGCGAAGCTGGACAGCCTCACAGTGCAACGGGTGGAGAGCCTGACCAACCACCCGCCCCAAGACGACAAGTATAGCGCATTGAAAAATGCCCTCATCCGAGCCTTCACTCCCTCGCTGGAAGAGCGGGCAGAGAAGCTCCTGGCGCTGACAGAGGGAGAAGCAGACAGGCCAGCGAATCTAATGGCGAAGATGATGAGCCTGAGAGGTGAGGACGACGACGGTTTTATCTTCGCTCACCTTTTCCTCAGAACGCTCCCGCCAGCAGTGAGAGTCACCCTGGCCAGCTCGCAGCCACTCGTTAACCGCAACTACCACGAGCTGGGACAGGTGGCGCAACGGCTCGTCGACTCCCATAGATGGCGCGCAGCCATGACGGCAGCAGCAGAGATGACCGCCCCCTCGCGAGAAGGAGGGAGACCTGAGGCTGCGGCACCGGATCCGCTGACGGCAGCAGCGGCGGAGACCAGGAGAAGCGGAGCTGACAACGCCCTCTGCTTCTACCATCGACGTTTCACCGAGAGAGCCCGCAGATGCGTCCCACCATGCCGGTACCTGCGCCAGGGAAACGCCAAGACCGGGAGCCGGTAGCAGCCGCGACTCTCGGCACGGAGAATAGGCTGCTTTTCGTGACGGACGCGAATTCTGGGAAAGAATTCCTGGTGGACACGGGCTCCCAGCTGAGTTTTGTCAAGCCTACCTACGCGGACACACTGGCGCCGGCCAGCGGCCCCCTGGTGTTAGCGGCGAACGGCTCCACGATCAAAACCTATGGGAAGAAGACGCTCCTCCTGTCCCTCCACGGGCGCAACTTCGAGTGGACTTTCGTTGTTGCCGCAGTTAATAACAACATGCTAGGTGCTGACTTTTTGTGCTCAAACAGTTTGTTAGTTGATCTTACTAATAGACGTATTGTAAATGCACTGTCTTTCTACTCTATCTCCTGCACAGCTCGGGTGGCCCTGCCTTCTGCACATTCCAATGTCACAGCTGCGGGTGGTAAGTTTCATGCATTACTCAACCAGTTTCCAGCACTCACGGTCCCTACATTTTCAGCGTCAGTTGCCAAACACGGGGTCGAACATTTCATAAGTACTTCGGGCCCCCCTGTTTTTGCAAAAGCTCGGCGGTTGGACCCAGCTAAACTGGCCATCGCGCGCGAGGAATTTGCCAACTTAGAAAAGCTGGGCATAGTCCGGCATTCGAACAGCGCCTGGTCGTCACCCCTGCACATGGTACCCAAAGCTGACGGCTCGTGGCGCCCTTGCGGCGATTTCCGCAGATTAAATAATGCTTCAGCCCACGACCGCTATCCAATTCCGCACATCCAGGATTTTTCGGCGCATTTAGCGGGGGCACGCATCTTTTCCAAAATAGATTTGGTGCGTGGTTATCACCAAGTTCCAGTCCGTGCGCAGGACATACCCAAAACGGCAGTTATAACCCCTTTCGGGCTTTTCGAGTTTTTGCGCATGCCTTTCGGCCTCAAGGGCGCCGCGCAGACATTCCAACGCATGATGGATGCAGTGCTGCGCGACCTCCCTTTCGTGTTCGCTTATTTGGATGATATTTTGGTAGCCAGCTCGTCCGAAGCCGAGCACAAAAGCCATCTCACAGCCGTTTTTCAGAGGCTCGCAGACCACGGGCTAATCATTAACCCAGCGAAGTGCCAATTCGGGGTAGCGAAAATCGATTTTTTGGGACACCGCGTTTCGCCAGAAGGCGCAGTCCCGCTGCCGGATAAAGTGCGCGCGATAACGGATTTCCCCCAACCGCAGACGGTTAAGGCGCTGCAAGAATTTTTGGGGATGGTCAGTTTTTATAACCGTTTCCTCCCAAACGCGGCACGGCTCATGCACCCATTGTACGCGGCATTAAAGAAGCAAAAACCTGCATCTAAGGTCGAGTGGTCCCCGGATCGGGAGCGCGCTTTTTCACAAGTCAAATCAGCCCTCGCGAACGCTGCGTTATTGGCACACCCGGTGCCGGCAGCTCGCATGGCGCTAACCACAGACGCCTCCGACGTGGCAGTGGGAGCGGTTGTTGAGCAACTGGTGGCAGGATGCTGGCAACCACTTGCGTTTTTCAGCAAAACATTGCGCGATAGCGACCGTAAATACAGCGCGTTTGACAGGGAGCTTTTGGCCCTACATTTGGCCATCTGCCACTTCCAGTTCTGGTTGGAAGGGCGCCGTTTTACCGCATTCGTGGACCATAAACCCTTAACTTTTGCAATGGCTAAGGTTTCAGAGCCTTGGTCGGGCCGACAACAGAGGCAGCTGGCTGCAATTTCGGAGTTTACCACTGACATTCAACACGTAGCGGGTAAACACAATGTAGTAGCAGATTGCCTCTCGCGTGCAGTGGCAGCGACAGGCCCCCGGGGGGCAGATTCGGCGGCGGCAGACCTAGGCCAGGCTTGCGGCGCGGAAGCGCTCACAGCTCCGGTCTGCGTCGGGTTGGATTATGCAGCCATGGCCGCTGAACAGGTTGGTGACGCGGACGTGCGCGCACTCCAGTCTGGGCCAACAGGGCTAAGGCTGGAGCACAGGGTGCTTCATAGAGGCATGCCCTCCCTAATCTGCGATACCTCCACGGGGTGTCCCCGTCCCGTAGTCCCGGCTGCGTGGCGTCGCCGTGTTTTTGACTTAATACATTCACTGGCACACCCGGGCGTCCGCGCGTCTATCAAAATGGTAGGAGAGAAGTTTGTTTGGCCGGGGCTGCGTAAACAAGTCAAAGAGTGGGCTGCAGCCTGCGCTGCGTGTCAAAGAGCAAAGGTACACAAACACACACGAGCCCCTCTAGAACCTTTTCACATCCCAGCCAAACGTTTTGATCATGTGCATATCGACTTAGTAGGACCTCTTCCGCTGTCCCAGGGTTTCACACACCTTTTAACCATGGTAGACCGCACCACGCGCTGGCCAGAGGCGGTTCCTCTGGCGGCAACCACAGCAGCAGACGTTGTGCGTGCCTTTTTAACAGCCTGGGTCACACGTTTTGGTATCCCGTCAGACATAACGTCCGACAGGGGACCCCAGTTTGTTTCTGAGCTCTGGTCGTCCATGGCACTCAGCCTGGGGGTGAAAATTCATCGCACGACCGCGTATAACCCCCAGGCCAACGGTTTGTGCGAGCGCTTCCATCGGTCATTGAAAGCAGCCCTCAGAGCAGCTCTCACGGACACAAATTGGGTTGATAAACTCCCATGGGTTTTATTAGGGTTGCGTTCAGCACCTAAAGAGGATTTGCAAGCCTCTCTGGCCGAACTCGTTTTCGCCCAACCCCTCCGGTTACCAGGAGATTTCCTCCCTGAAAACCCCGCTCCGGAGCACCTCCCCGCTCAGCTGCTGCAGAGCGAAGCGGGGTCACACACCCTCCCCGGTCCCGTTCATCACAGTTTTCCACGTGTTTTTGTGCCCAAAGCCTTAAAAAATGCAGAGTTTGTCTTCGTTAGACACGACGCACAGAGGTTAGGTTTAAGGCCACCTTACGATGGACCGTTCAGAGTGTTAGAAACTGGGGAAAAGCATTTTTTGCTCGATTTGGGAGACAGGAGGGACTTAGTCTGCATTAACAGACTCAAACCCGCTTTTGTGTTAGCTGACGACCCAGTCCAGTTGGCCAGTACCCCCGCCGTGGCAGGCCACCCGGGAGGCGCTCTGCTAAGCTTTCACGACGATGTGTTAATGATTCTACTTCACAGATGCAGCAGACAGCCACAGGCAGAGCGAGACCTGCTCACAGCAGATATGGCAGAGAGCTGAAGCCCAAGCAGTGGGATATGTGATCTGTTGTGCCAAGTTTTTTTCTCTCTCTTGTTCTGTGTGGGGTGTCATGATTCTATGCATTTGAAATGTAACTTGTCCTTATTTGAATGTTTGGGGGGGGTTATATGGTGCATATTTAAGGCACATATATGGCATGCTTGTATGGTACGCTCTCTCCCCCCACATGCTTCCAGTAGGCATGTCGGTGCAGACCCTGCAGATCAAACGTCCATAAGAACAATGCCCCAGCAGGGACCTCGGCTAGGAGGTGGGTGCTGGAGGAAGATGGAGGTGGAAGACAATGTCCCAGCAGGAGCCCCGAGGTGGAGAGGAGAACAGAAGCGCCAGCAAGTCTCGGGGACTGTGGTTCATGTGTTTACCAAACTTAGGTGGGGTGAAGGTGTGAGATACGTGATGTGGGGGTTTTGTATCTCTGGGATATAAAAGCTGTGAGGAAAGTGGGATCTGTCTCTTTTTCTGCTGAGAACTTTGATGTTAGAAGATGTGACTTTCAATAAAGCTTTCCTGAGAAAATACACTCAGTCTCGTTTGTAAGGCATCTTCTACAATAGGCCCTTTCAATGGATCCATAGCACAGGTCCAATGTCTTTTTTCGCCTGGTTGGGCAGGAGACATACTGATAAAAGTTTTTAAGTGTCTTCTTTAAAGTAGAACTGAACTCACCTTTTTGCCAAAAAAGTAGAATAGCAGATTAATTCCTTATTACCTATTGTATTTTTCAACACATAAAAGAAATTTTTAGGCCGTGCGATGGCCAAGCTATAAGCCGATAAACTTTTGCCTCTGGCTGGCAGTGCCAAACAAACCGGAAGTAGTGCAGACGACGTCACGAGTGTGACCCTTATCAAAACAACAATGGCAGATGATAGCAGTTCCAGCAGTCAAGAACACCAGAGTTTTCAGAGTGAAGAGGCATTCAGGATCGGTGACAAGACAGAGGAGGATGCAGGAGTGTCAAGTGAACAGGAAGAGAGCGAGGGAGGCATCGAACCGTACAGATTAGAGCCAGAATTTTCGGGGGATTCCAGCACCGACTCAGACCGCAGCAGTGATGGGGATGAGAGTCGCTTATTGAATACAGAATGATGAGTCTTTACTTTGGCATGTTTGGGGTGTCAGGATAAGGAAAATTAACAATAAAAAAGAAAGGGGAAAAAAAACATCAGCATTTTTCCAACTTATTACAGTTATCCCTCACTTATCGCGTTTAATGCTGTCTTCCTTCGCTGGGTATAGGCGCTGGGCAGGGAGCGAAGCTGGGTAAAACGTCTCCGCCAATCAGCTTGCGAATAAAACGTCTCGGCCAATCAGCTTGCGAGGTAAAACGTCTCGGCCAATCAGCTTGCGAGATTCCCAAGCGGGCTGGGGAGCCGGGGAGAGCAGGCTCTCCGTGTTGATACCTGATGTTCTAATGTAGTCTCCCTGCCTTCTCATTAGAACATCAGGTATCAACACGGAGAGCCCGCACAACTCAAAATCTACCTCTCTGACCACCGCTCCACTCCTCTCCGCCCACCTCTTCACCGCTCGGGAATCTCGCAAGCTGATTGGGCGAGACGTTTTACCTCGCAAGCTGATTGGCTGAGACGTTTTACCCAGCGAAGGAAGACCGCATTCATTGTTCTTTATCGCTCGTGTTGCTTAGTGGCACTTTTCGCTGTTCTCTTGTGCCTTTTTGTGCAAAATAGTGCTTGTGACGCCCTTGGGGGGGGGGGGTGACGCTACTTCGCGGTTTTTCACTTTTCGCGGTCGGTTCTGGTCCCCATTAAACGCGATAAGTGATGGATCACTGTATATCTAGAAACGCATCGCTTCCCGGTCGCTTTTCCTCCCCCTTTCTTTTCTTTCGTCGCCATGACAGCTTTCCTTGGCCACTGAACAGATCTTCCCAGGTGTTGGAAGTGTTTTGTAGTTGACTATCACGACAAAATGCACCAAAAACAACCAGTGTCGACGTGCTCGCAATGGTAAACATGAGGACTGGGTCACACTCGTGACGTCACGCGGAACTCCGGCTGCGCTTCGGCGGATTTGTCTGATTTTTCAGGGCGGGAAATTCTAAATCGCGATTTTCTCCAAGATTCCGGGATTTGTGGAGGGGGTGCCAATGATAAATTATCTTTATAATTGTATGTACTATCACCCAGTGCCGTTCAATGCCGTTCAGTTCAGTTCTACTTTAAAGAAACATGTAGTTTAACGGATGGATGTAGGATGTAGTTTAACGTCGTGCCCCTGTCCTGGGCACGACGTTAAACTACATCCGGCAGCAAGGCCCCAGTCCGGGAGTTCTGGGGTTCTGAGGAGAATGTCACTACCTCTAAATTGCTGCTGTGCTGGGTCACCCTTGGGCAAGGTGTAGCACCCAATAGCCTCCCATACTGGGTTACGTGCAAGCCACCAACGGTGTGCCAGGCAGATGATGTCAAGTAAGACTGCACCTGTTTTGACATGGTGGACGAGTGCAACGCTTAGCAGTCAGGCGGTAAAGGTGGGCCTTGACATACCAAGCACCCAGCAGCCCGCTGCAACTGCCTTCTACTGAAGCTGCGCGTCTCAATCCCTTGAGCTGCAGTGAATTGGCTGGCAGTCAAGTGAGTGTGCGTGGCCCCTCGCGCAGCCACAACCACCTTAAACAACTTCATCAGCGAATGGCTTGTTCCTTTTCCAAAGTCCAATGGCGACAGAAGTGCGGGTGACGGGGGTAGGCCTGGAAAGCTGGAAGCCCCTAGTCCACACCCGCACATTGGCGGCAGATCTAAGATGGTCGCTTCCTGCTGAACAGCCGTGATGGCAGGGCTTCGGCAGCTGGATCTGTGACTGGGCTGGCCTTTTTAGGATCACCGCAGCCCACCCTAATTGGGGAGACCCCTAGAAAAGGTGGGGTAAACATCGGACACGGCATCTCAGTCTGGCCAGTTCACCGCGGCTGGCGGACTTCCCATCTCTGCGGTCGAAAATCCAAGAAAACACTCAAGAGGCCTCTAAGTCTCGGGGCCTGGAATATTCGCACACTCCTCGACAAAAGCAACACAGAAATACCAGAACGCCGAACAGCACTCGTCTGCAAGGAGCTCGACCGATTCAACATCGACGTGGCAGCTCTTAGTGAGACAAGATTCCCAGATGAAGGTAACATCGAAGAAGCAGGGTCAAACTACACTATTTTCTGGAAAGGGAAAAGTGCTGAAGAACCACGTATTCACGGAGTTGGCTTTGCTATAAGATCGAAACTCGTTGACCAACACAACCTTGTCCCTACGGCCATCAGTGAACGCATGATGAAAGTCAGAATCCCTCTTGTCCAAAACAGATTTCTCACCTTGATATCTGTGTATGCTCCAACGCTCACCTCAGAGGATGATGAAAAAGCCTCCTTTTACGACCTGCTTAACCGTACCATCCAAAGTGTCCCAAGACAGGACAAACTTGTCATCCTGGGCAACTTTAATGCCAGAGTAGACAGAGATCACAATCTCTGGAAAGGCGTCCTCGGACATCATAGAATTGGAAACTGCAACTCCAATGGCCAACTCCTCCTTGGCCTTTGTGCTGAACATGAACTGGTCATCACCAACTCCCTCTTCCAGCTACCATCTCGTCAAAAAACAACCTGGAAACACCCAAAATCCAAACACTGGCATATTCTTGACTACATTCTAACTAGAGCCAGAGACAAAAGAAACGTGCACATCACTCGTTCCATGCCTGGTGCAGATGACTGTTGGACAGACCACAGATTGCTTATCTCACGACTCCAAATCAAAGTCCGTCGTCCACCAAAACGGACTTCATCAAGCACTCCTCATCATCGCTTTGACTGTGCAAAACTATGCAATCCACAAACATCTCAAGACTTCAAGGAAGCTGTAGAAAAGAACATCGCGGATCTTCCAGAACCACCACTGGTGGAAGATAACTGGACCACCCTTCGTGACGCAGTGCTTGATGCTACAGAAAAGACAACAGGTTTCTCTCAGAAGAAGACCCAAGACTGGTTTGATGAAAATGATGAAGTCATCACAAACCTTGTTGAAGCTAAACGTCAGGCAAGGCTCACTTTTGAAAACCAGCCATCCACACAGAACAAACAAAAATGTAAACAAGCACTTGCAAACTGTCAGAGAGAAATTCGCGCTGCTCAGAACAACTGGTGGCAACAGAAATCGGAGGAGATCCAGAGATTTGCAGACCAACATGACATGTGTCGCTTTTATGCCGCAACAAAGGAAATCTTCGGCCCTACAAGGTCAACTGCCTGCAGTCTGAAGGATGCAGATGGCTCCACTGTCATCAATGACACCCAGGGAATTTTAAACCGATGGAGATCCCACTTTGAAAGCCTTCTTAATGATCATTCACGCACGCCAGACGACCTTCTCTGTAAAACACCACAACATCCTGTTCGCCTCTGGATGTCTCTTCCACCCTCCTCTGAGGAAATGAACAAAGCCATCAAGCCCATGAAACCAGGCAAGGCACTGGGACCAGACAACATCCCACTAGAACTAATCACTCATGGTGGCCCGGAATTTAAGAACCGACTGCTGAACCTCATCCTAAAAATCTGGGAAACTTGACTGGCGATGCAAATATTATCACCATCTTCAAAAAGGGAGCTTGAGAAAACTGTGGAAACTACCGTGGCATCTCACTGCTAAGCATAGCAAGTAAGATCTTTGCACGCATCCTCCTCAACCGCCTCCTTGTCATCGCAGAAGAAATACTTCCTGAATCACAGTGCGGTTTCCGACCTTCTCGCGGGACAATAGACATGATCTTCTGTGCCCGACAACTGCAGGAGAAATGTCAAGAACAGCAACAGCCACTTATGCTCATCTTCTGGGATCTAAAGAAAGCCTTCGACAAGGTCCCACGGCCGGCTATGTGGACAGTCTTGGCAAGATTTGGCTGCCCAGATGATTTCATTATGCTGATCTGCTCACTTCATGATGGAATGGTGGGCAGAGTATGCCATCAAAAAGCTCTCTCTGACCCTTTTCCCATAACAGGAGGACTCAAGCAAGGCTGCGTTCTAGCCCCAACCTGCTTCTCACTGTACCTGGCAGCAATGCTCAATGAAATCCCACCAGACACCCCTTCCATTGATGTACGATATCGCATGGACGGAGGCCTCTTCAATCTCAGTCAACTCCAAGCAAAAACAAGAACGTTAACCACCACAGTCCACGAGCTGCAGTATGCAGATGACAACGCTACCCCTAGCTTAACTGCTGAAGATCTACAGAGGACGGCTGACCTCTACAATAATGCTTATAAGCGTTTTGGAATGGAGGTGAATACTGACAAGACCAAAGCCCTCATCCAACCACCCCCAGGCTACATGCTCCCTGACACAATCATCACTATTGATGAAAAGCCTCTGGAAAAAGCAGACCATTTCTGTTATCTAGGAAGCATTCTATCAAAAACACCTACATGTGATCAGGACGTGGAGAATCGCGTTAGGGCAGCTCACTCCGCTTTTGGACGTCTTAATTGTCGAGTCTTCAACAACCACACACTGACTATCAAAACAAAGATAATGGTTTTCAGGGCTGTAGTTCTGTCTACCCTTCTCTACAACTGCGAGACCTGGACTCTCTACCGTCGCCAAATCAAACATCTTGAGCACTTCCAACAGCTGAAGCTTAGACAAATCCTTAAAACCAAATGGACAGACCGGGTAACAAACATCGAAGTTCTTGCCCGCACTGCACTACCTAGTGTTGAAGATACCATTATTCAGCACTGTCTCCGCTGGGCAGGCCATGTCCAATGAATGGACTCAAATCGTCTACCGAAAATTCTGCTCTATGGAGAACTCACTTCAGGAACAAGACCACTAGGTAGACCAAAACTGCGCTATAAAGACCAATTAAAGTCCACCTTGGCCCAAACCAACATCCACAGATGGGAACACCTAGCAAAGGAGAGAATGGTATGGAGAGAAGCTGTCCGCAATGGCACTATAGCCTTTGAGAAAAACAGATGTGCATTTGAGGAGGAGAAGCGAAGAAGAAGGAAGGAGTGCTCGCAGCAGCCGCGGCCTCCACCGTCACTTCCCTGCGGTCTCTGCCCACGCCTCTTCCATCACCGGCTCGGGCTACAGAGCCACATCAGTCACAAGCACAAGTGATTTCTGGAACGGGAGCAACCCTATGCTCGGACACGAGCAGGAGGAGCCATCGACGACGACGACGAAAGAAACATGGTTAAAATCCCCAAGGATAAAATTTGGAGCCTCTGGGGAAATCGACTGCAACTGCTGTACCACATCAAAGACAGTGCTGGAGGCGGAGTCAGCATCCGCTCTCAGGTGAATGTACACAGTCGTTATGAAAAGTTGGGGGAACTCGTGGGGTAGATAAAAGGGGCATAGCAATATGGACAGAAGCTCCACATCTGGTGTACAGACGCGCTCTCTGACCGTGACAGATGTACAGTACTGTTTATTAATATATAAACATACGCCGCTCTTCCTGCCAATCCGAGCGAAGTGGGGCTCCAAAGCCGTCAATCCGCAGGGCCGCATCCCGGTCATACGCTGTAAGCCACGTCTCCGTGTAAGCCATGACACAGCAGTTCTTGAAGTCCTTCTGATATCGTACATTCCCTTGAATTTGAGTTTGAACAGAAAATTAAATCACTGGAGACAACCTGTGCCATTTCTTCACAGGAACAGACACTTAACAATCTGAGCAAACTGAAGCTGAAATTAAAAGAAATTATAAACAAAAGAACACAGTTTTTAATACAAAGACTGCGTCTTGAGAAGTTTGAACACAGTAATTGTTGGATTGTATATTACATATATATTATTATGGCGGTACCCTGGGCTAGAGAGGGGTGACGCCCCGCCTCTGGGAGGTGGCATCACCTGGGGTATATAAGCCAGCTGCGGGAGACATCTTGTCTCTTCGCTGTGGCTCCTGTGCTCGCGTTAGAGTCTCCTGTGTTCCTGTGTTCTCGTTCTCAATAAAACTATAAAACGTCACCTCGATTCCTTCCTAATTAGAGACACAACATTTGGCAACAAGGACACACAGAGATGAAGAGGGCTGCTACCGTATTTTGCCCATTTTTGGAGGCACCGGGTGGGCCATTGGTCCTGTGGGCCAAATGGTATGTGGCCTTCGAAAACTATCTTACGGCGCTGGACCTCGGCGACCTGGACAAATTATTCTGGTCCACAACCTCGGTATGGAAGGCTAGAGGATCCGGAGCACTCTTGGAGGAGGTGACTCATTTGGCGATGTTGTGAGGCTCATGGCTGTTGTGTTATTAAAACACTGCGTGAGTCCAACTGTAGCTTTTAACGTCATTTTTATTGAACCATGTCAACCTCGCTGCTAGTCTGTGTCTCTCCTGCCATTCGCTTCCCTGACATCATCCCTGTGCGACTGTGTAGTTCTTTTCCAAGTAACTCAATTACACCACATCTCCCCTTTCTAGTATCAATGGGTAGACTGCCATTGATTTAACAGACCTTAGAGGATTATTCTGCCTCTGTGGCTGGAAGATCTGGTCCTATCTAATGCCATTCACACACGCAACAGACACACTGCAGTTTTCCCTTAGCACTGAACAATATGTGCAAAATCAAATACAATACTTCCATCCTAAACCCTGTACTGTTCTGTCCTCACTCTAAACTCTGAACTTGAACATTTACATAGAAAAGAGTGCAAAATCAGAAAAATAGTGCAATACATTTGCAACCTTTTTTCCACTATTATTTTCAAACATTCAATATTCAGAAATGTTTATAAGTCCAACCAGGTTGGTTTTACAACCGCTCTCCCAGACCTGGTTCTAGGAGTAGGAGTAGATGGTGGTTCAGGAACATTCTGCTGTGATGATGTTGCTGCAGGTTGTTCTACTGAAGGTTGTTCTGGAACACCTTCTGGAAACTGCTCAGCTGCAGCACTGTTGCTCTGCTCCGATGAGGAGTTCCAGGGGATGAGATGACGACAGTTTTGCCTGATGGTCCCATGGGGTCCCTCCACCAGATAAGAGCGCGGTGTGGTGTGATTTCCAATGACAGCTCCTGCTGCTCCTTGATCTGTGACCCACACGTCCTGTCCTGGAGTGAGTTTACTGAGATGTTTTGCACGGTGTCTCAGGTTGTAGCACTGCGCATCTTTCGTTTTCCTCTTCCCTTGTTTCAGCATAACAGCATTTCCATCAGGAAGAGCAGGACTTAACAACGCAGAAAGAATAGGCACAGTTGTACGAATCCTCCTCCCCATGAGCAGTTGAGCTGGGCTATACCCATTTTGGAGAGGGGTAGCCCTGTAAGCCAGTAAAGCAAGATAGGGGTCATCTGACTTCTTCAAAAGCCCCTTCACTGTCTGCACTGCACGTTCAGCTTCAGCATTGCCCTGGGGATATTTCGGGCTGCTGGTTACATGCTGGAACCCGTACAACTTTGCAAACGCTGCAAAGGCCGCTCCGGAGAATTGTGGCCCATTGTCTGTCACTAGGATCTCACAGATTCCATGACGTGCAAAGATTGACTTAAGGTGGTGGATTACATCATTAGATCTTGTGGGAGTTAGCAGGGCAATCTCCACATATCTTGACATGTAGTCCACTACTATCAGGTAGGTCTTGCTCCCTAACATGAACAAGTCTGCTCCCAACCTCTGCCATGATCTGTCTGCGTATGGTGTCGGCATCAGTGGCTCCCTGTGGTTCTGTCTCTCCTGACAGCATGCTCTGCAGTTGAGAACCAACTCATTCAGCTGCTGACTCAACCTCGGCCACCATACTGACTGTCATGCCCGTTCTCTACACTTAAGTGTCCTTCATGCAGCTTAGCGAGAACATCATTTCTCAAGGTTGAGGGTATGACAAGCCTATCTCCCTTTAGCAGTAGACCATCCTGAACAGTAAGGAACGCCCTGTCAGTCCAGTATAGCTTGAATGCAGGTTCATTTACACCATGAGATGGCCAGCCTTCTGCACACAGCTGCATCACTCGAGCACACACGCTGTCCCTCTGCAGCTGCTCTCTCAGCTCCTCCAGATAGGCAGTGCTTGCAGGTAGGTTCTCCATCACCATATCCACGTAGATATTTGTGTCCTTGAACAGCTCCTTGTCAGCTGGTGTCCCTTTTCTTGTGATAGGTGCTCGCGACAATGTATCAGCTGTCCACAGGCACTTCCCTGGCACATGAGATATGGAGTAGGAATAGCGCATAAGACGCATTCGAAAGTGTTGGATCCGAGGGGGTAGAGCATCCAGTGCTTGAGACCCCAGGAGACTCAGGAGAGGCTTGTGATTTATCTCCAACTGGAAGTGTTTTCCAATGAGGAAGTTGTTGAGCCTCTCGCAAGCCCAGGTCAGGCTCAAAGCCTCCTTTTCCACTTGCGCATATCTCTGCTCGGTGGGTGTGAGAGACCGCAACATAAAGGCAACTGGTCTCCACTCCTCACCCCAGTTTTGTAGCAGGACTCCTCCAAGTCCATAAGACGACGCGTCTGCCGTAACTTTGCATTTTCTGTTAGGATCATATACGGCTAACACCGGCGGCGACGTCAGGGCATCCTTTAAGTCCTGGAAGGATTTAGCCTGCTTGGCGCCTGTAACAAAGCTGGACGAGGTGGCTGTCAATCATCAGTTTTCAAAATTTATTTTCAAAAATCTCACAGATAACAACTTCAGCGTACATACCAAATCCTCACACCAACACGACACCCTGTTCCCAATAACCAACACCTGTTATATTGAGTGAGACAATTAGGGCTAATTAGCCCCTACCATGACCCCAGGTAAAACAAAAAAACATTTTTCATTTTTCACACATACCCAATAGCATCTAAAAGTCCATAACAATTTCCCACCTACTTACAAAATACATATAAATAACACAGAATAAATAAAACACCATAAATAATTCAATAAATAATTTAAACCCCTATTTACAAAATCTAAATCACCCCTAAACTTACCATCACATGCTCCCTTCCTGCTGGTATCCTTTAAAGAGCATTCAACCCCTAAAGAGTCTTTTGCCCGGACACCATCAGGGAGCATGCTGGCAAAGGTATGTGGATAATGATCACCACTTGTTTTACCCAAATAATTAAACATAACAATTATCTCACAAAGGCATTCCAATTAGTCAAAAGCAGATCTTAAAGTAATATGTGCAAACTTAACAATAATTAACATTTACAAATATTACCCAAACAATATAATTAAACATACAATAAACCATAACAGTGGTGACACTCCGTCGTCACAGCGCCCCACACCCAGAAGTTCTTCTTCGAAAGGAGATCTCTGAGGGCTTTGTCCCTCTCAGCTAGCTGCGGGATAAACTTGCCTAGCTGGTTTACTGTTCCAAGGAAAGACCTTAGTTCACTCATTGTTTTAGGCTCAGGCATTTCCCTCACAGACTTCGTCTTGCTTGGGTCTGGACTGATGCTGCTGGTGGAGATCACGTGGCCTAGGAAAGTCACCTCAGACTTTGACAGGTCACACTTGCCAATGTTAAGTGTGATACCTGCCTTCTGAATCTTTCTTAGCACGGTATGCAGGCAAGCATCATGCTCCTCTTGCGTATGACCCCACACCAGCACGTTGTCAATGTGACAAACCACGCCTTCGAGCCCTTCTGTGACTTCTGTCACCATTCTGTTCTGAAAGTGTTCAGGGGCAGATGCAATGTCGAAAGGTAGCCGTTTGAAATAATAGCGTCCAAAGGGCGTGATGAACGTTATCAGTTTCGCTGAATCTTCTGTCAATGAGATTTGCCAAAACCCCATATTTGCATCCAGCTTACTAAATATTTTGGCTCCAGCCAGCCTCCCAAGTGTTTCCTCTACTGATGGTAGAATGAACATCTCTCTACACACGGACTCATTGAGGTTAGTGAGGTCGACACATATTCGCACAGGATCCATCTTGTTCTTTCTGGGCACTACCACGACGCCAGCACACCAGTCTGTAGGCTCCTCAATTCTGCATATCACCCCGAGGCTTTCCATGTGGGACAGCTCTTGCTTGACTTTGTCCATTAGTGACAATGGGATCCTCCTTGGTGTCTTGAGTGAAAATGGTTTAGCACCTGGTTTCAACTTGATGGCATATGCCTGGCGCACCTCACCTAGTCCGCTGAATAATTTTGGATAGTTCTCCTTTAATATCTCTATAGTGACACTGTCAAGTCGTGCAACAAGCCCTAGTCTGCAGCTCACAGATCTCCCCAGCAGGGCAGAATGCACATAACGGACAACATACACCTCCTCCATCTCCTCTTTCCCACCAATTCTCAGCGACAGCTTGGCAACGCCCACACATCAAGTGGCCTCCTCCCCGGTCCCAGGAGCGGCTTAGGTGCTTTGTGGAGCGCAGGTGGGTTTTCTCTAAGTATTTTCTGGAACACAGCATGTGGCAAAACTGTGACATCGGCACCCGTGTCAATTTTGAACATCATGCTGCTGTCATGAATGTCAATGTTGACCATCCAAGGACCACCATCTGTTGTAACACTGCCAAGGAAGATGGCATCCTCATCCCCTTCCACCTCAAGTACAGATTTTGAGGCCTTGCACACACGTTTATAATGACCCTTTCTCCCACAAGCATGACAGTTCACTTCATTTGCAGGACACTCACCTTTTGAATGTGATGGAGAGCTGCCACATTTATGACATTTTGACTGTGTCCCCTTTTCCTTGCTATTCTGAGTACTGTGCGGTTTGAGAGCGCACTGAGGTTTGTTTTTAGCAGGCTTGCTACTTCCCTTGAACACTCTATCATCAGACATTGCCTCACTTGCTTGAGTTCTGGTGTCCCCTCTCAGAGAAGCTTGCTGCTTTTTTACCTCCTCACTCTGCCGTGCCATCCTGATTGCTTTCTCCAAAGTCAGCTCTGCATCTAGCTGCATGAGTTCAGACAGCCTCTTGTCTAACAGACCGACGACGAGTCTGTCCTGAAGTAGCTCATCATGTAGCACACCATAATTGCAATGTTCAGCCAGTGCATATAGTGCAGTAACAAAAGAATCAGAATCAGAATCAGATTTATTGCCATTGTTCATGTAGTACACAAACTAGGAATTTGTCTCGGTGCAATGCTGCAACATTTAACATGATAAAATAAAAGAAATAAAAAAACTATACATGCAATAAAGTGTAAAATAAGAATGAGTAAAACTAGTCAAAGCAGTTTTTAAATATATTAGCGAGCAGCAGATATTGTGGAGTACCACATAGTGCAGTCGGTAATGCAAAGGAAAACAGTGATGATTGACATGAGTCTGGTTGAGCTGCTGTACATAGTGCACGAGAGTCAATAAGTCATTTAGTGTTCAGCAGTCTGATGGCAGAGGGGAAGAAGCTGTTCCTGTGACGGGAGGTTTTAGTCTGAATGGACCGAAGTCTTCTACCTGAGGGGAGGGGGGCAAACAGTACGTGACCAGGGTGTGAAGGATCAGCTATGATCCGGCCAGCACGCCTCCGGGTCCTGGAGATGTACAGATCCTGGAGAGATGGGAGCTTGCAGCCGATCACCTTCTCAGCAGTGCGCACGACGCGCTGCAGCCTTAGTCTGTCCCTGGCAGTGGCTCCTGCGTACCACACGGTTATGGAGGTGGTGAGGATGGACTCGATGATGGCTGTGTAGAACTGCACTAACATCTTGGTGGGTAGCTTGAGCTTCCTCAGCTGCTGCAGGAAGAACATCCTCTGCTGGGCCTTTTTGATGAGGGAGCTGATGGTCGGCTCCCACTTGAGGTCCTTGGTGATGGTGGTGTCTAGGAAGCAGAAGGAATCTGCAGTGGTGATGGGAGAGCCTGTGAGGGTGAGGGGGGGCAGAGGGGTTGTGATTTTCCTGAAGTCTGTTCCTGATGTCTGTTCTTTTCTTCTTCTCTATCCCCTCACCCCCCAGCCAGTCGCAGCAGATGACTGCCCCTCCCTGAGCCTGGTTCTGCTGGAGGTTTCTTCCTGTTAAAAGGGAGTTTTTCCTCTCCACCGTCGCCAAGTGCTTGCTCACAGGGGATCACCTGATTGCTGGGGTCTTTCTGCAACTGTGGGGGTTCCCCCTACAGTTGATAGTGCTATGTGATGACTGTTGTTGTGAAATGGCGCTATATAAATAAAGTTGAATTGAATTGAATTGAATTGAATTGAATTGAACTGAATTGAAGTCCACAATCATCTCCACTGTCTTCAGAGCATTCAGCTGCAGGTTGTTGTTGTTGCACCAGGACGCCAGCTGGGCCACCTCTCTCCTGTAGGCGGACTCGTCGCCGTTGGAGATGAGCCCGATGAGGGTGGTGTCGTCCGCAAACTTGATCAGCTTGACAGACCTGGTGGCTGGAGGTGCAGGAGTTGGTGTAAAGGGAGAAGAGTAGGGGGGAAAGTACACAGCCCTGGGGTGATCCGGTGCTGATGCTGACAGAGTCTGAGACAGTCTTTCCCAGCCGCACATGCTGCCTCCGGTCCGTCAGGAAGTTGGTGATCCACCTGCAGAGGGAGTCAGGCACGTTGAGCAGGGACAGCTTGTCCCGGAGCAGAGCGGGGCGGATGGTGTTGAATGCGGAGCTGAAGTCCACAAACAGGATCCTGGCGTAGGTTCCCGGGGAGTCCAGGTGCTGCAGGATGGAGTGGAGGGCCAGGTTGACTGCGTCGTCTACAGACCTGTTGGCTCGGTAGGCAAACTGCAGCGGGTCCAGGAGGGGAGTGGTGATGGACTTGAGGTGGGGCAGGACCAGGCGCTCAAGGGACTTCATGACTACAGAGGTGAGCGCTACAGGTCTGTAGTCGTTAAGTCCAGTGATCCGTGGCTTCTTGGGGACAGGGATGATGGTGGATGATTTGAGGCAGGTCGGCACATGGCATAGCTTAAGGGAGGTGTTAAAAATGTCTGTGAAGACAGGAGTCAGCTCTTTCGCACAGTGTCTCAGGGTGGAAGGAGACACGGCGTCCGGACCGGGGGCCTTGTGCGGGTTCAGTCTGGAGAACTGTCTGAGCACGTCCTGCTCACTGATGACAAGGGCGGGGGGAGGAGGGGGGGGCCCGCCTTTGATGAAGTAGGGACCGTGGAGGCAGTGGAGCTGGAGGGAGGGGGGGAGTTGGACACAGCTGACGAGGTGTCAAAACGGGCATAGTGTTGGGACAGTCTTTGACAAAGGGCTTTGTCATCCTGACCCTTAGGAGCCTGAGGCCGATAGTTGGTGATTTGCCTCAGTCCTCTCCACACAGAAGCAGAGTCGTTAGCCGTGAACTGCTGCTGGAGTCTCTCAGAATACACAGATTTAGCTCTCCTCAGCTCTCTGTTAAACCGGTATTTAACCTCCCTGTAGCAGTCCCTGTCTCCACTTTTCAACGCTGCTTCCTTCTCCTTCCTGATCTGTCTGAGCTTAGCAGTGAACCAGGGCTTGTCATTTAAGTACCTCACCCTGGTGCGCGATGGAAGAATGCTCTCCTCGCAAAAGTGGATATATGAGTTCACAGTGTCCGTGTACTCATCCAGATCATGCGTGGCTCCTTTAAACATGCCCCAGTCAGTTATTTCCATGCCCGTGTTCAGCTTCTCCTCAGCTTCACTGGTCCATTTCTTCGTAGTGCTCACAACAGGTTTAGTGAGCTTCAGTCTCTGTCTGTATGTGGGAATGAGGTGGACCATCACGTGATCAGATAGTCCGAGCGCAGCACGGGGAACAGCGCGATACGCGTCCTTAACTGTAGTGTAACAGTGATCCAGCGTGTTCTTTCCTCTGGTGGGGCATTTAATAAACTGTTTGTAACGGGGGAGATCGTGGCTCAGATTGCACTGGTTAAAGTCGCCAACCACAATAACCAGAGAGTCCGGGAAAGTCCGCTCCGTATGTTGAATGTGATCTGCGAGCGTGCGCTGAGCTTCGCGCGCGTCCGCGTCGGGAGGGACGTAAACAGCGGCGAGGATGAATGAAACAAACTCCCGCGGGGAATAAAATGGCTTGCAGTTAATAAAAAGAAATTCCAGGGCGGGAGAACAGTATTTGGAAATTACCGTTACATCAGAGCACCAGCTGCTGTTAATGTAAAAGCAGGCTCCGCCTCCTGAGGACTTACCGGAGAGCTCTGTGTCACAATCAGCACGAAACAGCTGAAAACCCTCGGGGAGCAGCGCGCTGTCCTTTGTATTTTCCCTGAGCCAGGTCTCAGTAAAACAGAGGGCAGCCGAGGAAGAGAGGTCCTTAAAATGCATCAGCAGTCTTAGTTCATCTACCTAAAGAATCTGCTGTCTCACTTTCCCGCTGTTTTCGCAGATTGAATTTGGCACTCTCATAAATTACATTCTTTTTAACCATAAAGAAGCCTTGAAAGCCATCACACACCGCTTCATATGAGCTGCGTTGAGCATCCGTCAGAGCCAGCCCACGTAAAACATCATCCACCTCGTCCCCCATACAATATGTAGCTGTCACAGTGAAAAGGTTTATGTATCTCTGGTTCTTTTTCTGAAATAATGTTTGTTTATGGGTGTGTGCGCCAGTGTTGCAGACGTTAGCGGTGTCCTTTTCTCCGCCTTCAATCCCTCCATATCGCGGCGCATATGCGCTCGTGCTGCCGAGCTCGCGGGTGAGTCGGAGAGCTCGTGAAGGGGGCTCGTGCAGGTGTCTCGCCCCGCCTATCAGCGCCATTGTGTGAGCGAGTGTCGGAGAGAGGACGGAGTGTTTTTCCTGCAGGCAGCCGGACTGTTAAATGTTCTCCATGTTTGTGAGGAAACAGCGGCGGACACGGATATGATATGGTGCAAAAATGGGTGATAGGCATGCGCTGTTCATATGCCTGATTAGAAGAGTCACACGGCTGCTGGAGGCTGTCCACAATCAGATGCGGAGAGAAGACTTTGTGTGGGAAATTTGTGACATGACTAACAACTCCTAAATTCTAGGCAGAAGGCGCACACGGTATGTGATTATTTTTGTTTATGAACATTTGTTAAGTGTTATAATTTATTTTGTATTCATGTTTTTTATGTCTGTATTTTTAGTTTTTCACAGTGTTTAAGGGCAAAGATTTGCTGTGGCAAAATAAACAAAAAACTTGTCAACATCAGTTGGAGCGTGGTTTTCTGACCTAGAAGAAGACTTTGGGAGCGGTTATACAATATATCAAAGTATTAACTTGATTCTCTTCAGAGCTTGCATTCAGATTACTTGCCAGGCGAAATCTGTCAAATCTCCGGATCCATTTGGCCCACTCCTGCGGCTTAGAAAAGTCGAAGGGCTCCGGTAGCTGGATGTTAAACGTAGCGCACGGATCCGCTGCCATAGCGGCTCCCAGAGCGGTCGCTATCTCTCCGTTAGTGTCTCCGTCTTCACTCATCTTGTCCGCAAACTTCCCTCTCTTCCTCCGCGGTGTACAAACGATCCTTTTTGCTTTTGGGCTTACCTCTCTATGTTAACTACAGGACTTCTGACACCATGTTGTGTTATTAAAACACTGCATGAGTCCAACTGTAGCTTTTAACATCACTTTTATTAAACCATGTCAACCTCGCTGCTAGTCTGTGTCTCTCCCGCCAGTCGCTTCCCTGACTTCATCCCTGCGTGACTGTGTAGTTCTTTTCCAAGTAACTCAATTACACCACAATGGCTGGCTACTTTCATGCCTGTGAGAACACCATAATGCGCCGCATACAGTTCAGGCAGTTGCCCAGAGAGTCGGTTCAGCAGTTCGTGGCAGACCTTCGGCAGCTGGCGGGTGAGTGCAGGTTTAGGGCTTTGGAGGAGGAGATGGTCCGCGACCAGCTAGCAGAACACGTGGCCTATTCCTCGGCAACAGTCCGCCTGCTAACCCACACTAGTGAGCTAACACTGCTAGCAGCCATGAAGCTAGCACAACAACACGAGGCAGCGGAAAGGCTAACAAAGAATCTCGGTGACACAGAGACCCCGCACAGGAACGACAAACAGTGGAAGGCACTGGCCTTGGATTCGGACGATGGCGGCCATTATGAAAATTAAGTCCACCCCGGGGACGCAGAGATGCTACAGCTGAGGAACCAGTAGGCACCGCTACAGAGCGAAGGAGTGCACAGCAAGGGGCAAGCGTTGTGGATGGTGTTGTTTATTCCATCACTTCGCCAGGGTTTGCCGAAACTTTGAGAAGGAGGACCAGGGACCTGGAAAGGGAACTTCAACTAAGAAGACACCTACAGTGGTCCACACTGTCTCACCCAACACTGATGGTCGTATTATGTGCAAAATACTGTTGGACGGGATGCCAATACCGATGATGGTGGACACGGGGTCGGCGGCCTCCATCCTGAATTTGGCAATGGTAAAGAAGTTCTTCCCCCATTACACCGTGAGTAAAACGGATATAGCCTGTTATGGGTATGGTGACAACCCTTTGGACATTGTGGGCTCGGTGTGGCTGTTGGTGAGGTACAGGAATGCCTCTATGTGCGCAGTTGAGTTCATGGTGGCCTGGAGTGGTAACAATTTAATGGGCTGTGATTTGTTTTATGGGCTCAGGTTCACCATCGCCTGCGGAGAAGTGAAGGAGTGGTCAGGTGGTGGATTGTGGGACCGGCCATTTTATTCGGGAAGTGGCAAAGAAGTGTGGGACTTAGGGTGGCCCATTCCGAGTGAAGAGGGATGCCGCCAGCACCAGAGTACACCGACACAATGGGAACTCCGTGCCAGTGTTTGCGGTCCTGTGGATGCGGGACCCGAACGGCATGGTTTAGCCCCCGTGGAGGTGGATGGTTCCAGAGAGCGAGCGCAGCGAGGCTCCGGTGGCCGGCGGAGTACTACTGTTGAGCTGGGCGCTGCCAGTGCCGCTCCAATGCAGGAAATGAAAGCAATCGGGGTGAGACTAGATGGCACGAACCCTAGACGTGCCCAGAATGAAAACAAGGGACAAGGCTCAAGTAAGCCTAGCGGAATGCTGAAGAGCCATATGGGTACTGGTTCACGACTCAGAAGAAGAAGGAAGCCAGTGAGTGCTCCCCTGGGCGAAGGCGATGGTGTGTGCCCTAGGGTGGAGCCTCGGCTAGGACGTGTGTGCAGTTCAAGGTAGCAGAGAGATGGACAGGGTGATCTGCGTGTGGCATGAGCTGACGATGACGGTTACCTGAAGTTGACAGATGGGTCGAGACGGCACCCGAACAAGCTGTGGCGTTTGGGAAGGAAGTGTTAGAAAAATACCCGATTCTTTGATTGAAAGATCCAAGAACAAGCCGGAGATTTCTTCAGTTTTAAGATGAAACATTTATTTAGAAGTCACATGTAAAGTAAGCAGCGCTGGATCAGTTCGATGCTGTCCCCTTGGCGAACATCGTCAGACTGATCCCGACTTCCGGGTGTGGGTTACAGTTATCTTCTCGGGTAGGGGCAACCGAGTACAATAGGATGGACTTATACGCGACTATCTGATTGGCTAATCTACCTATGGGGGGAACAGGCCATCCACTGCGCACTCCTCTTCATTCTAGAATGTGCTATCAGCAGTGTGCGTGGGTGTTGAGTCTGGGTGTGTATCTAATGTGAAAGACCTGACTTACAAGAGAGAGAGAGAGAAAGGAGAGAGAGAGAGAGAGAGAGCTCTATAGCTTTGTCTCATTCCTGTTTTATCAGTTTACCATAACATATTTGTTCATAATCATGCAAGCAGAATATATATGGAATCTGTGTAGAGCATAATGGGAGATTACCTACAGAATTATTATTTTGGCACTAACTTTCCATTAACCCTTTCAGAAGGAACACCAGTACAGCCCGTCTCCGGTCACGAAGAAACCGAGGCACTCTGGGAGTGGGCCGTGGGACGGACACTCCAGAGGGGGGCCTAGGGGAGACCTGGGTTAGGACTCTTTTGGGGCTTATGGTGTGTCTAGTTATAGTGTGTTTTGCAGTGTGTTCGCTAAAGGTTAATGTTTATCGTCAAAAAAAAGGTATAAGAGAAATGTGAAAATTGAAGAAAATGTAAAGAAATGTGATTTAAATGTGTAATGTGACCACCGTTGTTTGTTGTGAATGCCATGTAGCTGTGTGGATGTTCGGGGTGCTATGTGTGTATGTGGGAAGGTGCAGTAACACCTGCGTGTGAAAGTTGGTAGGGAGTGTGTGTGAATGAAGTAATTGCCCTATGTTGTGTACTTTGTAGTTTTGATTGGGAGTCTCTGTGCTCAGTTTGTGGGGTGAAATGTAGGTTTGCGGAGCTGGGCACCGCCATTGTTCTTATTTGTATATACCTTATGCTTGTAATATATGTGTCTATTTATGTGGGATTAATTTATTTTGGTGTGTTGTGGAGAGAATAACCAGGCCAAACTTTTCCGAGCAGATGAAGCTTTATTCCACTCTCTCTCACATTCACCAGAATCAGAAAACTTCCCACCAGGTTGCAGGCACTCTCTTTTATATCACAGCACTAACACTTCTCTGCTACATGGGGTGCTGCATTAACATATCACTCCCCACACTCCCCACCTTTGATCTGCCACTTCAGTCTGAGTGAAAACTACTGAGTAACTACTGAGTGGGTCCCCCCCCCACCCCAGCATCTCAGACTGAGTCTTAACCCCCATGTCCTTTGGGCTTCAGCCTCCGTCCATAGCTGCTGTAACGGGGATCTTCAGCTCTGAGGCGCTACTGTGCCGGTGGGGGATTCCTGGGGGTGTGTCCGTCTGTGGGGGGACAATGGGGAGGGGGGAAACACCTTCAGCATGTTCGTGTGACTGATCTGATGGTTCATTTACCTGGGGAGTTCTCCGTGGGGGTCTTCCACACCAAGGAGCTCGGGCCAACACCACCTGCTTGTCTGCTAAAACAAAGGCGGGCTTAAAGTAGAACTGAACCCACCTTTTGGCGCAAAAAGTAGAATAGCAGATTAATTCCTTATTACCTATTGTATTTTTCAACACATAAAAGAAATTTTTAGGCCGTGCGATGGCCAAGCTATAAGCCGATAAACTTTTGCCTCTGGCTGGCAGTGCCAAACAAACCGGAAGTAGTGCAGACGACGCTGCGTGACGTCACGAGTGTGATCCCTAAACAAAACAACAATGGCAGATGATAGCAGTTCCAGCAGTTCCAGCAGTCAAGAAAACCAGCGTTTTCAGACTGAAGAGGCATTCAGGATCGGTGACGAGACAGAGGAGGATGCAGGAGTGTGGCAGGTGGCAGGCGTGCACAAGGGCGAGCCCGGGAGACAGCGACCTAATGCACCTGTGACAGCAGCTGGCAGACGGCGATGCAGAGGCGAGGTCCGCCGCCGGGGAATACACCTGTGCACAGGGAAGAGACTGGAAAGGCAAAGGTAGGTATGCTTACGCTGTAGATCTTGCTGGGAGATGAGGGGGTTCCTCTGCAGCAAGAGGGCTGAAGGAATCAGACGGCTTCATGCCGAAGCCCAGGGCAGAGTGGCTTATAGCCCACGCTGCTGACGAGGCGCAAGTGTGCGCGCAGCTGGCGCCGCTAATGAGCGGCGAGTTGTAACATATCCAGCCTGTGTTGTGTTGTAGCTTAGTTTTCTTTTTTCTCTGTCACATTTTGTCTTAGTTTTGTTTTGAATTGTAATCGCTCTTGCCTGTTTTCTCTTTTGAATTCTTGGATGGAATATGGGCGGGCAATATAAGCTGCGGCTTCAGCCATCACCCATTTCGGATAACTTACGTTGAATTGTATAATCAGATGAGTCATTGTTCAATTTGACCTTGTTGTTATATCATTCAGTTTCTTTCAACCTGTACTGTACTATCCGAAATAAATAAATTCATTCATTCATTCAAAAAATTGGGCTATGTATTACAATACTTCTACAGACTATAGTGGCAATACACATGAACAGAACTGGCCTCTGCATTTGACTGTGCTATTTATAAATACGTGATCCCTCGCTTATCGCATTTAATGGGGACCAGAACCGACCGCGAAAAGTGAAAAACCGCGAAGTAGCGTCACCCCCCCCCCACCCCCCCAAGGGCGTCACAAGCACTATTTTGCACAAAAAGGCACAAGAGAACAGCGAAAAGTGCCACTAAGCAACACGAGCGATAAAGAACAATGAATGCGGTCTTCCTTCGCTGGGTATGGGCGCTCTGCAGGGAGAGAAGCTGGGTAAAACGTCTTGGCCAATCAGCTTGCGAGGTAAAACGTCTCGGCCAATCAGCTTGCGAGATTCCCGAGCGGTGAAGAGGTGGGCGGAGAGGAGTGGAGCGGTGGTCAGAGAGGTGGATTTTGAGTTGTGCGGGCTCTCCGTGTTGATACCTAATGTTCTAATGTAGTCTCCCTGCCTTCTGCTAGCGCCCGGGCAACTTTCGTGCCATTTTTTCTCAATTTTGAATTTTTGATGAATATTTTTGAAAAATCCGCGATGCACTGAGGGCGCGAAAGGTGAAACGCGAAGTAGCGAGGGATCACTGTAATATCTATATCTAGAAACGCATCGCTTCCCGGTCGCTTTTCCTCCCCCTTTCTTTTCTTTCGTCGCCATGACAGCTTTCCTTGGCCACTGAACAGATCTTCCCAGGTGTTGGAAGTGTTTTGTAGTCGACTGTCACGACAAAATGCACCAAAAACAACCAGTGTCGACGTGCTCGCAATGGTAAACATGGAGGACTGTGTCACACTGGTGACGTCATGCGGAACTCCGGCTGCACTTCCGGTTAATCGGCGGATTTGTCTGATTTTTCAGGGTGGGAAATTCAAAATCGCGATTTTCTCCAAGATTCCGGGATTTGTGGAGGGGGTGCCAATGATAAATTATCTTTATAATTGTATGTACTATCACCCAGTGCCGTTCAATGCCGTTCAGTTCAGTTCTACTTTAAGCTTGTCTATACAGATTGTCTCCCGGTGACCCCCCAAGTTTAACACAAAATGTTTATCCCCGGGTTCCAGCACTCTGAACGGGCCATCGTAAGGCAGGCGCAATGGGGTCCGGTGGGCATTGTGCCTGACAAATACGAATGACGCGTCCTTCAAGGTTTTTGGCACAAAAGCGCGTGGAAAACAGTGGTGGGCCGGGCTGGCCGGACCTGGATCGTGTTTTGCGTGGGGTTATCTGGCAAAAATTCCCCAGGGAGCCGCAGCGGCTGGGAAAAAAACAACTCTGCTGGGGAGGCCGTTAAATCCTCCTTCGGTGTGGAATGCAACCCTAATAGAACCCATGGCAACCGGTCTACCCAATTTGCATCCGTAAGCAAAGCTCTGAGCGCTGCTTTAAGTGACCTATGGAAACGCTCGCATAACCCATTGGCCTGTGGGTTGTACGCGGTCATGCGATGAATTGAGATGCCCAGGCTCCGGGCTATGGTGGATCAGAGGTCGGAAACAAACTGCGGGCCCCAATCGGATGTGATGTCTGAAGGAGCGCCGAAACGTGCCACCCATGTTGTCAAAAAAGCGCGTGCCACATCTGCGGACGCTGTGGAAGCTAGCGGGACTGCTTCAGGCCAGCGCATGGTGCGGTCCACCACTGTCAGGAGGTGCGTGAACCCCTGCGATGGCGGGAGGGGGCCCACGAAGTCCACGTGAACGTGATCAAACCTCTTAGCCAGGATATGGAACGGCTCCAAAGGGGCCTTCGTGTGCCTGCGCACCTTGGCTCGTTGGCATGCTATGCAGGCTGCGGCCCACTCTTTCACCTGTTTGCGCAGGCTCGGCCAGACAAACTTTGCGCCCACCATTTTGACTGACGCACGCACTCCTGGGTGCACCAGGGAATGAACCGGCTCAAAAACACAGTGGCGCCAAGCACGTGGGACCACCAGTCACGGGCGGTCTGTAGAGACGTCACAGACTAGGGGGGCCCCCCGTGTTGCAACACTCTGCTCTCCAGCCTTAACCCTGTTGGTCCAGACTGGAGCGCGCAAACGTCCGCATCACCGATCTGCGCAGCGACCATGGCTGTGTAATCTATCCCCACGTAGACTGGGGCCACTAATGCGCGCAAGAGGCAGTCCGCCACCACATTGAGTTTACCAGCCACATGTTGAATGTCGGTCGTAAACTCCAAGATCGCGGCTAGCTGTCTCTGCTGCCGGGCCGACAATGGTTCCGAAATCTTGGCCATTGCGTACGTAAGTGGCTTGTGGTCCACGAACGCAGTGAAGGTGCGCCCTTCCAGCCAGAACTGGAAGTGGCATATGGCCAGGTGGAGAGCCAGTAACTATCTATCGAACGCGCTGTATTTCAGGTTCAGGTTCAGATTACTTTATTTGTACCCGTAGGTAGATTTGTTTTGCAGTCTGGTGACATCCATATTTACAAGCCACAAATTACATTCAACATAGACACAAACACAGGCACACATGAAGCTGACTATAAACATGATAAAAATACTCAAGGCTCCATCAATCAGGGTATAAAGACAAAGAGATGAGAGAAAAACCAGAGGTAAGAGAGAAGGGTCATATTAAAAAGTTAAAAACTAGTCAAAGAGGTTAAAAACTCAAAGGTCTAAAACCCAATAAAATATTTAGAACCCAAATAACATCCTACAAAAAAAAGTAAACATAAAATGGAGTTGATAAATAGGTACCTAAATTATGTGCAATATATTGTTACAACTTGTTCAACTCTTTCACAGCAGCAGGAACAAAGCTATTTTTGTAGCGCTGGGTTTTACTTTTTGGGACAGCAAATCTCCGTCTTGAGGGAAGAAGCTGAATGTTGCAGTGCAAAGGGTGAGAGTCATCATTTAAAATGGAGGTAGCAATCCTCTGTACTTGTCTGGTGTACAGGGGTGTCAGGCTCAGCTGTGACTCACCAAGCAAACGACTGGAACATCTAACTACCTGATCCAAGGATTTCCTCTGTTTCAGTTTTATCTGACCAAACCATGACACTAAAGAAAAGGATAAAACAGATTCAATAAAAGCCCGATAAAACATTGTCATTATGGTTTGGTCAATTTGGAAGCGTGCAAGTTTTCTCAAGCAATGCAAATGTTGCTGACCCTTTTTGCACACCCTTTCACAGTTCTCTTCAAAGTTTAAATTACTATCAATAATCGTCCCAAGATATTTGTAGGATTGTGCACATTCGGTGGTCTGGCCTTTTAGTACGGTGACTTTGTGCCTGGGAGTTTTCCTCCTAAAGTCAATAATCATGTCTTTAGTTTTTGTCGTATTCAGCTGCAGGTAGGAATCCTCACACCAGTGAACAAAATCATCAACTACTGGGCCGTGGCCACACTCACCATCCTGGAGGAGACTGACAATAACTGAGTCATCAGCATACTTTATAATGTGTCTGTTGTCATGTCTGCTCCAACACATGTTTGTGTACAGGATGAAGAGTAGTGGTGACAACACACACCCCTGAGGAGAGCCAGTAGAAGAGCACTTTAGGTCAGACAATGTACTATTGACCCTTACTCTCAGCGTCCTGTTGGTTAAGAAATCCAGAATCCAACCCACCAGATTATTGCTCAAATCAAATTGTTGCAGGAGCCTTTCAACTAAAATATGAGGTTGGATTGTATTAAAGGCGGAGGAAAAGTCCACAAATAAAAGCCTGGCGTGTGTCCCATTAAAATCCAGATGTTTAAAAAGCATGTTAAACAGAGTGACAGTGGTATCCTCCACTCCTCTGTTAGGCCTATAGGCAAACTGCAGAGGATCCAGTGCATGCTCAGTCTGCTTTAGGACCTCACATCTGACCAGTTTTTCAAAAATTTTCATTAAAATTGAAGTCAAAGCAACTGGTCTAAAGTCGTTTACCATTTTAGGACAGCTGGATTTTGGAATGGGAACAACCACGGCTTCTTTCCAGATCTTAGGCACATGTTGTGTCTGTAAGGACTTTTTGAAAATGTAATGAAATATAGGACTCAGTTCATGTGCACGGGACTTTACCAAACGCCCACATATATTATCAGGGCCCTGACTTTTGTTCACTTTTACAGCGCAGAACTCCCTTTTAACATCCTGCACCTCAATATTAAAGTGCTGATTGTCTTTGAGTTTCTGTTTCAAATCTTGGTTTTCTGTGCTAAAATCAAAGGAGTCAAAACGACCATAAAAACAATTAAGAGCATTAGCCAGCTCTGTGTCTGAATTAAAACCATCTAAAAACACACGATTGCTGCATTCTGTGCTCTGAAGGCCTGCAATAGTTTTCATACTGGCCCAGGCTGAACCAAGTTTCTTTGTTGCCATCTTACTTTCCAACTCTGATTTATAATTCTGTTTTGCTCTTAAAATTTCGGCCTTCAGCTCTTTTGTGGTGACCTGTAGCTCAGAAACAGACCCCTGTTTAAAGGTAAGTGCTTTCCTCTGTAAGCAGGATTTAACTGATTTTGTAACCCATGGCTTGTTGTTGGGATATATTTTGACACGTTTACGTGGAACGATCGTATTTTTACAGAAAGCCATGTATGAGCATGTGACGTCTGTAGGGAGCTTGAAATGAAGAAGCAATGTGATTTTATAAATCAAGTTTTATTATCAGCTTCCACCCCCTAACATGTCTCATCTTGATGCAGAAGCAGAATGAAGAGGCTGAGCACAGTCAGACCTTCATACTTACACCCACACTCAACAAAAGACATTGCATATCAAAGCTGACATCCCACATTAGCGTAATCCCTCTCCATTGTCCTCTCTCTCCTCCACCTGACCTTGGGGGGTCAGGAAGTTCGATCAGGTCTCCACCGCTGCGACTCCATCTGCTCCTTGATCTTCGCCAGTGGTCGAGACCTCTTGTCCTGCTCTGAGACGTGAGGTCATTCCACATATGCAATCTCTAAACATTCCACTTATGTCTATACATATGTAGGTATGGATATATGAATAATATAAGCCACAACGTCCACCAAAGAGTCCAAATCATCCCCGCAGGACAGTGTGAACATCTCCCAGTCTGTACAGTTAAAGCATTCCTGGAGGCTGTGCACTGAGTCTTCTGTCCACACATCAGTGTCTCTCATCTCCACCTTGCCTCTTCTGAGAGCAGTTTTATATGTGGGCAGCAAATGTACACAGTTGTGATCTGAGGATCCTAAAGGAGGAAGGGGGAGTGATTTATAGGCCCTCTCTATGGATCCATAGCACAGGTCCAATGTCTTTTTTCGCCTGGTTGGGCAGGAGACATACTGATAAAAGTTTTTAAGTGTCTTCTTTAAAGAAACATGGTTAAAATCCCCAAGAATAAAGTTTGGCACCTCTGGAGAAATTGACTGCAGCCGCTGGACCACATCAAAGATGGTGCTGGAGGCGGAGTCAGCGTCTGCCCTCGGGTGGATGTACACAGTCGTGATAAAAAGTTGGGGGAACTCGCTAGGCAAATAAAAGGGGTGTAGTGACACAGACAGCAGCTCCACATCGGGTGTACAGATGCGCTCTCTGACTGTGACAGATGTGCAGTACTGCTTATTAACCTCTTGCGCTCCGTTGTACCGCGGATGGGCAAGTCTCTGTGTCCTAGAGCGCACGAGAGCGAGGACGCATGGTGTAGATGGTGATGTAGGTGGTGATGGTGATGTAGTGGCGTCCAAGTGCGCACTGAAAATAAAAGCTGCAGACACAGCCGCAAACAGATTAGTTCATCTGATTGACCTCTCATTTGACTAATAAGAGCCTTGAATTGGGTTTCTGAAACCTTGAAGGACCACTGACTGAAAACTTAGCCAGAAGGACCCGCCTGCTGTGAATGCAGTGAGCCAATTGAAGCAGAGAAGTTCGCGAGCTGTTTTTTAAAGGCTGGGTGAAGACTGACTGCTGGAGCGGATCAAAAAAGGATTAGACGTTATGAGACGTTATGATTTATTCCATGGTCATCATAGACCGACGGAGGCTGACGACGAAGGCTTTTTTTTAATTACTACTGTTATTTGTTTTGAAAAATCGTTTGCCAAAAACCGCAATCATGGAAGCACAAAACCGCAATAATGGAATTATGTTTTGATTGGGTCGCGAGACCAGCGTCGCGTTCGTCTGACAATGAGGAAGAGAAGTTGGCCAGGACAATGTGGCTGTGAAGAGGTAAGGTGTTATAAGCCAAATTATTTTTTATCCCTGAAAATTGTAATCCAAAATGACTTTTGACCGATCGGCAAATTACAACTGTGCTTCGCGGCGCAGTTCGTGCGCCGCTGTACAAGGGGTTGTTCGCCGCGTACAGACTGTGAACGCCCCACCCCCACCCCCGCTATTCTTCTGCAGCGAGGGGGGGGGGAAGCCGCGGTGATTGCGCTGCTGTCCCACATCACCACATGAGGCTAATCCGTTGTGTAGCAATGGCCGAAGTCCATCCTCTGTAGCGAGCGGGGGGGGAACAAACCCCCCCCCCCCACACACACACACAGACAGCCCTGAGTGTGACCTTTCATTAGAGCCCAAAATGAAGCTTCTATATTGAATCATTCAAAAGTTACAGACGTTTTTCCAAACTGTGCCATTTGGCACAATTTGGCACAGTTCCAAAACGCCTGGGAACAGCCTGAGGAAAAAGCTGTGTAATATATTCATTTTTTGTGGTATTGTTACAAAATTTGGACCTCAGCTGGATAACACTTGGTTCTACATTTCTGTTGCATTTTCCAGCCCGGATCTGAAGCTGTGTGTTATTTGCAAGCATTTGTATCCAAAAAAACACCCGATCCAAATTTATTTTCTTCAAGTTCACTATGTTTAGATGACTGTAACTCAGTGGCCGGAGCACTTAGAGAGATCATGTTTTTTTTGCCAAAAAATTCAAAGTGTTTTCTTTTAAATGAGACCGACCCCATGAAGATGCTGCAAAGGGTTGAAGAACAGCTTTTGATTTAATTTGGACACGTTAATTTTTGGCGTTTTTAGGGAAATTGACTGGAGTGCAAGGGGTTAATATATAAACATACGCCGCCCCCCTGACGTTTCCCCGTTACCTCTTCCTGCCGATCCGAGCGCAGTGGGGCTCCAAAGCCGTCAATCCACAGGTCCGCGTCCTGGTCATGCGCAGTAAGCCAAGACTCGGTAAAAGCCATGACACAGCAGTTCTTAAAGTCCTTCTGGTAGCGTACATTCCCTTGAATTTCATCCACCTTGTTCCTCAGAGACTGTACGTTCCCAAAAATCATAGAAGGAAGAGGAATGTTACCAAACTGACGTCTTCTCAGGCGCAATTTCACGCCTCCATGCTTTCCGCGTTTCCTTCTCCCGTCTCTCTTTTCATCACTGTGTCCATGAACGTCTCTCAAAATAAAGTCCGGCAGTTGTGGCTTGGACTCAATCACAGATGCTGCATCAACCGTGTTTAAATGCAGCAACATGTCCCTGGAATAATGTATTCTGCCCAGCACGATGCCGATTGCATTTACCTCAGAGACAAAGAGCCGGAGGAAAAGTAGCAGCAGTGCAAAAAGGGAGGAAATCCATATTGATGGAACCAGGGAGCTCTTCGCCATACAGTCCACAAACATTCCAGGACAGAAACGGCACAGAGAATTTCGTAAAAAAACACATTAAAGTGCATAAAAATAGACACACAGACGATGGACTTTTTTCACCATCTGCCGGTCGCTGCGTGCGCATGCGCACATTGTCGCACAAAGACCTGCTAAAAAAGGCGAGCGGTTGCCAAGAACCGGCGACGCACTGCTCCACGACGGCCCCTATGGCCACGTCTGATGCGTCGGTAGTGAGCGCTATCCTAGCTGCTGGGTCCGGGTGCGCCACTAGTGCAGCGTTTGCCAGAGCTGTTTTAACCTCAGAAAATGCCTGCTCTTGCTCAGGAGTCCAGTCGACTTTGTCCGCCGGCTGCAGCGCCCTGGCCGCCTGAGGCCGGGGAAAATTTGCCACGGCGTGCACCTTGTCCGGCAAAGGTATCGCGCCTTCCGGAGAGATGCGGTGGCCCAAAAAATCGATCCCCGTCACCCCAAACTGGCAATTCGCTGGGTTGATTATTAATCCGTGCTCCTCCAACCTCTGGAAAACTGTCCTGAGGTGGGCTACGTGTTCGTCCTTGGACGTGGCCACCAGGATGTCGTCCAGGTAAACAAACACAAACGGCAGATCGTGCAACACCGCATCCATCATGCGTTGGAATGTCTGCGCCGCGCCTTTTAACCCGAAAGGCATGCGTAAAAACTCATTAAACAGGCCAAATGGGGTTATTACTGCCGTTTTAGGTATGTCCTCAGAGCGCACCGGGACCTGGTAGTAACCGCGGACCAGGTCTATCTTGGAAAAAATGCGTGCCCCGGTGAGGTGAATGGAAAAATCCTGAATATGAGGGATGGGGTAGCGGTCGTGCGCTGTGGCGTTGTTTAATCTGCGGAAATCTCCACACGGTCGCCACGATCCCTCGGCCTTAGGAACCATATGTAGCGGGGATGCCCACGGGCTGTTTGAGCGCCTGATGATGCCCAACTTTTCCAAGTTGGCAAACTCCTCGCGCACTATGGCCAGTTTAGCTGCATCCAGGTGCCGAGGTCATGCGAAAACGGGCGGCCCCGTGGTGGTAATGAAGTGCTCCACCCCGTGTTTAGTGACGGTCGCCGAAAACATCGGGACCGTGAGTGCTGGGAACTGGTTGAGTAGTGTGTGGAACTTACCCCCTGGAGCTGTGACGTTGGCTAGTGTTGTTTGCCTGGCTCCTCAAGCTGTACAGGGGAGAGAATCAAAAGACATTGCATTAATCAGGCGTCTGTTAGCAACATCAACTAGAAGTCCGTGTGCACACAAAAAATCAGCGCCTAAAATGGGGAAGTTCCATGCCTCTATGACAAATGTCCATTGTTATGTACAGTATGATCGTGCAATGATACAGTCAGTGTCCTCTCTCCAAAAGTCTTAATGTCTGAGCCGTTTGCTGCCGTCAGCTCGGGGCCGCTAGTTCCCACCAGCCGGTCGGCGTAGGATGGCAGGATGAGGCTCTTTTGGGAGCCGGAGTCCACGAGGAACTGTCTCCCCAAGCGTGAGTCTGTCACATAGAACAGCTTGCTTGCTTCACCGGCGGTCGCAGCTGCTACCGACTGCTGGTCCTGGCGCTTCCCGAACGCTTGAATTGGCACGGTGGCACGCATCGGCGTGCGTCCTCTCCAAAACGGCGGTGGTAGAAACAGAGCGTGTCTCTCTGATGCTTCTTGGCTCCTGCCGCTGCCACCATCGCTGGCTCCCCACCTCCGCTGGCCGTCTTGCTGGATTCCGACACCACTGCATTCACTGTGTGGGCTCTGGTAGTGAGGATGATCCGATCTGCCTGCTGGGCTAGCGCCCGGTAGTTGCATGCGGCCAGCAGCGGTGAATTGGCAAGGACCACTCTGGCCGCTGTCGGGAGGTTCCGGAGGAAAAGGTGGGCAAAGAAAAAATGCCCGTCATCTGTGCCCACCAACACCAACATCTTCTCCATCAATTCGACTGCCGACCCATCTCCTAACTCGGAGCATGTCAGGAGCCTCTCCACTCTCTCACAGTCCGAGAATGTGTAGCGCTGGGTCAGCGCATTTTTTGAGAGCACCGTATTTGTCGTGGGCTGGGGGCTGATGGAGCAGGCTCGTCACCTGCTGAGTTGTGCGTGCGTCCAGTGCTACAACCACGTAGTAATATCTGGTGTCATCTGCCATTATTACCAGGAGCGCGAACTGGGCCTCGGTGTGAAGGAACCAAGACTTCAGATCTTGTAGCCAAAAGTCTGGCAGTTTGACCAAAACGGCGCACGCATTGCTGGCACTTCCCGTCCGGGTCGTCTCCGGGGTGTTCGCCTCGCGTTCCATTGTGCGTCAAGGGTCACCAGTGTGGAGAGAATAACCAGGCCAAACTTTTCTGAGCAGCTGAAGCTTTATTCTACTCTCTCTCACATTCACTAGAATCAGAAAACTTCCCACCAGGTTGCAGGCACTCTCTTTTATATCACAGCACTAACACTTCTCTGCTACCAGACATTGAGATGGTGACATCCTATAAGTACCTGGGTATTCATCTGAACAATAAACTAGACTGGTCACACAATACTGACGCACTCTACAAGAAGGGACAGCGCAGGCTGTTCCTGCTGAGGAGACTCAGGTCTTTTGGTGTACAAGGGGCGCTGCTGAAGTCATTCTATGACACGGTGGTGGCATCAGCCATCACTTTTGGAGTGGTCTGCTGGGGCAGTGGCATTACTGCAGCCGATAGGAAGAGACTGAACAAACTGATTAAGAAAGCTAGCTCTGTCCTGGGGCAGCGCCTTGATCCAATGGAGGAGATAGGAGAGAGAAGGACGGTGGCTAAACTGTCATCTCTGCTGGAGTCCGAGTTCCACCCTATGCAGGACATACTGGATGCACTGAGGAGCTCATTTAGCAGCAGACTACATCATCCCAGGTGCACAACCGAGAGGTTTCGTAGGTCCTTCCTACCAACGGCTGTCAGACTGTACAACCTAAGCAGGGCTGCTCGCAGAGATAGCAAAAAGACGTAACAAACTAATAGTTTTTTTGAATGCAAAAGATGCAATAGACTTACACAATGGTCCTCTCCGGCATACAACTAGGAACATACCGGTTGCTGTGGAGGGTGAGAATATGTATGGGCACATAATCATACCATGTAGGATAACTAAATAGACGGTTATGCTGTTTCATCCCACCTAGCAACAATGCTCTGCACTGTGTGTGTTTATATATTTACATATTTATTCCATCTAGCTACAATGCTCTGCACTGGGTGTGTTTATATTTATATATCTATATATTTATTCCATCTAGCTACAATGCTCCGCACTGTGTTTTTATATATCTACATATTATTCCATCTAGCTACATTGCTCCGCACTGTGTGTGTTTATATACTTGCATATTTATTCCACCTAGCTGCAATGCTCCGTTCTGTGGGTGTTTATATATTTACATATTTATTCCATCTAGCTACAATGCTCTGCACTGTGTGTTCATATATTCATATATTTATTCCATCCAGCTACAATGCTCTGCACTGTGTGTCTGTGTGTGTGTGTGTATATATATATTTTATAGTAATATGTACATATGTATATTAGCTGCTCTTGCTTGCTTGTTTTTTTTCTTGCCTTCTGATTGTTGCTCTGAGTGTTGCTATCCCTGTGCTGTTGCAATCCTGGAATTTCCCCGTTGTGGGACTAATAAAGGCTTATCTTATCTTATCTTACCTGGGGTGCTGCATTAACATATCACTCCCCACCTTTGATCTGCCACTTCAGTCTGAGGGAAAATTACTGAGTAACTACTGAGTGGGTTCCCCACAGTGTGGCCCTTTTATGTTCAGTGACTGTTTTTTAAATAGCGGAGTGCTCCGCTGGGCCAGTGTGGTGTGGGTGTGTAAGCCTATAAACACCTCTGTATTAGTGTGTGAGTCGGGTGTAAATTATTAAGGTGGGTGAATTGGTGTGCTTGCAATTTTTCAGGGGGTGTGTGAATGTTGGATCATATATTATATATTGTGGGAATCCCACCTCAGTATATTTGTACTCAGACTTTAAGACGAAAAGGAATCGTCATTGGGGGTTTGTGTGTGGATGTGGGGGAATTACAAAGGCTTTGATGTTAATGTAGCACACAGACAAGGCTGACCGAGTGGTATTTAAGAGCAGAGGTGCCTGACATCTGTTACTCTTTTGTTGCTTGTGTTTCTAGAAAAATGTGAGAGAGAGTTGAATAAAGCCTGATATGATCTGGACCTCTCTGCCTGATTATTCCTCTCTCCACACTGGTGACCCTTGACGCACAATGGAACGCGAGGCAAACGCCCTGAAGACGACCCGGATGGGAAGTGCCAACAACGCGTGTGCCGTTTCAGTCAAACTCCCAGACTTTTGGCTACACCACCCGAAGTCTTGGTTCCTCCACACCAAGGCCCAGTTCGCGCTCCGGGGAGTAACGGCAGATGACACCAGATACTACTATGTGGTCGCAGCGCTGGATGCACGCACAACTCAGTAGGTGGTGAGCCTGCTCCAACAGCCCCCAGCCCGTGACAAATACGGTGCTCTCAAAACACGCTCTCGGACTGTGAGAGAGCAGAGAGGCTCCTGACGCACTCCGAGTTAGGAGACGGGTCGGCGGTCGAATTGATGGAGAAGATGTTGGCGTTGATGGGCACAGATGACGGGCATTTCCTCTTTGCTCACCTTTACCTCCGAAACCTCCTGACGGCGGCCAGAGCAGTCCTTGCCAACTCACCACTGCTGGCTGTGCACAACTACCGGGCGCTAGCCCAGCAGGCAGATTGGATTATCCTCACCACCAGAGCCGTCACAGTGAACGCAGCGGCGTCGGAACCCAGTGAGACGGCCAGCGGAGGCAAGGAGCCAGCGATGGTGACTGCAGCGGGGGCCAAGAAGCACCAGAGAGACACACTCTGTTTCTACCACCGCCGTTTTGGAGAGGATGCACGCCGATGCGTGCCACTGTGCCAATTCAAGCATTCGGGAAACGCCAGGACCAGCAGTCAGTAGCAGCTGCGACCGCTGTTGAAGCAAGCAAGCTGCTCTATGTGACAGACTCATGCTCGGGGAGATGGTTCCTCATGGACTCCGGCTCCCAAAAGAGCCTCATCGTGCCGTCCTACGCTGACCGGCTGGCGGGAACTAGCGGCCCCGTGCTGACGGCCGCAAACGGCTCAGACATTAAGACTTTTGGTGAGAGGATGCTGACTGTATCCTTGCACGATCATACATACCAATGGACATTCGTCATAGCGGCATGCATCTTCCCCCATCTTAGGTGCTGATTTTTTGTGTGCACACGGACTACTAGTTGATGTTGCTAACCGACGCCTGATTAATATAATGTCTTTTGATTCTCTCCCCTGTACAGTTCAAGGAATCGGGCCAACAACACTAGCCAGCGTCACAGCTCCAGGGGGTAAGTTCCACACACAGCTCACCCAGTTTCCAGCACTCATGGTCCCGACGTTTTCAGCGACCATCACTAAACACGGGGTGGAGCTTTTCATTACCACCACGGGGCCGCCCGTTTTCGCACGACCTCGGCGCCTGGACGCAGCTAAACTGGCCATAGTGCGCGAGGAGTTTGCCAACTTGGAAAAGTTGGGCATCAACAGGCGCTCAAACAGCCCATGGGCATCCCCGCAACATATGGTTCCTAACGCCGAGGGATCGTGGTGACCGTGCAGAGATTTCCGCAGATTAAACAACGCCACAGCGCACGACCACTACCTCATCCCTCATATTCAGGATTTTTCTGTTCACCTCACCGGGGCACGCATTTTTTCCAAGATAGACCTGGTCCGCGGTTACCACCAGGTCCCGGTGCGCTCTGATGACATACCTAAAACGGCAGTAATAACCCCGTTTGGCCTGTTTGAGTTTTTATGCATGCCTTTCGGGTTAAAAGGCGCGGCACAGACATTCCAACGCATGATGGATGCGGTGTTGCACGATCTGCCATTTGTGTTCGTCTACCTGGACGACATCCTCGTGGCCAGCATGTCCGAGGATGAGCACGTAGCCCACCTCAGGACAGTTTTCCATAGGTTGGAGGAGCATGGGTTAATATTCAACCCGGCGAAGTGCCAGTTTGGGGTGGCGGGGATCAATTTTTTGGGCCACCGCATCTCACCGGAAGGCACGATACCCTTGCCAGACGAGGTGTGCACCGTGGTGAATTTTCCCCAGCCTCAGTCGGTCAGGGCGCTGCAGGAGTTTTTGGGGATGGTTAACTTCTACAATCGTTTCCTCCCCCACGCAGCCCAGCTCATGCAGCCGTTGTACGCTGCACTTAAGAAACGGAAGCCGGCGGACAGAGTCAACTGGACTCCTGAGCGGGAGCAGGTGTTATCCGAGGTTAAAACAGCTCTGGAAAACACCGCACTGCTGGTGCACCCGGACCCGGTGGCTCGGATAGCGCTCACTACTGACGTCTCGGACATGGCCATAGGGGCCGTCGTGGAGCAGCGCATCGCCAGGGCTTGGCAGCCGCTCGCCTTTTTTAGCAGTCTTTGCGTGACAGTGAGCGTAAATACAGCGCGTTCGACAGAGAGTTACTGGCTCTCCACCTGGCCATATGCCACTTCCAGTTCTGGCTGGAAGGGCGCACCTTCACTGCGTTTGTGGACCACAAGCCGCTAACGTATGCGATGGCCAAGGTTTCAGAACCATGGTCGGGCCGGCAGCAGAGACAGCTGGCCATGATCTCGGAGTTTACAACCGACATTCAGCATGTGGCCGGTAAACTCAATGTGGTGGCGGACTGCCTCTCGCGCGCATTAGTGGTCCCAGTCTATGTGGGGATAGATTACACGGCCATGGCCGCTGAGCAGATCAGCAATGCGGACATTTGCACGCTCCAGTCTGGACCAACAGGGTTAAGGCTGGAGAGCAGAGTACTGCAAGACGGCAAGCCCCCCCCTAATCTGTGACGTCTCCACGGGCTGCCCGTGCCTGGTGGTCCCATGCGCTTGGCGCCGCCGCGTTTTTGAGTCGGTTCACTCCCTGGCGCACCCAGGAGTGCCCGTGTCAGTCAAAATGGTGGGAGCGAAGTTCGTCTGGCTGAGCCTGCGCAAACAGGTGAAAGAGTGGGCTGCAGCCTGCGTAGCGTGCCAGCGAGCCAAAGTGCACAGACGCACAAAGGCCCCCTTGGAGCCGTTTCATATCCCGGCTAAGCGGTTCGACCACATTCATGTGGACCTCGTGGGCCCCCTACCGTCATCGCAAGGGTTCACGCACCTCCTGACAATGGTGAACCGCACCACCTGCTGGCCTGAAGCAGTCCCGCTAGCTTCCACTGCGTCCGCAGAAGTTGCACGCGCTTTTTTGATGACATGGGTGGCACGTTTTGGCACCCCTTCGAATATCATGTCCGATCGGGGCCCGCAGTTTGTTTCCGACCTCTGGTCCACCATGGCCCAGAGCCTGGGTGTCTCACTTCATTGCACGACCGCATACAACCCACAGGCCAATGGGTTATGCAAGCGTTTCCATAGATCGCTTAAAGCAGCGCTCAGGTCTTCGCGCACAGATGCAAATTGGGTGGACCGGTTGCTGTGGGTTCTATTAAGGTTGCCTTCAGCACCGAAGGAGGATTTGGCAGCCTCCCCAGCAGAGCTGTTTTTTTCCCAGCCGCTGCGGCTCCCAGGGGAATTTTTGCCAGACAGCCCCGCGCCAAACACCGATCGATCCCTGCTTTCACCATGTAGCGCAGTGGCAGGAACGGTACCCGGTCCGGTCCACCACTGTTTTCCACGCGCTTTTATGCCAAAGGCCTTGAAGGACGCGGCGTTCATATTTGTCAGGCACGATGCCCACCGGACCCCCTTGCGCCCGCCCTACGATGGCCCGTTCAGAGTGCTGGAACCCGGGGAGAAACATTTTGTGTTAGACTTGGGGGGGACGCAGGGAAACAGTATGTATAGACAGGCTAAAGCCCGCTTTTGTGTTATCAGACGAGCAAGTGGTGTTGGCCCGAACTCCTCGGCGTGGACGGCCCCCACTGAGAACTCCCCAGGTAACTGACTTGTCAGATCAGTCACAAGAGCATGCTAATGATGTTTTCCCTCCTCCCAATGTCCCCCCACAGATGGACGCACCCCCAACCTTGAAGCCGCAGACCCCACGTTACAGCCACTATGGACGTAAGCTGAAGCCCAAAGGACATGAGGGTCAAGGCTCAGTCTGAGTCTGGAGGGTGCAGTGTGGGAATCCCACCTCAGTATATTTACACTCAAACTTTAAGACAAAAAGGAATCGTCATGGGAGGGGGGGGGGTTGTGTGTGGATGCGGGGGTGGTGTGTTGATGTGAACAGTGACAACGAGAATGGGAATTACAAAGGCTTTGATGTTAATGCAGCACATGGAGAAGGCTGACCGAGTGGTATTATTTAAGAGCAGAGGTGCCTGACATCTGTTACTCTTTCGTTGCTTGTGTTTCTAGAAAAATGTGAGAAAGAGTTGAATAAAGCTTGATATGATCTGGACCTCTCCGCCTGGTTATTCCTCTCTCCACAATATACGTATATCTTATTATGGTGGTGCCCTGGGCTAGAGAGGGGTGATGCCCCACCTCTGGAGGTGGTGTCACCTGGGGTATATAAGCCAGCTGTGGGAGACATCTTGTCTCTTCGCTGTGGCTCGCGTTAGAGTTTCCTGTGTTCCTGTGTTCTCGTTCTCAATAAAACTATAAAACGTCACCTCGACTCCTTTCTAATTAGAGTCACAACAGTAAAAAATCGGGGTGATATCTTTCAAACCAACTTAGATTGGATAAAAAAACAACAACTATCCACTCTATTAAGGATATGACTGGAAATTTTACCCATCAGCCTGAAGAAATAAATAACTCCTTCAGAAAGTTTTATGAAAACCTCTACTCACCTCAGATTAGCCCATTTGACTCAGCGATAAATAAATTTTTGGACGATATTAACTTACCACGATTAAATAATGAACAGATTGCAGCTCTGGATGCACCTCTTCTGGTGTCCGAACTCCAGGAGGCACTTAAGCACCTCTCAAACAACAAGGCTCCGGGACCAGATGGCTTTCCAGTAGAATTTTATAAAGAATTGTGGCCTGTGATGGCACCTACTTTCTCTAAAATGGTGAACCAAATTAAAGAAGATAGTGTAATCCTTCCAAATATGAATTTAGCTAGTATTATCCTGCTCCTTAAACCTGGAAAAGAACCTACACTTCCATCCAGCTACCATCCCATCTCACTTATGAATGTCAGTCTTAAAATAATTTGCAAAGCTCTCGCCAAAAGACTGGAAAGGGTAATTCCATTTATTATACACCCAGATCAAACAGGTTTCATCAAGGGTAGGCACTCGGCTAATAATACACGCAGGCTATTTAATTTAATAGACTACTGCAAGATTAATAACTTAGAAACTACAATTTTGTTCCTTGATGCAGAGAAAGACTTCTACCATGTTAACTGGAAATTTCTTTTTATGGTGTTAAACAAGTCCGGGTTTGGTTCATCTTTCATAAACTGGATTAAAACACTATATAGCTGTCCAGCTGCATCTGTCCAAACAAACGATCAGACTTCCCGAAGCTTTAATCTCCAGAGAGGTACAAGGCAGGGTTGTCCACTCTCTCCCTCACTTTTTACCATCTTTATCGAACCATTAGCAGCAGCCATACAACAAAATGTTGATATCAGAGGTATCCAAACTGGAGAAAAAGAACACAAGATAAGTCTTTATGCTGATGATGTATTGATTTTCCTTGAAAACTCAAAAAGATCTCTTCTTCAGACAGTGGCGCTCATTGATAAATTTTCATCATTATCAGACTACTCTATTAACTGGGGTAAATCAACAGTCTTACCTATAAATTGTAATTTCTCAAATACATCCACTATTCCAATACAGTCAGGTAATATTAAATATTCCCCCCAGGCTCTCAGAGTTATTGTGACTAAATCACATTCCCCTTTTAAAAACAATACAAGACAACCTTACATGCTGGAGGACACTACCTACTGTATATCACTAATGGGAAGAGTCGCAACCATTAAAAATGATGGTCCTTCCTAAAATCAACTATTTGTTCTCAGTGATTCCTACCCAACCATCAATGGCCTGGTTTAAGTCTCTAGACTCAAATATACAGGTGCATCTCAATAAATTAGAAGGTTGTGGAGTGTGTGAAATCACAGGCAGATTCATTTCAAAATGATTTATTTCACACTCACATCTCACGAGCACAGAACAGTCTGAACTTTTTACCAGAGACTCTCCTCTTAAGTTTCACGGCTTACATCACACACAACAGGACATTTGCATCACACTGCATTCAACCCCCTACATCCTTGAGTCCTTCCCGCTCTCTCACCAGGAGACTCCTGCTCTTTTGTCTCCATGCTTATTCACTGTCTCTTGTCTGCCAGGAGACTCCTGCTCCTTTGTCTCCCATGCTTATTCACTGTCCCTTGTCTGAGATGCTAGAAATCTGACTCTCCCAAGGTGCTACAAATAGCCCCCCCCCCCCGCCCAGCATCTTAGATAGGACAATAGAATAACCGTTCACATGCTGTGATAGAACAACAGAACATCAGTCCACATGCTGTTTGGGCTTCCGTCTCCTCCCGTATCTGCTGTAACTGGGTTTTACCGCCTCCGCGGCACCGTTGTGCTGATGGGAGGTTGCTGGGAGGGGGGGCACTTCGGTCTGTCCGTGTGGCTGCTCTGGCAAATCGTTTCCCTGGGGAGCTCTCCGTGGGGGTCTTCTACGCCGAGGGGCCCTAGCCAACAGCACTTGCTCGTCCGCCACAACGAAAGCGGGTTTGAGTCTGTCTATGCCAATTTTTTCCCTCCTACCCCCCAAGTCTAGCAAAAAATGCTTATCCCCTGTTTCCAACACTCTGAACGGTCCATCATAGGGTGGGCGCAATGGAGGGCGGTGGGCATCGTGTCTGACAAACACAAACTCCGCGCTCTTCAAAGTTTTAGGCACAAAAACACGTGGAAAACTGTGGTGGGCAGGGCCCGGCAGCGTGCCTGTGTTTGCGCTACGCTGCAAAAGCTGAGACGAGGAGCTGTCCGGAGCGGGATTATCTGGTAGAAATTCCCCGGGCAGCCGTAGTGGCTGTGTAAAAACGAGCTCTGCTGGGGAAGCTTCTAGATCCTCTTTCGGCGTGGAGCGCAACCCCAATAAAACCCACGGCAGCCTGTCTACCCAATTTGCATCCGTCAATGAGGCCCTGAGTGCTGCTTTCAGTGATCTATGAAAACGCTCGCATAACCCATTGGCCTGTGGGTTGTACGCGGTTGTGTGATGAATTGTAACACCCAGGCTGCGGGCCATCGCAGACCAGAGTTCGGAAACAAATTGAGGGCCCCTGTCGGATGTAATGTCCGACGGTACTCCAAAACGCGCCACCCATGCTGTTAAAAAGGCGCGCGCTACGTCTGCGGACGTAGTTGCCGCCAGCGGAACCGCTTCTGGCCAGCGCATGGTGCGGTCCACCATTGTCAGGAGGTGCGTGCACCCCTGTGATGGCGGGAGGGGGCCCACGAGGTCCACGTGAAAATGGTCGAACCTCTTAGCCGGAATACGAAACGGCTCCAAGGGAGCCTTCGTGTGTCTGTGTACCTTGGCTCGTTGGCACGCCACGCAGGCTGCAGCCCACTCTTTCACTTGTTTGCGTAGGCTCGGCCACACAAACTTCTCTCCCACCATTTTGACCGACGCGCGCACTCCTGGGTGCGCCAGAGTGTGAACCAACTCAAACTGTCATATCCGGCTCTAGGGAGCCGGGCAATCAGAGCCAGGGACAAGCCAGTGAGTCGTGATATTTTATTCAGGGTAAAGGGGAAGGGATGAGGAGAGCACAGATACTCATGCAGACGTACACTCACAGGTTGCACAGCGCAGAGGTAAGCAGCTCGTACCGGACGTGGGGGTAGCAAGACGTACATCCTCACAGCGGAATACAAACACAGGAATGCTGCAAGAGGAGTAGAAGCTGACACCAGACGAAGGGGCTTCAGCTTAGCAATGTGTTTATGTCGCAGCCCCGAGTCATCGAGGCTGCTCCTATTTATCCTCATTGGCAGCGCCCCAGCTGATGAAGACTAATTGGCCCCAGCCGTCCATAATGCTGCCAGCTGGGGGCCAGCTGAGACGCTGCTCAATGGGAAGCAGGGATGAGGGAAAACATGGGCTGAGTGCCGAGACGGCATCTCAACCCATGGTGACAGAGCCCCTCCCTCAAGGTCGGGCTCCTGAACGACCAGGAACATCCCAGCCCCCCCCCCCCACCTAGGGTGGGAGGAAGGGAGGCGGACCGGAGGGGAAGAAGCCAAGGGAAGGACAACACCAATGGGGCAATGTAGGGTAGCGGGAAAGAAAAACCCAAATACAATACTGACAAAACAGAATAATTAACCCAGGTACAGATGGGGAGAAGAACTGGGTCAGCATGCCGGTTACATACTACCCAGAGAGTACCAACCATGCGTGACCCAGAGCAAGGAAAAAAAGAACCACCAAAAAGGTACAGGGCAAAAAATGCTGAGTACGGTTAAATAAAGGGGAACCTATACACAGCGCTAATTTAAGTACATACACACACAGTCACCAAGAAAAGTGAGGGTGACTGGAACAAATGACAATTATAGAGCATGGTGTTACGGAAAACAAGGCACATGACTCTATAATGAACCAACAGGACAAAAAAGAAATACTGAGTGCAGGCAAAGAAAAACCCACACACACGAATATATAAATACCCAGTCACCTAAAGAAATGAAAGTGACTGGAATAAATGGATAACTGCAGAGCATGGTGTTACGGAAAACAAAACATAACTCTACAATACAAAAAACGAGGCTAAAAACATGGCACAAAAAGTAAAATGCTGAGCATGAGCGATGGAAAACACAGCACTATAAAAACGAATCCACCAACAGGACAACACATTACACCCGAGTGACCTTAATAACAAAAGAAAAAGTGACACCCGAGGTGAATGGCAGGCAGAGTCCAAAAATGGCCGAGATGGCTCCGGAGATCTCCCCGCCCATTGTCCAGCTGGCGAATCAGGGAAAGAGAAGTGTTCGGACGGCGAACTCTGGACCCAGATCCCAGGAATCCAGTCCACCGGCAGCCGAACCAGGCTGCCCAGAGGGAAACACAGACCAGTGGGGGGAACCAGATCACCGAACCGAAAGTTCTGTGGGTCGGGTCGTCGACCCGCACCACTCAACCACCAGGACCGTTGAGACGGGCGAAGGATCAGAGCGGATCCCGGTGGAAGAGGCTCAGGGGAGAGCCGATGACGAGGGCGGCGGGCGTCAGGCCGCAGGAAAACGGCCACCTCCTCACCGGACCTGGACAATACTGGGGCAGCACCCACGTCGGACCCCGACCGGGCCTCAGGCGAACCCACGTTGGACCCCGACTGGGTCTCGGGCGAACCCACGTTGAATACTGCACCAGAACCGACCTCCAACGTTGAACCCGGACCCTCCAGCACCACGAGGAACAGCAACTCCTTGCCGGTGACCCTGGAAGAAGGCTCAGAAGAGAAAACAGAACCGGGATCAGGATCACCGGCAGCGCCAGAACCTGGCGAGACGAGCTCAGACGCAGCGGACGGCTGCACCCTGCTCGTCTCCCCTGGAGATAGGCTGAAGTGCTCGAGGATAAAAAGAGAGAAAAGAAAGGAGAGCACTCGCCTGATCTCGGGTTCTGACGCCGTCCAGGACTGCGAAGATCCAGGATCCGTCGTCAGGAGGTCGTTGTCAGGCTCCCATCTAGCCGCGTCGGGCCCCGCAGCCAGCACGATGGTCAGCGCAGCTTGAGATCCCTCCAGCTCAGGTAACCCCGCCGACGATCCACTCGGCGTGAAGCCAGAAGAATCTCGTCCCGCTGGACCGAACCGCTCCTCCGTGGAGACCCGGGGACGCTCAATCGTCGGCGTAGACTCCACGCAGCAGTCAGTCCCCCTCCTCCGTCCGCAATGTAGCTGCGGAACCACAGGCCCTCTCCATATCCCACCACGTTGACCCGGAGCCGGGGACCGCTCGGCGGAGAGAGACACAGAGGATGCGGGATTAGGAATACAAGTTACAGCAGGTGGGGAGAGTTCAGGGAGCTGCGAACCCTGAACTTCTCCTCCAGGGATGTGACAGAGCAAATCATTAAGCAGGTGTGAAAAACAATGACTCGCCTGCCCCCTGGAGGTTGAGTATCGCCTGCTGTAGTGGAATCTGCTTCTTCCTCTCCCCGCCCGGCGATAACGGAGGACCCCCCGGGAGTTCGTCTGAGGATCGCTCGCGTTGTCTCCAGCAGAGAGCTCACCAGGCCGGGATTCCAGGCACACACAGCGGTCAGGAAGCGCGTCGAGGAGGAGGGGGAAACAGCCGGGGTGAGCCAGCCCGAATGTCCAGGAATGACAGCGGGGGAACGAGGCTCAGGGGACGAGGCTGTAGAATCTCCACACAGACGAGGCGAAGAGGTGACAGCTGCGTGGGAGGAACTGTCCTGACGATGGCTCAGAACTGGATCCGGACGAGGTTCGTGCAGAGGTGACTCGGCGATGTGATGGCGGCTATTCCCGGGGAACGAAGCGAGGGGGAAACCCAGGATTCGCCGCTCCAGATTGGAGATCGAGGCGAGGAAGGCGCCGAGCACGGGAAAGCTTCGTAGCCCTGAAGTCCTCTCCATCAACCTCACTGCCGCCGCCACATGCCTGAAGGTGGTGACAGGAAACACAGTAGAGCTCGCGACAGCCACTCGACCCCGGACATAACTGCTGTCAGCTGCGGCTCCTTGAAGGGAATCCCGAGTGACGTGGCGCAGGTCGGGGGAAGTCCTCTGGTTGGCGCGAACTCCCGGACTGGAATAGCGGCAGGAACGGGACTCCGAAGCGGGGAAAGACGTCGCCCACTTCGACTCCCTGCCGGGATTTCCATCCACCCCGTGGAGCTTCTCTCGCTGTGTACCTGCAGCGTCTATCCTGGCACTGTCCTCCAGATGGTACAGAGAGTGAGGGTGACAGTCCAGGAGTTCCTCAGCACGGCCCGGATGCCAGCGTCTCGCGTTGGAGGCGTCGTGCAGGGTGAAGAGCGTCCCGTCGACAGCCTCCGAGATGGACCCCAGCTCGTCGCCCTGGCGCCGGAAGTGACTCCTGGGAAACGGCATGCTAGCAGCGCTGACACCCGGACAGAAAGGTACATTTCCACAGCGACTCACAGCCGCCGGCAACTCTTCTGGCTGCGACATACTGTCATATCCGGCTCTAGGGAGCCGGGCAATCAGAGCCAGGGACAAGCCAGTGAGTCGTGATATTTTATTCAGGGTAAAGGGGAAGGGATGAGGAGAGCACAGATACTCATGCAGACGTACACTCACAGGTTGCACAGCGCAGAGGTAAGCAGCTCGTACCGGACGTGGGGGTAGCAAGACGTACATCCTCACAGCGGAATACAAACACAGGAATGCTGCAAGAGGAGTAGAAGCTGACACCAGACGAAGGGGCTTCAGCTTAGCAATGTGTTTATGTCGCAGCCCCGAGTCATCGAGGCTGCTCCTATTTATCCTCATTGGCAGCGCCCCAGCTGATGAAGACTAATTGGCCCCAGCCGTCCATAATGCTGCCAGCTGGGGGCCAGCTGAGACGCTGCTCAATGGGAAGCAGGGATGAGGGAAAACATGGGCTGAGTGCCGAGACGGCATCTCAACCCATGGTGACACAAACACGCAGCGGCGCCACGCGGCCGGGACCACGGGACGTGGGCGACCCGTGGAGACATCGCAGATTAGGTGGGGCATGCCGTCTTGCAGCACCCTGCTCTCCAGCCTTAACCCTGTTGGTCCAGACTGGACCGCGTGCACGTCTGCATCGCTAATCTGCTCCGCGGCCATGGCTGCGTAATCTATCCCCACGCAGACCGGGGCCACCACGGTGGTGTCGGTCCACTGTGTTTTATCAAGTCTAAAGTCAGCGCAGCCATCTACCAGCAAATTTTAGAGCACTTCATGCTTCCCTCTGCTGACGAGCTTTATGGAGATGCTGATTCCATTTTCCAGCAGGACTTGGCACCTGCCCACACTGCCAAAAATGCCAAAACCTGGTTTAATGACCACGGTATCACTGTGCTTTATTGGCCATAAAACTAGCCTGACTTCAACTCCATAGAGAATCTATGGAGTATTGTCAAGAGGAAGATGAGAGACACCAGACCCAACAATGAAGAAGAGCTGAAGGCCGCTATCAAAGCAACGTGGGCCTTTTTAACACCTCAGCAGTACCACAGGCTGATTACCTCCATGCCACACCACATTGATGCAGTAATTCATGCAAAAGGAGCCCCGACCAAGTACTGAGCGTGTACATGGACATACTTTTCAGTAGGCCAACATTTCTATAAAAAATCCATTTTTTAAAATTAACTTTATGTAATATTCTAATTTTTTGAGAAACTGAATTTGGGTTTTCTTGAGCTGTAAGCCATAACCATCAAAATTAAAAGAAATAAACACTTGAAATATATCACTCTGTGTGTAATTAATCTTTATAATGTAGGAGTTTCGTTTTATGAATTGAATTACTGAATTTAATTAACTTTTCGATGACATTCTAATTTATTGAGATGCACCTGTAAGTAAATTTTTATGGAAGGATTAACCATCATGGATTAGTTTAAAAACTCTTCAAAAAGAAAAAGAGTGTGGAGGTTTAGGTCTACCAAATGTTTTTAATTACTTTTTAGCTGATAGACTGCAGTTTGTTTCTCAATGGACAAAATCAACCCCACTAGGAAACCCATGGTTAGATGCTGAACAGGCTGTCTGTGGGTTGCTAAATATCTCTGACTTGGGACTTCCGGTCTGGACACCATGGTGATAGCAGCTTAACACTGAAGCTCCCAGACCCGATCCAGGAAAATACCTTGAAAATCAGATTTAACGGATTTTTGGAAGAGTGAAAATCAAGAGACAAAGTCATCATGCCTGAAGGAAAACAGAAGAAATCGACATTTACCAGGCCAGGACACGCATCGGCTGGAGAATCTGATCCGGATGATTTCCATTCAGAAGACGAGGAGCTGAATGAAGTTAGCAACAAGGTTAGCTTAAAAATGGTACTTCAAGAATTAAGACGATTTCGCCGAGAGTGTTGGGCCGAATTTCGTGAAATCAAAGACGAAATAAAAAGGACAAACAGCAGAGTGGACCAGGCCGAGGACCGAATCATGAAAGCAGAGGAAAGAATAAAAGGGCTGGAAGATACCGTGCTGGAACTGCACAAACGACAGGCTAGAATGGAGGCTAAGCTAACCGACCAAGAAGGAAGACTAAGAAGAGACAACATAAGAATTCATGGTCTGAAAGAAGGAGTCAAGGACGGTTTCACCACAATGGCGGCATGCGTGGAATCCTTACTGAGAGAGAAGTTGGATATTCCCCAAACCACCGACTTGAAGATAGAAAGGGCGCACCGTACATTAGCCCCTAGGCCGGCGGCGGAAGCGCCACCAAGATCGGTGGTGGTGAAGTTCTCCAACTCCAAAATAAAAGAAGAGGTTGTAAGACTGGCTTGGCAGAAAAAAGGTTTTATGCACCAAGAGAGAAAAGTTTTCGTGGAACACGACTACGCTCCGGAGGTCCTTAAAAAGCGTCGGGAATACAACGACGCTAAAAAGATACTACGAGAGAAGAAACTGCGCTTTCAGACTCCATTTCCGGCGAAGCTGCGGGTTTTCTACGGGAATGAGACGTGTCTCTACAACTCGGCGGAAGAAGCAACCACGGATATGGCGAGAAGAGGACTCCCGGTAACGGTGTATAAACCCGCAGCAGACCCGATCAAAAGAATCAAGGCTCAATCATGGTACACACAGAGACCCTCAAAATCCACGGGCCAGCAGCGGGAAACCCAGCGCCAGAGCTACAAGGAAAAACTGGCCGTTTACAGGAGGGAATAACGATATTTTTAGTCAATCTGCACATCCAACCCTCCTCCTACAAGGTAACAAACATTAACGGAGATGCAGAATCAGCAAGTGGTAAAGCATTTTATGGAACAGACATAATATTAGAAACAAATAAGTCTTTAAAAAAAAAAAAAACTTGTTAAAATAGAAATGTGACAATGAACCACATGATCTCTCCACACTAACAAATACTGTATTAACGTGACTGTTTGCTGTGATGGTGGTGGGAGGTTGCGCACAATTTCATAGGGTATAGGCATTAAAAAAAAAAAAAAATCATTACAAGTTCGGATTGGGATCTGAAATTCACGTTAAAAACATGGGACAACTTACAGGGGTAAGAGAGGGCCCTCAGCACATAACGGAATCTGTGGAATTTCCCTCAGAGCCAACACACCATCAAGGCTCTTCTAAGGTCATAAAAAGACCTCAGCTCAAGAAGATCTTTTGTCAGTTTTTTGTTTTAAAGTTTTATAAGATAAGCCTTTATTAGTCCCACAATGGGGAAATTCCAGGATTGCAACAGCACAGGGATAGCAACACTCAGAGCAACAATCAGAAGGCAAGAAAAAACAAGAGCAGCTAGTATACATATGTACATATTACTATAAATATATACTACAGTGGGGCAAAAAAGTATTTAGTCAGCCACCAATTGTGCAAGTTCTCCCACTTAAAAGATGAGAGAGGTCTCCAATTTTCATCATAGGTATACTTCAACTATGAGAGACAAAATGAGAAAAAAAAATCCAGAAAATCACATTGAAGGATTTTTAATGAATTAATTGGTAAATTCCTCAGTAAAATAAGTATTTGGTCACCTACAAACAAGCAAGATTTCTGGCTCTCACAGACCTGTAACTTCTTCTTTAAGAGGCTTCTCTGTCCTCCACTCATTACCTGTATTAATGGCACCTGTTTGAACTCGTTATCAGTATAAAAGACACCTGTCCACAACCTCAAACAGTCAGACTCCAAACTCCACTATGGCCAAGACCAAAGAGCTGTCAAAGGACACCAGAAACAAAATTGTAGACCTGCACCAGGCTGGGAAGACTGAATCTGCAATAGGTAAGCAGCTTGGTGTGAAGAAATCAACTGTGGGAGCAATTATTAGAAAATGGAAGACATACAAGACCACTGATAATCTCCCTCAATCTGGGGCTCCACGCAAGATCTCACCCCATGGGGTCAAAATGACCACGAGAACGGTGAGCAAAAATCCCAGAACCACATGGGGGGACCTAATGAATGACCTGCAGAGAGCTGGGACCAAAGTAACAAAGGCTACATCAGAAACACACTACGCCGCCAGGGACTCAAATCCTGCAGTGCCAGACGTGTCCCCCTGCTTAAGCCAGTACATGTCCAGGCCCGTCGGACGTTTGCTAGAGAGCATTTGGATGATCCAGAAGAGGACTGGGAGAATGTCATATGGTCAGATGAAACCAAAATAGAACTTTTTGGTAAAAACTCAACTTGTCGTGTTTGGAGGAGAAAGAACACCATACCTACTGTGAAGCATGGGGGTGGAAACATCATACTTTGGGGCTGTTTTTCTGCAAAGGGAGCAGGACGACTGATCCGTGTAAAGGAAAGAATGAATGGGGCCATGTATTGTGAGATTTTGAGTGAAAACCTCTTTCCACCAGCAAGGGCATTGAAGATGAAACGTGGCTGGGTCTTTCAGCATGACAATGATCCCAAACACACCACCCGGGCAACGAAGGAGTGGCTTCGTACGAAGCATTTCAAGGTCCTGGAGTGGCCTAGCCAGTCTCCAGATCTCAACCCCATAGAAAATCTTTGGAGGGAGTTGAAAGTTTGTGTTGCCCAGTGACAGCCCCAAAACATCACTGCTCTAGAGGAGATCTGCATGGAGGAATGGGCCAAAATACCAGCAACAGTGTGTGAAAACCTTGTGAAAACTTACAGAAAATGTTTGACCTCTGTCATTGCCAACAAAGGGTATATAACAAAGTATTGAGATGAACTTTTGTTATTGACCAAATACTTATTTTACCGAGGAATTTACCAATTAATTCATTAAAAATCTTTCAATGTGATTTTCTGGATTTTTTTTTTCTTATTTTGTCTCTCATAGTTGAGGTATACCTATGATGAAAATTGGAGACCTCTCTCATCTTTTAAGTGGGAGAACTTACACAATTGGTGGCTGACTAAATACTTTTTTACCCTACTGTATGTTCTTAATGTTTTTTATGTTCTTAATGTTCTTTCAGTTTCTGAGTAGCATAAAAGAGGGCCACCACACTGTTATACTAAATAAGACAACACAATGGAGAAACAGGGTGTAACCAAAATAATCTCATATAATGTAAAAGGGATCCTGAATCCGGTTAAAAGATCCAAGATTCTAGGCAAAATGAAAAAAGACAAAGCAGTAATAATATTTTTACAGGAAACCCACCTAACAGACGTGGAGCACACTAAACTCAATAGACAAGGGTTTAAAATGATCTCTTCATCTTCATATAAGTCAGGGAGGAGGAGGGGGGTAGCGACACTGATCTCAACCAAAATTATATTTGAAAAAAATCAGAACACTGTGGAGAATGTGGAAATGACGAGGCTGAGTTTATCTCACGAGTCAGGTTTATTACATTCTCCAACATCATCCAAAAACAGAAAAAGAAAGAATCCCCCAACATCTGTCCCTTTTATACCCCAGGACATCAAAGCACACAGTCACATTGTACTTAATCCCCAGTAACAATGCATCTTCTTCCCGATCTTAACACCCCCCATCTTCAGTCTCTGGCCGCTGGGCGAAATCCCCCAAGGCCGTCTCTTTGCATGCCAAAGACTAAACTTTCACATCCTTGTGTTATTTCCAAAGCGGCTCAGTCCTTTGTTCGGTCTCAGATGTGAAGCCTAAGGTGGTATATGTATGAATCATACAGTGATATACATATGTGCGTATATGTGTCCCACATGACCCCCCCCCCAAACGTCTAAGATGGAACAACGTAATAACAGTCTGCATGTCATGGTAAAATTATTACACATCAGTCCACGTGTTGCTTGGGCCTCAGTCTCCTCCCGTATCTGCTGTAAGCGGGCTTTACCACTTTCGCGGCGCCCTCCTGCTGGGGAGCTGCTGTCTGAGGATGAGAACTGTTAGTCAATCCCTGTGGGTGTTCTGGGGAATGTTCCTTAGGGGGTCTGCTGCGCCGAGGAGCCGTGGCCAGCAGCACATCCTCGTCAGCCAACATAAAGGCGGGTTTGAGCCTGTTTATGCCAATCTTTTCTTTCCTGCCCCCAAATCTAGCAAAAAATGCTTATCCCCTGTTTCCAGCACTCTAAATGGTCCATCATAAGGTGGTCGCAACAGTGGGCGATGCGCATCGTGTCTGACAAAAACAAACTCCACATTTTTTAGAGCCTTAGGCACAAAAACGCGTGGAAAACTGTGGTGAAAGGGGCCAGGCAGCATGCCTGCTTCCGTGCCACTCTGCAACCGCTGAGCCGGGGAGCATTCTGGCGCAGGATTATCTGGGAGAAATTCCCCGGGCAGCCGAAGTGGCTGCGCGAAAACTAGCTCCGCCGGGGAGGCTTCTAAATCCTCTTTAGGTGCAGAACGCAACCCCAATAAAACCCATGGTAGCCTGTCCACCCAATTTGCATCCGTAAGCGACGCTCTGAGGGCCGCCTTCAATGACCTATGAAAACGTTCGCATAACCCATTAGCCTGCGGGTTGTACGCGGTAGTGCGGTGGATCATTACCCCCAGGCTGCGGGCCATCGCTGACCACAGTTCGGAAACAAATTGAGGACCTCTGTTGGACGTAATGTCCAACGGGACTCCAAAGCGTGCTACCCATGCCGTTAAAAACGCGCGCGTCACCTCCTCGGCTGTGGTTGATGACAGTGGGACCACTTCCGGCCAGTGCGTGGTGCGGTCTCCCATTGTCAGAAGGTGTGTGCACCCCTGTGACGGTGGGAGGGGGCCTACGAGGTCCACGTGAACATGATCGAACCTCTTAGCCGGGATGTGAAACGGCTCCCAGGGAGCTCTCGTGTGCCTGTGTACCTTGGCTTGTTTACAAGCCATGCAGGCTGCTGCCCACTCTCTAACTTGTTTGCGCAGACTCGGCCATACAAATTTCTCTCCTACCATTTTGACCGACGTGCGCACCCCCGGGTGCGCCGGAGAATAAATCGAGTCAAAAACGCCGCGGCGCCACGTGGCCGGTACCACCGGGCACGGTCGTCCCGTGGAGACATCGCAGATTAAGGGGGGCATACCATCCTGCAGCACCCTGTTCTCCAGCCTTAACCCTGTTGGTCCAGACTGGGGCGCGCACACGTCCGCGTCGCTAATCTGATCCACGGCCATGGCTGCATAATCTATCCCTATGCGGACTGGGGCCGCGCGCACTTCCATGTCGCTAGCCTGCTCCGCGGCCATGGCTGCATAATCTATCCCTACGCAGACGGGAGCCGCTACGGCGCGCGAGAGACAGTCTGCCACTACATTCAGTTTACCCGCTACGTGCTGAATATCGGTAGTAAACTCTGAGATTGCAGCCAGCTGCCTCTGCTGCCGGCCTGACCACGGTTCTGAAACCTTGGCCATCGCGAAAGTCAGCGGCTTGTGGTCGACGAACGTGGTGAAACGGCGTCCCTCCAGCCAGAACTGGAAGTGGCGAATGGCCAAGTGGAGAGCTAACAACTCCCTGTCGAATGCGCTGTATTTTCGCTCGCTATCGCGCAAAGTCCTGCTGAAAAAGGCGAGCGGCTGCCAAGCCCCGGCTACATGCTGCTCCACGACCGCCCCTATGGCCACATCTGACGCGTCAGTAGTGAGCGCTATGCGGGCCGTTGGGTCTGGATGTGCTAACAACGCAGCATTTGCCAGGGCTGTTTTGACCTCCGAGAATGCTCGCTCTCGCTCCGGAGACCATTCGATTTTATTTGTGGGTTTTTGTTTTTTTAGCGCGGCATACAATGGTTGCATGAGCTGCGCTGCGCGGGGGAGGAAACGGTTATAAAAATTCACCATTCCCAAAAACTCCTGTAATGCTTTGACCGTTTGTGGCTGGGGAAAATTTGTTACTGCGCGCATTTTGTCAGGCAGAGGAACTGCTCCTTCTGGAGAGACGCGATGCCCCAAAAAAATCAATCTGCGTCACCCCAAACTGACACTTCGCTGGGTTGATTATCAACCCGTGCTCTCCCAACTTCCAGAAAACTGCCGTGAGGTGATTTTCGTGTTCGTCTTTGGACGCGCTGGCTACCAATATGTCGTCCAGGTAGAAGAACATGAAGGAGAGATCGTGCAACACCGCGTCCATCATGCATTGGAACGTCTGCGCAGCGCCTTTAAGCCCAAACAGCATGCGCAAAAACTCGAATAGGCTGAACGGAGTTATTACCGCTGTTTTGGGTATGTCCTCAGCGCGCACTGGGACTTGGTGGTACCCGCGGACCAAGTCTATCTTAGAAAAAACGCACACCCCCGCCAAATGAACGGAAAAATCTTGGATATGCGGGATTGGGTAGCGGTCGTGCGCTGTAGCGTTGTTCAACCTGCGGAAATCTCCGCAAGGTCGCCACGAGCCGTCAGCTTTAGGGACCATGTGAAGCGGGGAAGCCCATGGGCTTTTCGAACACCTGATGATGCCCAATTTTTCCAGGTTGGCGAACTCCTCGCGCGCTATGGTCAGTTTAGCTGCATCCAAGCGCCGAGCTTTTGCAAAAACGGGCAGTCCGGTGGTAGTAATAAAATGTTCCACTCCGTGTTTAGCGACAGCTGCTGAAAATGTGGGAACCGTGAGTGCTGGGAACTGAGTGAGTAGTGTGTGGAACTTACCGCTTGCCGTTGCGACGTTGGCTTGTGCTGTGGGCGGGGTCACTCGGGCCGCACAGGGAATAGAATAAAAAGAAAGTGCATTAACCAGGTGCCTATTAGCAAGATCAACCAACAAACCATGTGAGCACAGAAAATCAGCCCCCAACATATTGGAGCTCACTGCAGCTATAACAAAAGTCCACTCAAATGTACGGCCGTGTAGGGACAGAAGAAGAGTCCTCTCACCAAAGGTCTTAATCCTCGAGCCGTTCGCTGCTGACGCTCCGTGGCTTCCGGGACCCGCCAGCCGGTCAGCATAGGTAGGCGTGATGAAACTTACTTGGGAGCCTGTGTCCACGAGGAATTGCCTCCCCGAACGCGCATCCGTCAAGTAGAGCAGCTTGTTCTCTTCACCGAGGGCCGCGGCTGCTACCGACCCCCGGCCTTGGCGTTTCCCGAGTGCTTGAACTGGCACGGTGGTATACATTTGCGTGCCCTCTCTGCAAAGCGGCGATGGTAGAAACAGAGGTCGTCTTCTCCACGATCCTTGGCCCTCGCCACCGCCATTGTCGGTGGGTCTGCTACCGCCGCCTCTGGCCCCCTGCCATCTCCGGTCGTCGCGCCGAGCTCCGTCGCTGCCGCGGTGGCCGCGCGCTGTTTGCTGGCATTGAGAATCCGTTGTGCCTCCTGTGCCAGTGCGCGGAAGTCCCGCTGGGCCAACAACGGTGAACTGGCCAGGGCTGCTTTCGTGGCCGATGGTAGGGTTCTCAGGAAAATGTGGGTGAAGAGGAAGTCATCGCCGTCTGAGCCCCTCAACCTCAGCATGTCCTCCATCAAGTCGACGGGCGTGCTATCTCCAAGTCGTTCAGAGCCAGGAGCCTCTCCGCTCTCTCCTGGACTGAGGGGGTGAAACGCTGGATGAGCGCAGCCTTCAACCCGCCGTATTTGTCGTCAGCCGGTGGCTGCTCCAAAAGGCTCTGCACATGTCGAGCCGTACGGTTGTCGAGCTTGGCAATAACATGGTAAAATTTTGTGTCATCTACCATTATCCCCCGGAGGGCGAACTGTGCTTCGGCCAAGTGGAACCAGGAGCACGGGTTGTCTTGCCAGAAGTCTGGTAGCTTGACTGTGGCTGCGTTCGCCTGGCTGGTTCCTGGCGAGTCCGGCTCGGAGGAATTTCTTTCGCTCATGATACGTCTTAGGGTCACCAGTGTGGAGAATGTGGAAATGACGAGGCTGAGTTTATCTCACGAGTCAGGTTTATTACATCTCCAACATCATCCAAAAACAGAAAAAGAAAGAATCCCCCAACATCTGTCCCTTTTATACCCCAGGACATCAAAGCACACAGTCACATTGTACTTAATCCCCAGTAACAATGCATCTTCTTCCCGATCTTAACACCCCCCCCCCCCACCTTCAGTCTCTGGCCGCTGGGCGAAATCCCCCAAGGCCGTCTCTTTGCATGCCAAAGACTAAACTTTCACATCCTCGTGTTATCTCTAAAGCGGCTCAGTCCTTTGTTCCGTCTCAGATGTGACGGAATCTTCTTCCGGCATTCAGAGAGAGCAGACGCTTTTCTCCCTCCTCTCCCTCCTAATCCTCTCCCTTCTGATCCCAGCTTGCAATGTTGCGTTTTTGTCTGTGTTTAGTCACTCTTCTTCTGCTGAATCTTAATCTAAATGGAAATTATGGATCTGGAAAGCGGCTTAAATGTGATTGTCACCACTTTAAAAGAAGATCGGGTCAGGGGGGACCCAAGGGGAAGACTCATGGACATTGGGAACTCATGCGTCTGTATGATTCGACTGGAGATGCAGAAGACATCTATTGGCTATGATCACAGGACTTCTACTTTGGCTTTGGAGTTTCCTGATGTTTCAGAATTGAGGAAGGTGGAGAGCTGTTCAAAATGCGGACCCAGGCAAGCTCCTTCACCAAATTCGACCAGTTGGGGAGTGCACGAGGCGGCATGGTGAACTGAATTGTAATTGATACAGATGGTGGAATACATCTCGAGTCGCTAGTGCTCTCCAGGGAATGTTTTTTAAGCCTGTATATGGAAATTATGAAGCACAGAATCGCATGAGAGAGGAAAATTCTATTCTCTGAGTGCACTGTGCAGATTTGACCTTGTTTTGTTTTTTTTTGGTGCCCTGTTTACATTCCTCCTCGATGAAGATAAGGTAGAAGAGGCGGCTCTGCTAACCCAAACAATCAACAAACAATTGCTGTTGTTTCAGCAGACTGAACTCTTCAAGGACAGTGTTACCATGTGCCTTCAAAACTTTGCCATCTGCAAGCACGAGAGAGATAGACTCTGGACTTGCTTATTGATCACATGATTATAACATCCATCCACTGCCAGGAGGCGCCCTCTGCTGTTCACTAGCAACTGACACACCCACACTACACACTGCATACAACATCACAAGACTGATACACATACACTGACACACATACACACACACTGTCTCTCTCAACTTTTGTTTTTGTGTGATCTATATTGTCTGCTAATTGTGCATTGGAGAGTTTTTTTCTATGTAATCACAATTTTGGTCATAAAATGAACTTTATTTTGATTAACAATGCTTTTTTCTCTCTGCCCATTGCGTCACTTCCCTTTCCCCTCATTCCCTTCTTTACCCTCTACTGCTGACAGGCGCCTCCATGGCTGCCGCGTCATTGAGATGCGCTTATTCAGCGCGCCCAATGTCAAGTCAAATTCCTCGTATGTTTATGTTTTTTATGTAAACATGCTTGGCAATAAAGCTTTCTGATTCTGATTCTGATTCTGAAGCCTAAGGTGGTATATGTATGAATCATACAGTGATATACATATGTGCGTATATGTGTCCCACAACACAAAGATAAAGAAGGGAGATACAGTATGGTACTTGGGCGGCTAGAGGGAGAAGATATCACCCTGCTGAATGTATATGCACCTCCAGGGGCTAACTGGAAATTTTATAAAAATGTATTTGACCTAATGATAACTAAAGCCCAAGGTTTAGTGATATGTGGTGGAGACTTCAGTCTAAGACTGAATCCATACTGGGATGCATCAGGTAATTCTCCACATCAAAATAACACTCAAAGTAGAAAAACTCGGATGCTAATAAAAGAAATGGGAATCTGTGACGTGTGGAGGGAATTCAACCCCAGTGTAAAAGGTTATACATTTTACTCAGCACCACATTCATCATACTCAAGGATTGACTATTTTTTTTATGTTTAATAGAGACATTGGAAGAGTAAAAACATGTAAAATAGGACTGATGGATCTCTCTGACCACAGTCCGATCTATATGGACTTAAGTATCCAAAAATACACAAATAATACATTTTCTTGGAGGTTAAATTCAAATGTGCTGAAAGGACCACTGAAAGATGAATTGGAATCAGATATTCTCAGATATTTGGAAGAAAATGATAATTCAATTCAATTCAATTCAATTCAACTTTATTTATATAGCGCCATTTCACAACAACAGTCATCTCATAGCACTATCAACTGTAGGGGGGACCCCCACAGTTGCAGAAAGACCCCAGCAATCAGGCGATCCCCTGTGAGCAAGCACTTGACGAAGGTGGAGAGGAAAAACTCCCTTTTAACAGGAAGAAACCTCCAGCAGAACCAGGCTCAGGGAGGGGCAGTCATCTGCTGCAACTGGCTGGGGGGTGAGGGGATAGAGAAGAAGAAAAGAACAGACATGTAGAGAGCAAACAGCACGATGGGGACTCAATCTATGGGAGAGAACAAACAAATGTTAATGACTAGCAAAACAAAAATATTTCATAGAGAGTGAGGAAAGGAGTGAGGCCCAGTGCATTACTGGAGGTCCCCCGGCTGACTAAACCTATTAGCAGCATAACTAAGGGAGGGTTCAGAAACACATGATCCCTCCCTAATTGTAGGCTATATCAAAAAGGTAGGTTTTAGCCCTATTCTTAAAAACAGAGATCGAGTCTGACTCCCGAATCCAGATTGGCAGCTGATTCCACAGGAGAGGAGCTTGATAACTGAAGGCTCTGCCTCCCATTGTACTTTTGGAGATTCTAGGTATTACAAGTAATCCTGCATTTTGGGAGCGTAGTGCTCTGTTAGGATGATACGGTAGTATCAGATCTTTTAAATAAAAATGAGCCTCATTGTTTAGAGCTTTGTAAGTAAGAAGAAGGATTTTAAACTTAATTCTAAACTCTAAGGGAAGCCAATGAAGGGAGGCCAGAACCGGAGAGATATGATCTCTCTTTCTAGTACCTGTTAAAACTCTTGCTGCAGCATTTTGGATCAGCTGAAGACTTTTTAAAGATGTTTTAGGACAGCCTGATAATAAAGAATTACAATAATCTAATCTCGAGCTAACAAAAGCGTGGATCAGCTTCTCAGCATCACTCTGAGACAAGATGCTCCTAATCTTGGCAATATTACGCAAATGATAGAAGGCAGTCTTAGAAACAAATTTAATATGTGAATTGAAGGACAAATCCTGATCAAAAATAACTCCAAGGTTCCTCACAGAGCTATTAAGAGAAAGAGTAACTGCATCCAAACTGAAAGTTTGATTTGGAAAGGAATTTCTAAGGTTTTTTGGACCAACAAGAATGACTTCAGTCTTATCTGAATTTAATAGCAGGAAATTACAAGTCATCCAAGCTTTGATTTCCTTAAGACAGGCTTCTAACTTGGCTAATTGATTAGTATCATCTGGCTTCATTGACAGGTATAATTGTATGTCATCTGCATAACAATGAAAATGTATACAGTGCTTTCTAATAATGTTGCCTAACGGAAGCATATATAAACTAAAAAGAGTAGGGCCTAGCACAGATCCCTGTGGAACTCCATGACTAAGCTTTGAGCTGAAAGAAAACTCATCATTTACATGAACAAACTGGAACCTATCAGATAAATAAGATCTAAACCACTGCAACGAAGTTCCATTAAGTCCAATATAGTGTTCTAATCTATCAAGTAGAATATTATGATCAATAGTATCAAAAGCTGCACTAAGATCTAAAAGGACAAGTACAGAAACTAGTCCATTATCAGATGCAATGAGGAGGTTGTTAGTGACCTTCGCTAAGGCTGTTTCAGTACAATGATGGATTCTAAACCCAGATTGAAACTCTTCAAGTAAACCATTTCCCTGCAGGTGGTCAAATAATTGCGTAGCAACAACTCTTTCTAAGATTTTTGAAATGAAAGGGAGATTAGAGATTGGTCTATAGTTAGCTAAAGCTCCTGGATCTAGCGTTGGCTTTTTGAGTAAGGGTTTAATTACAGCCGTTTTAAAAGCCTGCGGTACATGGCCTAAAGTTAATGAAGAATTGATTATATGAAGAATAAAGCTACCAATAAGTGGGAAGACTTCTTTAAATAACCTGGTAGGAATAGGGTCTAAAAGACAAGTTGAAGGTTTGGATGAGGAAACTATTTTGTCTAACTCACAAAGGTCGATTGGAGTAAACTCATCAAGACAGACATCAATAGAAGGAGTTGTAGTAGTTACAGTATTTAAGTTAACTGTGGGAAGAATCTGATTGATTTTATCTCTGATGGATGAAATTTTATTATTGAAAAAGTTCATAAAGTCCTGACTAGTAAGCTCTAAGGGGATGCTAGGATTGACAGAGTCCTGACTCTTTGTCAACCTGGCTACAGTACTGAAAAGAAACCTGGGATTATTCTTGTTCTCTTCTATTAATGCAGAGTAATAACTCGTTCTAGCTTTTCTAAGAGATTTTTTATAAATTAAAAGATGATTTCTCCAAGCTAAATAGATTTCATCTAAATTAGTAGAGCGCCATTTTCTTTCTAATTGACGAGTCTTCTGTTTTAAGCTACGAGTTTCTGTGTTGAACCAAGGAGTTAAAAATCTCTGATTAGACTTTTTCTTTTTTAAGGGGGCCACCAAGTCTAGAGCCTGATGCAGAGAAGCTGAAACACTATCCACCATGTTATCAATTACAGAAGGAGCAAGCTGTCTATAGCTTATTTCCGTTGTGTTGACACATGGCATAGAGGAAACAATCTGCATAAATTTGGAAACAGCATCATCTGAGAGGCATCTACTGTGATAATATTTTTCTTTAGGAGCCAAATAGTCAGAAATAGTAAAATCAAAGGTTAACAGACAATGGTCTGACAGTACAGGGTTATGAGGAGACACTACAAGATTTTCTATTTCTATGCCATATGTCAGAACAAGGTCCAATGTACGGTGGAGGTAATGAGTAGAATTTCCTACTTTCTGAGAAAACCCAATCGAGTCTAATATTGAATTAAAAGCCACATTAAGGCAGTCACTATCTACATCCACATGTATATTAAAGTCCCCTACTATAATTATTCTATCAGATTTCAGCACTAAATCAGCTAAGAAATCAGCAAATTCGGATAAAAATTCTGAATAGGTTGATGGGGGACGATAAACTATGGCAAATAAAATTGGGTTTAACCTGAAATTGCTAAAGTGCCCAACAATGAGGACCAGGCCCTCAAAGGAATTATAACATGTTTTTTGCTTTACATTAACTAGTAATTTGGAATGGTAAATTGTTGCTACTCCTCCTCCACGACCAGAACTTCTGGGATTTTGACAGTTTAAATAACCAGAGGGAGTTGATTCATTTAAACCAACATAATCCTCTTGCCCTAACCAAGTCTCTGTAAGGGAAATTAAATCAATCTGATGATCAATTAACAGATCATGGACTAACAGAGACTTGGGAGTTAGAGACCTAATATTTAATAAACCACATTTAATTTTTAAATTATGAGGAGGAACAGAGGCCAAATCATTCAATTTAGAGGCTTTATGTTTAATTTGAGTTTTACCAATATTTTGCTTTATCACTTTGGGATGCTTATACATTATATTTTTATTTACTTTGGAGGGAGCAGACAACGATTCTCTGATGGGGAAGACAGGGGCTAAGCTGAGGGGTGGCGGATGAAGAGGAGCTGCAGAGAGGCGTGTAAGACTACGACTCTGCTTCCTGGTCCCAACTCTGAGTAGTCACGGTTTTGGAAATTTGGATAAAAAAGATGCCAGATTGTTAGATAAATGAGAAGCACCATCCAAAGTGGGATGAATGCTGTCTCGTCTCATAAGACCAGGTTTTCCCCAAAAAGAGCTCCAATTGTCAATGTAGCCCACGTCATTTTTAGGACACCACACAGACAGCCAGCGGTTCAAGGATGACGAGCGACTAAACATGTCATCACCTGGTCAGATTGGGGAGGGGCCCAGAGAATACTACAGTGGCACACATCGTTTTTGCATAATGGAGAAGTATCCCCTTTAATACTGTGGGACGCATGCAAAGCTGTAATAAGGGGAAAGATTATCGCAAAACTGGCAATCCAAAAGAAACTGAGACAAGAAAAACTAATCACATTAGAGTCAGAACTTAGGAACCTAGAAAAAGAGCACAAAGATAACACTCATTCTAATGACTCGCTCAAAATTAAGGAAATTAAAAAACAAATAAATGAGATCTACACAATAGAAATCCAGAAGAAATTTATATTTCTGAAACAAAAATACTATGAAACAGGCAGCAAATTGGCAAAATTGCTTGCCTATAAATCGAGGAAACAACAAACGGAGAGAGCAATCTACAAAATCAGAGACCCAGTATCAAAGGAAATAAAATTTAGAATTCGGGATATTCTTAAAAGCTTCGAGAACTACTATAAGAACTTGTACTCCCTCAAAAAACATAAAAACGCATCCGAAACATTCCTAAACACATTAAACCTTCCCCAACTTACTGAGTCACAAAATAAAACACTACTGTCAGAAATACAACCTAAAGAATTAGAAAAAGCAATTATGAAACTTAAAGCTAACAAATCCCCAGGAGCAGATGGCTATACAGCAGAGTGGTACAAAACCTTTTAACAGCAACTATCTCCTCTCCTCCTGAAAACATTTATGTCCTCCACACAGGGGAAATCCCCCCCTCCTGGAGAGAAGGGGTCATTGCAGTCATACCTAAACCTGAAAAGGATAAACTAGACTGCTCCAACTACAGACCAATCAGTGTGTTAAACCAGGACTATAAGCTTTTTACCACTATCCTTGCCAAAAGGTTAGAAAATATACTGACAGACTTAATTCATTTAGACCAAACAGGTTTTTATAAGACAAAGACAGACACAAGACAACATTAGATGCACTTTACACATAATTCATCATATAAAAAAATATAACTTAAATGCAGCCATATTGGGATTAGATGCTGAAAAAGCCTTTGATTCGGTTGACTGGTCTTTCCTATATAGAATCTTATCCAGTTTCAATTTTCATAACAACTTCATTAGAACTATCCAGGCATTATATAAAAAACCAACAGCTAAAATAAGGATTAACGGTAAATTATCATCATCTTTTGAACTGGAAAGAGGATGTCGTCAGGGCTGCTCCTTGTCTCCACTGCTCTTTGCAGTCTTCATAGAACCTCTGAGCCAATGGATAAGACAGAATCAAAAAATTTGAGGTATTACACTTGGTCAGAAGGAACACAAAATAGCACTCTTTGCTGATGACATTTTAATATACCTGGGGCAGCCGGACACCTCTTTTCCAGAACTAATCTCAGTTTTTTCAGAGTATGGAGATCTATTGGGGTACGAATTAAACATGCATAAAACCCAAGTTTTAACATTCAACTATGACCCAAATCAATATTTACTAAGCAAACTCAAAACTAACTGGGAGATGGAATGTATGAAATATCTGGGGGTCAATATCCCGAAACAACTCAACAAAATTATAACACTAAACTATGATCCACTGATGGCAAAAATAAAATCTGATCTAACAAGATGGAATATGATACCATTCTTGGGTACCGCACAAAGAACTGAAGCAGTCAAAATGAATATACTTCCACGTCTTCTATACCTTTTCCAAACAATACCGGTAGAACCTCCCAAAAAAACATGGCAAGAACTGGACAGAAGGATCTCAAGATTCATATGGCAGGGCAAGAGACCTAGAATCAGATATAGAACCCTACAGCTAAACAAAGACAAAGGTGGGCTCGCGCTGCCAAATATCAGGGACTATTTTAAAGCCGCACAAATTAAAACTTTAGTAGAAATATGTAACCCAGTCTACACTGCACAATGGAAGGAGATGGAATGCCAAATAATAAGTGACATCCCCCTACAGGCAATAATAGGGAACAATGCCTTACCTAAACTTTTGAATAACACTAACCCGTGGATAGAGACCCCGCTAAAAATTTGGTTTAAGATAGTCAGAGAGAATCAAACTCAAGAACCCTATCGATTACTGCAATGGATTGCCTATGATCAAGACTTTACTCCTAATAAAACAGACACTAGATTTAAAAAGTGGAAAGAGAACGACTGATAAAATATTACGATTTTTTTAAAGGGCAAATTTTAAGAAGTTTTGAAGATTTGGAAAAACAAGGTCTAATAAATCAAGACCTTTACAGGTTCTTTCAGCTTAGACACCACATAAACAAAATACTTAAAAAGGAGGATTTGGAAAGGGCCCAGTCAGGTGTTCTGAAGGTCTTCTTAATGGCATATAAAGGGATCCCAGGGATCAGATACATCTCTAAAATATACCAAGGTCTTCAAGACTTAAAAAAGGAGACAGCACATCATATATAAAAGAGAGATGGGAAAAAGAGGGGAATTTCACTTTACAACTGGAAATATGGGAAAAGCTAAATAAACAACAATGGAAAAGTACCTCATCCCTGCAGTGGAGAGAATTTGGATGGAAAAATTTGGTAAGATTTTTCAGAACACCTGCACAAAACAAATTTACTCGCAAGGGGTTGAATTGTTGGTGCTTGTGTGGTGAAGAGACTGCAAATCATTTTCATGTGTTTTGGTCATGCCCAGTTATCCACCAATATTGGACCAATGTACAGACAATATTGGGGAAAATATTCAAAATATCAGTACCCTTTTCTTTTGTAACTTTGTATTTGGGTTTACTACCGGAATCACTGGAAAGACGAGGAGAAAAATACTTATTCACTGTTTTAATATTGGCAAGTAAAAAAGCTCTAACTAAAAAATGGATGTTGAAGGATTGTCCTACACCTGAAGATTGGATTAACGTGATTCAAGACATTTACTCGATGGAAAAGTTGACATTCGCACTGAGACAGGACATGGATGGGTTCTTGAACTTTTGGCAACCCTGGATCGCATATGTGTCCTCCATCAGATCTAATCTTTGACAAATACCATTTCAAAAATGGCACCTCTCTTTGTTCCAATGCTACTCAGATGCTCTTTTATTTTTATTTATTTTTTTATTTTTTTATTTTTTTTGTTCTTTTGTTTTTGTTTTGTTTTGTTTTGTTTTTTGTTTGTTTTTTTTGTTCTTTCTTTAATTCTCTTTTTCTTTCGCTTAAAAAAAGGGTGTTGTAATAATTATTCTTCCAATGTTGTCAAAAAACAAAAAAAAGGGAACATGTGATGAAAATGTAAACAATGCAATGCTGTAATGACATGTACACCCTTTACAAAAACTTAAATAAAAAAAAAATATCTCTGACTTACCTTTTATGAGTCCCTGTATTTGTGAAGGGTTAAAAGTGGGGATTAATGGGTTAATTAAGAGCGCATCATACACGGGTTAAGAAGCAGATTACAGGTTAAAAAGTCAGTTAAAAAGCTGATTGTAGACAATATATACAGTTAGGGATGAGAGTTAAAAAGATTAATGTTTCATTATTGTTTTTGCACATGATTGTTACATTTAAAACTAGAAAAGCACTCGGAGAGCGCAGACCTCCGCCAAGCGCCACAGTTCCCCCCATACAGTGTTTGTGTGTACGTTGTCAGATTCCTTGACCATGAAAACATCTGAGTAGCAATTGGATTCACAATGATAGGATTAGTGGTTCAGTAGTAAAAGCATTACCTCCTTGGCGGAGGTAATAAACTGAAGTGTTGGTGTTGTGTCCATGTCCTGCATCTGCAAACTCCCAGGCTGGGGGTGTTGCAATTGAATGAACGAATGAATTAATCTTTATTTCGAATAGATTAAGAGTACAGGTTAAAAGAAAGTGAATAATATAACAAAGGGGGTAATAAAATCCAACAAGGTCAAATTAGACAATAGCTCCTCTGATTATACAGTTCAACATAAGTTATCCGAAATATGTGATGGCTGAATCCGCAGCTTATATTGCCCACCCATGTTCCATCCAAGAATTCAAAAGAAAAAACAAAAGAAGTCATGACACAACTGCGTACAACCCACAGGCCAATGGGTTATGTGAGCGTTTTAGATCACTGAAAGCAGCACTGAGGGCTTCACTGACGGATGCCAATTAGGTAGACGGGTTGGCGTGGGTTTTATTCAAAAATCAAACGTTTATTTCAAACTCAGGGTTCATATTAAATGCAGAACTAAAAGGAGTAGAAAATAAATAAATAAATAAATAAAAGTATATACAGATCAGCAGACAGTCGGCGGTCTTGTAACAACAATAACATACAATATTGGATTCAGTATAAAATGGAACACCACCACTTCCAAATGCTGAAGTGTGAGTGACGAGTTGACAATTGCTGATATAAGATGATTGTTACATGGCAGCAACCTTCTCATCAAACTGTAAACATCGTTACGTATCAACTCGCCAAAAGACGGAATGTTCACAGACACAAACATCTTGCTTGCAGTCGACCTTCGTGGTACATGTAATCTTTATCTTTATTGGGATTGCGCTCCGCGGCCAAAGATGATTTGGAAAATTCCCCGACAGAGAGCTTCGTTTTGCGGAGCTACTATGGCTGACCGGGGAATTTCTGCCAAATAATCCAGTGGCGGACAGCTGGCTGTCTGAGCTTTTGCAGCGTTGCGCAAACACAGGCACACAGCACGCTGCCGAGCAGCTGGTTTTTGCGCAGCGCCTATGGCTGCCCGGGGAATTTCTGCCAAATAATCCGGCGGCGGACAGCTGCCCGTCTCAGCTTTTGCAGCGTCGCGCAAACACAGGCACGGTGTTTTCCGCGTGCTTTTGTGCCTAAAACGTTGAAGAAGGCGGAGTTTATGTTGGTCAGACACGATGACCAGCGCCCTCCATTGCGCCTGCGCACATGTTGAAAATAGCCGTGTGTCACAGTGTTAAAGAATGCTTTAAAAAATTCCTGTATCCAGACGGTGATCCGGATCATCCCCAAAATTTAATCAGTTCTTCCTTGTACCATTTCCAACAACGCCTGAAAGTTTCATGGAAATCCGTCCAAGACTTTTTGAGTTATCTTGCTAACCAACAGACAGACAGACAGACAGACAGACAGACAGACAAACAGACAAACCCCGGCAAAAACATAACCTCCTCCTGGCCTTTTCGGCCTGGCGGAGGTAAACATCAGTACAGTATTAGGGGGCTTGGATGCTGTGTGCACTGTTTACGGTTTGTTGAGAGTTTGATGATTCACAAATTGATTGCTTTTGCCCGGAGAGGGAACTGTGTTGTGTGCTTGCGCAGAAGTGTCCAAGTTTGATGAGTCACAAATTGATTGCTTTTGCCTGGAGAGGGAACTGTGTTGTGCACTTGCGCAGAAGTGTCCAGTCTCTTTTTGAATAAAGCGAGATGGAGTGAAGACGTAGACCGCGACTCTCTTCATTATTTCTTGTTCAAAAGCACCACATACCTGTCCCGAACTGTGGAGCAGAGGGCGCAACATTATGGAGGCACCGCTGGAATATTTTGGTGAGAGAAAAATCCGCCAGCCAAAGTGGAAACTCGAGCCAAATATCCCTCCACGAACCCTGGAGACGTAAGGCATCGCCGACATTCACGTGGCTTCGACACCACGTGCAAAGGTTGTAACTCTAGCGCCGCAATCACCACTAGAGGGCACCGCTACACCACGAAGGTAAAAGAGGCCTACCGTGAACTGTTTTATGCCCACTTCTCTGATGAAAATGGAATTGGAGGAAGTTCAGTTAGGAGTTAAAGGTGCATTATACAAACTGAATGTTGAACAACTGCTTTACGTATGCAATGGACTACAAATATCTGGAATGGGAAAAGAACAATTTGCAGACAAAACTCAAGGCCAGCTAATCACAATTGTCACAAGTTATGTTGAAAGAACTGAGTTAGCTGAGCTGGAAGATGAGGGAATGTCTCATTTGCTAAATATAAAGGACTTGATTGAAAATGCAAAGATGCCAGAGTTAAAGATAGTGGGTGAAGATAAACAGAAGACCTGCAGAAAGAAGTACATGCTTTACGGGCTACACTTCAAGCCAAAGAAGAGGCTATGCATCAGCTAATGAGTAATAAACTGAGCCTACAGAGCACACCAATGCACAGACGAGCTTTAGCGCCTCCAGATAACTCCATGTGGCGTAAAGACTTTAAGATATCAGGCCAAATAGGGGAGCCGGGACAAAAAGACAAGCTTGTGGCGTAATCCCCACAACAGACTGGGACAGACACAGCGCTCGACTAGAGCAATTAACTTAACAGTGAAATGTGTGTATTAATGTCTACAGGCAGCCTCGCTTCTTCTGGCTTTTTCCGGCTATGTACTGAGATGTTAATGTGCCATTCATGCATTGTGTTCATGCATCCTGTTCTTACTGTGTCTCTCAAATGCAAATGCCATACTCCCTGCTGTGAATGTCTTTCATGCATTGTTTGTAACTGGTATATAAGCTCACTGAAATCCATGCTCACCCTCTCATTCTTCAACTGCTGCTGCAGACACGCACCTTGTGTCTCTTCTCTGAGAGCCTGAGGAATCCCGCTCCAGCCTGCTCACACTGTGGGCTGGAGCGGGGATCCTGTGATGGCGGTGTGATTTAATAAACTCTACTTAAAACTCTCAGTTCGCAGTTTATTATTTCTTTGCCGCCGCACTGGTGACCCGACGCTGAAAAAAACACGCTGCCGGCGAACGCAGCACCCGGCGGTGATGCTCCGACGACAAGCGAACGCAGCAGCTGCCTTCTGCTTCAGTGAACTCTCAGGACATCACCCACGACCGGGAAAGCCGCAGCAAACTCCATGGTGGGATCTGCACGCCTAGATCGGCACATCCACGCTGGACCGGCCGCGCTCACAGCTCCTCCACACGAGAGCGCATGCACCTCGTCCCCTCTCCACGACAGCGACCTCCATGGCCGACGGAGAATGCAGCGCGTGGACCTGAACGCACCATGCCAAGCGAGTGACAAAGATCGTCTCCTCCCTCTCACCACTCCAATGCATCTGCACGAGCACGAGGGACAAAGATCGTCTACTTCCTTTCACCGCTCCAACACATTGAACAGGGATGATTACGCTCCCTGACCCTGTCTCCTCTCCAGCTGGCCCAACAACGCACGGACCCCCGGCACACGCACCGGGGAGTTATGAGGACGGCGCACCACGCACGGGACACATACGGCTCCACAGACCGCCATCATCCTTCGCCGCTGCACACAAAGCCTTCAGGGCTGCTCTCACACCTGGAGGCACGCACGCAGCATGCTCGAAGGATTTGTTAATGGTCTCAGCCATGGCACACAAGGGGAATTCAGCGGTTTTGCGATCCCCGAGGACTTTGGGGCTGTACCCGCACCTAAAGTCAACACGCCAGTCCCTCTGCTTCTATTTTTTTTCTTACAGCTGCCCCTGCTTCTCTTCACGGCCACTATTAATCCTTGCAGGACTTAATCGCGGGAGGAGCCAGTGACGAATTTTTCTTCTTGTGATCTCCGCACGTTCAACGGGACAGCCCCTCGACATCGCGGATCAACAAGCAATTTTTGCGCGGCTCAGACGATTTCACCATCTCCGGCCGGCACTTACTACCCCCCACCCCCCTCCACCTCCGCCTGCACAGAGCTTTCACTGCTCACTGCCAAATCCGGACTATCGAGGTCTCGGCCACCTGCCGAGCCCTCTGGGGGGGAGCAGTGTGGCGTAATCCCCACAACAGACTGGGACAGACACAGCGCTCGACTAGAGCAATTAACTTAACAGTGAAATGTGTATATTAATGTCTACAGGCAGCCTCGCTTCTTCTGGCTCTTTCCGGCTATGTACTGAGATGTTAATGTGCCATTCATGCATTGTGTTCACGCATCCTGTTCTTACTGTGTCTCTCAAATGCAAATGCCATACTCCCTGCTGTGAATGTCTTTCATGCATTGTTTGTAACTGGTATATAAGCTCACTGAAATCCATGCTCACCCTCTCATTCTTCAACTGCTGCTGCAGACACGCACCTTGTGTCTCTCCTCTGAGAGCCTGAGGAATCCCGCTCCAGCCTGCTCACACTATGGGCTGGAGCGGGGATCCTGTGACGGCGGTGTGATTTAATAAACTCTACTTAAAACTCTCAGTTCGCAGTTTATTATTTCTTTGCCGCCGCAAAGCTCACATTTTCCAGTTTGGTCAGGCAGATTGAAAGTGGGCTCAGTAAAGGCTACCATGAAGATGAGATCATCGACGCAGTGATTTGCGCCATCACACCAGGCCTGCAGCTGAGAAGTTACCTAGAAGGCAAAGGTAATCTGACCCTTCCTGCCCTGCGGAGGATCCTAAGGTCTCACTATCAGGAGAGAGGGGCTACTGAACTGTACAAGCAGCTTTCCTGAGAAGCTCAGAGCAGTAAAGAGACTCCTCAAAACTTCCTTCTGAGAACCATGGACCTTCGCCAGAAGATTATTTTCGCGTCCTAGGAAGATGAGTCGGGTCTAAAATATGATCCCGCTTTGGTCCAAAGTTTATTCATGCACACCATCCTAACAGGTTTGCAGAGTGACAATGTTAAGAGTGACATGCAGCCATACCTTCTTCAGCCCACGATACCTGATGAAGTTTTATTGGAAAAGATGAATATTGCATGTGCAAATGAAAAGGAAAGACAAGACAAGAAAAAACATGCTGTCCCCCAGCGAGCGGCCGCTGTGAATGCTGTTCAGCCCAGTGACACTCCTGCACCTGCAGAAAAAAAGACAGTTCAAAAACAAAGCACAGCCATTCCGTCACCTGATCTGCTGGCAGAGATTAAAGAGATGCGGTCTGAGATGGTATTTTTAAAGGACTTGCGAGCTGAAGTGTTCCAAATCTGAGAAACCATGCAGAAGTCTTCAGCCACAGCACAACCCACCACCAGCGGAGGACCTGAAAACCACTCCCCAGCACCAACTTTCACGCCATACCCACAATACCAGCTGGACCCATCTGCTCAGCACTACTTTCCTCAACAGCAGCCCCAAGCAGCTCTTCAGCAGTACTATCCAGTGCAAGGCCTGGCAACGATGAGAGGCACTGCACAATTCCAGCCGTACTTCGCCCCTCAGCGGTACCACATGCCCCGCCCACAACCAAGGTGTTATTATTGCATTCAGACAGGTGAAGAGTTTTGCCAGCACTGTTTTAGCTGTGGGAGCAGCGAGTATTTTAGAGCAGGCTGAAAAGCACAGAAGCCAGTGAAACCAGCCAGAGGTAACTCTTTAAACTAGAAGGGGTCACTCCAGCGGGACGTGGTGTGACCAGTGACATAAAAAGGTCCCAGTGTTGTTATAGCTGTGCTACACAGGGTGAAAACCAGAGTTTGAAATGTTGTTCAGTGTGCAAACGTGCCTTGTACTGCTCCAAAAAGTGTCGAGGAGAGTGCTGGCCCATACACAAAGCCAAATGTAAGCCCTACACCTGTGGTAGTATTCGTAAAGGGAGTAGTGAGCATTTTCAGGCAGGCTGTAGAGCATATAGGGAGCATAATGCTGCAAGAGAGAGGAAAGCAGAGAGCCCGGAAGGCAGTAGCCCATCCAGCCCGGCAGCCGCAGCTCCAGCGGGGAATAAGAAGGTCATCGCAACAAGGGTTTTGGGTACAGCCAAATGGTTCAATGTCAGAAATGGATATGGTTTCATCAATCGGAATGACACAAAAGAAGACGTTTTTATACACCAGACAGCCATCAAAAAGAACAACCCGAGGAAATACCTTCGCAGTGTTGGAGATGGTGAAACTGTGGAGTTTGATGTAGTTGAGGGAGAAAAGGGAGCAGAGGCGGCAAATGTGACCGGCCCAGGAGGCACTGCAGTCCAGGGAAGCAGGTATGCCACTGACAGGAGCCGCTATAGGCGCTACCCCAGGAGGAGAGGCCCTCCCCGTGGAGACTATCCAGAGAACTACCAGAGTGATGGAGAGGGCGAACCTGGACGTGACAAAGGCAGCAGGGAGGGGGGAGAGAACGCCCCCGAAGGAGACCAGCAGCAACAACGGCGCAGACCCACTTACCCTGGCAGACAGCGCTTCCCACCACACTTTGTACGTACACGCTACGGCCGCCGGCCCCGTACACCAACTCACCACGTGGAGGAGCTGATAAGCTGCGAAATCACTGGGGGGACGCAATCCATGCTGTGGTAAGGCAGGTTGGGCAGGGTGGTCCCATTTATGAACTGAAACCTGAGAGAGGCAAGGGTAGATCTAGAACTTTGCATCGCAATCTTCTTCTGCCATGTGATCATTTGCCTTTGGAGACTTCTTTGCAGCCTCGTTCAAAGAAATACACCACTACCAGATCAGCGGAGACACCGGAGATTCACTCAGAAGAGGACGACGATGATGAGGACAAGTATTATCCAGTGCCACTTCACTTGAGCGCCCGCCCCAATTCGCCACCGCCTGAGAGGACCGCAGACCCAGCTCAGCAGGAGGACAACATACCTGAAGAGGTGCAGCAGGAGACAGAGCTTGAAGCTGCAGCAGCTGACCAGCCACCAGAGGACGACATTGGTCAGGTAGAGGACTTACCTGCGGAGGTAAGCCTTCCTTCACCGCACCCTCCTTCTCCTACCTATAGTGATCCTGGTGAGGAAGTGAATCAAAGACCTAGACGTGACGCTAGAAAACCAAAAGTATTCACTTATGATACATTGGGTACACCAGCATGTTATAACTTACAGACGTTGCCTTATTATGCTGAACCGACCATGCCATGGGTATACAGAGTACATCCTTTCTACTTCCGAGAGCTTCGTGGTAAATGTTAATGGGTTGGTGGTCATTTTGTATACCTGAAGTAGAGTAAATGCAGTTACATTGGACTCACACTGAAAGATTGAGTTTTAAGGTCGTTTGACTCATTGGAACTGACGTTAAAAAAAAAGAAAAGAAAAAAAAGGGGGGCACTGTGTTGGTGTTTATCCCAGTATGCACAGGATATGCACTTAAAGTGTAATGGACACTTGAGACTGTGAATGAGTTCATCTCAAAGCCAGAATGTATGAAAAGAGTTCCAGCCTGTCATATATGCATTATTTGGACTCAAAATTGAATGTATGAAAAGAGTTCCAGCCTGTCATATGTTATTTGGACTCAAAACTGAATGTATCAAAAGAGTTCCAGCCTGTCATATATGCGTTATTTGGACTCAAAACTGAATGTATCAAAAGAGTTCCAGCCTGTCATATGTGCTATTTGGACTCAAAACTGAATGTATGAAAAGAGTTCCAGTCTGTAACAAAATGCATACACAAGAAACACTGGACAACGTGTATCTGATACTTGCATAACAGAATGTATGAAAAGAGTTCCAGTCTGTAAACTTTTTTGTTGAATTAGTTGACTATGCACTCTTTGAGAATTTTGCACTGTGACAGTGGTTATTATACATTTCACATGTCCTGATGTTGGGGACAACATCTATTTTGAGGGGGAGTATGTGACGGGTTAAAAATGGAGATTAATGGTATGTGACTGGTTAAAAATGGGGATTAATGGGTTAATTAAGAGCGCATCATACACGGGTTAAGAAGCAGATTACAGGTTAAAAAGTCAGTTAAAAAGCTGATTGTAGACAATATATACAGTTAGGGATGAGAGTTAAAAAGATTAATGTTTCATTATTGTTTTTGCACATGATTGTTACATTTAAAAACATCAGTACAGTATTAGGGGGTTTGGATGCTGTGTGCACTGTTTACGGTTTGTTGAGAGTTTGATGATTCACAAATTGATTGCTTTTGCCCGGAGAGGGAACTGTGTTGTGCGCTTGCGCAGAAGTGTCCAAGTTTGATGAGTCACAAATTGATTGCTTTTGCCTGGAGAGGGAACTGTGTTGTGCGCTTGTGCAGAAGTGTCCAGTCTCTTTTTGAATAAAGCGAGATGGAGTGAAGACATAGACCGTGACTCTCTGCATTATTTCTTGTTCAAAAGCACCACGTACCTGTCCTGAACTGTGGAGCAGAGGGCGCAACATATTAAACGCCATGACTGTTTTAAAAGCATGAATATCAGCTTCTCCCTGACAGCTTGGTGGAAATTTTTAAAAACAACGGGGTCTTCACTTGTCCCCTGTAAACTCACGCCCATTTGGAATAATCCTGATATCTTGCAACAAAAGAGGACTGTGTGGTGGACACCTGACACAGTGGGTGGACATTCTCTTACACCCAGAACCAGGAAGAGGGGCTGAACAATGGACTGAAGGGGATAGCCCCCCCAGCGGGGTAACTGGACCAGACTATGAGGCGCCTTCTCCCCCTGCTGCTCCATGCTGTAGCATGTAGTGCAGGGAGGCGAATGTATGTGAATGTAACATGTGTTATGATAATCGTGCCACACATTGCCTTTGTTCAGATCCATGCATTATGTGCCAGCCCCAGTCTCTATGCGAGGTAATAAAGTTATATAAAGTGTGATGGCTCACTCTGTATCATTATCTCCCGCAGCTGCGTACACACCTACTCTCCATCACCCTCAGGCTACTTAACCCGCACTGCCTTCAGATCTGCGCGGAGCCGTCTGTCTCCTTGGGCTGAAGAGTCCTGCTGTCGTCTTCGCCTGCTTCTAAGAATCGTCTAAGCCATTGTCGGCATTCCTAAGTCTACCTCCTGGAAGGATTTTCTCTTCCATCATAAGGAAGCCATTATTCTCTCACCTTTCCTGCGTTGGTCCCCTGTGCACAGGCGGAGTTCCCAGGCGGCGGAATCCTCTCACTCCTGGCAGCGGACCAAGCCACGCTTCATCCCCCGAGTTCTTCACCTCTCCAGCTGCACCATGACAGCAGGCGCTGTCCTCCTGGCTGTTGCCTACGGGCCGACCTGAGCTCAGCACCACCTCTGCAAACAGTAAGCCCCAGTCATTCTCATACATTCCCTCTCAAGGGCTTAACTAACATCTATTGTCTCCACTCTGTCCATAGGATTGCCAGGTCGTACGGCGCTCTGCTCACCCCCAGCTGCGACGTCTCCTCTGACATTCACACACACATACACCCACCCACACACTCACACTTCCACTATACAATAAAGATAACTGTGTCTATTCCCAAGCCTGTGTCTGTTCTCTGGGTCTGGTAATCATGTCAGTACGGCTCCGCCAAAGTGACCCAGCAGACAGCGCGCTAGCGCAGAGAGTTAACAACCTAGAGGCTCGGGTAGATCAGTTAGCTTACCAGCAACAGGTTATCCTCTCACAGCTGGTCCAAATTAACAGCTGACTGGATCGTCTAGCTGGGCCGCAGGCGTTTGCACCGGCTCCAAGTAGCTCCTCTGCTCCCGCTAGCTCACCACCCAGTCAGGCTTCCACATCTCGGCTAACGTCAGTTTCCACTCCCACTCGCTTTAGCGGTAAGCTAGGGGAGGCTAGGGTTTTTTTACTCCAGTGCGAGATAGTGTTCCAGCGTGTGCTTGGTGACTTCCCCACGGATCACAGCCGCATAGGTTATGCAGTTAACCATCTGGAAAGATGAGCGTTAGCCTGGGCTTATGCAGTTATGGCTAGAGCGAGCTATACTTACTTAACTTACAACCAGTTTGTCAGTGAATTCAATGAGGTGTTTGACCACTCCGACCGTGACAGTGTGCTTACCACCCAGCTATTAAATTTAAGACAGGGTAGCAGGTCTGTAGCGGACTATGCCGTCGATTTCCGGGTGATGGCTGCGGAGGTGGGGTGGGAGGACGCCTCGTTGTGTAGCATATTTGTTAGGAGCCTTAGCCCTAGCCTGCAGGATGAGCTAGCCCACTTAGAGAAACCCGATAGGTTAACTGAGCTAATTTCCTTAGCCATTAGCCTGGATAACAGGCTGAGGGAGCGAGCAGCCGAGCATAAGTCCAACGGTCACTCGGGCATCCAGTTTCGCCGCTCCCTACAGTCCCCTCTATTGGCCCTGCCTCCCTTAGGTTCCCCGGATGCCCCGGAGCCTATGGTAGTGGGGCAGACGAAGCTACCATTAGCGGAGAAACAGCACCGCCGGGAGCTAGGGTTATGTCTCTACTGCGGCAGCGAGGAGCATGAGGTAGCATCCTGTCCCATTCAGCCAAAAGAGGGAGTCCGTGCGTCACAGTAGGGGGACTCACGGACTCGCCTCAGTCAAGTCCCCTCTCCAAATTCCTCCAGCCCATTAGGTTCATACACAATCAGACAGAAATAATCACACATGCCTTGATTGACTTGGGGGCTGAGCAGAGCTTCATCTCGGGGGAACTGGCAACCCGACTGGGGCTTCCATGCCAACCACTGAAGACCCCCCTCAAGCTCATTGCCCTGTCAAAAGCCCCCCTGGCAGTGGTATCCAAACAAACCGCCCCGGTGTCAGTCATCGTTTCCGGAAACCAACGGGAGGATCTCAGGTTGTTTGTGCTCCCGGTTTCAGCCTCTCCGGTTACCCTGGGCTACCCCTGGCTTCAGCTGCATAACCCCACCATTGACTGGCGCTCTGGGAGTGTGGCTTCATGGAGCTTGTTTTGTCTCAGTGCCTGCCTGCAATCCGCTGCTTGCTCGCCGTCCATGCCCCTGACTGCCCCCGTCGCCCCCCCCTCCCGATCTGTCCACGGTTCCTCCAGAGTATCATGACCTGGGGGCCATGTTTAGTAAGTTCCAAGCGCTATCCCCCTCCCCCCACCACCACCCATATGACTGTGTCATTAATCTTCGGGCTGGAGCCCCGCCACCGTCGAGCCGCCTTTACAGCCTGTCTGCTCCAGAGCGGGAAGCGATGGAGACCTACATCAAAGAGTCGCTCAGCTCTGGCATCATCCATCCTTCGTCCTCGGCGGTGGGGGCTGGGGTTTTTTTTGTTGGAAAGAAGGATGGCTCTCTGAGGCAGTGCATTGATTTTTGTGCATTTAATGACATTACCATCAAAGACAAGTATACTCTTCCCCTGATGGACACGGCATTCGACTCTCTCCAGGGGGCCTCCTGGTTCACCAAACTGGACCTCCGCAATGCGTATCATCTGGTGCGGATTCAGGAGGGTGACGAATGGAAGACTGGCTTTCAGACCTCTAGCGGGCATTTCAAGTACTTGGTGATGCCGTTTGGGTTGACCAATGCCCCTGCCGTCTTCCAGCGCCTGATTAATGATGTGTTACGGGATTTTTTGGGCTTGTTCATCTTTGTGTACCTGGATGACATCCTGATTTTTTCTCGGTCTTTAGATGAGCATTGGGTGCACGTGAGGCGAGTACTGCAGCGGCTCTTGGAGAACAAACTCTTCGCGAAGGCTGAGAAGTGCGAGTTCCACGCCTCCAAGACGTCGTTTCTTGGTTTCATTATTTCCCATAATCAGATCATACCTGATCCCGATAAAGTAAGACCGGTGGTAGTTTGGCCCACCCCTGCCTACAGGAAGCAGCTCCAACAATTCCTGGGGTTTGCCAACTTCTACCACTGCTTTGTCAAAGATTACAGTATTGTTGCTCTTCCTCTGACTCATCTCACATTCCCCAAGGTGGCCTTCTGGTGGACGGAGGAGGCTGAAGCGACGTTCGTTAAACTCAAGTCTGAGTTCTTTTCCTCCCGTATTCTGACACAGGTGGACCCCGCCCTTCAATGCCTGGTAGAGGTGGACGCCTCGGACTTGGGGGTGGGGGCTGTGCTGTCTCAGCGCTCTCCAGTAGATGGTGTGATCTGTCCTTGTGCGTTTTTCTCCCGCTGTCTGTCCCGGGTGGAGAATAATTATGACATCGGTGACAGGGAACTCCTGGTGGTTAAGCTTGCACTGGAGGAGTGGCACCATTGGCTGGAGGGGGCCGCCCAGCCGTTTATCGTCTAGACGGACCACAAGAATTTGGAGTACCTCAGGACAGCCAAACACCTGAATGCTCACCAGGCCCGCTGGTCCCTGTTCTTTGGTCGCTTTAATTTTACTATCACCTACCGCCCCGGGGCCAAGAATACTAAGCCGGATGCACTGTCCAGACAGTTCGCCTCGGATGCCGTGGAGGTTTCGGACCATTCCATTCTTCCCTCATCATGCGTCATGGGCGCCCTCTCATGGGGCATCAAGGAGAGGGCCTTGAGGGCACAGGAGACCGAACCAGACCCAGGCAGGGTGCCAGCAGGGAGGTTGTTTGTCCCTTCTTCCATTCGGGGCGACGTGATTCACTGGGCCCATTCCTCCAGACTCTCATGCCATCCGGGGAGGGCTCGCACAGTGGAACTTCTCCAGAGGACGTTCTGGTGGCCATCGCTCCGGAGGGACGTTGCTGAATACATCCGCGCCTGTCCCCTGTGTGCCACTGGCAAGACGTCTTCCTCTCCTCCAACTGGTTTACGCCATCCTCTTCCCACTCCCGGCAGACCCTGGTCCCACATTGCTTTGGACTTCATCACCGGCCTCCCACCTTCCAATCCTCACGATCGTTGACCAATTCTCCAAGGCCGCCTACTTTATTCCCCTACGGGGGCTGCCTACAGCGAAGGACATGGCGGACCTGCTCGTCCAGCACGTTGTGAGGTTGCATGGGATCCCCGTGGACATCGTCTCCAATCGGGGTCCCCAATTTGTGTCCCGGGTGTGGAGGTCATTCTGCAACACCCTGGGGGCTAGAGTGAGCCTGTCCTCTGGCTATCACCCGCAGAGTAACGGACAGTGTGAGCGGGTAAACCAGGAGCTGGAGGCTGCGCTGCATTGTGTCACCACCGTGAATCCTGCTTCATGGAGTACTTATCTCCCATGGGTCAAGTATGCGCACAACACCACCGTGTCTTCAGCTATCAGCATGTCTCGTTTTGAGGCCTCCCTGGGATACAATCCTCCGCTGTTCCCCGAGGAGGAGGGGGACATCGTCGTGCCATCCGTGCATGCCCACCTGAGACGCTGTCGTTGGCTGTGGAGAGCGACTTGGACTGCACTTCGGCACACGGCAGAGTGCAACACCAAGACCGCTAATCGCCGGAGACCAGCCCCACCCTACCGGGTGGGCCAGCAGGTTTGGCTGTCTACCCAGCACATTAACCTTAAGGCGGAAAAGAAGAAATTGTCTCTGCAATTCATCGGACCCTTTACCATAGCCCGAATCATTAACTCTGTGGCTGTGCGCCTAGCTCTCCCCCCCTCCCTCCGCATTTGTCCAACCTTTCATGTCTCCCAAATTAAGCCTTTTGTTTCCAGTCTTCTGTGTCACCCTCCCAGGTCTTCACCTCCATCAGTGGTGATCGACGGCGACCCGGCGTGGAGAGTCATCGCCATCCTGGACGTCCGCCGTTGGGGTCGCGGCCTGCAGTACCTGGTGGACTGGGAGGGGTATGGGACGGAATGGAGGTCCTGGATGCATCCGTCCTTCGTGTTGGACAAACAGCTGATCAGGGACTTTCACCTGACACACCCAGGTAGGCTGGATCGCACGCCAGGAGACGCCTCTCGGGGGGGGGGGGGGTACTGTGATGGCTCGCTCTGTATCATTATCTCCCGCAGCTGCGCACACATCTGCTCTCCATCACCCTTGGGCTACTTAACCTGCACTGCCTTCAGATCTGCGCGGAGCCGTCTGTCTCCTTGGGCTGAAGAGTCCTGCTATCGTCTTTGCCTGCTTCTAAGAATCGTCTAAGCCATTGCCAGCATTCCTAAGTCTACCTCCTGGAAGGATTTTCTCCTCCATCACAAGTAAGCCTTTATTCTCTCACCTTTCTCTGCGTTGGTCCCCTGTGCACAGGCGGCGTTTCCAGGTGACAGAATCCTCTCACTCTTGACGGCGGACCAAGCCACGCTTCATCCCCCGAGTCCTTCACCTCTCCAGCTGCACCATGACAGCAGGCGCTGTCCTCCTGGCTGTTGCCTTCGGGCCGACCTGAGCTCAGCACCACCTCTGCAAACAGTAAGCCCCAGTCATTCTCATACGTTCCCTCTGAAGGGCTTAACTAACATCTATTGTCTCTACACTGTCCATAGGGTTGCCAGGTCATACGGCACTCTGCTCACCCCCAGCTGCGATGTCTCCTCTGACATTCATACACACATACACACACCTACACACTCACACTTCCACTATACAATAAAGATAATTGTGTCTATTCCCAAGCCTGTGTCTGTTCTCTGTGTCTGGTAATCATGTCTGATAGAAAAATTCCATATTATCTATACTATTATTGATATTAATAATGTATTATTATATTTGAGAAGTATCATACCTTTCATATGCCATGTTTAATGTTTATATGTGCATTCCATATGGAGAAGTTTATATATTCTTGGCCTGTTTCTGTGAGCAATTTCAGAGAGTTCAGACTGAGGATCAGTACATGTGTAAGGAATGATCTAAGCCATTTATTATAATCTCTTTGACATAACCTGTTTTGGGTCACAGGAATGCACAGGAACTCCTCATCTTATAGATTAGTGTTTCATGGACATTCTGTTAGTTTTATGGATCTCATGTCTTCGTGACCCATGTCTCCAGTGTCTGACGTCCACCTGGATAAGCTCAGTTATCAGGACTGTCCCATTCTGTCCCTTCCCTTATCCTCATACTCCCTCTCCTTTCTCCTACCTATATATATCAGACTTAGAAGAATGAATCCTTTAGAGTTTCTAGGTGTGTCTGAATGTCATGCCTCGTAATTCCTCCCCCAGGTGCCCAATGGGGTGATTCCTTATATTTTTGTAATAAATGTACATAAATTCAACTTTCTGCCTGATTATTTGTGTCATGGCTCCCTCAGGGCCATCATCAACCACAGCTGCACACACACACCTGCTGCCAATAGCCAGCGGGCTTTAAAGCCAGGCCTGTCTGAGACTCGGCACGGAGCCGTCTGTCAATCTCCATAGACACGTCTCGCGTCAACAGCCACGTCCTGGCTCATCATCTGAGTTCCAGACCTTCTCATCACTTCACGTAAGCTTAACAATTGACTCACCTTTGTCAGTCGTCTTCCCCTGTGCACAGGTGGATCTCCCCAGCGGCGGATTCCTCTCTTCCCGGCGGCGGTCCAGCCTCCATCACTACTACAGGGCTTCACGCTCACTTCCCCGCACAGAGTCAGACACTGTCTCCCTGGCTGCAGCCCACAAGGCCAACCTGAGCTTTCCCACGACCACCTGCAAAGTAAGCTACCGTTACTATCACGCTCTTTGCCCGTGGACCGAGCTAACATCTCTGTTCTGTCGTTATAGATAAGATAAGATAAGATAAGATAAGCCTTTATTAGTCCCACAATGGGGAAATTCCAGGATTGCAACAGCACAGGGGTAGCAACACTCAGATCAGAAGGCAAAAAAAACCCCCCCAAAAAACAAGAGCAGCTAATATACATATGTACATATTACTATAAATATATATATATATATATATATATATATATATATATATATATATATATATATATATATATATATATATATATATATATATATATATATATATATACAGTATATATATATACACACAGACACAGTGCGGAGCATTGTAGCTAGATAGAATAAATATGTAGATATATAAACACCCACAGTACGGAGCATTGTAGCTAGGTGGAATAAATATGTAAATATATAAACACACACAGTGCGGAGCATTGTGGGCTTGTGAGCATTGTTGCATAGGGTTGCCAGGCTGAGCGGCGTCCTGCTCTTCCCCAAGCACGAGTCCTGCACTGCACACTATATACACACTGTACATACACGCACTCTCACACACACACACACACACACACACACACACACACACACACACAGAGAGTTAGCAATAAAAGGATAATTGTATTTCACTCGAGTCTGTGTTTTGTCCCCTGAGTCCATAATTATGTCAGTTTGACTTTGAATAATTTAAGCTCAAAATTATTTTAACAATGTCATAAAGAGAATGCAGAGAGACTGGGAGGCTATGCTCTTCTACATGACTCTGCCCCAGCACTGGGTCCATAGGCTGTACGTATGTTAGAGGGTCAATAAAGAATCTGTGTCGACCTACGCTCGTGCCTCGCCTCCACATCCTTCCCTTTTACCCTCTACAACGTTAAATTTTCCACTATGGCAAGAGAAGGGAAAAAAAAACTTAGAGCATCTTATTCAAGGTGGAAATTTTATCCAATTTCAGGAACTAGTGTCACAGTACGACAGTGATAAAAAGTCTCTTGAATACCAACAGCTTAAATCCATAATAAAAGCAAGATTTGATTTTAATCAGACAGATTTAGAGGTACCAGTTAAGGTGGCAGAGTTTCTAAATCTTCGTTCCACTTAAATGGACATTGAAAATGAGATGAGATGAGATTCAACTTTATTGTCATTACACATGTATGAATACAAGGTAACGAAACGTGACTTGGCATTTGGGCATGCTCTGCAGAGCGCATCCAAGGCCGGGGCAGCCGCTAGGAAGAGAAAAAACTACATGGACTATTATCAAAACTGGATGAGCCAGTATCTCTTCCAATATCAAAATGGGAGACAGACCTATCGATCAATAAGGAGGAAAGCTTCTGGATACAAATATGTTTAAACACTTTTAAGATGACTAAAAACTCTAAAAAGTTCTGGCGGAAGACATGTGAGGACTTGTCGGCATGACTTGGGTATAGTGTCCCATCCTCACCCACAGTTTGCATATTAGGTGATCTAAGTGAAATAAATATAGAGGCAAGGATGTCACACATGGTTCTCACCGCCTTATGCATCACAAAGAAAACTATCCTCATGAACTGGAAATCAAGAAAAATTTATGCATGACTCGCTTTAATAACTTACTATTAGATTGTATTAGCCTGGAGAGAATGTCTGCCTCCTCAAATAATCAATTGGCAGAATTCAGTTCTCTCTGGTCCCCACTTATTAATTCTATAACCTGAAGGGTGGTAGGCAGTGATTCGCTCTCCTTGGTGCCTCTGGTGGCTGGCTGTGCCCTGACCATGGAGGACTGGTGTGCAGGGGGCCTGCTCCAGGGTGGCCGTGCGTCTGGCCCGGGGAGGGGTTGTTTGGGGGGGGCTGCAGGGTGGGCTGGGGGGTGGGCCGTGGCCAAAGGCTGGCTGGCCTTGCCTCCCGGGTGGGGCTGGGTCTGGCCCTGGGCCCCTGGTGCTGGGGAGGGCATTCCCCCCCTCCAGGTCGGGGTTGGGTGTGTGCCGCTGGTGGGGGCCGGCCCCGGTGCGCCCTTGTGTGGCGGGGTTGTGCCCTCCCTGGGGCACTGGTGGCACTCTGGGGTGGGTGCCTGCATCCTGGGGGGGATTGCCCTTCCCATCCTCCGGGGCCTGTGGGTGTGGGTGTGCATGTACATGTGTGTGTGTGTGTGTGTGTGTGTGTGTGTGTGCGCGCGCATGTGGGTGAGAGTGGGTGCATGTGTGTGTGTGGAAGTGGGTGTGTGAGTGTGTGTGTGTTGTCTGTGGGCATGTGGGGCTGTGTGCGGGTGCAGGTGGGAATGTGTGATGTGAGTATGTGTGTGTATGCACATGAGGGCGGGCAGGTGTGTGTGTGTGTGGGTGGGTGGGTGGGTGGGTGGGTGTGTGTGTGGGTGGGTGCAGATACCTGTGGGTGGATGTATGAGGGTGGAGGATGTGTGTATGGATGGGGGAACCTCGTTGGGTGGCATGGTGGGGCGGACCACCTAGTGGCATGGAGGTTGGTGATTCGAGGTCTGCTTGTCCCGGCCGCCCTGCCATTGTGTCATGGGGCGGGGTGCTTTGTTGCATTGCCCCTGGGGTCTTTGGTGCCAGGTGTGCGTGGGTGCTTGGGGGGGGGGGGGCCTTTGGCACGGGCTGGTGGCCGTGTTGCCGTCGGGCTGCTCTGGGGTGCCTGTGGCTGCAGAGCAGCCTGCTGCTGTCGGTGTGCGTCTGGGGTGGATGGTAGGTGGGCTTGCGGTGGGCGCTCGGGGGTGTCGCTTGGTGGGTGGGGTGCCGTATGGGTCCGGCCCATTGTTCACTATTGTGATTATTGTTGTTGTACATGTTTGTGTGTGCAAGATGAGTGGAAATGGGTGTGGCTGCTCCATCATGTTTGTGGTGCTGGGGACACAACGCTGGTGGGTCCTGGGCTGCTCAGCCTGGCGGCCCTCGCCCTGGGTTGGAAGTTGAGGGCAGTGGGTGGCTTTCTGAAACAGTTTGCGAGCTGGTTTCTGGGGGGGAGCCACCCCGCTTTTGGACTGCCTTCCTCCCAGTCTTATTTTCTGCCCCCCTCCCCCTGATTCTGGGTGAAATATACATCTTTTTGGATGCACTTAGGGATTTGGAGCGGGGGGGGGGGGTGCCGCACTGTGTCGGTGAAGGGGACACCTCTGCTGTACAGTGGGGCTGCCCTCACCTCAATTTTAATTGCATTTTAGACACTGAGGGCTTGGGGGGATGGGGGCTCCGCTGCCTATCGCAGTGGCTAGTGGTGCGCCAACCACCATCCCCCCAATTTTAACTGCACCGTGGTAGTTCACACACCTACACACAATCACATCATACAACTGACACAAGCATATGTTTTGTGTGTGTGTGGGGGGGTCTTCCCCCATCCCTGTTGCCCTCCTTCTGCCAGGGACCTGGAGGCCCAGCGGGGGGCCTGGAACCTGTCATGTCATCAAAATCCCTTGGTGCTGCTGAATGAATAGTTACAAGCAAGGGAGTGACAGAGGAATTGAATAAGAGAGTAAGTGAGAGTGAGGGATTGATGAATGGAGATGGTGTTGGTGGGTCGGTTTTGTGTGGCACTTTACGTGTCGGGTGGCATCTCGGGGCGCCTGCGGTGATCTCCTGATCAATTGCTTGGGTGGGCGCTGGGGATGGGGGTCTGCTTCTGTGGCCGCAGCCACCCTCGGGTGGGTCGGTGGTGGTGGGGGTGCTGGCCTGCGCCAGCAGTCTCCCCAGCTGGTGCGCGTTCAGGCTCACTGCATCAGCATTGCAGTCACCCTAAGAAATAGGGGTGAATGAAGGTGGGTGAGTGTGATGGGGAGAGCATGAATGGATGTGAGTAGGTCGGAGTGAGAGTGGGAGTGAGAGCGCCTGTGTGGGTGAACGTGAAAGAGTGTGGGTGACCCTGAGGGCAAGTTGGAGCAAGGTTGAGTGGGTTTAAGAGTGAGAGAGAATGGTGGGTCCGGGAGTGTGAGAGTGGGACTGTGGGGGGGAGTGAGATGTGAGTGAGTGCTTGTGGGTGCATATGAGAGCAAAAGGGTGTGGTGTGGGAATGAGTGTGTCTATTAGTTGAGAGGTGCTGGATTGAGGGGGTAATGCCTTTCGGCTACGTGGGCTCCCTTGGACAGGGTGGGGGACTTCTTTGGGTGTGGGGGTCCCTGGGGTGTGTGGTGGTGGCGCTGGGGGGGCTGGGGGGGCTTGCACTGGGGGTGCGGGCCGGTCTCCAGTCTGGGGGGTGGGGGCGCTGGCCTTCCGGAGCTTGGGGCCCGGGGGCTGGCGTTGGCCCTGTTGGGGGGTGGCGGGCCCAGGGTTGTGGGCCTGCCGCACCAGCTGCCTGGCAGCCTTGCCTCCCTTGGCCGTCCCACAGTGGGCGGATGCCTGGCATTCCTTAGGCTTGTCGGCCCTGTGCATTTGTGCCTTGTGGGGGTTGGTGGCGCTGCCTTGCCTGCTCAGGGTTTCCAGGGTGGCGGGGAATTGCTGTGACCAGCCCCTCTCTTCATATGTTTCCTGAGAAACCACTCACATGCACACACTTATTTTGCGCACACTCTTATATACATGCACACGGACGCACACACGCAAATGTCCCCCCTTTAACAGGTGCGAATACCAGACTCATGTTGAAACCTCTTCAGTGGAAAAAGCAGTTTGTCTTCTGTTTGTTTTAGTTTTTGGCTTGTTTGTCTTTTTTGTCTGTTCCTCTCTCTTTTTTCCCCCTCCGTACACTTCCTTTCCCCATTCCCCATCCTGTCGGGTCCTTCATGGGTAAAATAATTTAAATAATGTATTAAAAGTTATAGCAGGAGAACTTTGCAACAATATACAGTTCATAGATAGGTACTGTATAAAGCTCCTTTTGGCAAAGTAAGTCTGTTTTGGCACAATAAGGGTAACAGATCTCTGTTCTGCTTACCTAGCTGCCTAACGGGACCGGGGGGGGGGGGGGAGGAGAAAAAGAAAGCACTATTTAGCCCTTTTAATATTGTGATGTCGGGACTGTGAGAAGGGGCAGGGATTCTCCCGGCATACTTTGCACCATGGAGGAGTCAAACACTGTTATTATCCGTGTGTTCTAAGTGTTATTGTTGTTCCATTATAACTGTGTTATAAGACCAGTTGTGATAGTGTTGTTTTCCCTGTGTGTGAGAGATTATGTGTCTGTGTCACCCTGAGGGAGATGAATGTCTGTGTGAATGACCTCCCTTCCATTCTGTGTAATGAGTTAGTGAAGAGTAAATGCCTGTTGTGTCACAAATCCTCTCTCATTATTTGTGTGAACCCTTGAAACGTCACGCTGGTGTCAGGAGTGGGATTTTTGAGAGATGGAAGCAAGGGTCAAGGCAGAGATTCGGCAGCTTGAGCAGCTCATTGCCCTGATGGAGACGGAGATGGAGATGGAATTGGAGATGGAAATGGACAACAGATCAGACACGCCAGCCCCCAAAGCTGCTCGCCATGACGAATGTGTTGTGTTGGGTTTTGGGACTGTTGGTGTGTGACACGGGTGGTGGCTCCGCATTTCCGGTTCCACCACCACCCAGGGTATAAGAAGGCAGGGAGAGAGAGGGGTGGTCTCTTGGCCCCCTCTTTGCCTGACAGATGTGTGAGTGTATGGTGAGAAGGCATCATAAATAAACCTGTGTTCAGTTCAACACTCAGTCTCGTCCTTGGCTCCTATTCCTGACATAACATTTGGTGAAGAGGATAAAAGGTATGGACGCAGGTGTCACATCAATTTAACTGTTTTTTGAGCTTCCTGGTGAGCGGCCCGTCCCTTGGGCGAAGTGATTTGCTGCTTTTCAAACATATTTGGTGGCATTGGACCTTGGAAGACTGGAGAAGTTGAGGGCACGGGCGCTACTGGTTCATAATTTAGGAATGGAGGGCCAGCGCCAGCGTATATTAAGTACTTTAGGCGAGTGTGATATCTTTGAGGAAATGGTGGAGCTAATGGCGCAACATTTTCATGCCCCAGAAAACATCATCGTCCGCAGGATCCAGTTTCGACAGCACCGCCAGCGGACTGGCAAGTCAGTGCAACGGTCTGTGTCAGACCTGCACCAGCTGGCCAAAGATTGTCAGTTTGGAGCGTTGGAGGAAGAGATGGTCCGCGACCAGTTGGCAGAACATACTGTTTGCCCAGCTACGAGGTCAAAGCGCCTTACATTCTTGGGTGAACTGATGTTGTCCAAGGCCATCGAGTTAGCTCAGCAGTTGGAGGCGGTAGACAAGCTATCATGGGAGCTCAGTGAGAGAGTGTCACATCGCCATTTTGAACCACAGTCAACAGCGCAAGCAGTGGACCTGGACAGTGACGACAGCGTAGATGATGAAGGGAGCAACACTAATACTGTCAAGATGAGGTCCGCCCCGGAGATGCCCAGGTGTTTGGGTTGTGGGTCCACCAAGCACTGTTACAAGGCTAGGGAGTGTCTGGCAAGAGGGAAATTCTGTGGCAAGTGCAGACTTTTGCATCATTTTGCCAGAGCATGTCACAAGTCTGAGTGAGGGGACCCGAGGTGTAAGGAAGACCCTCCCGCTTCCACGGTTATTCACACTGTGTCCCCGAGTACCAACGGCCGCTCCTACCATATGGTGGGACTGGACGGGGTGACAGTGCCACTGCTGACTGGCATGGGTGTAGTGAGCTCCGTGTTGAATTGGGCAACCGTGAGGAGCTATTTCCCACATTATCGTATTCTCATGTGATGAAGGTCCTGGAGAGACTGGTCTTCGCCCACCTGAGGCCGCAGATGAAGACATGGCTGGACCGTCTGCAGTTTGCATATCAGCCCCATTTAGGAGTTGAAGATGCTGTCATCTACCTGCTGCAACAAGCCCATCTGCACCTGGATGGTGGAGGAGATACTGTGAGAATCACTTTTTTTGATTTCTCCAGTGCCTTTAACACTATCCAGCCACTGCTGCTGGGTGAGAAGCTGTGGGTGATGGGGGTTGACAGCTCTGTGATCTCCTGGATTACCGACTACCTGACAGGCAGACCACAGTTTGTCCGGCTGGGCAGTGTCTTGTCTGGAGTGGTGGCTAGTGATACGGGAGCACCACAGGGGACTGTGCTTTCTCCTTTTCTTTTTACCTTATACACCATGGACTTTCAGTACAACATTGAGTCATGCCACCTGCAAAAATTCTCTGATGACTCAGCTGTTGTGGGGTGTATAAGAGGAGGAGAGGAGGGGGAGTACAGGGCACTGGTAGACAGATTTTGTGGAGTGGACGGAGCAGAATCACCTGAGGTTGAATGTCAGCAAGACCAGGGAGATGGTGGTTGACTTCAGGAAGAGGAAAGCTCCTTTTCAGCCACTGCGGATTAGGGAGGAGGATGTGGGAGTGGTTGAGAACTACAAATATCTGGGTGTCAGGATCAGCAGCGGGTTGGACTGGAGATCCAACACCGATGCTGCGCACAAGAAGGGGATGAGCAGACTCTAATTCCTGAGAAAGCTGAGATCCTTCAACGTGTGCAGCAAGATGCTGGAGCGTTTCTATCAGACTGTTGTCGCCAGCGCCATCTTCTTTGCTGCGGTGTGTTGGGGTAGCAGTATCAGGGCCAGAGATACCAACAGACTTGACAAGATTATCAAGAGGGCTGGCTCTTTAATTGGTCTCAGACCGGAGACCTTTGAGACAGTGGTGGAGAGGAGAACACTAAATAAACTGCAATCCATCATGGACAATCCTGATCACCCCCTCTACCACACACTAGATAGACAGCGAAGCATTTTCTCCAGTAGACTACTACAGCTTCGTTGTCGAACGGCCAGGTACAGGAAATCTTTCCTGCCACATGCAATTTCACTGTACAATAACTCACTATGATGTTGTATTCTGGTCATAGCTATGCTGCCACACTGCATCTTACGGACTAACTGGTTCATCACTTTTCACTCTGCTCCTGATAGTCCTTCTTTGTGCAATGGGATGATTCATGTGTTTATACGGGTCATCATATATTAAGCTATGATGTATATAGGTTCTATAGTCGTGTTAGTTTTTACTTTCCATGGGTAATCCCTTTGTCTGTCGTGTGTGTTTCTGTTGTTTGGCTGTCAACTGTCACGCTGCTGTTACACTGTAATTTCCCAGTTTGGGATCAATAAAGTACATCTATCTATCTATCTATCTATTAAAAGTGACTCAACGCTGCTGTGTGGTTATGGTGGAGGAAGATTGGCCACGGTGGGATTGGTGAGGCTGATGGCTAGGTGCAAGTTGGCGGTGTGCCACCAGAGGCTCATCTTGACTGCCAGGGGAGAGAATATTATGGGATGTGATTTGTTTTATGACCTGGGTTTCACCATCATGAGCGGCGCTGGAGAAGAATGGCCGGGTTGTGGTTTGTGGGACTGGCCGGTCCCATGAATGGACGACGGAGCTGTGTGAGACGAGAACTTGCCTGGCACTCTGGAGGAAGAGCAGCCTCCCACGATGACCCCACCCAGGGTCATCGTGGGAGGCTTCCGGTGTCAGTGCCCAAGTAGCCCTAGCTGAGGGAACTGGGCGGCACGGTGGGACACCTGTGATGGTGGGTGGTGCCAAGTGGCTGGCTCCATCTGTTCCCAGATTTCGGCTGGGAGAGACCAGAGAGCAGGGAGTCACAATGGCGATGCCGGCAGCAGAAATGAAAGCGAGTGGGGCACAACCGGCTGGCACGGTGAAACGACATGCCAAACAGGAACACTGGAAGCTGAGTAGGATCCCTCTGCGGGTTGCGGACATGGTCCGGCCCAGGGAAGAGGCCCGGTCGAGAGAAGTTCGGGTCAAGCATCGGAGAGGAGACGACCGGGGTGGCTACAGGTGGTGGCTGTTCAGGAGAATGCCTATCTCCAGCTATCTGATGGCTCATGGAGGCACCCTAATGAGCTGCGGCGCATCCGGGAGAAGAAGGGGATGCTTTGACCTGAGCGTGGGGTGTCCCCAGTGGTGAGGAAGAGAAGGCGCGCCGGAGTTGAATCATCCGACGGTTATCCAGGGGGTGGTTCCTCTCTCGGGACAGGCTGATGGTTGGACAGAGTGTGATATATGTGTCAGAAGGGGGGACAGCCTGTATATTTATTGTGTTATGGTTCATGGGATTATTTTGTGCATTTTCTCTTTTTTTTTTAGGACCACGGCAGTTATTTTCTTTTAGTTGGACTGTTTTTTTTTTCTAGTTCAGACGGCAGAATAATCTGTCTTGCCGTGTGGGAGTGGGACGGCAGTCCACCTGTCCTCCCCTAGTTTTAGTTATGTTGAGTGATTGTGATAGGCTCCTTTTAGGTATTTCTGTTTAGTTTTAGTGCCTGATTTGGGTTCCAAATTGAGGTGGGTCTCGATGGTATGTGTGTGCTTTTGACCTTTTTGGAGGGGTGGAGAATGTTGTGTTGGGTTTGGTGACTGCTGGTGTGTGATATGGGTGATGGCTCCGCCTTTCCAGTTCCGCCACCACCCAGGGTATAAGAAGGCAGGGAGAGAGAGGGGCGGTCTCTTGGCCCCCTCTCTGCCTGGCAGATGCGCAGGTGTATGGGTGCATAATCATACCATGTAGGATAAGTAGATGGTTGTGCTGTTTCATTCCATCTAGCTACAATGCTCCGCACTGTGTGTGTTTATATATTTATATATTTATTCCATCTAGCAACAATGCTCCACGCTGTGTGTGTTTATATATTTACATATTTATTCCATCTAGTTACAATGCTCCGCACTGTGTGTATTTATATATTTATATATTTATTCCATCTAGCAACAATGCTCCACACTTTGTGTGTTTATATATTTACATATTTATTCCATCTAGCTACAATGCTCCACACTGTGTGTTTATATACTCATATATTTATTCCATCCAGCTACAATGCTCCGCACTGTGTGTCTATATATATATATTTATATTTATATGTACATATGTATACTCGCTGCTCTTGTTTTTCTCTTGCCTTCTGATTGTTGCTCTGAGTGTTGCTATCCCTGTGCTGTTGCAATCCTGGAATTTCCCCATTGTGGGACTAATAAAGGCTTATCTTATCTTATCTTATCTTATGGTGAGAAGGCATCATAAATAAACCTGTGTTCAGTTCAACACTCAGTCTCATCCTTGGCTCCTATTCCCAACATAACAGAATGGGGAAGCAGACCAGACAGAGCAAGCGTGCCCCATTTTCTGCCCTTTTCAAAGCAGAGTGGGGAGCGCTAACAGGGGAACTACGAGCCACAATTCCACTGCGACCGAGGGCAGTGATCGACAGGGAGGCGACCGACTCACCAACGGGCCAAACTTCCCCGCTTTGGTGGCGAAACTCTTCTGGACGACTATCTGGTCCAGGTTGAACTGGCCACTGCGCTGAATGACTGGACACCTGAAGAGACAGCTGTGCAGGTTGCGCTGGCTCTGGAAGGTGGAGCTCTCTGCAGACTGTCTGATCTCCGACCTGAGGAACGTCACAGCTGGCCAGCACTACAAGGAGTGCTCCGGAGGCAGTTCAGGAGGGCAACTCATGCTGATCATGCCCAGGAACAGCTGGCCAGCCGCTGGTGAGACAACCGAGAGAGCCTGGGAGCCTATGTGGCGGACGAATGGCTGCTGACACAACGAGGCTACCCAGATAGGCGGTGGAGAAGCTCGCCCTACAGAACTTCATCCGAGGGCTCTGCCCGGTCCAGCTTCAAGAACACGTCCGGATACATGGAGCGAGCACGTGGGAGACAGCCGTGGCAGAAGCGGAGCGGGTGGGGCCGATGATGGATTATGCAGCTGACATGTCATCACTGAGGCAGAGAGCTTTCCATGCCACAGCTGAGAGTGAAGATGAGGAGGAATAGCACCAGACCACAGCTGTGCAGCTGGCGAGAGTACAAAAACGGTGGTGCGAGGAGGGATGCTTCATCTCAGGAAACCAGGACACATCGCGCATTACTTTCCTGCACCCACAACGTGACAACCAGCCTCCTTACCAGCTTTAATCCTAGAGAGAGGTGGTACAGGCGGGGGACATGCTGCCTCCGACAGACATCTTCTGCAATGGACGGCTGGGCCGACTTGAACACTCACCAGGGCTGTACCTGCAGTGCAACGTGGACAGCACACCAATCCACGCCCTGATCGACACTGGTTCCAATATCTCCCTGGTCCGACCCAGGGAGCTACCAGGTACAGAGGGACTCAGACCACAATGGTGGGAACTCACCAGGCACTGCATTACCACAGCCACTGGTGAGCGTTCCGGACTGGGAGGGCGACGAGTCTTTGTGGTGGGAGTGGCCGGTCAGAACACAAACTACCCTTTCTGGCTGGCTGACATCCAAGACCCCTGCATCATTGGACTAGATCTGCTCACAGCATGGGGTGTGAAGATTGACACTGCCAGCTCTTCTCTCCTGCTGGGGGCTCAGACCATCACACGCTGTGGTAAGAGCCAGACGAGGAACCAGGGGGCCTGCACGATTGGAGGGCCGGTGCCGTCAGTGCAGGCCGAGGATCGTGACCCAGCAGTCTCACGGGCTCTCCAGACTGCTACGGTCCAGGATAGCGCAGCGGCTCACAGCTCTTCTTCAGATTATCGGGCAGCTCTCCCCAGTGATGACGTCACAGAGGCCCTCGACGCACAGCAGCTTCAGAGAGAGCAGGATGGTGATCCCGGGTCCGGCACTGGCTGGACATAGACCAGCGGCCTGCCTGGGAGGCTGTGTCTGTGCTAGATCCAGAGACCAAGGCCCTGCATTCCCAGTGATCAAACCTCTGCTGTCGTGAGGGTGTTGTCAATCGGTGGTGGCAGTCTCCAGCTGGGCACCGTCACATGTGGCAGCTGCTTGTCCCTCGACGGCTCCACCCCAAGGTGCTCCAGTTGGTCCACAGGTCTGTGGGGGCAGGCCACTTCGGTGTGAAGAAGACCCTGCAGCATCTTCAGACCAGGCTCTACTGGCCGGGGTGTCGTTGTGACGTGAACCTCCATGTCCACAGCTGTGACACCTGCATGGCTCAGAAAGGGCTGACTCAGCAATCCCACACCCCCTTGTAGCTATATGAGGTGGACTGCAAACCGGGGTTGGATTATTTGCTTTGCTTGAGAGAATGTCTGCACACGGTACACAAACTGGCTTGGAAGACCCTGGTAGCAGCGGGGAGTTGGCAGAAGCGAGCGTACGACTCCCGCTGCCAGGAGATGGACTTTGCACCTGGAGATCAGGTCTGAGTTTTCTGTCTGGAGTGAAAAAAAAAGGACTGTCACCAGAGCTGGCGAGCCACTGGTCGGGACCGTGCCTGGTCCTACAGAGACTGTAGGATGTAATGTACAGGGTGAGGCTGGAGAAAAGGAACCAGGTGGTGGTGCTTCACCGTGACCACCTCGCCCCGTACCAGCCAGCTGCCCCGTGGGTGGCCGAGCCAGAGGCTCCATCCCAACCAGATACCCCGGTCGAGGCTCAAATGGACACTAATGGGCCCGGGCGTGCTGGTCGCCGACAACGGCGGCTGCCCTGACGCCTAGACGAATTCGTATTGAACTTTTGAGTTGGACTCATTATTCTGGGGACAGAAACCAGTTCAGGGGGGGACAGTGTAATGACAGGGCTGTGAGAAGGGGCGGGGATTCTCCCGGCATGCTTTGCACCACAGAGGATTCAAAGATTGTTATTATCCATGTGTTCTAAGTGTTATTGTTGTGCCATTATAACTGTGTTATAAGACCAGTTGTACTAGTGTTGTTTTCCCTGTGTGTGAGAGATTATGTGCCTGTATCACCCTGAGGGAGATGAGTGTCTGTGTGAATGACCTTCCCTCCCTTCTGTGTAATGAGTTAGTGAAGAATAAATGCCTGTTGTGTCACAAATTCTCATTATTTGTGTGAACCCTTGAAGCGTCACAATATTCTTCTGTCTCATTTAGTAAGATTGTAGCTATACAATCTGCTGTCTGTCAGGAGCCCATGATCCATGGAATGACTGGGAGAGACAAGTTTGAACAGCATCTGTCCAGCCTCCATCTGAGGAAAAGCCCTGCCCCATCCACCTCTTACCTGGGACTCTGATATCAAAAAAGATCAGATGTTTCCTTGGTAGCCATCACCAAGGAACTGATAAAGTGGAAGGCATCCATTTAGCAGTGTGTTCAGTCCTACACCGCACCAGGACTTACGAGTGGTCATTGATTGTCAGAAGGCAGAGGAGCTGTTAATGGTTTAATGCATCTCTGTCACTGGGAAGATGTTGAAATCTAGTGGGGGAATTGTTATAGTTCTTTATACAGTTCTTGTGCTCTTATTTGTGAGGCACGGTGTGGTGGCACTCACTTCCGTTTTCTGCCACCGCCACGTGCCTATAAGTAGCAGCGGGCAGGAGGGGCGGCTCTCTTCGCCATCACCCCTGCCTGGCGGTCATAGTGTGGTGTGTGATATTTAATAAACGTTAAAAGTTCAGTCGTGCACCTGGCCTCGTCATTTCGAGTCTGCCTTCAGACACGACATTTTGGCAACAAAGATAAAAAAGGTATGGAAGCGTGTGGGTCTCCAATTCGGCCTTTTCTGGAGCTCCCGGGTGAGCCACCTGTCCCTTGGCCGAGATGGTACGCCGCCTTCCAGACATATATGGTGGCGCTGAATCTGAGCAAAATGGACATGTTGAGGGCACATGCACTGCTGGTGCACAACTCGGAAATTGAGGGCCAGCAAATTTTGAGCATGCTTGGCAATTCGGATAGCTTCAAGGACGTGGTCGAGCTGATGGTGTGCCATTTTCGCACCCCAGACAACATCATTATCCGGAGAATCAAGTTTCGGCAGCGCCACCAACAGGTGGGCGAGCCTATTTAGCCGTTTGTAGCTGACTTGAGGCTACTGGCTAGTGAGTGTTGGTTCGGACCGTTGGAGGAGGAGATGGTCCGCGACCAGCTGGTGGAGCATACCAACAGTGCTGCAATAAGGACGAAGCTACTCACTTTTCTGGGTGACTTAACGCTGACCAGGGCCATCGAGTTAGCTCTCCAGCTGGAAGCAGCAGATAGGCTGATGCTGGAGCTGAGTGAGCGTTTGTCACGTCAACAGCTGGAGCTTCCCATTGCCACACAAGTAACAGACCCAGACAGCGATGGGAGCATGGAAGACAATGCTGAGGAGGCCAACATTGTGAGATTGAGGTCTGCCCCAGGGAAACCCATGTGTTTGGGTCGCGGGTCTGTGAAGCACTGCTTCAAGGCCTGAGACTGTCCGGCTATAGGGAAATGCTGAAACAAGTGTGGCCCCTTGAATCACTATGCTAGGGTGTGCCGTATGTCCAAGCAGGAGAGCCCATAGAGGAAATCGACTCCCCCCACCCCGACGGTTGTCCACACAGTGTCCCCGAACACCAACAGGTATACGTTCTGCATGGTGGAGCTGGACAGTGTGAAGGTGCCGTTGCTGACTGACATGGGAGCGGAGGGCTCCCTGCTGAATTGGGCTATGGTGAGAAAATTCTTCCCTCACTACAGGATTGAAGGTGACTCAGTGACGCTCTATGGCTATGGAGGTGGACGGCTGTGCATGGTGGGAACGCTGAGACTGATGGCCTGGTACAAGTTGGCGGAGATGTCCAACCTTGAGTTCACCGTGACGGCTCATGGCGACAACATCATGGGCTGTGACCTTTTTTATGGTCTGGGTTTCGCCATAAGATGTCGTGAACATGAAACACCTCAGGTTCCAGTAGTATGCCGCAGGCATGACTGTGAACAACACAACCATCTGAGACAGGAGGAGACCCTTCAACAATGGACATGCAGAAATACTTGCTGATACTTGGCAGGAGAACCACAGAGTTGCCTACTAAGCTAGCAGCCAGATGAAACAGGTGGAATAAAGTAAAAATGGAGCAGCAAGAAATTTGAGACAAGTCTGTCTGCAGCTTGCAGACTCTGTCAACACCCCTTCAACTAGTTACACTCCCTTATGTCACTCTACAAAATGGTTGGTCGTAGCTGACCATACAAATATGGCTGAGCCAGCACTGGGCTGATCATACACAAATTCAGGTGTTGTAGCATTGTAGACAGGCTGGTGGTGGTCACACATTTCGAAGGACAAATGTAAAGGAATCTAAAAATGAGAGAGTTTAGTCCATAGACGGTAAAAAAAGTTTGTGGTCTAGTCTTTGGATGACGTTTGTTTGCATGACCACAGCAACCCTGACAGCCGCAGTTGAGGTTTTTTTCCTAACATCTTTTGACAGCGATGGAAGCAGTGTTCTTTTCATTGAACAGAAACCAAATCTTGTTACTGACTAAAAGTAGACAAAAACTACTGATAACACTGGTCATCACCAAATTTATTGTCTAAGTTTTTTTTAGCTGATTTAGAACAATTTTGATGTGCTGAATCCAAAAATCACTTTGGTTTTGCTCAATCGGGTCAACTTTTTGAATTATGGCCACATGTTGTTTTATACGTTTTTGTTTACATGTATGGGTATTTTCGCTTTATATGATGCAAAATTCTTTATTTCTTGAAATTCTCTGAATTTTGAACAATGATGATGTAACATTCAATTTATATGTACTTACCTTTATATAAAGGTAAGTACATGCACAGTACTATATGAGGTTATCATGGTTATCCGGTAGCAAGCAAACCAGTGCCTGACCTGACATGCACTCGTGGACCACTCCCAGTTACATGGGGTGGGACTGGACATTCTGGCAGATAAGCACATCTGTCGTTTTGCCAGTCGGTGCATCGTGACATGCACTACACAAAGAGCAGAGATAAACAAACCTATCATCTGGTCAGTCACTGCAACAGATACTGGAGTCAGTTTGTCTTGGTCTGTCCTTGCCACTGATAATACCTCTATCTGCCAAGAATGTGCCGCTAGTCCAGCAAAAGCTAGCGGTACTCAAATACTTTGCAAGTAGTTTCATGAAATGGTCAGTCAGAAAGCAACTCATACCAGCTCGGACATCGCCCAGGTTAACAAGGTCAGGAGTTCCTGGCAGTGGAGGGTGAAGGACAGAGCTGTGTGGAGGAATCTGATCAGACCTAAATGAAACAGTCATTGTTGCCCACGACAGACTGCTATGATGATGATGATGATGGATTTCGCCATCAAGAGCGGCGCTGGGGAAGAGTGGTCAGGCTGTGGACTGTGGGACTGGCGAGTTCCGAGAGTGGAGGATGATGCGGTGTGGGAAGAAAGATTGACAAGCACTCCGGAAGGTGAGCAGGACCAGCCTCGCTCAGTGTCGTTGCAGGAGGGTCTCAGTGCCGGAGCTCAAGTCGCCCTGAATGAGGGTACTGGGTATCAAGGTGAGGCACCTGCAACGACAAGTAACGCCAAGGAGCTGGCTCCAGTTGTTCCCGGAGCTGAGCTAAAGTGGGCCGGTGAACATGGAGCTACAACGGCAACAGCTGCAGCGGAGTTAAAAGAGGTCAGGGCCAGACCATTAGGCACAGAGGGACCGCATGCCAGGCAGAAACACTGCAAGCCGAGCAGAACCCCTCTGGGAGTCACGGATCTGGTTCGTGCTCGGGAGGAGGTACAACCACGGTGAGTACAAGCCAAGTGACAGTCTGAGGAGCACCGGGGGGGGGGGGGCTGTGCATCGTGGCCAAGCAAGGTGGTGCCTATCTTCAGCTGTCGGACAGTTCGTGCAGGCACCCGAATAAGCTGCAGCGTGCCCATGAGGAGACCTCTAGTGGCAGGCCTGAACGAGAAGGATGCCCGACAGTGAAGAAGAGGAGACGCACTTGTGTCGACGCGACCTGCTGCAGTCCAGGAGGCAGGCCGCCTCCAGGGGTGGACTTATGAAGAGATGGTCCAGGGGGACCCACAGGATAGTTTCCTCCCGTTTCCTAGCCATGTGTACTGTGTGTTGACTGATATGTTTGAGTGGAGGAAGTTATGGTAGTTTTCTGTTCTGATGATGGGTTTGAAACTGTTCTGGGTTTATTTGTGTGCATGTGTATAAGACTTACAGAGAAATTGGCTCAGTATTTTGTTGTACATATATATATTGTATGTAGTTCTGGGGATTGTTTTATACGTTTTGTATAGTTTAGGAACACGGCAATATTTTGAATTTAATGGACTATAATTGGGGCGGCGCGGTGGTGGAGTGGTTAGCACTGCAGCAGCACAGCAACTCACCCTTGGCCGGGGGATCCTGGGTTCGATCCCAGCCCCCGACCAACAGTGATCTGTGTGGAGTTTGCATGTTCTCCCCGTGTCTGTATGGGTTTACTCCAGGATTTCTCCGGTTTCCTCCCACATGCCAAAAACATGTAAGTTAGGTTAATTGGCATCAAACTGGGGATTCTAAATTGTCCTTAGGTATGACTGTGAGAGTGAATGGTTGTCTGTCTCTCTGTATTGGCCCTGCGGTGGACTGGCGATCTGTCCAGGGTGTACCCTGCCTCTCGCCCAAAGATGCTGGGATAGGCTCCAGCCCCCCCGCGACCCGAAAAGGATTAAGCGGAAGAAGATGAATGAATGGACTATAATTTTAAAGGTGGCAGAATAATCGACCTTGCCGTGTGGGGGTTGGATGGTAGTCCACCCATCCACCGTAGTTTTTAGTTGTTCTGGTGTTAATGCGTTAGGCTAATTATAGTACATTGTTTTCCGTTATTTTAGTGCGTGATTCGGGTACTAAATTGGGGAGGGTCTCAATTGTGTGTTGTTATGTATGTAAAATGAGGGACAGGAGTCTCGTCTGTCATGCAGCAAGTCAACACTTTATTATAAGAACAGGACTGTATATACAAGGGCCGTGCCCGCCTGATGTCACACCAGGGGCGGATACGGCAGCACACACACACCACACTCACTACACCACAATTCTCCTCCCCCTTACAAAAATGCAAACCACACACACAATCAAGACCCTCCCCAATTTAGGACCTGAATTGTGCACTAAGGAACAAGGAAACATGAACTGTAGGAAAATGGCCTATCACGTTCACATAAAATAACTCAAACCAGCATTTTCCCCTTTTTTTTCAAAATATACACACAAAAAATAACTAAATTGGATCATGTCTCTAAAATAAGTAAAATAATCCATAACCTACATATACAGTATACTCACATGTACACCAGCAGAGTATATCTCTACATATTTACATCAATGATATTTAAGTCACACCTATGTCCACCGGCAGCCAGAGGTAACACCGGCCCGTGGGGCCAGGGCAGCCCCAAATCATGCACGCCCCTGACCGCTGTAGATGAGACCGGCTCGGAGGTCCCATGGCGTGAATGCCCCTGGCTGCCATCTGCCTCCGGGATCAAAACCAACCTCTCCTGCAAAAATGTCACTCTTCACCATTGACTGCCTCATTCCTCGGGACCCGCCGTGCTGCTGTCTGGCACACCGTCTCTCCGTGCTCATCGGTCCGCTCCTGACCGTTTTCAACACCGCCACAGCTGCCATTGTTGTCCCGAACACTCTGGGCCCCCGTGGCCGAACTCCGGGGAGACCCGAAGCCTGATCATCGGCGCCACTCACTGTCTCGGGCGCCTCGCCGCAACACCCGGCACCCTTATCCAGGGCGGCCTGAGCTCCGGCACTGAGACACTGCCCGACCTCCATGGCGCATGGTTGCTGTTGCTCACTCCTAGGGCTCACAGCATCGCTTTCGCCGGTGTCATTTCCCAACCCTGGCACCTCGCCGCTGCTCTCAGTACCCTTGTTCCAGGCGCTCCACTGCGTCATCTCCTTGCCAGGCTGGTTGCTCTCCCTTGGGGCTCTCGGTATCACTCTTGTCAGCGTCACTCTCCGACCCAGGCGTTTCGTCACTGCTCTCGGTGCCCTTGTTCCAGGCGCTCCGCTGCATCATCTCCGTGCCCGGCTTTCGCTGTTCTTCCCCAGGAGGCTTAGCTTCCATGGTCCCGCTCACTCGTTGCCTAGCCTCCAGCTGTGGGGATGACTCCTGCTGCTCTCCGTCTCTGCTGTCGATGTACACCGCGCCATCCGACTCATCAGCGCTATGGTCCTATACCATGCTGAGCTCCTTGACTGGCCCGCCGTCTTCAGTGACCGGGGACTCTTCCACTCGTGGCCCCTGTCCGACCTCAAGGTCTACCTGGTAGCTCGTAGTTTGATCTTGGCGTGAAGTTAGCTTAGCAGTTAACCTGTCCATAGGCACAGAACGGGCCGTTAGCTTCCCCCAGCTAACTAGCTAAGCTGTTCCTGGTGCCAACAGCTCCATTACCCAGAGCTTCGTGGTCCTCGTCTGCTCGTCGAAGTACTCGGCCAGCTGCTTGACAGCATCCTCATAGTACTCCGTTTCACCCAATGTACCAAGAATTCTTTGGCCCTTAGTGTCGAGATTGTGGACCAGGAGTGCTCACCGTTGTCTCCTGTTGAGCCTACTTAAGCCCAGCGCCCTCATGTAATCCTCGAACATGGCCCTCCATTGCAGCCACAGGATCACCTGCTCTCCCATGTACTCTAGAAATGGTGCTAGTGGTGGAGGTAGCCTGTACACTCCCATAATTTTTGTCCTCATCGCCAAATGTTATGTATGTAAAATGAGGGACAGGAGTCTTGTCTGTCATGCAGCAAGTCAACACTTTATTATAAGAACAGGACTATTTATATACTGTGGAGAGTGTGGAAATGATGAGGCCAAGTTACGATCAGACGAAGTTTATTCACACTCTCACAACATCATACACAGAAAGCACTGAATAGCCAAACCAGGTTTTATCCCTTAAAACTCCACAGATCATCTCACATCTGCATGACATTTCACCTCCACCATACATTTTCCTTAAACCCCCAGCTCTCTCTTCCTGTCAGCTCCCCATGAGGTCCCTGCCTATTGTTCTCTTGTGTCTAACCACTGCCTCCTGACTGAGACACTGTCTGCTGACACAACCACAATATACATTGCTATATCACCAATATGCATCGCCATAATCACCGCCCCCCCCGCCCCAGACAGAGTTTCAGTCGGCACGTCTTTTGGGCTTCAGTCTCCTCCCATATCTGCTGTAACAGGGGTCTCTGTGCCGGCGGGGGGCTGCTGGACGTGTGTCTGACTGTGGGTGGGCCGGGGGGGGGACCTTGCTCTGCCTGTGTGGCTGTCCTGGTGCATCGTTTGCCTGGGGAGCTCCCAGTGGAGGTCTTCCACGCTGAGGGGTCCAAGCCAGCAGCACTTGCTCGTCCGCCACTACAAAGGCGGGCTTAAGTCTGTCTATGCATATTTTCTCTCGACACCCCCCCCCCCCAAGTCTAACAAAAAAATGCTTGTCCCCTGTTTCCAGCACTCTGAACGGGCCATCATAGGGTGGGCGCAATGGCGGGTGGTCGGCATCGTGTCTGACGAACACAAACACCGCGTTCTTCAAAGCTTTTGGCACAAAAGCGCGTGGGAAACAGTGGTGGGCCGGGCCGGGCAGCATGCCTGTGTCTGCACTATGCTGCAAACGCTGAGACGTGCAGCTGTCCGGCACGGGATTATCTGGCAAAAATTCCCCGGGCAGCCGCAGTGGCTGAAAAAAAACAAGCTCAGACGGGGAAGCCTCCAAATCCTCTTTTGGTGCGGAACGCAACCCCAATAAAACCCACAGTAACCAGTCAACCCAATTTGCATCCGTCAACGAAGCCCTGAGTGCTGCTTTTAGTGACCCGTGAAAACGCTTGCATAACCCATTTGCCTGTGGGTTGTACGCAGCTGTGCGGTGAATTGCAACACCCAGGCTGCGGGCCATTGCGAACCAAAGTTCGGAAACAAACTGAGGGCCCCTTTCGGATGTGATGTCCGATGGGATTCCAAAACGCGCCACCCATGCTGTCAAAAAAGCGCGCGCCACGTCCGCAGATGTGGTTGCCGCCAGCAGGACTGCTTCTGGCCAGCGTGTGGTGCGGTCCACCGCTGTCAGAAGGTGCGTGCACCCCTGCGACGGCGGGAGGGGGCCCACGAGGTCCACGTGAACATGGTCGAATCTTTTAGCCGGTATCCTAAACGGCTCCAAAGGAGCCTTGGTGTGTCTGTGCACTTTGGCTCGTTGGCACGCTACGCAGGCTGCAGCCCACTCTTTCACTTGTTTGCGCAGGCCTGGCCACACGAATTTCGCTCCCACCATTTTGACTGACGCGCGCACTCCTGGGTACACCAAAGCGTGAACTGACTCAAACACGTGGCGGCGCCACGCGACTGGGACCACCGGGCGCGGGTGTCCCGTGGAGATGTCGCAGATTGGGGGGGGATGCCGTCTTGCAGCACTCTGCTCTCCAGCCTTAACCCTGTTGGTCCAGACTGGAGTGTGCGCACGTCCGTATCGCTAATCTGCTCTGCAGCCATGGCTGTATAATCTATCCTTACACAGACCGGGGCCACTACCATGCGCGAGAGGCAGTCCGCCACCACATTCAGTTTGCCCGACACATGTTGAATATTGGTCGTAAACTCCAAGATCGCGGCCAGCTGTCTCTGCTGCCGGCCCAACCATGGTTCCGAAACCTTGGCCATCGCGAACGTCAGCGGCTTGTGGTCCACGAACACGGTGAAGTTGCGCCCTTCCAGCCAGAACTGGAAGTGGCGTATAACCAGGTGGAGAGCCAGCAACTCTCTGTCGAACGCGCTGTATTTACGCTCACTGTCGCGCAAAGCCCTGCTGAAAAAAGCGAGCGGCTGCCAATAACCGGCGACACGTTGCTCCACGACAGCCTCTATGGCCACGTCTGAGGCATCGGTAGTGAGCGCTATCCGGGCCGCCGGGTCTGGGTGCGCCAACAGTGTGGCATTTGCCAGAGCTGCTTTCACCTCAGAGAACGCCTGCTCTCGCTCCGGAGTCCATTCGACTCCATCCGCGGGTTTCCGTCTCTTGAGCGCAGCGTACAGTGGCTGCATGAGCTGAGCTGCGCGGGGGAGGAAACGGTTATAAAAATTAACCATCCCCAAAAATTCCTGCAGCGCCCTGACCGTCTGAGGCCGGGGGAAGTTTGCCACAGCGCGCACTTTGTCGGGCAACGGTATCACTCCCTCCGGTGAGACGCGGTGCCCCAAAAAATCAATCCCCGTCACGCCGAACTGGCACTTCGCCAGGTTGATTATTAACCTGTGTTCCTCCAGCCTCTGGAAAACCGTCCTGAGGTGGGTTGCGTGTTCATCTTGGTTCATCTTGGTAGCCAGCGTGACACGCTGGCTACCAGGATATCATCCAGGTGGACGAACACAAACTGGAGATCGCGCAGCACCGCGTCCATCATGCGCTGGAACGTCTGTGGTGCTCCTTTTAATCCGAAAGGCATGCGCAGAAACTCGAACAAGCCGAACGGAGTTATTACCGCTGTTTTGGGTATGTCCCCCTCGCGCACTGGGACCTGGTGGTAACCGCGGACCAGGTCTATTTTAGAAAAAATGCGTGCTCCGGCGAGGTGAATGGAAAAATCCTGAATGTGGGGAATCGGGTAGCGGTCGTGTGCTGTGGCATTATTCAACCTGCGGAAATCACCGCACGGTCGCCACGATCCCTCAGCCTTAGGGACCATGTGTAGCGGGGATGCCCATGGGCTGTTCGATCGCCTGATGATGCCCAACCTTTCCAGGTTGGCGAACTCCTCGCGCGCTATGGCCAGTTTAGCTGCGTCCAAGCGCCGAGGTCGTGCGAAAACAGGCGGCCCGGTGGTGGTGATAAAGTGCTCCACCCCGTGTTTAGCAATGGCCGCTGAAAACGTTGGGACCGTGAGTGCTGGGAACTGAGTGAGCAGTGTGTGGAACTTACCGCCTGGAGCTGTGACGTTGGCTTGTGTTACTGGCCCGGCCCCTCGGGCTGTACAGGGGAGAGAGTCAAAGGACAGTGCATTAACCAGGCGCCTGTTAGCAACATCAACTAGTAAACCATGCGCACACAGAAAATCAGCTCCCAGGATTGGGAAACTCAGTGCTGCTATGACAAAAGTCCACTCGTATGTGCGGCCGTGTAGAGATAAAGCCAGTGTTCTCTCACCAAAGGTCTTAATGTCTGAGCCGTTTACTGCTACCAGCCCGGGGCCGCTGGGTCCTGCAAGCCGGTCAGCGTAGGTCGGCAGGATGATGCTCTTCTGGGCTCCGGTGTCTACAAGGAAACGCCTCCCTGAGCGCGAGTCCGTCACGTAGAGCAGCTTGTTCTCTTCGCCGGCGGTCGCAGCTGCTACAGAGTGCCGGCTTTGGCATTTCCCGAGCGCTTGAATTGGCACGGTGGCGTATATCTGCGTGCGTTCCCTCCAAAACGGCAGTGGTAGAAGCAGAGCGTGTCTCCCTGGGGCTCCTTGGCCCCCGCTGCCGCTACCGTCGGTGGCTCCTCGCCTCCTCTGGTCGTCTCGCTGTGTTCCGATGCCGCTGCGTTCACCATGAGCGCTCTGGTGGTGAGGATGATCCGGTCTGCTTCCTGGGCTAGCGCATGGTAGTCGCGCGCAGCCAGCAGCGGCGAATTGGCCAGGACCGCTCTCGCCTCTGTTGGAAGGTTCCGGAGGTAGAGGTGGGCAAACAGAAAATGCCCGTCGTCCGTGCCCATTAACGCCAACATCTTCTCCATCAGATCGACAGCCGAACCATCTCCTAACTCGGAACGCCTCAGGAGCCTCTCTGCTCTCTCACAGTCTGAGAGCGTGTAGCGCCGAATCAGCGCAGCTTTGAGAGCCTCATATCTGCCGTGGGCTGGGGGCTGGTCGAGCAGGCTCACTACCTGCTGAGCTGTGCGAGCGTCCAGCGCTGCAACCACATGGAAAAACTTGGTGTCGTCTGTCGTTATTCCCCGGAGGGCGAACTGGGCCTCGGTGTGGTGGAACCAAGAGCGCGGGATGTGCTGCCAAAAGTCCGGTAGCTTGACTGCAACAGCACACGTGTTGCCGGGGGTTCCCGTCCGGGCCGTCTGTGGGATGCCTGCCGCGTTGCTGGGGCTTCCCGTCCGGGCCGACTCCAGGGTTCTTGCCTCGTGTTCCATAATACGTCCAGGGTCACCAGTGTGGAGAGTGTGGAAATGATGAGGCCAAGTTACGATCAGACGAAGTTTATTCACACTCTCGCAACATCATACACAGAAAGCACTGAATAGCCAAACCAGGTTTCATCCCTTAAAACTCCACAGATCATCTCGCATCTGCATGACATTTCACCTCCACCATACATTCTCCTTAAACCCCCAGCTCTCTCTTCCTGCCAAGTCCCCATGAGGTCCCTGCCTATTGTTCTCTTGTGCTCTTGTGTCTCACCACTGCCTCCTGACTGAGACGCTGTCTGCTGACACAACCACAATACACATTGCTATATCACCAATATGCATCGCCATAATACAAGGGCCGTGCCCTCCTGACATCACATCAGGAGCGGGTACGGCAGCACACACGCACCACACTCACTACACTACATGTGTGTGTTTTGGACTTTTCTACCGGGATGGGGGGGGGGATGAATGTTATATACTTCTTTATACAGTTCTTGTGGAGGGGCGGCTCTCTTCGCCATCACCCCTGCCTGGCGGTCGTAGTGTGTTGTGTGATATTTAATAAACGCAAGTTCAGTCGTGCACCTGGCCTCGACATTTCGAGTCTACCTTCAGACACAACAGGAATGTGTGACCTTGTGAATAAAAAGCAACCCAGCCTGGCTTATAAAACGGGTTGACCCTGTTGGTGACGCTGGGAGAGTGATGGACTCAGCCATAGAGGTTGCGAGTTTGATCCCATCCAGATGCAACCAGTATGTCACCCTGGTTCAAGTGGCTTGACCCCATGAAGAGACCCGGAGACTGTGACTTTGATTCTAGTCAGATGACACAATATGCTCATCCTGTTCACATTTAAACCACTTTATAGTTCAGAAATTGTTCACAAAAATCTCTTCAAAACTGATTAAAAAAGTAATAACTTGCAGTTTACCAAATATTTGCATCTACAACCACAACAGACTGAAGATGCCATTACATGCTGTTGTGTGCAAGAGGCATAAAATGAACTTTGCTTTTTTTTTTTATCACTTTCAATAAGTATCTGACTTCTCCAGCAAACGCGGCTGTACATTTTCTAAGCTGTATTTTTTTTTTCTTCCAAATTTGCATCCCCTCATCCTCACCCTCCGCCACCAGCAGTATCGCCGTCACTTCGCAGGCAAACGAGCCTACTCTGCCCGACATTATCTTCCTCCAGACTCCGCTGGATAGGAGGCTGAAATGACGGATGCGACGAGGGGAGGGAATACCCAGGGACAGTTTATTCACATTCAGAGATGCACTGCAAGTTTAGAGGGAACCGGGTGCTAGTGTGTCCCTCTTTACTTTTACTGACCCCCTCCTCCTCCGCTGGTAGAAATTTTTAAAGAACAAAAAATCCGTCGAGGGAGGGGAAGGGGGTTGATTTACGCCGAAGCTGAAATCGAGAGGCGAACCCAGGGAAAGAGCAGTAATCTCTACTCGGGACTTTCCCCCTCTGAGTCGCCCAAAAGGAGGGGGGAAAAGTCGCAGTATTGGACGCGAAGAGGAATGCGGTCCTAAAGGCGTGAAAACGCCTACAATAGTGGACACTTTATATATTTTTATTTCGAAAAAATATGGCCGAGAACGTTCTGGATCCTGGCCCGCCTTCAGCGAAGAGGCCTAAACTCTCCTCTCCGGCACTCTCGACCTCCGCCAGCGAAGGAACCGGTGAGTGATGGTTTATGATATGATCTGTAACTGAGTTTTATACTAGATTTGCTGTTTTTCGCTGGCTCACGTTGCGCTGAAAAATGGACAGAGACGCGGGATTACGCTTATGTTATTGTCGTAGCTAGCTAACGTTAGCGTGCTAGTAGTGAATGTGTGTGTTTCGGACGCGAAGGAAGACTCCCCCATAGCTCCATGCTAACAGCCATTTTAGCCGGAGGTAACTAGCTAACTGAACGTTGCTCCGACACTTTAATGGCCACTAGCCGGGTGAATTTTGAGCCAGATGACATGCCAGCTTGTGATAGTTTTTAAATTTTGTGCTATAATGGATTTCAATTCCTACAGATAGCGAGGTGTTGAAGCTGATATTTTAAGGCTCCCCTCGTCTGAAACCACCTTGCTTTGCCCCATCGTAACTCCCATTTCTAGTTAATGTTAGCCGACGTTAATGAAACGAAAGCGGAGATTGTCAGCGGCGGTGCTCTCAGCCCGGTGTGGGAGCGGAGTTTAGGCCCATGGGTCCGACTGACAGTGTTGGTATCTTTTATTGTGGGTGGCGTCTGGCCGCAGCTGGGGTAGTAGCCTGGCAGCTCAACTGTGAATCCTGTACATGCACAATCACTACCATACAAACCAAGGATTCAAGCATGTAATCACTTTACTGTTAGGTTATTATAGTGTTAAGGGTAGATCTATGACTAGATGTTAGATGCATCTTTACATGAATGGTGCATTTGGAGCAAACACGTTTTTTTTTTGTTTTTTTTTTTAATCATCACTGGCCAGTGTTTGTGTTGCACATCTTTTTTTTGCCAAAGTATATTTGCTTCAGCTTATTACAGTTTATGTGCTTTCCCATTTAATTTACGTGACCAATTACTTGGTTGGAAACCATAATCGCTGTGCATTTTTGTACAGGTGCTAGTAGGGCTGTGTGATATGACCAAAATTTCATACCACGATATAAGTAATCTTATTTGACGATAACGATATATATCATGATATACATTTTCTGTAAATTCTATAGTCTTTATATGATAACCAATAAAAAGGACCATCTCTTTTTCTACATTTTAAACTAGCGCATGGCCATAGATGGCAAGCATTCCACTGTGAAACAGGTAGCCCAATCAGGCTTTACAGGCCCAAATGTAGGCTGTGTTTTGAGAGTGGAATACAGAGTTGTAGCCTATATGTAGGCAATCACACATGTTAGACTTTGACAAATATGGAAGAGACTGAACTGAGATTTATTTGATTGTGTGAATATTAGTTACAGAATAATTGAAAATGAATGGGACTGTTTATTGGCGACTGTTTAAGGGCCACTTGTTTATTTTTTTGTCAGATCACTGTGTGATCTTTTATGACTTGTATTCATAGATAGATAGTAGGGCTGCAACTAAAGATTATTTTAGTAGTCGACTAACAACTATTTTTATCAACTAGTTGACTAATCGCGTTTATTCTTCTCATGTCCACCATCTCTGCTTCTTGTTGGGGCTCTGGTCTAGTGCATATTTTACCTCAGCCGCTGTTTAATACCTCTTAACGTTTCGTCTCCTGTGGACGAGAAGCATTTAAATGCCATTTTGTCTCAGCTGGACACAGTGTAACACAGTGTAACTAATATTCAGAATGAGGGCTAACATTAACAAAGATGAAAAAGCGATGGCAACTCCTGTAATTCAGTTATTGCATTCAGCTGCATTCAACACATTAGCCGTGACAGCTCAACCCTCAGCAACCAGAGAACTTCTCGTCGAACAGGAATGCTAATATTAACAGCACATACTAATAGTTTTGTCATTTTTCTAAAGCTTGAAACAGTTGGCCATTGAAAATAAGCGGTGCTAACTTTCTTTACTCGCTAAAACTTACTCGGCAGACGGTAATGTCGTGGCTCCCGGGTGCCGTTGTTTCAGATGCTCATGCATCACTGTAGTGCTGCTGTGGTAAGAAAGGTCTGCCTTGCAAAGTCTGCATTTTTTTAAAAAAAAAATTATTTTTTTTTTTGTCTTCTGTAAATGTTCCCAAACAACAGAAAGTTTGGGCCTGCTTTTTTTATCCACTTTGACATTCGCCATACTCGGAGCCGTAAATGTGCTCCTCTTCTTCTTCACTGGAAATTGTTCACACATGCCAGACAACAGAGGCGCTACTGCTCTCAGCAGGTTCCAGTCATGCATTGCGGTTCTGGTCATGCATTGCGGTTACAACTGAACATTACCGCGACATGCATATAAACTTTATAATTAAACAATTTGTTGACAAGAAAAATATTTGTCCATAAATTTTTATTGTCAATGTTATCGACAACGTTGACCAATTGTTTCAGCCCTAATAGATAGATTGATAGATAGATGTACTTTATGGATCCCGAACTGGTAATGGTGTATCTTGCACTTTGAGGAATGGGAGTTGTTCAGTCACCATTATAATTTAGTTTATATGTGTAGTTTATAGTGTATCGTCAATAAACTCATGCAGTACTATAACAGGACACATTTACAAATATATGAGAGTCATTGTAGTGCATCCTTTTATATGTTAGCAATATTATAAGTACAAAACACCCAACGTTATTATACACAGGAGAATGACCCGTTTGGCTGCAACTGTTGCATCAGTGTTGCCCATTTGTCTGTAAATATTAAAATAAAAATGATTTATTTCGTTATTTGGGCATTTTTGTGTCCTGTCATTTAGTCAAAGCATGCGTCTGTAGAGGAATTTCCCCTGCGGTGATGGTGGACAGCTCAACACCGCAGTATGCGGTATTATTAGGGATGTGATTTTTCCGCTAATTTGCGGAATTCCGCTTTTTTTATCTTCCAAAAATTTTCAGACCAGATGGCGGCGCGTGCACAACGCGAGGCTCAGCGTCTCTTCAGATTTTGTGGATTAGCAGCGATATTTCTGCTCATTTCGGGTCTGTTCGTTCAGAACATCTTCACTTTTACATCCTACACCCGAAATGAACTTTTGGACATTGGATTACAAAATAACGACCTTTTTATCAGCAACCTATGTTTCATCCCTGAGCTCTGGAGAACACCTGACGCTAGGTAAGCTACCTGGCCAACCGGAAGTGCTCGCAGGCGGCATAGAGGCCGTAAACAAAGGCGGGGGAAGCGCGGAGGGCTAAGAGCTAAGCTAAAGCTAACACCGCACCGGCTTTCTCTACCCAGCATTTTCCTCGCTAATGTACGGTCAGTGGCGAACAGAATGGATGAGCTACGGCTTCGGATCACCAACAATAAGAAACTTATGAACTGCAATATCATGATTTTCACGGAAACATGGCTACATAGTGGAGTACTTGACGGTGCTGTCGAGCTGGCTGGACGGCACACTCTCCAGGCAGACAGAGCAGCTGATGACTCCGGTAAGATCAGAGGTGGGGGAGTGTGCATTTATATTAACAAGGCTTGGTGGACGAACTCTTTCACTGTTGGGAGACACTGCTCAGCTAACCTGGAGTTTCTCATGGTTAAATGTAGACCTTTCCATCTGCCACAGGAGTTCACTTTTCACTTTTCTTCATCTTGCCTGCTGAAGATGTTTTGGACTTTATTTAAAAAATATTTTTAACGCCACACATGTGATGGATAATGCTTGTTGGAATATTTTAGGAATGCTATCTTCTTGGAACATAAGTCAATATTCTACAGTAATAAGTGACATTCAGCTGTTTGTTTTATGTCATTTAAGCACAGTTCTGGTACTTAAAGAGAAAAAAGATCCCCAAAAGAGATGAGATTTCGGTGTTGCTGTTGGACTCAAATCTGGACTACCTTTGTCTCTCAGAAAGCTGGCTACACAGGAGCAGGCTATCAGTGTTTTAGAAAAGACAGGCAGGTAGGGAGGGGAGGAGGTGTTTTAATTTACATCAAAGAGAAATATAAATGTCAACTGGTTGATTTGAATACTTCACTCGAATGTTTAGCTGTTAATGTATGTCTCTCTCCGGTAATGAATTTCAACATTGCAGTAGTGTACAACCCACCGTCACACAATTCTTCCTTTTATAATGAATTAAGTGATCTGGTTAAACAACTTGAGAAGAACAGAGAAACAATATTTCATGGTGACTTTAATATTAACTGGTCTGATAAAAAGGACAAACAGAAACTGAAAAGCCTCATGACTAAATTTAATTACCAACAAATGATCAAAGGACCCACCAGGATAACCAAACAATCCAGAACACTTATTGACATGGTATTTACTAATAAACCACCAGAACGAATAACCAGAACCTATAATCTTGTAACTGGTCTCTCAGATCATAACATGGTTCTTGCTGTCAGAAAACTTACTAAAAAGCGACTACAGTATTTTGGGGGAGTCGATATTGACAAATCAAATTTTATTATTCCCAAATCAAAAAATGAGGAGTTTGAATATTACTTAGAGAATCAAAATTGGGAGCAGCTCATGTCAATATATGAAGTAGATGATTGTTGTAATTTTATAACTGCAACAATCACAAAGTCTATAGAAAAATTTACAAAGTAAATTAAAAGTAGACAACAGAAGATTAGCCTACCATGGTTAAATAATGAAATAAGAAAACTTATGAAGAGGCGAGACTATGCATTGAAAACATCATTAACCTCTAAACTACAAAATGATCACCTTGTGTACAAAAGTTTAAGAAATAAAGTGGTACAAGAGCTGCGAAAATCAAAAGTATCTTATTACAATAAACTGATAGATCATGCAAAGGGTAACAACAGTTCCCTATGGAGGCATTTAAATAACTTGACTAATAAAAAAAACGATCAGAAGGGGGTAAAGGAACTTAGAATCAATGGCAAGACCATCAGTGACAAGGCTACTTTGGCAAATGAATTTAATTCATACTTTGTGGGCTCTGTGGAAGACTTAACAAAAATTTTTGTGCTGCCAAATGTACTCAACAACACAAATTCCATACTTCCAACAGATTCTTTTCACATCGATGAGGTAAATGAGGAGTTAATTGCTGGTATTGTTAAAACACTGTCAAACTCAAAAACTAATATCTACAATATGAGCACCTCCTTTCTCAAAATGCACAGCAAAATATTAATCAAACCACTGACTCATCTCATTAATCTCTCCATTAGGTCTAGTACATTTCCATCTGGCTGGAAAAAAGCTGTCGTCATACCAGTTCATAAATCAGGCAGTAAAGACGATATATGCAATTACCGCCCAATCTCTATCTTACCAGTCCTGTCTAAGGTTCTTGAAAAAGTTGTAGCTACACAGCTGATAGACTACTTACAAGACAGTCAACTTCTTCATCCACATCAATTTGGTTTTAGACCAGGATACTCAACAGAAACAGCAAATTGTTGCCTTATTGAAAACGTCAAACAGTCCTTGGACAGGGGTAATGTGGTAGGAGCTGTTTTTCTAGATCTCAAAAAGGCTTTCGATACTGTAAACCACAGTTTGCTTTTATCCAAAATGGTATCTTTTAACTTCTCCCCAGATACATTAGAATGGTTTGCATCTTATCTCCAGAATAGAGAACAGTGTGTAAAAGTTCACCAGGATAAATCCTCATTTTTAAACAACCGCATGGGTATCCCACAAGGGTCCATTCTTGGTCCTTTACTTTTCAGCATTTTTATTAATGACTTGCCGTTACACTGCTCAGCTGCAACATGCCAACTTTATGCAGATGATGCAGTTATTTACACAGCTGCCAAGACTCCAGCACAGGCTGCAGATGTACTGTCTACAAGTATGGTTGATGTCCAAGAGTGGCTCCTCCAGAACCATCTATTGCTGAACCTTCAGAAAACAGTCTCAATGTGCTTTTCAATCAAAAAATGTAACCTGCAACGTTTTAAAGTTAATATACATGATCATGACATCAGTTTAGCTACAGAATTCAAATACCTTGGCATTGTACTAGATCCTCAACTCAAATTTAATCTTCATATAAAGAAAATTTCAAAAACAGTAAAAAAAAATCTGAACTGCTTTAAATTAATTAGATATTACATACCTTACGAAACAGCTGTACTGTATATGCATTCTATGGTTTTTTCTCATATATCATACTGTTTGACAGTCTGGGCTCAAGCAGCCCCTTCCACAATAAGACATATAGGTTCATTATATAATCAAACCCTAAAAATCTTGGACAAAAAGCCCATTAGGTGGCATCACTGTAATGTTTTAAAAAAATACAACCTATTGAGTTTTGAGAGTTTCATTGACCTCTGTTTTCTGAAATTAACGTTCAAATGTTTCCATAAATCAGCACCCGAGCCACTTGCTGGTTTCGTCCAAAGACAGGACAGCAGCAGAGCCACCAGGAGTTCTGTTAACAGTAACTGTAAAATATTCCACCGCAGAACCACATTTGGACAAACAGCTTTCTCTATAAAGGGCAGTCACATCTGGAACACAATGCCAAATGTAATTAAAATAATAACAGACTTTAAAACATTCACTAAAAAGGTTAAAAACTGGCTGAAAAATAAACAAGAATGTACTCATGTATGAATTGATTGTCTACAAGGTGAGAGTGAATGAAGGGAAGGAATGAATGTGTTTGTTTATAGTGAGTGACGAAGGGAGGGAGGCCTGAAATAGGCAAATGTGAGTCAGGTTGTTATATTTGTGTATTTATAATATTTATAATATTTATAATTGTGTATTTATAATCTTTTTGCATTGATGTATGTGGTTATTGTGTATTTTTTTTTCTTTTCTCTTCTTTACTTGATTCTCTTTTCTAAAGCCCATCCAGGGACAAGAGTTGCAAATTAGCTAATAGCTATACACTCTATGTGCAACACATCAGATTGATTGTCATTGATTAATTGTCTATGTTTATTACACTGTCCCTGTCAAATAAACTAATCTATCTATCTATAAAAATCATAAAAACCCAGGAGCTTCGGGGGGCTTTGCCCCCCTTGCCCCCCCACCAGGACTCTGCCACAGACCCCGCTGGGGGACTGTGTCCCCCAGACCCCCTGCTAAATTTTCAGATAATTTCCCCAACCCCAAATCACATCCCTATATTATTGCAAATGTTTTTAGGACCCTGTGGTCTCGTAATTTAAACAGGGTTCAAAACTTATTTGGCAAATGATGGAGGCTGTGAGAAACTCACTGTAGCTCTGCTCTCAACTTTACTGTATGTGCATGTGTGACAATTGTGCGGAGCTCCGCTCTTTCGACAGGCATGAACTGCTGATTCTGTTAAAAAAAACAATCATTTTCATAAAGCAGTGTCGGTAACTACGGGGTATGTGGACTGGAGACTGCAGCAATATTCAACTTATTTAAGCAGGACAGCCTCCGTACAGGAACCTGTGTGGCTCTTGTCTCCGTGATTTTTGCCGTTGTGATTTTTGCCACTGTCCGAAAAATTGCGTTCAAATGTGCAATGCACTATGCAGTCGTTGTTTGGCTCTTGGAGCTCATACACAGGACCATACACAGTCAGGATCATACACACTCCGCTCAGAAGGAAATGACACGCTTTGTGCCCTTTCAGTGCTCACTAGCCACGGTTACATGTGCAAAATTTCTTCAATCTGATTATAATTCAGATCAGAACTGTACTGTTTACATGGATCCTGAAAAAAATCCAATTAGGATGTGCGTTTCCATGTGTCACACGTTTGAACGGACTAAATCATTTTTACATACACACAATTATCCGACATTCCTGAAATAGTAGAAGAAGAAGCAACTTCCGATGTAAACAAACCCCGCTTCGTGTCTTTCTCTTTGAAATGGACCTGTATTGTGTTATTCAGACTGTACTTTTGCTTCTGCTGGTCTCCGGAATGAAGCTAGAAGCCCAGCAGTACATACGTCTGCATATGACGAACAGAAGGAGACAGCAGGACGATACAGACTAATTTTGTTTTACTTCCGCCATGTCTTCTGCTAGCTGCTGTAAAGGCGGAAATACGTCATGTCGATGTGTGGCTAACGTACAGACATGCGCAGTAAACATATTTTCTACCCAAATTTTGGAATAAGTTTTTATATGCGCACCAGGTTCAGGTTACTTTATTTGTACCCGTAGGTAGATTTGTTTTGCAGTCTGGTGACATCCATATTTACAAACCACAATTACATTCAACATAAACACAGGCACACATGAAGCTGACTATAAACATGATAAAAAATACTCAATACTCACCGCACCAGTCGGATTAACAATTGGCATAACCCACCTGTCTCAATCAGAAGGAAATTTTGATCTGAATGAGTGTGATCGGGTCAGAATATTCAGATTGGCGTGTTTACATGAAGCATTTTTATTCCGGTTACTTGTGTCCATGTAAACATGGCTGCTGTCACAGATGTATGTAGCAAGGAGTCCAAACGCTTTCATCACTACCTGCCTGTTGGAGTCCGTCTGGAGAGAGAGTGCCCCAAATGGTACTGCCGCTGTCAGCACCTGGCGGCGGCAGCACCGGGTACTGTGGAAGCTTCCAGAGTACTGGGTGCAAACATGCTGTTGGTGATAAAAATACACTTCATTTAATAGTTAATAGGGGCACATACGTGAACAACAAGATATAGCCACACACACCAAAAAAGTGAACACCGTGGTTGTTGCGGTGGCTCGTTTTCCTCCACAGTAGGTGTGTCCATAGCGCAGTATTACATAATTGCGGTTATTGCGACAGCCGTACGTGCATATGTGTCTGCATGTAATATGCAATTGATCTGGCCATTCCACTCCACAATCATTGCAGTATTATTATTAAGTTTTAATTTTTAGATACTTCTAGATATTTTTAGATACCTCCCCGCGAAGGATCGTGGTGCGCCCTGTCGGACATTGGTGTTGGAGAAGCAGCAGCTGAACTAGTGGATCGCAGTCCTTCGCAGGGACTCAAGCCCAGCCTGCCCAGTTAACAGGAGTCTTGGCTGCTGCTTTACCCGTGTGCCAGTGCTGTCCTTTGCGGCACCACAGGTCCCCGCCAGCACCCCCCTCCCCGGCGCACCTGTGTTCTCCATGCCGAATTATCCATTAGACCTACGCAGTCATGACAACTTTATGGTATAATTTTTTAAGCATTAAGTCTTAAGTATTTCCTTTTTCTAGTCAAATTTGTCACTTTTCGCTCCCTTGTTTTGCTCACTGAGCACTGTGGTTACTGATGCCTACTAATGCCACGTATTATCCAATCAGTACAGAGTCAGTCCGAAACCCTGCCCACACTTCTAGAAGCCTGGGCATGAGACATAGCGGTGGCTAAACTTTTATTGATAAAAATTACATATTTTGACTGAGCAACTCCATACTCAGGGTGCACACCCTCTTAACCTCAGCAAAGCACTTATAAAATCTGAGACCAGTCTGACGAATGGTTTGAGAGATATGTGAGGAACACACAAACAAGACAGACACACAGAGACAGAGATTCTTTGCATTTATAGATACAGTAGATACTGAAAAAAATCAGTTGTACAAATTCATCAGCCCTTAATTTTATGCACCTTTCTATCCTCTCTTGACACAGCGCAGTGGGAAATAGTCCCACATCCCTGGTACAGAAGTAGCGGCTCTACAGAAGTATAATTATAAAAATATTTCCTTTTCTATCAGACAGTGAAAAAGGTTGTTTTTACCTTTACATGTTTTGGCCACTTATTGCAGCCTTCATCAGAAGGGTCACATGATGTTGTGACAGTCAGCTGTTTCATCGCTGTTTTACTGGGTTTACCAGACAGCAGAGGACAACTATGCCCCCTGCTGTCTGGTATCTTGTGGAGGACAACATCCCAGGTGTGGGAGATGGTATAGGATCCCTCATCCCTGTTGATGGTTCTTGGGGTCCATTTACCATTTGCACAAATGCCATATCTGCTGCTGTCTGTTATTGCAGGACTGATCACGTGCAGTCCCATCTGTTACTGTCTGCACCTACACTACCACATTTGAACTTGCATCTACGAGTATTACTGCTCTACTTTTTCTGTATATAGGATTGCTGGGTTTTATCGTTTATTTGCACTTTGCGATGTCTGGGTTTATCTTTTGTCGCTATTTGCAGTATGGATAGCATTACTGTACATAGACTGCTTTTGTTGTTTTTCCAGGCTTATTCCTTTTTTTTATGTTGCGCACACCACTGAAGAGAGAAAAACACCATTTCAATTCTACTGTATAGGTACATCTCAAAAAATTAGAATATCATGAAAAAGTTCAATATTTTTTGTCACTCATTTCAGAAAGTGAAACCCATATATTATATAGATTCATTACACAGAGACTGATATATTTCAAGTGTTTATTTATTTTAATTTTGATGATTATGGCTTACAGACCATGAAAACCCCAAATTCAGTTTCTCAAAAAATTAGAATATTACATAAAACTAATTAAAAAATAGTTTTTTAATACAAATGTGGACCAACTGAAAAGTATGTCCATGTACACAATCAGTACTTGGTCGGGGCTCCTTTTGGATTAATTACTGTATCAATGTGGCGTGGCATGGAGGTGATCAGAGCCTGTGGCACTGCTGAGGTGTTATGAAGGTCCAGATTGCTTTGATAGTGACCTTCAGCTCGTCTACATTGTTGGGTATGGTGTCGCTCATCTTCCTCTTGACAATACTCCATAGATTCTCTATGGGGTTTAAGTCAGGAGAGTTTGCTGGCCAGTCAAGCACAGTGATGCCATGGTCATTAAACCAGGTTTTGATACTTTTGGCGGGGCCGGGGGGGGGGGGGGGGTGCCAAGTCCTGCTGGAAAATGAAATCAGCTCCATAAAGCTTGTCAGCAGAGGGAAGCTTGAAGTGCTCTAAAATTTCCTGGTAGATGACTGCGGTGACTTTGGTCTTGATAAAACACAGTAGACAAACACCAGCAGATGACATGGTTCCTCAAATCATCACTGACTGTGGAAACATCACACTAAACCTCAAGCAACTTAGGTTCTGTGCCTCCCCACTCTTTCTCCAGACTCTGGGACTTTGATTTCCAAAGAAATGAAAAACTTATTTTTATCTGAACAGAGGTCATCTGCTGGTGTTTTTCCACTGTGCTTTATCACGACCAAAGTCAGCGCAGTCGTCTACCAGGAAATTTAAGAACACTTCATGCTTCCCTCTGCTGACAAGCTTTATGGAGAAGCTGATTTCATTTTCCAGCAGGACTTGGCACCCCCCCCGCCACACACTGCCAAAAGTGTCAAAACCTGGTTTAATGACCATGGCATCACTGTGTTTGATTGGCCAGCAAACTCTCCTGACCTAAATCCCAGAGAGAATCTATGGAGTATTCAATTCAATTCAACTTTATTTATATAGCGCCATTTCACAGCAACAGTCATCTCATAGCACTTTCAACTGTAGGGGGAACCCCCACAATTGCAGAAAGACCCCAGCAATTAGGCGATCCCCTATGAGCAAACGCTTGGCGATGGTGGAGAGGAAAAACTCCCTTTTAACAGGAAGAAACCTCCAGCAGAACCAGGCTCAGGGAGGGGCAAACATCTGCTGCGACTGGCTGGGGGGTGAGGGGATAGAGAAGATGAAAAGAACAGACAAGTATTGTCAAGAGGAAGATGAGAGACACCAGACCCAACAATGCAGACGAGCTGAAGGTCACTATCAAAGCATCCTGGACCTTCATAACACCTCAGCAGTGCCACAGGCAGATCATCTCCATGCCACACCCCACTGATACAGTAATTAAAGTGTACCTGTGGTGGTCGTGAAAAAAAAAAAGATATTATATTGAGCCCCTGTCTCACGTTCTAGTTCAAGTTTAAGTTGAAATTCACGTTCAAAGCAATTTGATATAAATCCATTGCTGATGTACTGGTTCAGCTATGTCAGCAAAACATGGGTACAGCCATACTAGCGGCTACATGGACTTCCAGGACGCTTCCTGTGACGTAATTTCGTGGCTACTGCGATCTGGATCAGTATTGGCTGAGCCTCGAGTACCCGGATGTGCAGCGGCTTTGGGGATATTCAAATTCAAACGTTTATTTCAAACTCAGGGTTCATATTAAATGCAGAACTGAAACGAGTAGAAAATAAATAAATAAATGCTTAAATTCGGCGGGTCCTATTGTCTGATCTGAGGTCGTTAACAGCCGCAATACGGCAGATTAATTCAGCTCCTCCCTCCCCGCTATAAAGAGCGGCAGACAGTGCGTTGCATTGTGTGAGGACCAAAATTCAAACGTTTATTTCAAACTCAGGGTTCATATTAAATGCAGAACTGAAACGAGTAGAAAATAAATAAATAAATGCTTAAATTCGGCGGGTCCTCTTGTCTGATCTGAGGTCGTTAACAGCCGCAACACGGAAGATGATTCTACAACTATATACAGAGCAGCAGACACTCGGTGCTCTTGGAAAAACAAAAACATACAATGCGATATGGATATCGCAACATGGCGGAATGTAAAGCCTTTGGATGTCTGAATAATAAGCGAAAAAAACAAAGAAACACTTTTTTTGTGTACCCAAACCCAGCTCACCTTGTCAGAAGATCGGAGCGGAAACAGGGCACAGACGAATAATTTCAGACGAAATTGCGTTGTGTGTGAAGACCACTTCGTCACTTTAACCCTCGGAAGACCTTTCTGGCTCAAACCTGTAGCCATGTTGGACAAATTCTTCCTCAGAGTCCGACAATTCAGCCATAATAGAATAAAAGCACTCACAACAGCACCCTAGTCTCTCATACAGGCGGAGCATTGACTGTTGAGTATCAACGAAGTGACGTCACATCTGCATGTGTCATGGCTGCGCCCACAGTTTTCATTGGCTGCCCATGGCCAAGGTCCTATTTGAATATATGTCTGGTGGTATATGGCTGGCAAAAATTTTTTACCAAAATAAGAAATACTTTTTCATAATGTTTTCAAGTCAAATGCGTCTTCACGACCACCACAGGTACGCTTTAATCCAAAAGGAGCCCCGACCAAGTACTGAGTGTGTACATGGACATACTTTTCAGTCGGTCCACATTTGTATTAAAAAACTATTTCTTAAATTAATTTTATGTAATATTCTAATCTTTTGAGAAACTGAATTTGGGGTTTTCATGGTCTGTAAGCCATAATCATCAAAATTAAAATCAATAAACATTGAACTTTTTCATGATATTCTAATTTTTTGAGATGTACCTGTATGTCCTGTATGTATAGTAGTATTGACAAATAAAATCTTTGAATCTTGAAGAATTTAGTTGACTAAATTAAATTAGTTGTCTATTAATTGATAAGCAAGCAAGCAGTTCTTTTCAATGGAAGCTTATTCTATGAAATGTAGTGGCATCGCCATCCAGGCGGGGGCGCACGCAGTCACGCACTGCCGGATTTCAACCGAAAAAGCAGAAGACGACCCTAAGCCCCTAGAGCGCATCCGCTGTGCAGAGCGAAAAAACTCACCCTTCCGGGTTGTTGGAGAATCACAAGTTCCAGTGGCACATTCCAGTGTCCACCTGGCTACTTCAAATCAACAGGGTGGAGAAACAGACAGCAGCAAGGTAAAAGATTACATGAGCACAAAAACCCATCCCTGGCTGCTGCCTTCAACCTGCTGCTAGATGGGAAAGCAGACCGGACTCAAGCTTCCATTGAGGTAACAGACAACAGAGGGAGCCCAGATTGTGCTGGGTTTGCCTAGATTGCCAGGGTACTGTGATAATGTTTAACCTCTTGCACTCCGTTGTACCGCGGGCGGGCAAGTCTCTGCGTCCCATGACGCATGATAGAGATACTGATGATGGTGATGTAGTTGGTGTTGGCGTCCAAGCGCCACTGAGAAAAAAAAAAGCTGCAGACACAGCCGCGAACAGATTAGTTCATCTGATTGACCTCTCATTCGACTAATAAGAGCCTTGAATTGGGTTTCTGAAACCTTGAAGAACCAATGAATGAAAACCTAGGAAGGAGGACCCGCCTACTGTGAATTTTTTTTTTTTTTTTTTTTTTTTTTTTTTTTGTTACTTATTTGTACCCGTAGGTAGACTTGGTTTGCAGTCTGGTGACAAGCCACCGGCTGCTGGTTGCTGCGTGCGCGAGCGCCCTAAACCTACATGTTTTTGGTGTGCGGGAGGAAACCGGAGAAATCCCGGAGTAAACCTGCGCAACACGGGGAGAACATGCAAACTCCACACAGCTCACTGTTGGTCGGGGGCTGGGATCGAACCCACGATCTCATGATCCCCGCGATCCCCCGGCCGAGGGTAAAACTGTGCTGCCACAGTGCTAAACCACTGCGCCACCGTGCAGCCAATTGCAGGAGCCAATTGAAGCACAGAAGTTCGGGCTGGGTGAAGAAAGATTTACTGTTGCAGCAAATGAAAAAAAGGACGCTGGACGAACCTGCTACAGACCCAGCAGCATGGAGAACACCCACAAGTGGGACCTGCACTCATTCCAGCAGAATAGACGTTTAGGATTCTCTTCCGTCATCATAGACCGACGGAGGCCGACGACAAAGGTCGTAAATCATTCACCAAAACCGCAATATTGGAATTATGTTTTGACCGGGATCCACGAGCGGTCCAGCGTCGCGTTCGTCTGACAATGGGGAAGAGAAGTTCGCCAGGACTCTGCTGCTGTGAAGAGGTAAGGTGTTATAAGCTAAATTATTATTTCTCCCTGAAAACTGTAATCCAAAAATGACTTTTGACCGATCGGTAAATTACAACTGTACAGCGCACGAAGTATGAAGTGCGTGCGCCGCGATAAACGGTTCATTTGCCGTGTTCGGACCGTGAACGCCCCCCCCCCCCCGCTGCAGAAGAGGAGCGGGGGGGGGGGCGTTCACGGTCCGAACGCACCCCGGTCCGCAGGGGGAAACCGCGCTGACTGCGCTGCGGTCACCACATAGCCATGAGTCTATTCCGTCATGTTGCGATGGCCGTCCTCTGTAGCGAGGGGGGGGGACAACCCCCCCCCCCCACACACACACAGTAGCGAGGGGGGGGGGGAAGCCGCTGTGACAGCGTTGCTGTGGAAACATGCAACGAGTGTAATCCGTCATGTAGCGAGGGCCGAACTCTGTCCTTTGTAGCGGGGGGGGGGGGTTGTCCCCCCCCCACACACACACAGACACAGCCCTGAATGTGACCTTTCATTAGAGCCCAAAATGAAGATTCTACATTGAATTATTCAAAAGTTACAGACGTTTTTCCAAACTGTGCCATTTGGCACAATTTGGCACAGTTCCAAAACACCTGGGAACAGCCTGAGAACAAAGCTGTGTAAAATATTCATTTTTTGTGGTATTGTTACAAAATTTGGATCTCAGCTTGATAACACTTGGTTCTACATTTCTGTTGCATTTTCCAGCCGGATCGGACAGCTGTGTGTTATTTGGAAGCATTTGTATCCAAAAAAACACCGTGGCCAAATTTATTTTCTTCAAGTTCAGTATGTTTAGATGACTGTAACTCAGTGGCCGGAGCACGTAGAGAGATTGGTTTTTTTGCCAAAAAATTCAAAGTGTTTTCTTTTAAATGAGACCAACCCCATGAAGATGCTGCAAAGGATTGAAGAACAGCTTTCGATTTACTTTGGGCACGTTATTTTTTGGCGTTTTTAGGAAAATTGCCCGGAGTGCAAGGGGTTAACATGCAACAGATGAAGAAGCTCACAATTTATTTCCTGTTAAAACAGTCTACTAGTGCATCTCAGTAAATTAGAACGTGAAAGTTTTTTTTTTTAATAGAACTAAAAAAGATACATTTTATGATATTGGTAATAGTTTTTAAAATAAATAAAAAATCATGACATTTGTAATTTACTGAGCTGTACCAGCACATATTACACACTATACAGTGCAACATTTTTTTTTTAAACTACAAAAAATGTCATTGTAGTAAAAAAATGCAAATGGTACGGTAAATCAATGAGGAATATGATGTTCATATTTTATTCAGTATATGAAAAAACAGCAACTTTTTATATGTTAAAGATAGACTGTATTGTACCGAGGGAAATTCAGATTCTCAGGAAAAACGCAGCTTATCAATTAACCGTTAATCGATCAATAAGGTGAATCAATTATCAATTAATGAATTAATCGATAACTTGCATCCTACTCTGAAAAACTGTCACTACCCCAAATGGGCCATAGAGAGGGGAAGGAAGCAAGTGGAGATGGAGAAGCATAAAACGGAGAGCAGGAAAGACCACACAAAAAGTAAACAACATAGGAACAGTCACACTACTATACCTGAGAGGCGTCAGTGAAAGAATACAGAGGACAATGAAAAAATACCACATCAACACCCCAGTAAAACCACACACCACTTTGAGGCAACTCTTGGTTCATCCCAAAGACACAATACCCACAGAAAACAAAAGTCATATCATTTATGGAATACCATGCCAATCATGCAACAAAACTTACATAGGAGAAACAGGAAGAACCTTTGGAACCAGAAAAAAGGAACACAGGAAAGAATGTGAACAAGCAACATTAGCAAGGTACACACGAGCACAAAAAGCAACAGTTGAACAACAGAACCTGAAATCTTCCGTATCTGACCATTGCAAAAGAGAAAATCATATGGACTGGGAAAAGGCAAATGTCGTCCGCACAGAAAGCAACAAATACCATCACTGGATTAGGGAAGCCATCGAGATCAGAAAACGGACCTCAAGAACCATCAACAGGAATAAGGGATCCTATACCTTGTCCCACACCTGGGATGCTGTCCTCCACAGGATAACAGACAGCAGGGGCGTAGTCGTCCTCTGCTGTCTGGTAAACCTGGATAAAACAGCCGATGAAACAGTTGATTGTCACAACAACATCACATGACCCTTCTGACGAAGGCTGCAAGAAGTGGCCAAAACGTGTAAAGGCAAAAACAATCTTTTTCACTGTCTGATGAACCCTTTTGGATTATCCACAGAAGTAGCGGCTATATGACCAAAACATTAGCTTGCAGTTAGCTGCTATGGTGCTATCCACCGGAACCCACCTGGTGCACTGCGGGGGAGAGGCGGGGCAGTGACAAGTAAAAACGGGTAATATGTGTCTTTTAAATTCTGATACAAACGATACAGTTTTATGTGAAATGGTAGATGTTTTTTTTATCACGTCACCGATATACAGTATATCGTCATATAATAAGACAAGATTCACCAATATCGATGGCTGATATTTATTTGGTGTGTACCACTAGTAGGGGTGGGAAAAAAGATCAATTCAGTGATGGATCGCGATACTTGGACTGTCGACAGTGCATTGATCCATAAACGCACGGATTGATCTTTTATTTTTTTAAAAAATGCACACACATATACTTTTGTTTATCAGTTAATCAGTGGTATTTTCAGTCCACTAGATGGCGAAAAGCAAACACCCAGTCAAGTGAAGTCATAGCTTGTGTTGGTGATTTGCAGCCAGCTTTGAAAGTTAAGGTGGATTCACACTACAACATTTGGACCGGCTTTTACTGACGTTTTGGCAAACGTCTGGCTCTGCTGGCAAAAGTTAATGATTGCTGGAGTTTGTTGGCAAACGGCGAAAGTTGATTTTTGAAAATTTTCAGCCTGCTGAAAATTGACCGACGTTTGGAAGTACTTGTTGGTGAAAGTTGTGCTCACTTTTGAGCACACTTTTGAGCACACTTTTGAGCACACTAATCTCAAGGGAAACAAATTTAGCAATGTTTTCTCACACAACTTATAACAAAATAAACGGAGCACTTACACCCACCGGCCACTTTATTAGGTACACCATGCTAGTAACGGGTTGGACCCCCTTTTGCCTTCAGAACTGCCTCAATTCTTCGTGGCATAGATTGAACAAGGTGCTGGAAGCATTCCTCAGAGAGTTTGGTCCATATTGACATGATGGCATCACACAGTTGGCGCAGATTTGTCGGCTGCACATCCATGATGCGAATCTCCCGTTCCACCACATCCCAAAGATGCTCTATTGGATTGAGATCTGGTGACTGTGGAGGCCATTTGAGTACAGTGAACTCATTGTCATGTTCAAGAAACCAGTGTGAGATGATTCCAGCTTTATGACATGGCGCATTATCCTGCTGAAAGTAGCCATCAGAAGTTGGGTACATTGTGGTCATAAAGGGATGGACATGGTCAGCAACAATACTCAGGTAGGCTGTAGCGTTGCAACGATGCTCAATTGGTACCAAGGGGCCCAAAGAGTGCCAAGAAAATATTCCCCACACCATTACACCACCACCACCAGCCTGAACCATTGATACAAGGCAGGATGGATCCATGCTTTCATGTTGTTGACGCCAAATTCTGACCCTACCATCCGAATGTCGCAGCAGAAATCGAGACTCATCAGACCAGGCAACGTTTTTCCAATCTTCTATTGTCCAATTTCGATGAGCTTGTGCAAATTGTAGCCTCAGTTTCCTGTTCTTAGCTGAAAGGAGTGGCACCCGGCGTGGTCTTCTGCTGCTGTAGCCCATCTGCCTCAAAGTTCGACGTACTGTGCGTTCAGAGATGCTCTTCTGCCTACCTTGGTTGTAACGGGTGGTTATTTGAGTCACTGTTGCCTTTCTATCAGCTCGAACCAGTCTGGCCATTCTCCTCTGACCTCTGGCATCAACAAGGCATTTCCACCCACAGAACTGCCGCTCACTGGATATTTTTTCTTTTTCGGACCATTCTCTGTAAACCCTAGAGATGGTTGTGCGTGAAAATCCCAGTAGATCAGCAGTTTCTGAAATACTCAGACCAGCCCTTCTGGCACCAACAACCATGCCACGTTCAAAGTCACTCAAATCACCTTTCTTCCCCATACTGATGCTCGGTTTGAACTGCAGGAGATTGTCTTGACCATGTCTACATGCCTAAATGCACTGAGTTGCCGCCATGTGATTGGCTGATTAGAAATTAAGTGTTAACGAGCAGTTGGACAGGTGTACCTAATAAAGTGGCCGGTGAGTGTATATCTAACGGTTAACATGCAAAATGTTACGTTTAAACCAACTTACAGGCTGGTTGCGTGAGGACTGACGTACGTCGTCTTCTTCTGAGGTTTTATGGTGGTTGGCAAACGCCTTGTAGGAGCATTACCGCCACCTTCTGGAACGGACTGTGATTCGAAATGGCATTACTGTCCTATATCCTTGAAATTAGTCCTGTTGCCCTAATAAACCTAAAAACTGCATGATAGACCGCATCTCCTGAACTTCTCTGCAAAATCTCTTTCATACTGAGCTGGTTTTTTCCTACGATAAGCACAGTTGCCATGGAAACCCACTCATTGCATTTCAATAACGGACATTTATACATGGGGCAAACTTGCAACAATTTGCACTAAATTTTCAACGATTGATATTAGTCCTGCACAAAACAAGTCTACATAAAAATAACAAACAAAAGTTTTAGCGCCCCTATTTTTAAAAGGAAGCATTGCTGAAAATTTTTTTCTCTCTTTTTCTTTCACTAGCAGAAAAAAAAATGCATGAAGGAATCACTAGGGCTGATTGACAGTACATGTAGATAGTACAGAACTGTTTCCATGGCGACCAGCGTGCTTCAACACACACAGTGCAGAGCATTGTAGCTAGATGGAATAATATGTAGATATATAAACACCCAGTGCGGAGCATTGTAGCTAGATGGAATAAATATGTAAATAGAATATATATACACACACAGTGCAGAGCATTGTTGCTAGATGGAATAATATGTAGATATATAAACACCCAGTGCGGAGCATTGTAGCTAGATGGAATAAATATGTAAATATATATACACACACAGTGCAGAGGATTGTTGCTAGATGGGATGAAACAGCACAACCGTCTACTTAGTTATCCTATATGGTATGATTATGTACCCATACATATTCTCACCCTCCATAGCGACCGGTATTTTCCTAATTGTATGCTGGAGGGGACCATTGTATGTCTTTTGCATTCAAAACTATGAGGTTGTCACGTCTTTAGGCTATCTCTAAGAGCAGCCCTACTTAGGTTGTACAGTCTGACAGCCGTTGGGAGGAAGGACCTGCGAAACCTCTCGGTTGTGCACCTAGGATGATGTAGTCTGCTGCTAAATGAACTCCACCGTGCGTTCTGTATGTCCTGCATAGGGTGGAACTCGGACTCCAGCAGAGATGACAGTTTAGCCACCGTCCTTCTCTCTCCTATCTCCTCCACTGGGACAACGCGCTACCCCAGGACAGAGCTAGCTTTCTTGATCTGTGTGTTCAGTCTCTTCCTATCGGCTGCCATAATGCCACTGCCGCAGCAGACCACTGTGTCATACAATGTCTTCAGCTGCGCCCCTTGTACACCAAAAGACCTGAGTCTCCTCAGTAGGAACAGCCTGCGCTGTCCCTTCTTGTAGAGTGCGTCAGTATAGTGTGACCAGTCTAGTTTATTGTTCACATGAACACCCAGGTACTTATAGGATGTCACCATCTCAATGTCTGTTCCCTGTATATTTACTGGTGATGTGAGGTGTTGTCCTGAAATGAGAGTGGAGCAACTTCAGCAGAGGGACATGACTGAAAGTTTGGAGACATTGTTTTTGGGCACAATGACTACGGCACCTCCACCTAATGTGCGTGGAAGAAGTCAATTGGAGTAAATGGCCAGCAGGTACTGTTCAAAGCGAGGGAGGACGGGCGGCGGGTTCCGCGGTCGCGTGGGGGGGCGAAGGCCCGTTTACACCTGCCTGCAGGTTTAATTTTTTTTTGTTTTATTTGTAATTTTTAAATAGTGCTTATTTTGTTTATTTTTTCAAAATTATGCTTCTTGGTATCACCATAGAATTTGGATGAATGTGTAACATTTCAGAAGTAATACTTCTGCTGCCCACGACGCTGCTGAGCTCACTCTGCTCTGCACTGCAGTGTTGCCAACTTGGTGATTTTCTCATTAAATTTGATGACTTTTCAGTCCCCTTCAATGACTTTTTTTTGTTTTGTCAAAAGAGACAAGCGACAAATCAAACAACTTTTCCTAGTGTTATCAAAGACTTTTCTGGTGTTTTGGACACTGATGTGAAAGTGCGCAATTGCTCTGCAGTTATCATCCTCAACAAGCAGTGGGTGGTACCATGAGGCTCTCCTGTCCCCTTTGTATCCCAAAGCAATCACAGGCAGTCTTGGTCAGTGTGACAGTAGCCTCGTGCAGCAGCGGTGTTGCAGTTACAATAAATTAATAGTTTTTTCAGAACTGCAATGTCTGATACCAATTGAATGCTGCAGCAGTGGCAAAGTGCTTCAGCCTTCTTCCCAGCAACAGGTTGAAGCCATCCCTTAAATGTATGCAGAACGATATAATGCCAAGGCAGGGCGATAAAGCTGCTGTGACCGCCCCGGCAGGGTTGCTTTGTTTTCTTACCAGCATCTGTGTCAGTGCTGCCGGACTCTTTTCTTTTGTTTTCTCCGAGTCCAAACTCATGTTCACGTTTTATGTTTGTTGTGGTGCTCGTACAGTAAAGAAACATGAGCTGAATGCTGCTGATGTGACTGATTGGCAGTGGCAGACAGGGAGGAGGAGCCAGCCCAGGTATGAGCTGATCGGGTAAGAGCAAGCTTCGGTTTCTGGTGATGTGTGGGTGTTCGCGTACATTCACGGTGGGGGGGGGGGGGCGCATGGAAATGCCAAAACTATTGTATATTTGGCCTTTTTAAAAAGTTTGATGGTATACTGTATAGGCCCTAAAACTATCGTATATTTAGCAACACAACACTGTGCAGCAGTTAGCTTAGCTGCAGTCAGCGAGGAGAGCCACACCACTCAGGTCCAGAAAAAACAATGACCCTGAATTAGGGCCAGACTAATAATCATCATTTTCTTACATTGCCACTACAGTTTTTTCTGACTCTTTTTGTTAATTTCGGTTATGTGGGGAGCGTGAAATAAAGAGACTGAATTATTTCTCAATTCAGGTTTAATGCAGATTTCACATCCCCAGCTTTCCCTCAAGACAAGAAGAGCGTGAGCTCCCAATAAACCCCCACATTTATACATGTAACATCAGAGGCAAAATCACACATTGCTGCCAAACCTCCCATTGGCAATAATTCTCCCCCCGAGTCCCTTCGTCATCCGTCTGACCCCAGGAGGTCAGGAAGCCTTCTCACAGTCTTACCACGGCACCTCCGCCTCCTGCCGATATCCTCAGGAGGTCCAGACGTATTGTTCCATCCCAGATGTGAGGTCAAACCACACATGCATTACTAAGCATTTCACTCTTGTAAGATAAGATAAGATAAGCCTTTATTAGTCCCACAATGGGGAAATTCCAGGATTGCAACAGCACAGGGATAGCAACACTCAGAGCAACAATCAGAAGGCAAGAAAAAACAAGAGACCCTCTGTTAATGAAAGAAAAACCCACAATGGTCACAGATTAAAACTTTAGTTGAGATATGTAACCCAGTCTACACTGTACAATGGAAGGAGATGGAATGCCAAATAACAAGTGACATCCCCCTACAGGCAATAATAGGGAACAATGCCTTACCAAAACTTTTGAATAACACTAACCCGTGGATAGAGACCCCACTAAAAATTTGGTTTAAGATAGTCGGAGAGAATCAAACTAAAGAACCCTATCGATTACTGCAATGGATTGCCTATGATCAAGACTTTACTCCTAATAAAACAGACACTAGATTTAAAAAGTGGAAAGAGAACGGACTGATAAAATATTACGATTTTTTTTAAAGGGCAGACTTTAAAAAGTTTTGAAGATTTGAAAAAACAAGGTCTAATAAATCAAGACCTTTACAGGTTCTTTCAGCTTAGACACCACATAAACAAAATACTTAAAAAGGAGGATTTGGAAAGGGCCCAGTCAGGTGTTCTGAAGGTCTTCTTAATGGCATATAAAGGGGATCCCAGGGATCAGATACATTTCTAAAATATACCAAGGTCTTCAAGACTTAAAAGGAGACAACACATCATATATAAAAGAGAGATGGGAAAAAGAGGGGAATTTCACTTTACAACTGGAAATATGGGAAAAGCTAAATAAACAACAATGGAAAAGTACCTCATCCCTGCTGTGGAGAGAATTTGGATGGAAAAATTTGGTAAGATTTTTCAGAACACCTGCACAAAACAAATTTACTCGTAAGGGGTTGAATTGTTGGCGCTTGTGTGGTGAAGAGACTGCAAATCATTTTCATGCGTTTTGGTCATGCCCAGTTATCCACCAATATTGGACCAATGTACAGACAATATTGGGGAAATATTCAAAGTAACAATTCCCTTTTCTTTTGTAACTTTGTATTTGGGTTTACTACCGGAATCACTGGAAAGACGAGGAGAAAAATACTTATTCACTGTTTTAATACTGGCAAGTAAAACAGCTCTAACTAAAAAATGGATGTTGAAGGATTGTCCTACACCTGAAGATTGGATTAACGTGATTCAAGACATTTACTCGATGGAAAAGTTGACATTCGCACTGAGACAGGACATGGATGGGTTCTTGAACTTTTGGCAACCCTGGAACGCATATGTGTCTTCTATCAGATCTAATCTTTGACAAATACCATTCCAATAATGGCACCTCTCTTTGTTCCAACGCTACTCAGATGCTCTTTTATTTTAATTTTTTAATTTTTTTAATTTTTTTTTTGCTTTTTTGTTTTTTGTGTCTGGTTTTTTCTTGTTTTTTTTTTTTTTTTGTTCTTTCTTTAATTTCTCTTTTTCTTTCACTAAAAAAAGGGTGTTGTAATAACTATTTTTCCAATGTTGTCAAAAAACAAAAAAAGGGAATATGTGATGAAAATGTAAACAATGCAGTGCTGTAATGACATGTATACCCTTTACAAAAGCTTAAATAAAAAAACAAACAAACAAACAAAAACAAACTCATGAAACAGGCCTGGACTAAAATGATGGTACCCTTAACTTAATATTTTGTTGCACAACCTTTTGAGGCAGTCACTGCAATCTAAACGATTTCTGTAACTGTCAGTGAGACTTCTGCACCTCTCAGCAGATACTTTGGCCCACTCCTCATGAGCAAACTGCTCCAGTTGTCTCAGGTTTGAAGGGTGCCTTCTCCAGACAGCATGTTTCAGCTCCTTCCACAGATGTTCAATAGGATTTAGATCAGGGCTCATAGAAGGCCACTTTAGAATAGTCCAATGTTTCGCTCTTAGCCATTCTTGGGTGTTTTTAGCTGTGTGTTTTGGGTCATTATCCTGTTGCAAGACCCATGACCTGTGACTGAGACCAAGCTGTCTGACACTGGGCAACACATTTCTCTCTAGAATACCTTGATAGTCTTGAGATTTCATTGTACCCTACACAGATTCAAGACACCCTGTGCCAGATGCAGCAAAGCAGCCCCAGAACATAACAGAACCTCCTCCATGTTTCACAGTAGGGACAGTGTTCTTTTCTTGGTATGCTTCATTTTTGTGTCTGTGAACATAGAGCTGATGTGCCTTGCCAAAAAGTTCCAGTTTTGTCTCGTCTGTCCATAGGACATTCTCCCAGAAGCTTTGTGGCTTGTCAACATGCAGTTTGGCAAATTCCAGTCTGGCTTTTTTGTGATTTGTTTTCAACAGTGCTGTCCTCCTTGGTCGTCTCCCATGAAGTCCACTTTGGCTTAAACAACGACAGATGGTGTGATCTGACACTTGTAACCCTTGCCTTATGTTAATTAGGTAAGAGAAATTATTAAGTGTAGACCAGTTGCTAGGTTCATAAGGGTTACAATAGGGAATTAAAATGATTGTGGAATGAAATAGCTGGAGGCAAGAAATGAGCAATAATGGTTGATATTTGTAGGGATAAAGTGAACAATATATACAGACACTTTACAACTATATAAATATAACAACGGCCGGTATGAAATAAACCCCAAAGATGTCTTACTGAGCTCAGTGTTTGTTTGTCGTTTCGGTTTAGTCGTTTGACCAGTCAAGATATCTTGTATCTCCAGACTCAGGTTTCTTTTCCTCTTTTAAAGTGGCGACTTGGGTTGTTACCACTTTGAATCTTGGGCACTGGAGAGAGGAAAGATGCTCTTCAATCGAGATCTTGGTTAGATCTCGGTTCAATCTCGGGTCAGGCTCACCATCTCCATTTGGAGAGAATCCAGGATCCAGAAGGTTCTTGATCGGCAACCAAAAAAACCTAGCCGGCACAACAGTAATGGTATTATCGTTTACAGCTAGAGTAATTCGTTTTCAATCCCTTCTTATATAACACCATAGCTTAGTGTTTAAATTCTTCTCTCATATTACTATTATTACAATTCAGCAATATAGTAATATCTTACATTTCACGTCTTACATCTTACATGCATGTGTTCTTTTCTCACAATCTCTCTGGTAACACATGAAATACCCTTTTTTCATGTAACCAATTAAATGAATTCCTCTTTTTATCTCAACATCATTTAACCATGAAATTATGATTAATCCTTTCTAACCTTGTCTTTGTAAATCATGAAATGAAATACAATTAATTTATCACATAACCAGGGAATATACTGTCCCATTACTTCCAATATTCCCTTTTTAAATCAGTAAAACCCGGTCTGAGCTACTGGGTTTAGCATAACCTATGCTTTTACATAGGAGACCAATACCATGTGCTTTTAGCATCAAACTACACATTGCATTCGACAGAAATGGTGCATAAGAACTAAAAGTACTTCAGCATACTGTTGGGAACTGAAATCACATTTAGGAAACCAATACAGACACAAAAATAGCCTTTTCCATGACTTTCAAACAGAAAAAATCCACTCGCGATTAGCATTAGCATAACGCTAACATTAGCATGTATTTCACTCACCAAGATGAGGAATCAGTGTGAACACAGCAAAAGTCACAGCCTCACGGTCTCTCAAGCTTGTGCTCCCATCAACTTAGGATAATAAAGGTTTCAAATTAGTGTTTGGACAGTGTTTAGATCCATTTATAGCATTTTTCTGAATTAACTCACCAAGAAGAGGTATCAGTGTGAACCAGACCGCCCACAGCCTCTCTCGTCCGCTCTCAGATCGTGAAAGACCGACGACCAGCAGAGCGCCTCGGCACTTTGCTCGGAAGGCGGGGCTAATATCGTTCTTAACGAATGAAAAGACCCAGATCACCCAATGTGACCATGAAACGGGAATTTAAAAGTTGGATAACGAGGATCACACTTCCTCTTCCCCAAAATAATCGGTTTTCAAAATAAAATCACACAATTGTATTAATACAATTGACATCTGAGGAAAAAAAAAAGGGGTCATTTTCTCAGCTGGGTTACACTCTCCCACGCTAAATATCATGCACGTCCCGTTGCATGTGCAACCAAGACTGTCCATCGTCAGTATTGGTTGAGTTGTAATGTGATCATTTTCAGTATTGTCTCCATCCGGTGTCATTTATGGTCGGACTCGGAACTACGACGGTATCTGGTCATCTTCGAACCTCCGACTTTCGTTTCTCTTTTGGCTTTGCACTGAGTGTACTTTTTGAGTTTTGAGCTTTTGGTTCTGCAATTAGTTTTACTAGTTGCGTTTGAATTTCTGCAACTTGTTTTGAGAGTTATTGGAGTGAGTTTAGCGTGCTATTGTCCTCATCTTCATCTGAACTGCATTGCACAGTTTGCACGTGGGAGGTCACTTTTTGTTTTGAACTGCTCAAATATTGTCTCATCCTTAAGTTTTTGGCAGCAATTTGGTCTTCTTCCGTGCGTAGCAAGAGAAGCAAATCAGGAAAAGTTGGGGGACTTGTTCGTTTTTGTTTTAACTGGAGTGCAGTTAAAAGGGAATCATCCCAACAACCTCGACAAAACTGTGTGACAAGCAGCCTGTCAAAATCCTGGCTTGAAGCGCCACCACGCTTCACAATGTGAGTCAAAGCTACGTGAAGACGTTGTAGATATGACGAGGGTTTCTCACCTGTGTTTTGGAAGGTGTCAATAAACCTGGCGTAAAGCTCTCCGCCATCTTGAACTGTACCATAAGCAGAATCTAACAGCTGAAGGTATTCTGATGGTGAGCTGTTGGGGTTCAAGTACTTGACTACATCAGCTGCTGGGGGTAAAAGAGACTCAATGATCTTTCGGGATTGCTGCAATTTGGACATAGCAGGATCAGTCAAGATTAAGTCTACACTGGAGCGCCAAGTATCATAATCTAGCTCATAAGTTGGTCGGAGGTCTTTGCCAGAAAAAGCTCTGAGCTTTTGTGAAAACGGCTGCACGGAAAAATCTTCCCTTTTTACAATGTGCTCAACTACCACACGTTGCACTTCTGGGGGATTTAAATCATGTGCAGAAATGGTGGGCATACTTCGAGCTGGGGTGCTCGTAGTGTGATTTGACTGGTTAGTTGGTTGTGCACCTTGAATACTGGACTCAGCTGCAGAAGGCTGAGGTTGAAGTTCATCCAAGAAAGCTTCAGGTAAGTTATCAGGTAACTTAACTTGCTCTGATTGATCATTTTCAGATTCTTTGATTGACTCAGAAATCTGTGACATCATGTCTTTCAGGACATCTGCAAAATCTCTGCCACTCATCTTCGCTAGGTTTTTAATGTTAGTGAGATATGACTTGGTCTTAACGTTCCCTACACGGTGCGTGTAAACACTGGCAAGAGATTGTATCATATAGCTGGCTCCACTATCAGATACATGAGTACATGGCAATGGGTCAAGAGCTTCAAAAGCAATACCCGAGTGATACTCAAAAATAGCACTCTGGGAAAACTCAGACTTACTATCTGCTACCTTTATGACTCTTGAAATCGATCCATACCGTTTCAAAAACTCAGTCACTTCATCAAGTTGCTCATCTCCAGCGATTTCACTCACTATCACTGCATTTGGAATTTTCACAGATTCACGTTCAACAATATCCATTTTGGGTACGTTATAGGCTTGAAATAACGTAAGGGGAAGAAGAAAAAGGCTCCTGGCTGGGCTCGCCACTTCTTATTGTAACCCTTGCCTTATGTTAATTAGGTAAGGGAAATTATTAAGTGTAGACCAGTTACTAGGTTCGTAAGGGTTACAATAGGGAATTAAAATGAGTGTGGAATGAAATAGCTGGAGGCAAGAAATGAGCAATAATGGTTGTTATTTGTAGGGATAAAGTGAACAATATATACAGACAATTTACAACTATACAAATATAACAACGGCCGGTATGAAATAAACCCCAAAGATGTCTTACTGAGCTCAGTTGTTTGTCCTTTCCGTTTAGTTGTTTGACCAGTCAAGATATCTTGTATCTCCAGACTCAGGTTTCTTTTCCTCTTTTAAAGCGGCAACTTGGGTTGTTACCACTTTGAATCTTGGGCACTGGAGAGAGGAAGGATGCTCTTCAATCGAGATCTTGGTTAGATCTCGTTTCAATCTCGGTTCAGTCTCGGGTCAGGCTCGCCATCTCCATTCGGAGAGAATCCAGGATCCAGAAGGTTCTTGATTGGCAACCAAAAAAACCTAGCCTGCACAACAATAATGGTATTATTGTTTACAGCTAGAGTAATTCGTTTTCCAATCCCTTCTTATATAACACCATAGCTTAGTGTTTAAATTCTTCTCTCATATTACTATTATTACAATCCAGCTATTTATATAGTAATATCTTACATTTCACATCTTACATGCATGTGTTCTTTTCTCACAATCTCTCTGGTAGCACATGAAATACCCTTTTTTCATGTAACCAATTAAATGAACTCCTCTTTTTATCTCTACATCATTTAACCATGAAATTATGATTAATCCTTTCTAACCTTGTCTTTGTAAATCATGAAATGAAATACAATTAATTTCTCACATAACCAGGGAATATACTGTCCCATTACTTCCAATATTCCCTTTTTAAATCAGTAAAACCCGGTCTGAGCTACTGGGTTTAGCATAACCTATGCTTTTACATAGGAGACCAACACCATGTGCTTTTAGCATCAAACTACACATTAGACTTCCGGTTATGGCTGCCACGTAGGACGGACGTGTCTCGCTCTGCTCTGCTCCTGGAGAAAAAAAATCGGCAAATAACTCTCTCATTTGGGACAGAACGTATCCCAGCATTTGGGCGAGGATATGTCGGCGAAGCCTAAGGCTGGAAAACCAGGAAAAGGAAAAAGCGAGCCGCCGAAACAGTCCAAATTAACGGACTTTCAGGTCTGTGACGCAGCAAACAAAACTCCATATATGGCGGAGGAGGCTGGCGGCGGTGCGATGTCTGCGGGGAATGGCGCAGATGCGCTGATGGCTGCCATGAGTTCAATGAGAGCGGACTTTTCCTCTAGATTTGATGGGATTATGACAGCGTTGGAAGGAATAAGAAAGGAATTGGGTGACTGTGTAGAACGAACGGCGCAGATGGAGCTCCGTCTCGCTAGTGCTGAAGATGACGTCACCCGTCTTCAATTAAAGGTGCGCACTTTGGAAAAAAAAAAAAATCTCTGGAAGATAATATTTTGGATTTGGAATCTCGGTCGAGACAGAATAATTTGAGGCTGGTGGGTCTTCCAGAGGAATCAGAAGGTCGGGACGTATGTTCCTTTCTGGAAAAGTGGATTCCGGAGGTGCTGGGCAGCGAGGAGTTGCAATCAGCAGTGGTTCTGGAAAAAGCACATCGTATTGGCCCACGGAGAGATAAGGGACCGCCGAGGACCTTAATTATGAAGTTTCTTAGCAACAGAGACAGGATGAAGATCTTCAACGCTGCACGTGCTAAAGGAGAGATTAAACACCAGGACCAGCAGGTGCGGTTCTACCCAGATTTGGCCACAGGAATCCAGCAATTGAGGAAGCAGTTTGATCCCATACGTAAGGAGCTGCGCAACCTTGGGATTCGTCATGGTGTAATCTATCCTGCGAGACTGCTGACCACGTATGAGGGCAGAACCCACATCTTCAAGACCCCAGAGGAGGCGCAGGAGTTCATCAAGAAGATCAAAGAAGAAGAAGAGACTGGTGGGAGCTAAGCATGAACAAAATATAAGGTAGAATAATTAAGCATTTGCACAGGCATCTGACTGACTTGAAGTAAATAGTAAGTTTACAAAATATAGATTGTATTATATATTAAAAAAACAAAACAAAAACAAAACAAACAAACAAAAAAAAACTATGATGTACAAAGTTGTTAAAAATTTTGGAGTTAAGTTGGAAAACTACAGAGGAGAGTTAATGTTACGTCATTAAAAGCAGTAGAGTTAGGGTGATTGGGAGGATGAAGAAGGAGTGGCTTAGGCTGTTCCCCTTGGGTGTGGAACGGTCGATGGCTATATCGGGAGACAGAATTTTTCTTTTGATTTTGGGGGGTTTGCCACAAGTGTGGGAAGGGGAAATTTGTTTGTGTGTAGTTTGTAGGATGAATGTTCAACCACTCATGTTTTTGCTTCTCTGTATGAGCATGTTTACACTGCAAGGTAATCCTAAACTCTCTATTGATCATGGACCAAAGTGTTAATCTTAATTTAACTTCATGGAATTGCAGAGGTCTACAAAATTTAAAAAAACTTAAACAAGTTATGAATAAAATAAAGGACATGGGTTCAAGAATTGTGTTTTTACAAGAAACTCATCTGATAGAGGAGGATGTTAAAAGAATTAGGAGTAGATGGCAGGGAAGTGTATTCACCTCTTCATTTTCATCCCGAGCCAGGGGAGTTATGACTCTCATACATAAATCAGTTCCTTTTCAGGTGAAAAATGTAATTGGAGACAAATTTGGAAGATATGTAATCATTCAAGGTTCTTTGCTATTAGAAAATATAAATCTTGTGAACTTATATGGTCCCAATATAGATGATCAGAAGTTCTTTGCTAATTTATTTCTCATCTTATCATCACTTACAGGGCAACATATAATAGCAGGGGATTTTAATTGTACATTGAATCCAGGTGTGGATAGATCAACAGGACTGGATTGTACGCACATTGGATGTAGGATGACTATTAATCATTTTATGAAAGAATTGAGATTGTTAGATATATGGAGAGAAATGAAACCACAAGTTAAAGCCTATTCTTGTTATTCCAGTACCTACAAGACATTCTCACGTATTGATTATTTTTTGATTTCCACAGAATTAAGGTCCAAGATTCAAAACTGCTTTTATGATAACATCGTGATTTCTGATCATGCACCCTGTTGTCTAATATATGTAGATAAAAAATTGACAAAGGAATCAGGTAGATGGCAATTTCAGCATAAATGGCTTCAGGATGAGGAATTTGTCAAGTATATAGAAAAACAGATAGACGAGTTCTTTGACATCAATACTACACAAACATCAGCATGTGTAAAGTGGGAGGCTTTCAAAGCTTTTATTAGGGGACATATTATTAGTTATACAGGATCAAAATCTAAGAAGACTCGAGAGGAGAGAGCTAAATTGGAACATAAAATAAAAAGTCTTCAGGAAAAAGTGTATGCAGGAAGTGACCCAAGGTTGGAGAATGAATTACTGATTTTGAGAGCTGAATACGACAAAAAATCAGCGAATAGAGCTGCCTCGAGTCTTCTAAGATTGAAACAATCTTTTTATGAACAAGGTGAAAAATCAGGAAAATTATTAGCATGGCAGATTAAACAATTGGAAATTAAAACACCAATTACCAGTATTATAAGTAACGGACAGGTAGTTATAGATCCTTTAGAAATTAATAGAGCCTTTAGAGATTACTATGAAAAATTATATGATACCAAAAATGAACCTGATTTAACAAAACTAAATGGGTTTTTGAACGAACTATCTATACCGTGTATTCCAAATGAAAACAGGGAGATATTGGAGTCTAAAATTAGTCAAGAAGAAGTTGGGCTAGCCATTGATAATATGAAATCAGGAAAAAGTGCAGGACCAGATGGTCTTCCAGTTGACCTTTATAAAAAATTTAAGAATAAATTAATAAAACCTTTTTTGGAAATGGTTTTAGAAGCATTTCAAAATAATAATTTACCATCATACATAAATAATGCCTTAATTATACTGCTGCCAAAACCAGGTAAGCCCTCTAATAAATGTGAAAATATGAGACCAATAAGCCTATTAAACGCCGACCTTAAGATAATCTGTAAAATTTTAGCAAGACGAATACAAGAAATTTTACCAAATATTATTAATCGAGATCAGAATGGCTTTATAAAGGGTAGACAAGGCTTCCATAATGTAAGAAGACTATTTAATATTATTTATTTTAATAAAGAAGCACCGGATACAGCTCTCCTATCATTGGACGCCGAAAAGGCCTTTGATAGAGTTGAATGGCCCTTTCTTTTTGAAGTCCTACAAAGGTTTGGACTTGGAAATAATTTCATAAAATGGGTTCAAATAATATACAATAATGCTACAGCAGAAATCCTAACAAATAACAATATTTCAAAACCAATAAAAATCAATAGAGGATGTCGACAAGGCTGTCCACTTTCACCTTTACTGTTTACTATGGCAATTGAACCTTTAGCGATAGCGATACGTTTACATTCACAAATATATGGAATTAAAGTTGGACCAACAGAACATAAAATCTCCCTGTACGCCGATGATATAATTTTGTTTATGTCGAATCTAAAAAAATCAATTCCAACCTTGTTGAATTTAATAAAGAATTTTGGGGAAATATCAGGATATAAAATAAATAAAACTAAATCTTCAATATTAATGCTAAATGAGACCCAGAGAAATTACCCAGCCCCTGAGGTAAATCAATTCAATGTTGTAAATCAGTTTAAATATTTAGGAATCCAAATTATGCCTAAGCTAGAATCAGTCGCCAGTGTCAACTATGAAGCCTTAATGTCAGATATCAATGAGTTAACTCAGAGATGGATGTCACTACCAATGTCGATGATCGGGAGAATCAATATACTTAAAAGTAATATTTTACCTAAAATACTTTATTTATTTCAATACATTCCCTTATCACCACCTTTAGATCTATTCTCAAGAATAAAAAAAAAAGTTAGTGGAATTTATATGGAACAACAGGAGGGCTAGATTACGTTTGTCTTTATTATATTTACCATTTGATCGTGGAGGTCTGAAATGTCTAAATTTTATGTTGTATTATTGGTCGGCACAACTGAGGTCTATGACATATTATTTTTCATCAAATGATCTCCCTCACTGGACTGAAATGGAATCATACAATTTACCTTTACCTCTTCCCATATTCATATACTCAGATTCGGCAAAAAAATTACAAAAACAAGTTAAAAATCCATTTGTAAAGCATATGATCAAAATATGGTGTGAAGCTAAAAACTATTTAAAAGAACCACAGTTATTGTCACAATTTAGTCCAATATGGGGTAATCAATATTTTAAACCAGGGAGAGCGGACGCTGTATTTAAAGTATGGAATTTAAAAGGGATACAAAAGATTCAGGATTTATATTTGCCATGTGCAGACAACATAATGTCTTTTGAAGAGCTGAGGATCAAATTTAATCTCAATAGAACACATTTTTTAAAATATCTTCAACTTAGAAACTTTATTCGATCAAATCAAAATAAAGCTCTCACTCGACCTATTTATTCATCCTTGGAAAAAATGATGATGAAAGATAGTAAAAGAAAGGGTATTATTTCAGAGTTTTATAACTCATTGACACTATCTTCAAGTGAAAATTCACTGAAAAGATTAAACTACTGGAAAGAAGATCTGCAAATTGAAATTTCAGAGGAACAATGGGAATTGGCTTGTACAGAAGCTCAAACCAAATCAATAAATGCACGCCTTAAATTGATACATTTCAAATGGTTAATGCGGATGTATGTTACACAGGAGGAGTTAAATAGATATAACAAAAATATACCAGATACATGCACAAAATGCATGGAAAGTAAAGGAACCCTATTTCATTGTTTATGGGAATGTAGATTAATAAGAATGTTTTGGGAGGAGGTGAGGGTAACAATTGAAAAAATAATCTCAAAACAAATCATATTGAATCCTAAACTGTTTTTGTTGGGTCTGTACCCAGAAAAGCATAATTTCAATAAAAGTGAAAGAACATTCATAGACCTCAGTTTGCTTAATGCCAAAAAATGTATTGCACTATTATGGAAAAAGACTCATAGACCAGATGTGACTCAGTGGTTAAGACAGATGTTAACAAACCTTCCATTAGAAAGAATAACATATATACTGAAATCAAAGGAAATTGTGTTTGAGAATATATGGAGACCTTTTATTGATTATGTAAAAAATTTAAACATAACTCTTGAAGAAGAAGGTGAATGATGTGTGTGGACCTTGTAAATTCCAAACTGGTGAACATAATATGTATACTAATGTATTGGATTGTCTAGACTAAACAGAGGAGCATTGTTGAAGACTTGTTTTTGTTGGTGGTTGTTGGTGTTTTTAGGGCATTTTTTTTTTTTTTGTAGTACTTTAGTGTTAGTGTTTGTTTGTATCATGTTTGTTAAAAAAAAAAAAAGGTTCAATAAAGATATTGTGGAAAAAAAAAACTACACATTACATTCGACAGAAATAGTGCATAAGAACTAAAAGTACTTCAGCATACTGTTGGGAACTGAAGTCACATTTAGGAAACCCATACAGACACAAAAATAGCCTTTTCCATGACTTTCAAACAGAAAAAATCCACTCGCGATTATCATTAGCATAACGCTAACATTAGCTTGTATTTCTCTCACTATGATGAGGTATCAGTGTGAACACAGCAAAAGTCACAGCCTCACGGCCTCTCAAGCTCGTGCTCCCATCAACTTAGGATAATAAAGGTTTCAAATTAGTGTTTGGACAGTGTTTAGATCCATTTATAGCATTTTTCTGAATTAACTCACCAAGAAGAGGTATCAGTGTGAACCAGACCGCCCACAGCCTCTCTCGTCCGCTCTCAGATCGTGAAAGACCGACGATCAGCAGAGCGCCTCGGCACTCTGCTCGGAAGGCGGGGCTAATATCGCTCTTAACGAATGAAAAGACCCAGATCACCCAACGTGACCATGAAACGGGAATTTAAAAGTTGGATAACGAGGATCACACTTCCTCTTCCCCAAAATAATCGGTTTTCAAAATAAAATCACACAATTGTATTAATACAATTGACATCTGAGGAAAAAAAAGAGGGGTCATTTTCTCAGCTGGGTTACACACTGATGTACCTTGACCTTGGAGTTCACCTTGAATGTGTTTAGAGGTTGTTCTGGGCTCTTTTGTTACCATTCGTGTTATCCCTCTCTTCCATTTTTCGTCAAGTTTCCTGCTGCGGCCACATCCAGGGAGGTTGGCTACAGTTCCGTGGATCTTAAATTTCTGAATAGTATGTGCAACTGTAGTCACAGGAACATCAAGCTGGAGATGGTCTTATAACCTTTACCTTTAACATGCTTGTCTATAATTTTCTTTCTAATCTCCTTAGACAACTCTCTCCTTTGCTTCCTCTGGTCCATGTTTAGTGTGGTACACACCTTGTCAACAAACAGCACAGTGACTACTTTTCACCCTTTAAATAGGCCAACTGACTGATTACAAGTTTGTAGACATCTGTGATGTTAATTAGAGGACACATCTTGGTTGAACATGTCCCTATGGTCACATTATTTTCAGTCTTTTCTAGGGGTACCATCATTTTTGTCCAGGCCTGTTTCACAAGTTTGTTTTTTAAAATAATTCTGTTGAACTACAATTCAAAAGCATTGTCTGATTTTCATTGGTTAATTTTCATAGAATTTTTATTTATTACCACTTTTGTTAGATTGAAGTTATTTCTGTGACCATTGTGGGTTTTTCTTTCATTAACAGAGGGGTACCAACAATTTTGTCCACATGTGTATAACCTGTACAAGCCAGTTGAAAAACAAACTGAAAGCTTTTTTTTTTGGGGGGGGGGGGACAAAAAACAACTGACAATAATGTGGTTGCAGAAATATGCACACCCTGTTATAACTGGGAATGTGGCTGTGTTCAGAATTAACCAATCACATTCAAACTCATGTTAAATTGGAGTCAGCACACACCTGCCGCCATGTAAAATGCCTCTTATTAACCCCAAATACAGTTCACCTGTTCTAGTAGGCTTTTCCTGACATTTTTGTAGTCACATCTTGCAGCACAAGCCATGGTCCGCAGAGAGCTTCCAGAGCATCAGAGGGATCTCATTGTTCAAAGCTTTCAGTCAGGTGAAGGGTACAAAAGAGTTTCCAAGGCATTAAATATATCATGGACCACAGTGAAGAAAGTCATCATCAAGTGGAGAAAATATGGCACAACAGTGACATTACCTAGAATTGGACGTCCCTCCAAAATTGATGAAAAGATGAGAAGAAAACTGGCCTGGGAGGCTGCCAAGAGGCCGACAGCAACACTGAAGGAGCTGCAGGAATTTCTGGCAAGTACTGGCTGTTTAGTACATGTGACAACGATCTCCTGTCTTCTTCATATGTCTGGGCTATGGGGTAGAGTGGCAAGATGGAAGCCTTAATTTACGAAGAAAAGCATCCAAGCCCGGCTACATTTTGCAAAAACACATTTGAAATCTCCCAAACGCATGTGTTATGGTCCGAGGAAACCAAGGTTGAACTTTTTGGTCATAATTCCAAAAGGTATATTTGGCGCAAACACAGCACTGCTCATCACCAAAAGAACAGCTTACCTACAGTGGAGCATGGTGGTTGCAGCAGCGTCATGCTTTGGGGCTGTTTTTCTTCAACTGGAACTGGGGCCTTAGTCAAGGTGGAGGGAATTATGAACAGTTCCAAATACCAGTCAGTGTTGGCACAAAACCTTCAGGCTTCTGCTAGAAAGCTGAAGCTGAAGAGGAACTTCATCTTTCAGCACAACAATGAAAGCACACATCCAGATCAACAAAAGAATGGCTTCACCAGAAGAAAATTAAGGCTTTGGAATGGCCCAGCCAGAGTCCAGATCTGAATCCGCTCGAACATCTGTGGGGTAATCTGAAGAGGGCTGTGCACAGGAGATGCCCTCGCAATCTTGACAGATTTGGAGCATTTTTGCAAAGACGAGTGGGCAAATATTGCCACATCCAGATGTGCCATGCTGATAGACTCCTACCCAAAATGGCTGACCGCTGTAATAAAAGCCACAGGTGCTGCAACAAAGTATTAGTTTAAGGGTGTGCATATTTATGCAACCAGGTTATTGTAATTTTTGGTTTTTTTTTTTAAATTTTCCCTTAAAAGATTTCCGTTTGTTTTTGAATTGGGTTGTACAGGTTATAGGTCACATTAATGGTGGAAAAAGTTTTAAAATGATTTATGTTGGTCTCATTTTTTTACATCACAAAACCTGGCATTTGAAAAGGGGTTTGTAGACTTTTTATATTCACTGTAGGTTTCTGTTTGCAAAGGGTCCATGTGAACATGTGGGTTTATGCTTATAGAGCTACACAAGCGCAGATTGATTTTAAAATTACTTTGGTCCAAAATAGGGCTGGGAACGATCCCTAATTTCCAGAATTGATTCGATCCGATCCAATCCCGATTTGATCTGGGTAGTTACCATTTTAACAGCCATTTTACTTGCCAGGAAAAAAAAATCTTTTGAGACCTAATGCTGCAAGTTGTACCAAGAATACTCTAACTTTGTTAATACATAAATTATCACATAAAGAACTGACCCAAAATCAGTTACAATAATGCACTTTTTGTTATTTAACTTGTGATTTCACAAAGCGCTCACAAGTGCTTTCTTTAGTGCAAAGGGTGTGTAGTGTCAAGTTAACTCAGAGTCAGTAAACAAATTCAATGCATGAAGCATGTATACATAATTTCACTGTATTTCAGTCCCTCCAGGATTTCATTGGCTGTTTTGTGATTGTTGTGGCCCAAAAAGCCTGAATTTGTGGGAGCTTTTCCAAAAAGTTGACCTTTTTAGAGGTTTTTTGCTCTAAAAGTTGTGTGAGGAAGTACAGATTTTAAAGTAGCTGCTTTTTCCACAGTTTTACAGTGATGCTATTCTATGTTACACCACAAGAAAAGCACAGGATTGTCAAAAATTTCTTGTTAAATAATGATTTATGTAGAATTAAATGCTCAGTAAAATTGTCAAAAAATGACCAACATTGTATTCTTGCTGAGAACTTAAATTAAAAAAAGAAATAAAAGAATTAGTCATTACAACAACTAAATTGCATTGAATGCATGGAGAATGAGAAATGGAGTATGGAGAAAATTATGGCAGCACCTTCTTGAATCGTGAATTTACAAACTAAGACCATGAAAAATTTGAGGTCTTCTTCTGTGCTGAAATCCACAACAAAGCAGGGATGGTCCTCCACTGACAACCTCTTCCCTTCAGAATGTCTCAGTGCAGGATGGATCTTGGAGTGGAAAAACAGTTTTCATAGATGTGAAGGGGAGATGAAAAGAATAGATTTCACAGTAAAATTAATAATCATATTTTTAAATCTCTACAGCATAGTAGGGCTTAATAATTTAGTTTCTTTTATTTTTTGTTGCCTCCGCCAAGGAGGTTATGTTTTTACTGGGGTTTGTTTGTTTGTCTGTCTGTTACCAACATAACTCAAAACGTTATGAACGGATTTTGACGAAATTTTCAGGACAAGTCCGAAATGGGACAAGGAAGAAATTATTAGATTTTGGGAGTGATCCGGATCACCGTCTGGATCCAGGAATTTTTTAAAGGATTCTTTATCATTGCGAGATAGGGCCATTTTTAGCATATGTGTATATAACTCCACAATAAATGGTCAGGATGCTTGCCAAAAAAATACAGGATAAGATCCCAATAGGTTCTAGGAAATATCAAAGACTGATCCGGATTCTGCAAAAAATCCGAATACTGTGATCCAGAACAGGAAATAATAGGGGATCTTTGGAATTTTCATCACTGTAAGGTAACAAATTAAGATATAAACATACAACAAACACCAAAATATAGCCAAGACACTGGGGAGTCAGTAGTGTGCCAGTGGATTTCTTGTATCTTCAAAAGCTATGGAGCTATATCCAGAAGAAAACCACCATTACTGAAAAAGTGATTTTTGTCAATAACTACTGAACTAATAAAGATATCAATGTGAATCCAATTGCTAAAGGTATGTTTTGATGGTAAGGAATCTGAAAATATAGATACAATAAATGTAGGACTATTATATTTGGGGAAAATCCCAATATTAGGGGGAACTGAGGTACTTGGCGGAGGTCTGCGCTCTCTGAGTGCTTTTCTAGTTGTTTATATTTTTTTTCCACAATGTTTTTTATTGAACCTTTTTTTTTTTTTTACAAACATGGCACAAACAATCAAACACTAACACTAAAGTAATAAAAAAAAAAAAAAAAAGAAAACACTAACTACAAAAAAAAGTACTAAAAACACCAACAACCACTAACAAAGGCAAGTCATCAACAGTGCTCCTCTGTTTAGTCTAGGTAATCTATTACATAAGTATACATATTATACATTCACCAATTTGGAATTTGCAAGGTCCACACACATCATTCACCTTCTTCTTCAGAAGTTATGTTTAATTTCTTTACATAATCAATGAAAGGTCTCCATATATTCTCAAACACATTTTCCTTTGATTTTAGTATGTATGTTATTCTTTCTAGTGGAAGGTTTGTTAACATCTGTCTTAACCACTGAGTCACATCTGGTCTATGAGTCTTTTTCCACAGTAGTGCAATACATTTTTTGGCATTAAGCAAACTGAGGTCTATGGATGCTCTTTCACTCTTTAAAATTATGCTTTTCTGGATACAGACCCAACAAAAACAGTTTAGGGTTCAATGTGATTTGTTTTGAAATTATTTTTTCAATTGTTACCTTCACCTCTTCCCAAAACATTCTGATTTTTCTACATTCCCATAAACAGTGAAATAGGGTTCCTTTACTTTCCATACATTTTGTGCATGTATCTGGTATGTTTTTGTTATATCTATTTAACTCCACTGGTGTAACATACATCCGCATTAACCATTTAAAATGTATCAATTTAAGACGTACATTTATTGATTTGGTTTGAGCTTCTGTACAAGCCAATTCCCATTGTTCCTCTGAAATTTCAATTTGCAGGTCTTCTTTCCAATAATTCAGTCTTTTCTGTGAGTTTTCACTTGAGAATAGTGTCAATGAGTTATGAAACTCTGAAATAATACCCTTTCTCTTACTATCTTTCGTCAAAATTTTTTCCAAGGATGAATAAGTAGGTCGGGTGAGAGCATTATTTTGATTTGATGGAATAAAATTCCTAAGCTGAAGATATTTAAAAAAATGTGTTCTATTAAGATTGAATTTGATCCCCAGTTCTTCAAAAGACATTATGTTATCTGAACCGTGTCAAATATAAGTCTTGAATCTTTTTGAATCCCTTTTAAATTCCATACTTTAAATACAGCATCCGCTCTCCCTGGTGTAAAATATTGATTACCCCATATTGGGCTAAATTGTGATAATAAGTTTGGTTCTTTTAAATATTTTTTGGTTTCACACCATATTTTGATCATATGCTTTACAATTGGATTTTTTTTTTTTTTTTTTTAATTTAAGTTTTTGTAAAGGGTATACAGGTCGTTACAGCAATGCAGTGTTTACATTTTCATCACATGTTCCCTTATTTTCTGATATCTGACAACATTGGAAGATTAATTCTTACAACACCCCTTTTTTTTTTTTTTTTTAAAGTGAAAGAAAAAGTGAAATTAAAGAGAAAAAAAAACAAGAAACAAATAACAAAAAAAACCCCAAACAAACCAGTAAAAAACAAACAAAAAGAAAAAGTAAGTAAATAAAGATAAAAGAGCATCTGAGTAGTGTTGGAACAAAGAGCGGGACCATTATTGAAATGGTATTTGTCAAAAATTAGATCTAATGGAAGACACATATGCGGTCCAGGGTTGCCAAAAGTTCATGAACACATCCATGTCCTGTCTCAGTGCGAATGTCAACTTTTCCATCGAGTAAATGTCTTGGATCACGTTAGTCCAATCTTCAGGTGTAGGACAGTCCTTCAACATCCATTTTTTAGTTAGAGCTTTTTTGCTTGCCAATATTAAAACATTGAATAAGTATTTTTCTCCTCGTCTTTCCAGTGAGTCCGGTAGTAAACCCAAATACAAAGTTACAAAGGAAAAGGGAACTGTAATTTTGAATATTTTCCCCAATATTGTCTGTACCTTGGTCCAATATTGGTGGATAACTGGGCATGACCAAAACACATGAAAATGATTTGCAGTCTTTTCACCACACAAGCGCCAACAGTTCAATCCCTTATGGGTAAATTTGTTTTGTGCAGGTGTTCTGAAAAATCTTGCCAAGTTTTTCCATCCAAATTCTCTCCACTGCAGGGATGAGGTACTTTTCCATTGCTGTTTATTTAGCTTTTCCCATATTTCCAGTTGTAAAGTGAAATTCCCCTCTTTTTCCCATCTCTCTTTTATATAAGATGTGTTGTCTCCTTTTAAGTCTTGAAGACCTTGGTATATTTTAGAAATGTATCTGATCCCTGGGATCCCTTTATATGCCATTAAGAAGACCTTCAGAACACCTGACTGGGCCCTTTCCAAAACCTCCTTTTTAAGTATATTGTTTATGTGGTGTCTAAGCTGGAAGAACCTGTAAAGGTCTTGATTTATTAGGCCTTGTTTTTTCAAATCTTCAAAACTTCTTAAGATTTGCCCTTTAAAAAAATCGTAATATTTTATCAGCCCTTTCTCCTTCCACTTTTTATATCTGGTGTCTGTTTTATTAGGAGTAAAGTCCTGATCATAGGCAATCCATTGCAGAAGTCGATAGGGCTCTTTAGTTTGATTCTCTCTGACTATCTTAAACCAAATTTTTAGCGGGGTCTCTATCCACGGGTTAGTGTTATTCAAAAGCTTAGGTAAGACATTGTTCCTTATTATCGCCTGTAGGGGGATGTCACTTGTTATTTGGCATTCGATCTCCTTCCATTGTGCAGTGTAGACTGGGTTACATATCTCTACTAAAGTTTTAATTTGTGCGGCTTTAAAGTAGTCCCTGATATTTGGCAGCGCGAGCCCACCTTTGTCTTTGTTTAGCTGTAGGGTTCTATATCTGATTCTAGGTCTCTTGCCCTGCCATATGAATCTTGAGATCCTTCTGTCCAGCTCCTGCCATGTTTTTTTGGGAGGTTCTACCGGTATTGTTTGGAAAAGGTATAGAAGACATGGAAGTATATTCATTTTGACTGCTTCAATTCTTTGTGCAGTACCCAAGAATGGTATCATATTCCATCTTGCTAGGTCAGATTTTATTTTTGTCACCAGTGGATCATAGTTTAGTGATATAATTTTGTTGAGTTGTTTCGGGATATTGACCCCCAGATATTTCATAGATTCCGACTCCCAGTTAGTTTTGAGTTTGCTTAGTGAATAATGATTTGGGTCATAGTTGAATGTTAAAACTTGGGTTTTATGCATATTTAATTTGTACCCCGATAAATCTCCATACTCTGAAAAAACTGAGGTTAGTTCTGGTAAAGAAGTGTCCGGCTGCCCTAGGTATATTAAAATGTCATCAGCAAAGAGTGCTATTTTTATGTTCCTTCTGACCAAGTGTAATACCTTGAATTTTTTGGTTTTGTCTTATCCATTGGCTCAGAGGTTCTATGAAGATTGCAAAGAGCAGTGGAGACAGGGGGCAGCCCTGACGACATCCTCTTTCCAGTTCAAAAGATGATGATAAATTACCGTTAATCCTTATTTTAGCTGTTGGTTTTTTATATAATGCCTGTATAGTTCTAATGAAGTTGTTATGAAAATTGAAACTGTATAAGATTCTATATAGAAAAGACCAGTCAACCGAATCGAATGCTTTTTCAGCATCTAATCCCAATATGACTGCATTTAAGTTATATTTTTTTATATGATGAATTATGTGTAAGGTGCGTCGAATGTTGTCTTGTGTCTGTCTTTGTCTTATAAAACCTGTTTGGTCTAAATGAATTAGGTCTGTCAGTATATTTTCTAACCTTTTGGCAAGGATAATGGTAAAAAGCTTATAGTCCTGATTTAGTACACTGATTGGTCTGTAGTTGGAGCACTCTAGTTTATCCTTTTCAGGTTTAGGTATAACTGCAATGACCCCTTCTCTCCAGGAGGGGGGGATTTCCCCTGTGTGGAGGACATAATTAAATGTTTTCAGGAGGAGAGGAGATAGTTGCTGTTTAAAGGTTTTGTACCACTCTGCTGTATAGCCATCAGCCCCTGGGGATTTGTTAGCTTTAAGTTTCATAATTGCTTTTTCCAATTCTTTAGGATGTATTTCTGACAGTAGTGTTTTATTTTGTGACTCTGTAAGTTGGGGAAGGTTTAATGTGTTTAGGAATGCCTCGGATGCGTTTTTATGTTTTTTGTGGGAGTATAAGTTCTTATAGTAATTCTCGAAGTTTTTAAGAATATCCTGAATTCTGAATTTTATTTCCTTTGATACTGGGTCTCTGATTTTGTAGATTGCTCTTTCTGTTTGATGTTTCCTCAATTTATAGGCTAGCAATTTTGCCGATTTACTGCCTGCTTCATAGTATTTTTGTTTCAGAAATGTAAGTTTCTTCTGGATTTCTATTGTGTAGATCTCATTTATTTGGTTTTTAATTTCCTTAATCTTGAGCGAGTCAGTAGAATGAGTGTTGCCTTTGTGTTCTTTTTCTAGGTTCCTAAGTTCTGACTCTAATGTGGATAGTTTTTCTCGTCTTAGTTTCTTTTGGGTTGCCAGTTTTGCAATAATCTTTCCTCTTATTACAGCTTTACATGCATCCCACAGTATTAAAGGGGATACTTCTCCATTATCGTTATCTTCCAAATATCTGAGAATATCTGATTCCAATTCATCTTTCAATGGTCCTTTCAGGACATTTGAATTTAACCTCCAAGAAAATGTATTATTTGTGTATTTTTGGATATTTAAGTCCATGTAGATCGGACTGTGGTCGGAGAGATCCATCAGTCCTATTTTACATGTTTTTACTCTTCCAATGTCTCTATTAAACATAAAAAAATAGTCAATCCTTGAGTAAGATGAATGTGGAGTTGAGTAAAATGTATAGTCTTTTACACTGGGGTTGAGTTCCCTCCACACGTCACAGATTCCCAATTCTTTTAGTAGCATCCGAGTCTTCCTGTTTTGGGTGTTATTTTGGTGTGGGGAATTACCAGAAGCATCCCAGTATGGATTCAGTCTAAGATTGAAGTCCCCACCACATATCACTAAACCTTGAGCTTTAGTTATCATTAGGTCGAATACATTTTTATAAAATTTCCAGTTAGCCCCTGGGGGAGCATACACATTCAGCAGGGTGATATCTTCTCCCTCTAGCCGCCCAGTTACCAAACTGTATCTCCCTTCTTTATCTTTGTGTTCTGATTTTTTTTCAAATGTAATTTTGGTTGATATCAATGTCGCTACTCCCCTCCTCCTCCCTGATTTATATGAAGATGAAGAGATCATTTTAAACCCTTGTCTACTGAGTTTATTGTGTTCCACGTCTGTTAGGTGGGTTTCTTGTAAAAGTATTATTCCTGCTTTGTCTTTTTTCATTTTGCCTAGAATCTTGGATCTTTTAACTGGATTCAGGATTCCTTTTACATTATATGAAATTATTTTGGTTACACCCTGTTTCTCCATTGTGTTGTTTTGTTTAGTATAACTGTGTGGTGGCCCTCTTTTGTGCTACTCAGAAACTGAAAGAACATTAAAAACAAGAAAAACATTAAGAACATAGTGTAAAAAACTTTAAAACAAAAAGCTGTCATAAGAACTTCCTGAGCTGAGGTCTTTTTAAAGACCCTGTAAGAGCCTTGATGGAGTGAAGGCTCTGAGGGAAATTCCTCAAACTCTGTTACGTGTTGAGGGCCCTCTCTTACCACTGAAAGTAGTCCCATGCTTTTAACGTGAGTTTCAGAACCCAATCCAAACTTGTAATGATTTTTTTTTTTTTCCTTTTATGCCTAAACCCTGTGAAATTGTGTGCACCCTCCCACCCCCATCACATCAAACATTCACGCAAAAACAGTATTTGTTAGTATGAGGAGAACATGTGGATTATTGTCACATTTCTATTTTAACAAGTTTTTTTTTTTTTTTTTTTTTTATTACACAGACTTATTTGTTTCAAATAATATGATTGTTCCATGAAATGTTTTACCACATGCTGAATATGCATCTCCTTTAATGTTTGTTACCTTGTATGAGGGGGGTTGGATGTGCGGATTGATTCAAGAGAAAAGAAAAAAGAAAAAAAAAAAAAAAGGTCGCTATTCCAACCTGAAAACGGATAGTTTATCCGCGACGCTCTGGTGCTGGGTTTCCCGCTGCTGGTCCGTGGATTTTGAAGGTCTTTGTGTTGTCCATGTTTGCGCTTTGATCTTCTCACTCGGGTCTGCTGTGGGTTTAAATACCGTTACCGGGAGGCCTCTTTTCGCCATGTCAGCTGTTGCTTCTTCCGCCGAATTATAGAGACACGTTTCATCGCCGTAGAAGACCCTTAACTTCGCAGGAAATGGTGTCTGAAAGCGCAATTTCTTCTCTCTTAACACCTTTTTCGCGTCATTGTATTCCCTGCGCTTTTTAAGGACCTCCGGGGCGTAATCGTGTTCCACGTAGACTTTTCTCTCCTGGTGCATAAATCCTTTTTTCTGCCAGGCCAGTCTTACAACCTCTTGTTTAATTTTGAAATTGGAAAATCTTACCAACACCGAACGTGGGGGCGCTTCCGCCGCCGGCCTAGCGGCTAATGAACGATGTGCCTTTTCTATCTTCAAGTCGGTGGTTTGTGGAATATCCAATTTCTCTCTTAGTAAGGATTCCACGCATTCTGCCATTGAGTTAAAACCATTTTCGGTTCCTTCTATCAGACCATGAATTCTTATGTTGTCTCTTCTTTGTTTTCCTTCTTGGTCGGTTAGCTTAGCCTCTATAGCTGCTTGTCTTTTGCGTAGGTCTAGCACAGAATCTTCGAGCACTTTTATTCGATCCTCTGTTTCCAAGATTCGGTTCTCGGCCTGGTCCACTCTGCTGTTAGTCCTTTTCAATTCTTCTCTGAATTCCCGAAATTCGGCCGTAACATCTCGGCGAAATCGTCGTAGCTCCTCAAATAGTGATTTCAGGCTAACCCTTTTGTTAGCTATCACCAGTTCCTCGTCTTCTGAACGGAGATCTTCCAGTTCGGATTCTCCGGCCGATACGTGTCCTGGCCTGGAGAATTTCAGTTTCTTCTGTTTTCCTTTAGACATGATGATTTTGTCTTTTGATTTTCACTCCTCCAAAAATCCGTTAAGTTTGATTTTCAAGGTGTTATCCTGGATTGGGTCTGAGAACTTCAGTGTTAAGCTGCAGTCGCCATGGCGTCCAGACCGGAAGTCCTACAATTGGATTTTTAACTTGTTTCTGTAATTTTTTAGCCGTGTCTGAGTATATGAATAACGGAAGAGGTAAAGGTAAATTGTATGATTCCATTTCAGTCCAGTGAGGAAGATCATTTGATGAAAAATAATATGTCATAGACCTCAGTTGTGCTGACCAGTAATACAACATAAAGTTTGGACATTTCAGACCTCCACGATCAAATGGTAAATATAGTAAGGACAGACGTAATCTAGCCTTCCTATTGTTCCATATAAATTCCACTAACTTTTTTTTTTAATTCTTGAGAATAGATCTGAAGGTGGTGGTAAAGGAATGTATTGAAATAAATAAAGTATTTTGGGTAAGATATTACTTTTAAGTATATTGATTCTCCCTATCATCGACATTGGTAGTGACATCCATCTCTGAATTAACTCATTAATGTCAGTCATTAAGGCTTCATAGTTGGCACTGGCGACTAATTCTAGCTTAGGCACAATTTGAATTCCTAAATATTTAAACTGATTTACAACATTGAATTGATTTGCCTCAGGAGCTGGGTGATTTCTCTGGGTCTCATTTAGCATTAATATTGAAGATTTAGTTTTATTTATTTTATATCCTGATATTTCCCCAAAATTCTTTATTAAATTCAACAAGGTCCATCCATCCATCTTCTACCGCTTTTCCGGAGGTCCGGGTCGCGGAGGCAGCAGTTCAAGCAGAGAAGCCCAGACTTCCCTCTCCCCAGCCACCTGCTCCAGCTCTTCAGAGGGGATACCAAGGCGTTCCCAGACTAGCTGGGAGACATAGTCTCTCCACCGAGTCCTGGGTCTGCCCCGGGGTCTCCTCCCAGTGGGACGTGCCTGAAACACCTCAAGTGGGAGGCGTCCAGGAGGCATCCTAATCAGATGCCCATACCACCTCAACTGACTCCTTTCAATGTGGAGGAGCAGCGGTTCTACTCTGAGCCTCTCCCGGATGACTGAGCTCCTCACCCTATCTCTGAGGGTGAGTCCAGCAATCCTACGGAGAAAGCTCATTTCAGCCGCTTGTATCCGCGATCTCGTTCTTTCGGTCATTACCCAAAGCTCGTGACCATAGGTGAGAGTAGGAACGTAGATTGACTGGTAAATCGACAGCTTTGCCTTAGAACTAAGCTCCCTCTTCACCACAACAGACCGGTACAACGTCCGCATCACTGCAGATGCTGCTCCAATCCGTCTGTCGATCTCTCGCTCCATTTTCCCCTCACTCGTGAACAAGACCCCAAGATACTTAAACTCCTCCACTTGGGGCAGGAGCCTGTCCCCAACCCGGAGAGGACAATCCACCTTTTTCCGGCTGAGGACCATGGACTCGGACTTGGAGGTGCTGATTCTCATCCCAGCCGCTTCACACTCAGCGGCAAACCGTCCCAGCAAGAGCTGTAGGTCATTGCTGGATGAAGCCAACAGGACAACATCATCTGCAAACAACAGAGATGAGATCCTGTGGTCACCAAGCATGACACCCTCCATTCCCTGGCTGCGCCTAGAAATCCTGTCCATAAAAATTATGAACAGGACCGGTGACAAAGGGCAGCCCTGGCGGAGTCCAACTCTCACTGGGAATGACTCCGACCGAGTGTTGGCAATGCGAACTAAACTCTCACAACGGTCGTACAGAGACCGAATAGCTCGTAACAACAAGCCCGATACCCCATACTCCCGAAGCACCCCCCACAAAAATCCACGAGGGACGCGGTCAAATGCCTTCTCCAAGTCCACAAAACACATGTAAACTGGTTGGGCAAACTCCCACGAACCCTCAAGAATTCTCGAGAGGGTAAAGAGCTGGTCCGATGTGCCACGGCCAGGACGAAAACCACATTGCTCCTCCTGAATCCGAGGTTCGACCAACGGCCGGACTCTCCTCTCCAGTACCTTGGCATAGACCTTCCCAGGGAGGCTGAGGAGTGTGATCCCTCTAAAGTTGGAGCACACCCTCCGGTCCCCTTTTTTGAAGAGAGGAACCACCACCCCGGTTTGCCATGCCAAAGGCACTGCCCCCGACCTCCACGCAATGTTGCAGAGGCGTGTCAACCATGACAACCCAACAACATCCAGGGCCTTGAGGTACTCGGGGCGAATCTCGTCCACCCCCGGGGCCCGGCCACCAAGGAGATTTTTAACCACCTTGGCGACCTCAGCCCCTGTGATAGGCGAGTCATCCCCCTCGTCCCCAAACCCTGCTTCCTCTGTGGAAGGCGTATCAGTGGGATTGAGGAGATCCTCGAAGTATTCCTTCCACCGCCCGACGATATCCCCAGTTGAAGTCAACAGTGTCCCATCCGCACCATACACAGTGTGGACGGGGAGCTGCTTTCCCCTCCTGAGCCGCCGAACAGTTTGCCAGAATCTCTTTGAAGCCGACCGAAAGTCTTGTTCCATGGCCTCACCGAACTCCTCCCATACCCGGGTTTTTGCTTCAGCAACCACCCGAGCTGCACTCCGCTTGGCCTGCCGGTACACCTCAGCTGCTTCGGGAGTCCCACAAGCCAACCAAGCTTGATAGGACTCCTTCTTCAGCTTAATGGCCCCCCTCACCACTGGTGTCCACCACTTGGTTCGGGGGTTGCCACCACGAGATGCACCGACCACCTTGCGGCCGCAGCTCTGGGCTGCCGCTTCAACAACAGAGGTGGAGAACATGGCCCATTCAGACTCCATGTCTCCAGACTCCCTCGGAATGTGGTTGAAGTTCTTCCGGAGGTGGGAGTTGAAGACCTCCCGGACAGGGGCCTCAGCCAGACGCTCCCAGCACACCCTCACTATACGTTTGGGTCTACCAGGTCTGAATGGCTTCCTCCCCTGCCATCGGATCCAACTCACCACCAGGTGGTGATCAGTTGACAGCTCTGCACCTCTCTTTACTCGGGTGTCCAAGACATACGGTCGCAGGTCTGATGATACGATAACAAAATCGATCATCGACCTGCGGCCTAGGGTGTCCTGGTGCCAGGTGCACATATGGACACCCTTATGCTTGAACATGGTGTTCGTTATAGACAGACTGTGGTTAGCACAGAAGTCCAATAACTGAACACCACTCGGGTTCAGATCGGGCAGGCCGTTCCTCCCAATCACCCCCCTCCAGGTTTCACTGTCGTTGCCCACGTGCGCATTGAAGTCCCCCAGTAGGACAATGGAGTCTCCAGGAGGAGCACCCTCCAGCACCCCAGTCACAGACTCCAAAAAGGGTGGGTACTCTGAAACATCATTTGGTGCATAGGCACAAATGATGGTCAGGACCCGTTTCCCAACCCGAAGGCGCAGGGAAGCAACCCTTTCGTCCACCGGGGAAAACTCCAATATAGAGGCAGCAAGGTGGGGCGATACAAGAAAACCTACCCCTGCTCGTCGCCTCTCGCCCGGGGCAACTCCAGAAAAGGCCAAGCTCCAGCCCCTCTCCAGGAGACTGGTTCCGGAACCGGAGCTGTGTGTTGAGGTGAGGCCGACTATATCTAGCCGGTATCGCTCAATCTCGTACACCAGCTCAGGCTCCTTCCCCACCAGAGAGGTGACATTCCACGTACCAAAAGCCAGTTTAGAAAGCTTGGGATCAGTCCGCCAAGGTCTCCGCCTTTGACTGCCACCTAATCCACATAGCACCGGACTTCCATGATCCCTCCTGCAGGTGGTGAACCTACTGGAGGGCGGACCCATGTAACTCCTTCGGGCTGAGCCCGGCCGGGTCCCATGGGTGGAAACCCGGCCACCAGACGCTAGCCTTCGAGCCCCTCCCCCAGGCCTGGCTCCAGGGTGGGGCCCCGGTAACCCCATACCGGGCGGGGTACACTGAATCCTTGATATACAATTTATCATGAGAGTCTGTTGGATCGTTCTTCGTCTGGCCCTTCACCCAGGACCAGTTTGTCTTGGGAGACCCTATCAGAGGCAAATTGCCCCGGACAACATAGCTCCTGGGATCACTGGGGCACGCAAACCCCCCCACCACGATAAGGTGACGATCCATGAGGGGGAATTGATTTGATTGATTGGAATTGATTTTTTTAAGATTCGACATATACAAAATTATGTCATCGGCATACAGGGAGATTTTATGTTCTGTTGGTCCAACTTTAATTCCATATATTTGTGAATGTAAACGTACTGCCATCGCAAAAGGCTCAATTGCCATAGTAAACAGTAAAGGTGAAAGTGGGCAGCCTTGTCGACATCCTCTATTGATTTTTATTGATTTTGAGATATTGCTATTTGTTAGGATTTCTGCTGTAGCATTATTATATATTATCTGAACCCATTTTATGAAATTATTTCCAAGTCCAAACCTTTGTAAGACTTCAAAAAGAAAGGGCCATTCGACCCTATCAAAGGCCTTTTCGGCGTCCAATGATAGGAGAGCTGTATCCGGTGCTTCTTTATTAGAATAAATAATATTAAATAGTCTTCTTACATTATGGAAGCCTTGTCTTCCCTTTATAAAGCCATTCTGATCTCGGTTAATAATATTTGGTAAAATTTCTTGTATTCGTCTTGCTAAAATTTTACAGATTATCTTAAGGTCAGCATTTAATAGGCTTATTGGTATCATATTTTCACATTTATTAGAGGGTTTTCCTGGTTTTGGCAACAGTATAATTAAGGCATTATTCATGTATGATGGTAAATTACTATTTTGAAATGCTTCTAAAACCATTTCCAAAAAAGGTTTTATTAATTTATTCTTAAATTTTTTATAAAGGTCAACTGGAAGACCATCTGGTCCTGCACTTTTTCCTGATTTCATATTATCAATGGCTAGCCCAACTTCTTCTTGACTAATTTTAGACTCCAGTATCTCCCTGTTTTCATTTGGAATAGGGATGGGCATTCGGTGAAATTTTCTTCACCGATCGCCGGGAGAATTAATGATTAATAATCGGTTAATCATTAACATTTTTAGGTAGGTAGACTAAATTAGAACATCAGGTATCAGCACGGAGAGCCGCACAACTCAAATCTACCTCTCTCTCTCAAATCTCTCTCTCTCTGTCCTCGTGTTTGCTCGGCTCGGGAATCTCGCAAGCTGATTGGCCGAGACGTTTCACCCCGCAAGCTGATTGGCCGAGACGTTTTACCCAGCTCTCTCTCCCTGCCGAGCGGCCACCCAACAAACGAAGACCGCATTCATTGCTCTATCGCTCGTATTGCTTAGTCTAGCCGCGTGGAACTTTTTGCTGTTTTCTTGTGCCATTTTGTGCGAAATAGTCTTCCCGTCGAGGCACTACGCCGCCTCCTGCAGCTTCCCTCGACGTGTGTACACCGAATCTTCATGACCTTCTCAATAAAGTTTCTGAAAAAAAAAAAAGAATCTTCACGACCGCCATTACTCAGCGCGCAACCACTGTTGGCGGTTTCTTCGCGTAATGAGGGTGTTCCATGGACCCTGTCGATGAGGTATATTTGTATGCTGCATTGCAGTGATTGCAGTACACCTGGTCATTTTTTAAATTGAAATGGTCCCACGCAACACTTCGCCGTAACCGCCGCATGATTTGGCGATCGCCCTACGGAAGCCCGCATGTATCAACGGAGGCACGCCAGGGTACGGCGATGGTGTAATGTTGCCCCCTGGTGCCCAAATTTTGCCATTGCATTGTTTGAGGACGGCCGTGCACTAGGCCTTAATAACCTCGGATTGTTTAAAAAAAAAAAAAAAAACGGTTTGTCGACGAAAATGAACTTCCTCGGTGAAATTCTTAATGATCAATTATCGGTTAATCGGTAAATTATGCCCATCCCTAATTTGGAATACACGGTATAGATAGTCCGTCCAAAAACCCATTTAATTTTGTTAAGTCAGATTCATTTTTTGTATCATATAATTTTTCATAGTAATCTCTAAAGGCTCTATTAATTTCTAAAGGATCTATAACTACTTGTCCGTTACTTATAATACTAGTAATTGGTGTTTTAAATTCTAATTGTTTAATCTGCCATGCCAATAATTTTCCTGATTTTTCACCTTGTTCATAAAAAGATTGTTTCAATCTTAGAAGACTCGAGGCAGCTCTATTCGCTGATTTTTTGTCATATTCAGCTCTCAAAATCAGTAATTCGTTCTCTAACTTTGGATCACTTCCTGCATACACTTTTTCTTGAAGAATTTTTAGTTTATGTTCCAATTTGGACTCTCTCCTCTCGAGTCTTCTTAGATTTTGAACCTGTATAACTAATAATATGTCCCCTAATAAAAGCTTTGAAAGCCTCCCACTTTATACATGCTGATGTTTGTGTAGTATTGATATCAAAGAACTCATTTATCTGTTTTTCTATGTACTTAACAAATTCCTCATCCTGAAGCCATTTATGCTGAAATTGCCACCTACCTGGTTCCTTTGTCAGTTTCTTATCTACATATATTAGACAGCAGGGTGCATGATCAGAGATCACAATGTTATCATAAAAGCAGTTTTGAATCTTGGACCTTAATTCTGTGGAGATCAAAAAATAGTCAATACGTGAGAATGTCTTGTAGGTATTAGAATAACAAGAGTAGGCTTTAACTTATGGTTTCATTTCTCTCCATATATCTAGCAGTCTCAATTCTTTCATAAAATGATTAATGATCATCCTACATCCATTGTGCGTACAGTCCAGTCCTGTTGATCTATCTATACCGGGATTCAATGTACAATTAAAATCCCCTGCTATTATATGTTGCCCTGTAAGTGATGATAAGATAAGAAATAAATTAGCAAAGAACTTTTGATCATCTATATTGGGACCGTATAAGTTCACCAGATTTATATTTTCTAATAGCAAAGATCCTTGAATGATTAAATATCTTCCAAATTTGTCTCCAATTACATTTTTCACTTGAAGTGGGACTGATTTATGTATGAGAGTCATAACTCCCCTGGCTCGGGATGAAAATGATGAGGTGAATACACTTCCTTGCCATCTACTCCTAATTCTTTTTACATCCTCCTCTATTAGATGAGTTTCTTGTAAAAACACAATTTTTGAACCCATGTCTTTTATTTTATTCATAACTTGTTTAAGTTTTTTTAAATTTTGTAGACCTCTGCAATTCCATGAAGTTAAATTAAGATTAACGCTTTGGTTTATGATCAATAGGGAGTTTTGGATTACCTCGCAGTGTAAACATGCTCATACAGAGAAGCAAAAACATGAGTGGTTGAACATTCATCCTACAAACTACACGCAAACAAATTCCCCCTCCCCACATTTGTGGTAATCCCCCCAAAATCAAAAGAAAAATTCCGTCTCCCGATATAGCCATCGATCGCTCCACACCCACGAGGAACAGCCAAAGCCACTCCTTCTTCATCCTCCCAATCACCCTAACTCTACTGCTTTAAATGATGTAACATTAACTCTCTTCTGTAGTTTTCCAACTTAACTCCAAAATTTTTAGCAACTTTGTACATCATAGGTTTTTTTTTTTTAATATATAATACAATCTATATTTTGTAAACTTGCTATTTGCTTCAGATCAATTAGATGCCTGTGCAAATGCTTAAATATTCTACCTTATATTTTGTTCATGTTTAGCTCCCACCAGTCTCTTCTTGGATCTTCTTGATGAACTCCTGCGCCTCCTCAGGGGTCTTGAAGATGTGTGTTCTGCCCCCATACGTGGTCAACAGTCTTGCAGGGTGTATCACTTCATGACGGATCCCAAGGTTGCGCAGCTCTTTACGGACGGGGTCAAACTGTTTCCTTGATTGTTGGATTCCTGTGGCCAAATCTGGGTAGAACCGCACCTGCTGGTCCTGGTGTCTAATTTCTCCTTTGGCTCGCGCAGCGTTGGAGATCTGCATCCTGTCTCTGTAGCTGAGGAACTTCATAATTAACGTCCTCGGTGGTCCCTTATCTCTCGGTGGGCCAATTCAGTGTGCGCTTTCTAGAACGACTGATGATTGCAGCTCCGTGTTGTTCAGCGCTTCTGGAATCCACTTTTCCAAAAAGGAACATGGGTCCCGACCCTCGGTTCTCTCCGGTAGACCCACCAGCCTCAAGTTGTTCCGTCTCGACCGGGACTCCAAGTCCAGAACATTATCTTCCAGACATTTATTTTTTTTTTTCCAAAGTGCGCACCTTTAATTGAAGGCCGGCGACCTCATCCTCAGCATTGGATACTCGAAGCTCCACCTGCGCCATTCGTTCCACACAATCACCCAATTCCTTTTTCATTCCCTCTATCGCTGCTATAGTCCCATCAAATTTAGCGGAAAAGTCTGCTCTCATTGAGCTAATGGCAGCGAGCACCGCACCTGTACCGTCATCAGCAGTCACCGCACCACCATTAGCTTCCTCCGCCGCCATATCTGGAACTTTTCCTGCTGCGCCACAGACGTGAAAGTCCGTTAGTTTGGACTGTTTCGGTGGTTCAATTTTTCCTCCACCTGATTTCCCAGCCTTAGGCTTCACCGGCATATCCTCGTCCAAACGCTGGGATAGGTTCTGTTCCAAATAAGAGAGTTATATGCCGATTTTTTATCTCTAGGAGCAGAGCAGAGTGAAACGTGTCCTCTCACGTAGTCGCCATGACCAGAAGTCACAATTTTCATTTTTGACCATAATTTTGCAGTCAGAACAGAGCAATAATTTAACTCTGACTACAAAGAAAAAATATTAATAAAATTGTATTTAATGAAATATATTAACTTAAAGGGCTGATGACACGATTTTGTCATTTTTTAGGATGTTGTGTAAACCCAAAAGTCATTGTCGATGATCAATATAACATTTACAACCGCGCCTGCATAAACTAGTTAACATCAAAAAACAGCAGCCGCTAACTGGACTGTGGTTCCGCCCACCGAATTAAGGGAGGCACCCCCATGACGTAAGCGGGAGAACAAACTCCGGTGTTGTTGACTGGAATGACAGCAGCTTTGTAGTTCACAGTTTCTCTGGTTTCTTGTTTTAATTTTATGGCTGTGCCTTCGCGTTGTGTCACAGGCTTAGATAAACATCAAACCGTGAAAGACCACATCACATGCTTCAGCTCCAACTTATTAAGTCTTTTTGTGCGCTTTTATGCAGGAGGAGTGCACGAGGAGGGGAAGGATTAATGGATTTATGTGCAGCTTTGACCTACTTTCTGTGATCCCATGCTGACATCTCGCTGGTCCAGGCATGTCCCCTCTATCATTATCACCAGCTGATTCAAATTCCCGCTGATCATGTTTCCCGGTCCTCGCACAGGTGCTTCTAATCACACCATCACCAGCAGTGCATGTACTTTGCGGCTGTTTGCCAGTCATGCACTAATGGTCCATAGTATTGTCATCTGTGCTGTTATTCTGCCATTATTTTCAGTACTCTCACAACGCGCTAGTCACGCCATGTTCACCGTGGCTCTGGTGCGTCCTTGAAGCGATGTCCTCTGGGGCGCACCTGTGGCAAACACGTCTCCTTTCATTCGTTCGCTGGGCAATGTCTGCCCCCGAACACCATCAGTAAGTGTGTCTGTTTCTTGTACATCTTCACCTTTCAGGGAACTGTCTTTCTTTCTGTATTAAATGTGCTGTGATGAACCCTGGCCGCAAATCCTCGTTATTTCATCCTCCCTCTCCCTGCCCTGCGTAAGAGCGCACAGAGGGTCATGATGAATGGATTTAGGCGCAGAATTCACAACAGCACATGTATTGAACATAAGAATGATGACAACAGTTCCCAAAAAGATGACGACCCACAAAAATAAACAGAAACACTTACAGTTGGCGTTCGGGGCTGACATCGCCCAGCGAACATGGAGAGGAGACGTGTTAACCACGGTTGCGCCCCAGGGCCGACATCGCTTCAAGGGGCGCAACAGAACCACGGCTGTGTGGAGCGGCCAACACGTCGTGATAGCACTGGCAACATTGACTGGCTGACAACACTGACTGGCTGACAACACGGCAGATGGTGCACACAAACCATGAACAGCTGACTGTCAAAGAGAGAGGGCGCGTGTGTTCGGACTGGCGAATCTTGGACAGTGCCCACCTGAAAGTGGCTCAAAACACATGTACAAAACAAAAACAACAAGAACTCAAAATATAATCCATAATAAACCCGATGCCTGGGCCACAGAGAATACACTGCTATGATTTTATTGAAAAATTGGGTTTAAATAAATTATATTTATTCATTCATCTTCTTCCGCTTAATCCTTTTCGGGTCGTGGGGGGGGGTGCTGGAGCCTATCCCAGCATCTTTGGGCGAGAGGCAGGGTACACCCTGGACAGATCGCCAGTCCATCACGGAGAGACAGACAACCATTCACTCTCACAGTCATACCTAAGGACAATTTAGAATTCCCAGTTTTGATGCCAATTAACCTAACTTGCATGTTTTTGGCATGTGGGAGGAAACCGGAGAAATCCCGGAGTAAACCCACGCAGACACGGGGAGAACATGCAAACTCCACTCAAATCACTGTTGGTCGGGGGCTGGGATCGAACCCAGGATCCCCTGGCCAAGGGCGAGTTGCTGTGCTGCTGCAGTGCTAACCACTCTGCCACCGCGCCGCCCTAAATTAATGAACAAATAATTTGTTGCAATATCTGTAACAAAAGAATACCACCGGTGTTACTCTGCCATGTGTTTGTCGCTGCTGCTGTGGCGGGCATGTGTGCCTCACCACCGTCACTCTTTCAGTGTGACTGGCTTGGCACAATGCCCGCTTGGCACAGCTCAAACCTATATGGTCTGATGCCCCCAGATTCTTCTTTATCATCCCATTCTTCGGAACTATAATCGTCTGAAGATTGGACAACACAAGCCAATTCCAGACTACATGTGCTGGAACCATCGTGGATGTTTTCAACCGCTTCCATCCTGTGTGTACAATGGGCAGCCAAGCGCTGTGCTCTCCTGATGATGTGGCTACATGGCAGCGGGGTTTTCAAGCCACTAACGTAATTGGTGACGTGGCACTCAAGAAAACGTCAGATATTCGCGTGAAAAAAAGCCTGTTTGACTTAGAACTGCACAACCAACCTGTTTTGTCATATTGTATTATGTGTTGAAAAATTAGATAAAGTCAAAAACGTGTCATCAGCACTTTAAATGTCCAAGGATGCCATTATTTCTGTTATAATATTTCTTTATAGTTTTTTTTTTTTTTTTTTTTTTTTTTTTTTAGAATTCTCCTCACCGCCCAGACAGCAGGAAAAACCTCCCTTATTTTGCAATCAAATGTTGACACGTTTAGTTTGTCTGAAGGCTGCTGACAGATTAAAGTCATTGACTTCGTGAATTTCGGTCATCTTAACCTGCCAGGTACATAATAGGGAACTGTAGTGGACTCTAAAGACATAATTCACCATAATATGTGTTCATGTACAGAATGATCTGTTTAGGCAGTTACAGTTGCGAAGTGACTACACGACCGGGAGCCGGTCTCCTAGTATCACAATATCTGGCCGGGAAGCGCCTACACTTCGATTCTTTTTTTATTCAATAATAGAAAATACACAGAAATTACAAATATGCTAATAATACAAGTAAATACATCCTAATTTGGCTATTTGGTTAAAAAAAAATAAAAAAAATGCACATATTTATTTGTTTTCCATCAGGCGTGTCAGGGAGCCCTTTGGGTCGTTCGCTCCCTGACAGCTCGGGCACTCGGCAGCTCGGGTGTTTCACACACATACACATCCACACTTCATTCATTCCCATTAACACGTTTTGAGGTTTTGTTCAATACAACACACAAAACCACTTCTGCACGTGGGTTTTTCCATTCACTAAGTGGCTTTAGTGCAGATATAAATGGTCGGTCGTTTAGCAACAGCTGTTATAGTTGTGGGGCGGTGGTGGTGCAGGTGTAGTGTGACCGACTACTGATCGGAGGGTCATGGGTTTGATTCCCGCTCTGTCTGCTGTCCGCTTGTCGAAGTGTCCTTGAGCAAGACACTGAAGCCCCAGTTGCTCCTGGTGGCCTGGTTAGCGCCTGTGTGTATGGCAGCTCTGTCGCCATCAGTGCGTGAATGTGTGTGTGAATGGGTGGACTGCAGGATCTGTAAAGAGCTTTGGTCATCCTAGATGAGAAGAAAAGCGCTATATAAGTGAATGCCATTTACCATTTTGTGCGCTCAGGCTTTCTCATTAGGCACCTTTCTAGGCAGCCGCTGAAGGACCTCAGTTTAGAGCTAGCGTTTTTAGGTGTTGTTTTGTCACTGCGGCTGGAGAATAAAAACGGCACGCCTGCTTGTGCAAGAAAAGAGAGAAATTGCCAGTCTCATAACTTAATATTGTAGTAGCTGGTGAAATAAATCCTCAGCAATTCATCAGTCCCCCTGCCTTTCCCTTCATATGAAGCCGGCTGCATTTGAATTCTAACCACATCTCTTAGCTAAGCGACTCTTCCATTATGGTTCCTGTTTCCAGCGGGTTAAAACCACGATAAACGCCAGTGCTTACTTACCTCTTATGATTTTTTTCCGCTTTTAAAGTACTTTAATAAACTCATATTTCTGTCGGACAGTCATGCTTACTCGTATTTCTGTCGGACAGTCATGCTTAGCGAGACACTGTTTGCTGACTGACTGGAAAACTCGTGTGAACAGGGCGCTTCTAAACTCCGTGCAGATGATGGCCACGCGCATTGTTCATGTGCGCGCTTGCGGAATGTCATTGCTGCATATATTTTTATTAATAAAATCATATCGGCTTGGCATGGCAGTATGATTTCTGGCGAGTAGGCCGCCACGGAGAAATGTTACCAGAGGAAACCCTGGTTCTATTGAGTAAAAATGGCTTGTACTGCAGCCTTTATTAATTCTGCCATTTTCATTTTATTGTGATTCATTATTATCTTCAAATCTCTCACTTAAGTGCTAGAAGTCCATAATCTCATAAAATATACCTTTACTCTGCATTTATTCACAGTGCTTAACCAACAGTTAACTCTGTATCAATAGTTTGTAAAAGAAACCACCATCATGCCGGATAAATTACACTGGTCAACACCAAATTTATTGTTTGTTTTTTTTTTTTAGCTGATTTAGGACAATTTTGATGTGCTGAATCCAAAAATCACATTGGTTTTGCTCAATCAGGTCAACTTTTTGAACTATGGCCACATGTTTTTTACGTTTTTGTTTTCATGTATGGGTATTTTCACTTCATATGATGCAAAATTCTTCTTTATTTCTTGAAATTCTCTGAATTTTGAACAATGATAACGTAACATTCAATTTACAGCTACTTACCTTTATCAGCGTCTACTATTCAATTTACAGTCCAACTGTACAACTGCTGTACAGCTGCTTACAACTTAGCATAAAAACCTGACCTGATTGAGAGAAACGGATGTCATTTTCGGATTCAGCGGTGCAAAATTGTCTTTAATCGGCTGAAAAAACACAAACAACTTACAAAAAAATTATTTTTATGTTGTGTTATTAATTTACGACACAAAAGTTAAAACAAACAAATGATATTTTACTTACAATTTCAGCAGCTCCAAGTCTTCCTCTTTGTTCACGGGTTTCAGCCAGTCTCCATATGTTTTCAGTTTATCAATCATCGACTTTCTGTTCCAATACAGCTCTGTAGCGACAAGTACAAAACCATTTCTCTGCTCATGTAAATATGGAAGTAAAGACATGCGCATGCGCGACAGGGAACTCTTGCCGCATGGGAACTGTTTTAACACGACAGAAGAACTAGAACATCCGTTAGCTGTTAGCTCCATTAGCGCTCTGGGTGTTTCTGGTTCTTGGCCACGGTTCCTGGCTCACTGACCCAGTTTCGACCCGATCAGACTCAGCAGACGTTCACAGACGTAAATGTGTAAATTAAAGACGTAAATTAAAAGATCGATCCGTGGATTTTGTGGATCGATATCGGCTCAGTCAAACATGGATTGATCTATATCGTCGTATCGATCTTTTGAACCCACCCCTAGTCCAAAATATGTTATAGCGGCATCTTAGAATAGGATTACAAACTGTGACATGAATCACAACTTTTCATCTAAATGTGCAACTGTCATATCCTCCTTATTTGGGTCCTATCCTGTTGCCCTCTCCATTCTTATGTTTGTATTTCTTTGTTTCAGATTTTGGCTCACTGTTTGAGTTGGAGCATGACCTCCCGGATGAACTCATCAGCTCTAATGAACCAGGCCTGGTCAATGGTGGAGACCTTACTCAGCTGCACACCACTCTGGGAGGAGGACCTGCAGGGTTGGGCCCTGGAGGGCGTAATGGAGGAGCAGGAGGACTGGTCTTTGGGCTTGGCTCTGGAGGTGATCCAGCAGGTGTTAGTAGTGGTCAAGATGCGGTAGCCAAGCACAAGCAGCTGTCAGAGCTTTTGCGGTCAGGGGCCACCACTTCGACTCATCAAGGACACCAAGGACCAATGGGTAGCCCAGGAGGCCCCACTGCTATGGGGCAACACTTGGCAAACTTGAAGGCATCCCCCAGTCAGGGGCCTCAGCAAATGATGGGCCAGGGACAGCAACAGCACCTTTCCCCACAGCAGCAGGCCAACATGATGCAGCAGCAACAGAACGCTGCTGCTGCTGGAATGATGGGTAGCCTGAACAGGGCCATGATGGGAGTGCAGCAGAAAGGCAGTAATGGACAGCCAGGCATGATGGGGAACCAGGTGATGAATGGCTCCCCCAGGATGGGGTTCAGCAGTCAGGGGATGGCTGGCAGCAGTAATCTTTTGACTGATACTTTACAGCAGCAGGGAGCAGGGGGCCAGGCAGGGATGAGAGGCCAGCAACCTGGAGCACTGAACAAGGTAAGGAACTCAGAAAAGTAGTTCTTTTACAAGTAACATGATGTAATTCTGTACTGATAGTATTAATAACTGTTTAAAATGTGTGAAATTAAACTCGGACATATAGTTATAAAAGTGAGCAATAATTTATTTTGGCTATATTTTTTGTCCCTTCAGTAATTACAGTATATACAGTATGTATTGTATATATGCACATCTTTATATCTTTTTGTTTACATGGCTCTGAGTATCTATGGAAGTGATTTTAGGTTGTTGTTGGGTCTGTAGTTTGACAACCCTAAGTAAGGCGCACAGTTAAGGAGGCGCCACATGGTAAACTATGTTGTCTCTTCTCTGCCCATCTTCCGTGGAACCAGCACTTGGAGGCAGTGTTTGCAATAGGGGTGTTGGAAAAAATCTATTCACATAAGAATCAAGATTCTCATTTTACACAATCCAGAATCGATTCACAGAAATTAAGAATTGATTTCTTCTTCTTCTTCTTCATTATTGTTATTATTATCATTTTGCGGTGGTGCCGGTGTCCTGTCATGTGACACATATTGCCGCTTCATGATACACAATTACACATTGACGCTGCCAACACAGGAGAGCCATGCAGAGTAGCTTACCGGTACTAAGTAGCAGCCGGATAAAACAGTTGGAATAAAGAAAAACTGGAGCAGCAAGAAATTCAGCCAGTCACATCTTCAATGAAGGCAAGTGTGTGGGCGCATTTTTGTTTCTACAACATTCTGGGAAAGAGAGCGCTAGACATGACACATGTAATATGTAAAGTTTGCAAAACGAGTCAAGTTCTTTGCTATAGAGGAACCCATTACATTTTGGTGATGATCTGAGAATGCATACCTCAGCCAAGGCTCTTGACTTCTCACAGTGTCTTAGCAACAATACTCCAAAACTAATGGACAGACTTTGATGCAATTTTCGCCACAAGTGGCTCTAGGCCTACACACAAACCCATTACATTTTGGAGGTGATCCATGAGACGGAAGGAGCCTTGGCAGAGGTATGCACTCTCTGAGTGCTTTTCTAGTTTTGTTTTATAACTTTAATTTGTTTTTTAAGTCTCCGAAGAATTTAGATACTTAAGTTTATAGTTGTGCAGGTTTAAAATAGTTACTTAAGCATCAATTGCATTCAGTTCTTACTGAATTTGTTCATTGCATTAAGTTACTGTATTGGTAACTGTACACTGACTGCATACAGTCAGAAAGCACTACTATTCAAATGGATGTTCAAAGTATTTGTGATAGAATTTACTTTTGTTTTTTAATGAATAACCTATATTTCTAGAATGCTGGAGGGCGACCAAACCAACACACTGTGTAAAAGTAGTTAGGAATTGTGATATGCTGAAAAGGAACATTTTCAAAATTTATTTCACTTGTGTACAGTTTCATTTTTGAAACTCAAGTTTTCAAGAAATAAAAAAGCAGTTACTAACCTAAGCCTACTTTTTTCATTTAACAGTATTTTATTGCAAATCAGTTGATATCATTTTTAAAAAAAGTACACCCTGAAAACACCAACACACTGTACTCTGCTTTCAAGCTTAACTCAGCACTTTTTGCAGTGCAGTGGACTTTTTTTTCTGAGATTAGTGGGTTTTCCTACTGAACTGAGAGCCAAATGTGAAGCGAAAATTGTTCACAGCCCTGGTTTGCAAGTCCTCTTGCGAAAGCAGCATGCTGTACCCGTGCTCAGAACATTTTTACGCTAATACGCATGCGCAGACTTGTGTGGCGATAGAAAGCATCGGTTTCTCCTGGCAATGACCAATAAGAGGAGGTCTCATTGATGTTGAACTAATGAGATAACAGGATACTACTTATTAGAATCCAGATAAACTCTACTATGGATTTTGCTCCATTCATAATAAAATTAAAAATAAATGCCTTTAAACTTGCAGGGTAATGAAACATGAATGTTTACAAAAAGATTTAAGATAAGATGAGCCTTTATTAGTCCCACAACGGGGAAATTCCGGGGAAATTTGATATGACTTTTTAATTTAATTTAAAGGGGTCACTGACTGCACTTTTTCCCACATTTTAACAGCTCACTCATGTCTTAATGAAGTGTTTGTGACATTTTGTTCACATTTTCTTTAAGTTTTTTAATTATTGAAGCAAATTTTTTTTTTTTTTTTTAAATTTTCTTGGCTTTCTTGAAATTCTCTTATATAAAGCTTGACCCTTTAAGAAACATCCTTTAGCTGTTCAACTCCACCGTCTTTCTTACGTCAGTTAGCCATTAGCTGAGTAGCTTCTAGCCTTCTTCTAGCTTGGATGAGCAGCGCAGGTTCACCGATCCACAGTCATTTATGCATCTTGTGTCATCCTGGCCCACCCAACAACCCGGCTGAGATGCCACAACAAATTGCCAGCACCGGGCGATGTCAAAGGGCAATGTCTCACTCCGTGGTACTCCGCTCCTCTCCTATGGCCAGCCGGGGGGTGGGGGTCTGCCCCGTCACGAAGTGGCTCCCCCATGCTACCCGTGAGAGTATGCCTGGAGGATGGTGAGGGAGCTGAGCCAGCAGCTCCAGGCAGCATCCTCAGGTTGCTGCAACTGCCTGTGCCGTGCCCTGGGTACCGGGGCAGGCAGTTGCCATGACCCAGGGATGTTGCCTGGGGCTGCTGGCTCGTAGCTCACCGTGACCGGCATACCGGCGACCCCCCCCCCCGCAAAACCATCGGGAGACGGACCAGATCGACGCGAAGCACATTGTGGATCGCGAACCGGTGAACCAGGTGGCAACAGGGATGGTTATGAGGGTGACTAAGATCTGAAGAAAATAACAATATAAGCCGCGCTCGGTTCAAGCTTCCTGTTACCAGTGTTAGCTTGGGGGCTAATAGCTCAGGGGCTTGTAGGCTACCTTTAGCCCTCCTTCAATCTACATGACAGCTAGGTGGGCCAATAATAGAGCAGTGGGCTGGTCTCAAGGACGGCGGTGGGTTGGCTTTTTCTAAACGTGACGCATAAGTGGTGGGTCAAGTGCGTTTTTCGTGTCGTTGATCGATCCGCATCGGAATAGGATGCCATTTTTTAAGTATAGTCTTCTCTATTTTTGGTAAATCTGAGAAAATTTGTTGGCAGCCTTGGTCTGCCGGCATTTTTTTTAATAAACTTACATTTTTATTGTCAGTCCTCTCCGGCATCTCTCAGAACAGCTTGAGCTGACAAACCAATCAGGCTGCGGTAGCACCAATCCTGTTTGACTTAATCAGGACACCCCCCCCTCGCCTCCAAGGTAAAAAAAAAATAAATAAAAAAAAAAAAAAAAATGCAGCGGGTCTGACGTGAATATTAATTTTCAAGAATTTAACTAGCTTACAAAAAACATGTATTGACTGTTGAAAAACAACCAGACAAGTGCAAAATTATAGCGCATAATACATTTATAAGCCTTGATTCATTACCTCACAGATTATCACATACATTTTTAGGTTTATTCTGTGAGCAAAATATATAATACCATGAAGAACAATGTCTCACAACATCCTTAGGAAATTTGATATTTATTCATAATATACTATTACACCAACATCACTTCTTATATTTAGATCTGATCAGAATGTTAAAATAAACTGTGTCTGCTGCTCAATTTCTTGCATTGGTATGGGCCTATCTTTATTTATAACATGTCAGTTATGTCAAGTCAGACATGTGCTTTCATTAGCTAGTTCGATCCCAGCCCCCGACCAACAGTGATCTGTGTGGAGTTTGCATGTTCTCCCCGTGTTGCGTGGGTTTACTCCGGGATTTCTCCGGTTTCCTCCCACATGCCAAAAACATGCATGTTAGGTTAATTGGCTGTTCTAAATTGTCCCTAGATATCTGTTTCCTATAGGCCCTTAGAATAGAGGGTTAGTATTAATGAAAGCGCTTTGAGTGGTCTTTGTGACTAGAAAAGCGCTATATAAGTGCAGGTTAGTTAGTTAGTTAGCATGAATATCAGGGGCAGGTATGGAGTGCTGTATACATGTTACAAGCTCTTTAGAAAATATAATTCAATTTTCAGACAGGAGTTGGGGAAAAAATTGTGCAGTGTTCAATAGAGTAGGTAAATCTTGATACAACAGAAAGCAAAATAGCTGAAAAAGCAATAGAAAAATAGAATTTGCATAATACCCACCCTTCAGATGTGTCAGTTAACATAGGCTACCATAGACAATGCTACATGCAGTATGCTGGTACAAGAAGTATTGAAAGAGCCCAAGAAAGGACACAAAAATCAGTACACACAAGTGATGGTGAGTATTCATTCTTAATCCAATGAAATCCATCTGAACTGATCATGTACATTAATGAGTGTAAACATTAATAGTCAATTTGAAAGGTGACTTGCACAAAAAAAATTGTTTAAAGTGAGGAGGAGTTTGCACGACAAGTCGACCTCACTCTCTCGTCCAAACTCCTCCTGGATCCAGCAGCAAGACATCGTCAAGACGGCTGGAGGAAGAGACAGATGCAGTGGATGACAGTGACTTCTTGTGTGGATGACAGTGACTTCTTGTGCCTCGTCACGCTCTTCGCAGTCCACAACACATTGCAGCGATGGCCATCCAGCTTGCTGAAGCATCTGATGGTTTGAAGCATTCCGCCGAAGGCTGACTTCACATGCTGGCTAGGCAAGCCCAGAAGTGGCATGCTCACAAAAAGGATTGCTGGGACTGATGCCGAGTTGACAAGCAGAACCGCCGAGTGTAGTGACGAAGGCCATATCCCCAGCCAAGGGAGGCCGAGGGTGTGCCAACATTTGCCCAAAGTGTACACCCCGGCTAGTGGAGGGAAGGAGGCACCTTACTTCTCCATTCTTGACCGGCTCCAAGCAAGGTCTGGCCACTCCCCCAGTAGTCAATTTTAAGACGAGCAGGGATGGCAATTTTCCGCCGATCCGCGGATTTCCGCCGATTTATTTTCAAATTGATCATTTCTGTGAATCGTCTAAATCCGTTGAGAAAATTTTAGGGGGGGTAAGGTACCTTATTGTTACCGATTTTAGCGAAAATCAACACGAAATCAACACAGCCCTGCGATTGGATAGTTGCAAACGATTGGACCAATCAAATGGCTCGTTGTATGCTTTTTCAAAGATTCATGGCGGCGTGTTCTCAGGGATGTGATTTTCTGCTAATTCGCCGAATTCCGCTTTATTTTATCTTCCAGGAAGATAAAGTACGTTAAGTACGTTAGCGGCTTGTGGTCCACGAACGCAGTGAAGCTGCGCCCTTTCAGGCAGAACTGGAAGTGACGTATGGCCAGGTGGAGAGCCATTAACTCTCTGTTACTGGCGGTGTACAACGGCTGCGCGGGGGAGGAAACGGTAATAAAAGTTAACCATCCCCTTTTATGATTCCAAATGGTTTGAAATTGACAGTGCACAGTGGACATTGACTCATAACTTTTGAATATTTCTAAGACTTGGCTACATCAGTGATTGTGCAAAATGAACTGCTCAAGTCTCAATGGAGATTGAAACTGGTGATCTGAAATGAATGCTGAAATTATAAAAAGTAATGGTATGTTGGAATTTTATTTCTATTATGGAATAGATAAAATTAACTGATTTTGATTTGATCAGGTGTTAAAGCATGTGATGGATAATGCTTGTTGGAATGTTTTAGGAATGCTATCTTCTTGGAACATAAGTCAATATTATACAGTAATAAGTGGCTTTCAGCTGTTTGTTTTATGTCATTTAAGCACAGTTCTGGTACTTAAAAATCATAAAAACCCAGGAGCTTCGGGGGGCTTTGCCCCCCCCCCCCCCAACAGGGGCTCTGCCCCGGACCCCGCTGGGGGACTGTGTCCTCCAGACCCCCTGCTGAATTTTCAGATAATTTCCCCAACCCCAAATCACATCCCTGGTTCGTGTTGGAATTCTGAGCTTTCGGTATTGTTTTCAGCGGAATTATGAGATTTTTATCAAAGGATCAGGAGTCATCAGTGCTAGAAATAGACAAAAGTGTCAAAAATAAGTTCCGATGGAATTGGCTTGAGAGAAAAGTGACGGTAAAGGTGAAAATTGGCTCAAAGTTGGACAAGGTAACAGAAACACTCGGGCAATTTCTGAAGAAACCAGAAAAGGAGATGAAGTTTAGAGACTGACACAGCTTGCTGCCAAAAGGAAGAAAGTTTCACATTAGAAGTGACTTGGTGACCAGTGTAAATAGTGTAATAAACTCTTATAGAACTGTTAAATATGTTGGACTAAAGACAGTGAGACAACATTGAAGAAAAAGCAAGTTAACTTTTCATTAAATTTAATGATTTATCTAAGTCTAGTATTTCATTTTTTTTAATCATTTTTTTTCAGTCTAAATTACTTCTGTTTTACTGAAAACCTCCCAGCTTCAGGGGGGCTGCGCCCCCCCGCCCCCCCCATAAGTCAATCGACCAAATTAGATTTCAGCTGAAATCAGAATTTCCTGTTGCCATCCCTGGACAAGACAGAAAGATCCAGACAGGTCCAGGAATATATCGGGAATGTCTGAACAGCTGGAGTTCAGAATAGACAATGTTAACACAGTGTGGTTATCTTTAGAATGAACACTTATGCAGTAAATATATAGTTATCCCAAATTAAGCATCCCACCCAATTTTGTCTCCTTGTGTCGCTAGTCCAGTAAAAGCTAGCGGTACTCAAATGCTTTTTTTTTTTTTTTTTTAAATATTTTGTACCTGTAGGTAGATTTGTTTTGCAGTCTGGTGACAAACCACCAGCTCCCGGTCGCTGCGTGCGCAAGCGCCCCTTAACTCCCTAACCTGCATGTTTTTGGCATGTGGGAGGAAACCGGAGAAATCCCGGAGTAAACCCACGCAAACACGGGGAGAAGATGCAAACTCCACACAGATCACTGTTGGCCGGGGGCAGGGATCGAACCCACGATCTCACGGTCCCCGCGATCCCCCGGCCGAGGGTAAAACTGTGCTGCCACAGTGCTAACCACCGCGCCACTGTGCAGCCCAGCCCATGAAACTGCTTTGCAAGCAGTTTCATGAAATGGTCAGTCAGAGAGCAACTCATACCGGCTCGGACGTCGCCCGGGTTAACAAGGTCAGGAGTTCCTGGCAGCGGAAGGTGAATTACAGAGCTGCTTGGAGGAATCTGATCAGACCTAAATGAAACAGTCATTGTCACCCCCGACAGACTGCTATGATGATGATGACAATATTTTAGATGACGAACCACATTCTTCCGCTACAAATCCCCAACCAAATTGGGTTCTCCTGTCAACAAAAACAGAGGTTCTAGTCCATCTAAGAAAAGAGCACCACATCTGCTCTCAAGACAATGCATCATATGCAGAAGGGAAAAGTATACAACTCAAAAATATAATCGAAAGAGGCTAAGAGAGAAACTTAAACAATGAAAATACTACTGTCCAAACAACATTGCGTGTCATTAAAGACACTGGGAAAAGCTTTTCAACTACTTCTAGAACAGTATGCCATTGAAAAATAAACTTGTGTTCTGTATGACCTCAAAGGTTCCAAGGATGTCAATTACACGAGATGCCAACTGTTTGAGTGGCAAGTGCAGACAGAAGTCTTCCACGAAACGGAGACTCACTATATAAACACATTCAGTGAACAAACTACCAGGCAGCCATCTATAGAGGGGTTTGCATGTGATGTCAGTGGTCATGTGCCACATTGTTTTTCTGCCATTTTGGATGGCAAATAGCTGTAGGCCCTGTGTTGAGAATAATAATAATTTCAGCACCTACTTATCCCGACTCAACACGGTATTGTTTGTTATCCATTACGACTGAATACCACCTTAAGTGAGTGAGCTCTTTACAGCAAGGCGGCTCGACACTCCTACGACATCATTTGTATGTGACAAGCAAAACACAAGATGGATATAGAGGCAAGCCTGCTGCTCGCTGGCTTTTTGTCAGAGTAAAGGCAAAAAAGGAGAGCCAGAGAAGGCTACAGGCAGCGAGACAAAACTCTGGAAAAGTACTGGAGACTTTAGGAAGCCATGGGGTAGCAGAAGACGTGAGGATATGAACTAAATCACATATGAAGGTAAGCTAATGATTGCTAATGCTAGTTAAGCACTAATAAGTCCTCCGTACTACATTGTAATCACAGCAAGCTATCACTATTAGGTACTAAAATATGTATGTTTTGTGGGTGTGTGTTGAAGATGGCTCTATTGTGGCAAAATTATTGCTTCAAACTGTCGGTCTGGCCATTCAAAAAGTGATCAGCTGCCAAAAATTGATCGCCAGGTGCCATATTATAGTTATGGGGTTATATTAGCCATAAAATATATATTTCAACAGGTAAACAGTACTGAGTTAGGTATAATAAAATATATTTAACAATTATGATGCATTTTTAACCCAAAACAAGCTTCATCTAGGATTAAAAGCAATTAAAATAATGCAGTCACAAGGTTACATGGAAAATACATGGATTTATTGGATATATACAGCGGGGCAAAAAAGTATTTAGCCAGCCACCAATTGAGCAAGTTCTTCCACTTAAAAGATGAGAGAGGTCTCCAATTTTCATCATAGGTATACCTCAACTATGAGAGACAAAATGAGAAAAAAAAAATCCAGAAAATCACATTGTCTGATTTTTAAAGAATTTATTGGCAAATTATGGTGAAAAATACGTATTTGGTCACCTACAAACAAGCAAGATTTCTGGCTCTCACAGACCTGTAACTTCTTCTTTAAGAGGCTCCTCTGTACTCCACTCGTTACCTGTATTAGTGGCACCTGTTTGAACTCGTTATCAGTATAAAAGACACCTGTCCACAACCTCAAACAGTCAGACTCCAAACTCCACTATGGTCAAGACCAAAGAGCTGTCAAAGGACACCAGAAACAAAATTGTACACCTGCACCAGGCTGGGAAGACTGAATCTGCAATAGGTAAGCAGCTTGGTGTGAAGAAATCAACTGTGGGAGCAATTATTAGAAAATGGAAGACATACAAGACCACTGATAATCTCCCTCGATCTGGGGCTCCACGCAAGATCTCACCCCGTGGGGTCAAAATGATCACGAGAACGGTGAGCAAAAATCCCAGAACCACATGGGGGGACAGAGTGAATGACCCGCAGAGAGCTGGGACCAAAGTAACAAAGGCTACCATCAGTAACACACTACGCCGCCAGGGACTCAAATCGTGCAGTGCCAGACGTGTCCCCCTGCTTAAGCCAGTACATGTCCAGGCCTGTCTGAAGTTTGCTAGAGAGCATTTGGATGATCCAGAAGAGGATTGGGAGAATGTCATATGGTCAGATGAAACCAAAATAGAACTTTTTGGTAAAAACTCAACTTGTCGTGTTTGGAGGAGAAAGAACACCATACCTACTGTGAAGCATGGGGGTGGAAACATCATACTTTGGGGCTGTTTTTCTGCAAAGGGACCAGGATGACTGATCCGTGTAAAGGAAAGAATGAATGGGGCCATGGTTCGTGAGATTTTGAGTGAAAACCTCCTTCCATCAGCAAGGGCATTGACGATGAAACGTGGCTGGGTCTTTCAGCATGACAATGATCCCAAACACACCGCCCGGGCAACGAAGAAGTGGTTTTGTAAGAAGCATTTCAAGGTCCTAGAGTGGCCTAGCCAGTCTCCAGATCTCAACCCCATAGAAAATCTTCGGAGGGAGTTGAAAGTCTGTGTTGCCCAGCGACAGCCCCAAAACATCACTGCTCTAGAGAAGATCTGCATGGAGGAATGGGCCAAAATACCAGCAACAGTGTGTGAAAACCTTGTGAAGACTTACAGAAAACGTTTGACCTCTTGTCATTGCCAGCGAAGGGTATATAACAAAGTATTGAGATGAACTTTTGTTATTGACCAATTTTACCGAGGAATTTACCAATTAATTCATTAAAAATCCTTCAATGTGATTTTCTGGATTTTTTTTTTCTCATTTTGTCTCTCATAGTTGAGGTATACCTATGATGAAAATTGGAGACCACTCTCATCTTTTTTAAGTGGGAGAACTTGCACAATTGGTGGCTGACTAAATACTTTTTTACCCCACTGTATATTCTATGTGTGAATAATGTACTATGTACTCCTTTTGTATTGCACTAGGAATTTTTACAATAAGCTTTTGTGCCTTTTGCAGATATGTCTCCACTGTTTAGGTTTTATTTGCGAAGGTTACCAAGATTTAGTGACGTAAATCAAATGCTAAATTGGATACTAGATTGTTAAAGCTATCTAAATAATCCAGCAGTTTGAGAAATCACTTGTGGATTGGTGTAAGTCTGTCAACAGAGTTATGAACCATAAAGTAGTTTGTGTTAAAACATGTTAAATCCCATTAAACCCAAACACATTATTAGGAAATACAGATGCTAATATGGCCCAGAATTCCTCCATATACTGGTACTATCACTAAAGTCTGCACTCACACATCCAACAATACAGTCTTCAGTAAATAAAATAATTGTTTTTGGTTACTTTTTCTTAAAAATGAGCCATTATTTTTAACATCATGAATGAATGAATGAATGAATGAATGAATCTTTATTTCAGATAGATTAAAAGTAAAGATTAAAAAAAAAGAACAATATAACAAAGGGGAAAAAAAATCCAACAAGGTCAAATCAAACAATAACTCCTCTGATTATACAGTTCAACATAAGTTATCCGAAATGGGTGATGGCTTAAGCCACAGCTTATATTGCCCACCCATATTCCATCCAAGAATCCAAAAGAAAAACAAAACAAGAGCGATTACAATTCAGAACAAAGCTAAGACAAAACGTGACAAAAAAAAAAACAACAAAGCAACAACACAACACAGACTGGATATGACAATCCTTATGTGATTTTACATGCCATCTTGTATATATTTTTGGAGTATTTCTTCCTTTAATTTTTGTTTAAATTGTCCAAGCGTTGTACATGACTTTAATTGAGGTCCAGAAGTGTTCCACAATCTGACTCCTTGCACTGAAATACAGTGTTGCTTGGTGGTAGTTCTCACTGAGGGTTTTTGAAATATACATGTTCCTCTGAAATTATATTGTTTCTCCCTTATTTGGAACAACTTTTGGATATTTGTGGGCAGTGATAGATTCTTTACTTTAAACATAATTACTGCAGTTTTAAAGTCAACCAGATCTTTCAACTTGAGAGCTTTTTAATTTAAGAAAAAGTGGGTTTGTTGGTTCCCTGTAAGCAGCTTTGTTTATTATTCTAATAGCTCTCTTCTGAAGCATAAAGACTGGATATATGTTTGTTTTATATATATATTTCCCCATACTTCAGCACAATATGTCATGTATGGGAGTATTAATGAATGATGCAAAGTATATAATGTGGGTTGATTCAGCAAATATTTCACCCTGTGTAGTATTGCGTTTCATTTAGATATGTCACCTTTAATATAATTAATATGTGACTTCCAACAGTTTATTAACAATTATTACTCCAAGAAATTTAGTTTCAGATACCCTTTCAATCTCTACACCATTTACACTAAGTTTAGATACTAAGTTGTTGTGATGGTTGTTAAAAAACTATAAATTTTGTCTTACTTAAATTGAGCGTTAATTTGTTTGAATCAAACCACAGTTTAAGCTTTCCTAATTCCTTTCCGAGTGTATCCAAAAGTTGTTCCAAATTGCTTCCACTGCATAATAAATTAGCATCATCGGCAAACAATATTAAATCCATTTTTTCCGAGACTTTACATATATCATTTATATACATATTGAATAACAATGGCCCCAAAACTGAACCCTGTGGGACTCCACAAGTAACCTTCAGTAACTGTGAGTTTTTGTTACCAACACATACATACTGATATCTGTTCTTTAAGTAACTACATAACCAGGACAGTGCTACCCCCCTAATACCACAATTTTGTAGTTTCTTTAATATTAAATTATGATCCACTGTATCAATTGCTTTTTTTAAGATTCAGGAATACCCCAACTGAATACTCTTTATTTTCAATGGTAGTTGATATTTTTTCTATAAATTCCATTAGAGCAAATGCAGTTGTCCTCTTGTGTCTGAACCCATATTGCTGCTCACACAATAAATTATTCTTCATTATGATGTTGCCAATTCTCTCACAGAATGTTTTTTCAAGTATCTTGGAAAATTGCGGCAATAGTGAAATTGGTCTGTAGTTTGAAAATTCCTCTCTGTCACCCGTCTTGTATATCGGAATTACTTTAGCTATTTTCATTGCATTGGGAAATATACCTGTTTGGAGTGACAGGTTACAAGTATACGTCAGTGGTTTCACTAAGTTCAATAATAGTTTTGACTAAGAGCATGTCAATACCATCACATTCCGTAGGTGTTTTACTTTTAAATGATTTAACAATTTCAATGACCTCTCTCTCGTCTGTGATCTTTATGAAAACGGAGTCTTTTATAGCAGTGTTTTTGCTTACTGTATCACCCATAGGTGCCGTAATGGGTATTTCTCGAGCCAAATTAGGACCAATGTTAACAAAAAAGTTATTAAATTCATCTGCAGGTGAGACTGCATTCACACGGAGTCATTTTTTTTTTTTTTTTGTTAAATTGGTTGGGTAGCTTATATTTCTATTTTTATTTCCAAGAATATTGTTAAGTATTGTCCATGTATTTTTAATGTCGTCTCTGTTTTTCTCCAGTACTGTAATAGTCTCTTTTACTACATCTCATTATACAGTATATGTTAACTTATTTTTGTATGTTTTATACCACTGCTCTGCTTCTTTTGTCCTTTTCTTTAGAAAAGCTTTATATAATAAATTTTTCTTTTTACACGCCTTTTGTAATCCTTCGGTTAACCATGGCTTGTCGACAAATTTATGTTTTAGCTTTTTCTTTACTAATCGACAATTTTTTTCATAAAGAGTGGTTACAGTGTTTATAAATGTGTCATAGGCTTCATTTACATCTGATACATAGACTTTTGTCCAGTCTTGCTTCAGCAAGTCTTCTTTAAAAGAACTGATTGCATTTTGTGATTTGTATCTGAAAGATTTTAAAGTTTTTTCTGTATTGGCCCCCTGGATAAGTGCAAAGACTGGCAAATGGTCACTTATATCATTTATCAATAATCCACTTTCTATTTTCTTATCAATAATATTAACAAACAGGTTATCAATAAGTGTAACTGTGAACTGTGATTCTACTAGGATGTGTTATTGTGGGATATAGACTCATACTGTACATAGAATTCATGAACTCTGTAATTACATTTTGTTGAAATGGATTTAGTAAATCAATATTGAAATCTCCACAAATTACAACCATTTTCTTACTAGTAATATTATTGTACAGCTCAACTAATTTATCTCTGAATGTCTCAATGCAAGTTCCCGGCATTCTATATATACAACTTATAATTAGATTTTTTGTTTTATCTTGGTCAATCTCAACAGTAACACATTCCAGAATCCCGGGTAGTGCAAAGGACATTCCATTTACAAGCTTACACCTATACAGGTCATCAGTATACAGTGCAACACCACCACCCTTTTTTTGAGATCTGTTAATATGAAACATTTGATATCCCTCTATTGCCATCAGAGGAGCCTGCTTTTCATTAAGCCAAGTTTCAGAGACTGCGATAGCTGTAAATTTTCTGTCTAGCTGTTTTAAATAGTCCTGAATCTGTGGAAAGTTTTTGTTAAGACTTCTGCTGTTGAAGTGTATTGTTGATAGTTTACCATCTAGTTGCACTTGACTTTTGAATTGCTTTTCAGTGTAATATTCACAATGATTATGGATATTATTGAAAAAGTGGTTATCAGGATCAGTATCATTCTCCATCTCTTGTAGTTTATGTTCAGCATAATGGCATATTTTCAGAGTTTGAATTTCCTCTCTCTGTGTCAGATGACTTCCTCCAACTAGGGATAATTGATGCCTACTTAAGTCAGTCATAAGTTTTTTTTGTTTGTTTGTTTTGTTTAGTTTTTTTTAAAAAGTATATTGACTGGTTTGTCACAAAAGAACTATTCTCGCCGTGTGTGTGGATATGGATTATCATAGTCTCTTAATTTTCTTAATCAGTGTTCATCTATATTTATCCCTCAAGCGACCGAGTGGGGTCATTTACGACCCCAGCCATATAATTTAATGTGCTGTCTCTTTATTTTTTATCCAAATTTTCTTTCCTAGCATGAATTTGTCAGTCTACTAATCCTACACACTTTCATAGTTTTTTGCAGGGATCAACCAATTGGTGTGGCGTAGACATTGCAAACTCTTGTGGGGTCATTTATGACCCCGAAGAGAAGCACTGGTTTTTAAACATTGGTTTTATAAATTTTATTCAAATGTTCCACTTCTAATAGTTAGTTAGTTAATCCCTTCACACCTGAAGGTGTATATGGGCGGCACCTATTTCCGTTTCTCTGACCCTAGGCCACACAGCTACTGTAAGTAGTGAAAGCTACAGCGGGGGGTCAGTCCTCTGGTAGCTCTGTGTGTAACTTTACTTTCCCCATTCCATTATGCGGAGCACCACGCTAGAAGGCAGAAAGCACCATTTTTATATGGTCTTTGGTATGACCCGGCCGGGATTTGAACCCCTGCCTCCCGGGTGTGGGGCGGATGCTCTACCAACTGAGCCACCACTCCGGTTTCCACTTCTAATCAGTACTTTATATTGTATTGCAGTGAACCATGGCTAACAGACCTAGGATAGCAAGATTTACATTTGTCTGTTTGTCTGGATTTGTCTGTTTGTTTGTCTGTTTGTTTGTCTGTTTGTTAGCAAGATAACTCAAAAAGTTATGGACGGATTTTCATGAAATTTTCACAGATTGTCAGAAATGGGGTATCCTACAGATGATTAGATTTTGGTGGTGATCCGGATCACCGTCCACAAGAAAACCGCCATTATGCAAAATGCCATAATAGGTATCATGATCGTCATCGTAACTACAATAATGGGTATCATCATCATCGTGATGATGATATGATGACTATGATGATGATGATGATGTTCCAAGAGTGAACTGACAAGGACTGTCTAAATAAATGTAATGTTGTTCTTACAGTCTGCGTTTTGGTTATTTCTTGCAATAAAAGTATTATTAGCAAACACATTTTACATTAGATCATTATAAAATACCTGTCTTAAATACAGGGAGTAGTTTTGGTATGATAAACCTCCAACCAGCCATTTATAATAAGGATCCCTGTACAGAGCACAATGGGGTCATAAATGACCCCACTTGGTCATTTCAGTCCGTAAAATAGCTTGGTCGCTTGAGGGTTATTTAAGTCAGTAAGAGCTCTGATTATTATGGTCTTCGCTTCCTCAGGTGTTCCATTAAGTTAGATCCAAACTCTATAATTTCTTGTCCATGTTGCCTGTATCTTATTTTGTCTTTCCAGCATCCGTGCTTGCTGTGCTATTTCAGCATTAGTCTTTGTTAAATGTTCATTTAGGTAGACTTCTGTTCCCTGTAGCTTTCTGGCCTGCCTCAGTATGTCATTCTTTACCCTTCTGTTCACAAAGTGCATCACAATTGATTTCTTTGTTTTATTATCTTTTCTGGGTAAAGTATGACAGGCTGAAATTGCATTTACTTAAACCTTTATGTTTCTGCTTTCAAAGAACTGAAATGAAGCACCTGGTTTTCCAGGGAGACTGATTCACTCAGGGGAGCCTCCTCACCTCTCATTCCTGCTGTAATATTGGCATATGATTGATATTTAATGTCTAGTCCACTTATAATTAGATCACCCATATGAGAATATTGTTCAAGATCCTCAACGTGTCGCTCCAAGTCTGCAGTTTTTTTGTATTTTTCCTTAATTGTTGATTTTAATTCTCGGACTTCTTCCATTAGCCCTAATAGTTTTAGCTGTTGACTAGCCACTTTGGTCAGTTCTTCTGACAAGAAGTTCAGAGATTTTTTTAATCTCTTCCATTTCCTCCTTCTTTGGTGGCATTTTTACTGACCTGTTGGTAGTAAAACAATCTCTGCTGATGTCACCGGTATCTGATCTGACCGACCGACCTCGAATCCAGCTGGGGCCTCAGCTAGCCACCCTCCGCTGCTAGTCCCGCTGCTTACCGCCACTGCAATTGAGCTCCTGTCCAGCCGGGGTGCCGGCAGCTCCTCCACCGAGCCCCGCCACCCAGTGCCGCTATAGTTGAGCTCCGAGCTCTTCCAGGTGAACAGATGCCACAGCCACGTCCCTCTCCAGCTACCGAAGCGCCGCTGGCCCTCCGGCATCCTTGGCTCCCGCGGTGCTTGTCTCGCTGCCTGGGACACCTCCACGTTGCTCCTGTCCGGCGCCCTGCACAGATGAGCAGAAGCCGTTAGCTGGCTGTGTCGTCCTGCCGCCGTCTGTCCGGGCTCGTCCGAGACCCTCCTGTACGCCTCGAAGAGGGAATGTTCCGTGCCCGAGAAGAGGTGGCGAACAGGCAGAGAGAAAAGGAGCGGCTCCTTCGTGTCAGTCATCCGGGGGAAACCTGCAGCACACAGCGCAGCACAAACTTAGCCTCCCGTGAACTCACCGGGGCTAATATACATCCACAACACACAGTCAGCACGTTCCTTTACTTAGCTGTGTATTCGCCTTTCATCCAACAGAACGGAGCCTCCGTCGGCTGGTCACTCTCGACGTCTTTGGTCCCGTGCTGCCGCTGTCAATCACCACACCTGTCATTGATACACACGTGGACAAAATTGTTGGTATCCCTCTGTTAATGAAAGAAAAACCCACAATGGTCACAGAAATAACTTGAATCTGACAAAAGTGGTAATAAATAAAAATTCTATGAAAATTAACCAATGAAAATCAGACAATGCTTTTGAATTGTGGTTCAACAGAATTATTTTAAAAAACAAACTCATGAAACAGGCCTGGACAAAAATGATGGTACTCCTAGAAAAGATTGAAAATAATGTGACCATAGGGACATGTTCAACCAAGATGTGTCCTCTGATTAACATCACAGATGTCTACAAACTTGTTATCAGTCAGTCATCCTATTTAAACGGTGACAGGTAGTCACTATGCTGTTTGGTGATGTGGTGTGTACCACACTAAACATGGACCAGAGGAAGCAAATGAGAGAGTTGTCTCAGGAGATTAGAAAGAAAATTATAGACAAGCATGTTAAAGGTAAAGGCTACAAGACCATCTCCAAGCAGCTTGATCCTGTGACTACAGTTGCACATATTATCCAGAAATTGAAGATCCTCGGGACTGTAGCCAACCACCCTGGACGTGGCTGCAGGAGGAAAGTTGACGAAAAATGGAAGAGACGGATAATACGAATGGTAACAAAAGAGCCCAGAACAACCTCTAAACACATTCATGGTGAACTCCAAGGTCAAGGTACATCAGTGTCAGATCGCACCATCCGTCGTTGTTTGAGCCAAAGTGGACTTCATGGGAGACGACCAAGGAGGACACCACTGTTGAAAACAAATCCTAAAAAAGCCAGACTGGAATTTGCCAAACTGCATGTTGACAAGCCACAAAGCTTCTGGGAGAATGTCCTATGGACAGACGAGACAAAACTGCAACTTTTTGGCAAGGCACATCAGCTCTATGTTCACAGACGCAAAAATGAAGCATACCAAGAAAAGAACACTGTCCCTACTGTGAAACATGGAGGAGGTTCTGTTATGTTCTGGGGCTGTTTTGCTGCATCTGGCACAGGGTGTCTTGATTCTGTGCAGGGTACAATGAAATCTCAAGACTATCAAGGTATTCTAGAGAGAAATGTGCTGCCCAGTGTCAGACAGCTTGGTCTCAGTCGCAGGTCATGGGTCTTGCAACAGGATAATGACCCGAAACACACAGCTAAAAACACCCAAGAATGGCTAAGAGCGAAAGATTGGACTATTCTAAAGTGGCCTTCTATGAGCCCTGATCTAAATCCTATTGAACATCTGTGGAAGGAGCTGAAACATGCCGTCTGGAGAAGGCACCATTCAAACCTGAGACAACTGGAGCAGTTTGCTCATGAGGAGTGGGCCAAAATACCTGCTGAGAGGTGCAGAAGTCTCATTGACAGTTACAGAAATCGTTTGATTGCAGTGATTGCCTCAAAAGGTTGTGCAACAAAATATTAAGTTAAGGGTACCATCATTTTTGTCCAGGCCTGTTTCATGAGTTTGTTTTTTAAAACAATTCTGTTGAACCACAATTCAACATCATTGTCTGATTTTCATTGGTTAATTTTCATAGAATTTTTATTTATTACCACTTTTGTCAAATTCAAGTTACTTCTGTGACCATTGTGGGTTTGCTTTCATTAACAGAGGGGTACCAACAATTTTGTCCATGGCTGTAAATGTTTGGTTTGTACTGTTGACTCTTCCCACCGGTTTCTTAACAGAAAAATAGAAAATCATGATGCAGACACATAAGTCACTAAATCGTTTATTACAATCAGCAGTAAAATCCAGATTATTTAGAATGTGCACACTTTAAACTGTAAAACAAACTCCGAATGGGTCACACATACTGGCTGCACACGCTGACTCCTCTCCTTCGCAAAGTGGCCCAGCTCACCAAGGAACACTTTATTGAAGGCAGCATTTTGAGCCATCTCCAACCTTCACAAGGTAGTTTCATGGGATTCAGGTCAAGTGGACCCCTGACCAAGTGAACACTCCCAAGTGGACCCCAGGATCCAATCTGTACATGTACAAGTACATTCTCAATCCAGTGATTTGTGAATGCGAAGAAGGAGAACAACAACAAAAATTTGTGTAAAACTGTTGGAAAGACTTCCTGGTTACCAAGAAGTGTATTAAAAAAAAAGAGAGAAAAAAAAAATCTATATCTATAGCTATATCTATCTATATCTATGTATGTATATATATATATATATATATATATATATATATATATATATATATATATATATATATATATATAAAAGATAAGATAAGCCTTTATTAGTCCCACAACGGGGAAATTCCAGGATTGCAACAGCACAGGGATAGCAACACTCAGAGCAACAATCAGAAGGCAAGAAAAAAAAACAAGCAAGCAAGAGCAGCTAATATACATATGTACATATTACTATAAAATATATATATACACACACACAGACACACAGTGCAGAGCATTGTAGCTGGATGGAATAAATATATGAATATGTAAACACACAGTGCGGAGCATTGTAGCTAGATGGAATAAATATGTAAATATATAAACACCCACAGTACGGAGCATTGTAGCTAGATGGAATAAATATATAGATATATAAATATAAACACACCCAGTGCGGAGCATTGTAGCTAGATGGAATAAATATGTAAATATATAAACACACACAGTGCAGAGCATATATATATGTAAGATGACAACTAAGCTGACCCGGAGGAGGTTTTGGCTCTGTTTCTGCTTCTGAAAGACTTTTCTTGTCCACCGCTGCTGCTCGTCACCACTGGCTGCCCCCAGATGAAAATCCACAGATTCAAGATTCAAAGGCTTTATTATCATGTGCACAGTTAAGAAATGTTGCATTTCCTGAGCAATGGATATGTATGTGGAGCACAGAATAGGTATGTGGGATTATAATGTTCTGAATGAGGCTTTAGAAAGCTCTGAATCAGTTTGAAAGTCACTGGATTGAAAATGTACTTGTACCGTGTGGACCCCGGGGTCCACTTGGGGTGCTCACTTGGGGTGCTCACATGGGGTGCTCCCTTGGTCAGGGGTCCACTTGACCTGTTTCCATTTCATGCTCTCTTGCCTCACTGAGAAGCAACTGGATATGCTGCTGGGCCCGGTTCAGCAGATCTTCAGCCTGCGGTAGGACTCTAGAATGAAAATACACACACAACTTAAGTACATGCACAGCACAAAAGTGCAACATGTAAAAAAATACTTTTTAACCAGGATTAACACTAGCTTATTTTGTCAGATGTCAACACAAGTGCAAAATACAAGCAGAGCACGGAGTTAGCATTGATGGCAAACTAGCTAGCTCATTGTCTGCATACAGGAGACAATGATGTTGTTTGTTCAAAGTGAGCTTTCCACCACTGGGATAAATAACGGCAAAGATGCATAATATCACATCACTCCCCATCGTCTATCACTGTTTTCAGCAATGATGATGCCGTGGTCGGGTTGACGCCACTCTGCCTCCCAAGTGCCTTCGCCGATCGGTGGCTGTGAATTCTTTTCAGGTCACTCCGTCCAGCTCCCTCTGGATTTCTTTAGTCAGCTACCAAGCACAGAAAAGTGCGCTTCATTGTTGGACCACGGTGTTGATTTATGTGTAGCCATTTATCTCGTTGATTACGCTCACTCTTGCTGTTGGTGATTTGACTGTTTGTTGCCATCCAAAATGGCGCAGTAAACAAAAGACACGCGACCTGTGTGACGTCTGTGCAACCCCTCTATAGAAGATGCCTGCAGAGTCAGCCAGACATACCTCCACCAATGGCCCATGGTTGGGAGACTCCTTTGTGATTGACTGGATGACTGTTCTCCCCGCACCTCTCAGCATTTTGGAGATTGTATACTGCTCCTGTAAAAAAAACACACCGTGTTAAAGGGAGATGCACGTGCAGACAGAACGAGCTTCCATGCACAGACATGGGTTATTGCTTGGACTGTGAGAACATTTCTGACTAGGCCACATAGACACACACACAGTGTGTTTTGTATATACTTTTGGGTGTGGTATGTTGTAGTGTTTTTTTGTTGTGCTTCACTTGCTTTTTGTTTGTTGGTGATTTTGTGGTGATTATAGCACCAATAAAAATGTTAAAGCTAATTTAGAAAAATGAGCTACTCCTGTTTGAAGTGATGAATATTTAATCTTTAACCTCTTAAAATTCCGGTGTTCCACCCGTGGAACATTTCACATTGATTGGAAACTTGCTGGAATGCTTTAAAGGTGAAATATAGAAGATTTTTATGAAAACAAAGATTTTTTTTAAAAAAAATACATCAACAAAGCATTTAGAAACGTGCATAATGTAAGTCTTAGTGTTCTTCTAAAAATTAGTATATTGATGAAAAAAATATTTTGTAATTTTTGGCGGCCTGACAATAATATAAATATTTACATCCAGCAGCTGGAGTAAGACAGACACGGAAGTCCAGTGAGGCAGTCACAGCCAATAGCATCACTAGCTTGATGTTACATGCTGAGTCTCGTTTTGGGTTGTTGGGTTGCCAGGTAGTGAATTATTCAGCTAAATACCTGAGCCTCAAGGCAAACGTCAGTTTCCCAATTGTTCTCAAGTATGGCATGACAAAGAAGCAGGATAAATATGGGTTCTGCTTTTGATGGCTAATGTCTGCTGAAGAGTCTCAAAGGACTGAAAAGTCACGCAGGGGTGACCTTTTTTCTTCTGACAGGTAAGCTAACCAGTGCTAGCTATGATGCTAACTAGCTCATTCATCTTCTGCTGCTAATCTGGTGGTTAGGGGCGTGGGGGGGCAGCAGTCTAAAGTCTATGTAACTAACTAACTAACTAACTAACTAACCTGCACTTATATAGCGCTTTTCTAGTCACAAAGACCACTCAAAGCGCTTTCATTAATACTAACCCTCTATTCTAAGGGCCTATAGGAAACAGATATCTAGGGACAATTTAGAACAGCCAATTAACCTAACATGCATGTCTTTGGCATGTGGGAGGAAACCGGAGAAATCCCGGAGTAAACCCACGCAACACGGGGAGAACATGCAAACTCCACACAGATCACTGTTGGTCGGGGGCTGGGATCGAACCCACGATCCCCACAATCCTCCGGCCAAGGGTAAACTGTGCTGCCGCAGTGCTAACCACTGCGCCACCGTGCAGCCCATGCTGCACCAACTGCACCACTATGTAACCAACTAAATTTTATTTCTGACATGTTCACATTACAATTATGAGTGTATAATAATATCAGACAATATATGGCTTTGAATAGACCCCACTAACTGCTCCTTACCAAGCTGACACGTATGACAGGTTCATTATATGATCAACATTTGCATCTATGAATGTAACGGCACATATTATTTGTGTAATAATTGGGCCTGGTGGATGGCTCTTCATCTGAAGAATCTCTAAAAATATAAATATATCACATAAGATTAGATAGGATTTATCCAAAAGAAACTTGTGTTTGAAGAACAAATGTTCAACAGTATACAAATAAGTAATAAATATAATGATGACAAAGCAATTTGAAACAAAGCTAAAAAGAAAAAAATACACTAGATATTGAAAAAAAAATAGAAATAATATAAATTAATAGATATTGAAAAAAAATATTGTAACAAAGCTGGGAATAAATATCCAGTGATACAGACTGTATCATTGTGGTTGAGATTGGGACACTTATGAGATTTCCTCCTCTTCCACAGGGCTTTCTTCTTTCTAGTTGAGCTTCTCAACATTTTTTGCTATTTACAAATTATTACATAAAAAAATCTATAAATACAAGAACTAAAGCGAAAAAAGACAAACGGTATGGGAGGGAAAAAAGACACTGCTCCGAAAACACAACATAAATAATAAACACTCAGACTCTCACAAACAATACTAAAACTACTATTTACAATATTAAACTGTTATTTATTGGTGCTGGTCTGATGCTGTTGTATGCTGTTTTTTTCAGCGGGGCTTCTTTAACATCAGCAGGACACCGTGAAGGATGTGTAACTTTATTTAGCGATATGCTACACAAGACAAGGGACAATGGGAAGCAGCACTTGGTTGTAATATTAACTATGGAGATCTGTCGCACGAAAAGAAAATACAGGGACATAAATATAACATTATGGTGCTTACCTGGCTGATGAAATTGCAGCCTCGTCAGCCCATCTTTCCTTTACGGTTACTTCCAACAATGACGCAGCTCATTGGTCGAACTCAAGTCAAGTGATTATGGAGCGCTGTTTTGATTGGTTAAGCATATAGAGGTCCTTGGTGATCACCTCAGAGCCGCCTCATCAGATTTCGTAACTAAAGTTTAAATTTCATCAAAAATATGCACATACTTAACCTGCCAACAAACAGATTCATGTTTTGAAAAATATGAGTTAGCCTATTTGTGAAACTCAGCTACTCTGTAGATGGGGTTCGATCATCTCAAAAATTAAAGCAGATGGAGCCACTTGGCCCACCACCTAGTATACGATTTCCACAAAAAAGTCAAAACGTTTCTGGCGTTTCTGGGAGCGATAAATGAGATAAAAGGCTGTGCTTTTTTTTTTTTAAGAGAATTGACTGTTTTGAAAATTTTTGAGTAATTATTAGGTGACCAGTAGACTCATTTCAGACAGTTAAAGCCTACAAACACACCATTTTTCAGTCAATGGCCCCGTTAATAATTTAATTTTACGTTGTTATTTCAGAATTTGCATCCTTTTCTGAATAAACAGATATGGTGTGTATACATTTAGTATATTTACAGTTAAACAGTCAAACCTTATGGTACGGCTGGGAAATAATGGATTTTAAAATGAAATTCAAATATTTTGGTTTGGACAGTGTTTTTTTTTTTTTTTTTTAAAAAGAAATATTGTGAAGCTTGATTTTCCCCATGCACAGAAGTAATTTTGGTAGCCTCCAGCTCTAACCCCACACCCCCACCCTTAAAAGTTAATTTTATAAAAGTTATGTTGGCATGTTATTAATCAGAAATGTGTAGATTCATCTTTGTTTATCAAACCTTTATTATAAAAAAGCTTTGGTTTGGTGAAAGCTAGGTTTGCACTTTATTCTCAATGGGGAATCATGTTTGTTTGGAGAAAAATCTGTTTGAAATAACACCTTGTCTTTAATCCAAATATCAATCAAACCAAAAATAAAATTTGTAAAAAAATTGGGAATTTAATTTTTAGGCCATATCGCCCAGCTTAACCATACAGCAATATTTATGTAGGCTATATGGTGAAAAAGGCTGACTTCTTTGATTGTTTCCAGGGAACCATCATTGGTGTAACTTGTGATTTGGTCTGGATCTGTGTGCATTGCTTGCTGTGTGTCAGGTTAAAATATTGGGGCAAAATTTTTTCACCTCTCATTTGTCACTTATTGTATGGCATCACATTTATGCTTATAGTTCTCTATTATTGACAGTCCTACAAGAGTAATAATAAAATCTAAGACGTGCATGATGTAACTTACTGACATAAACTTGGTGGAGACACAATTGTTTGCTTTAACCAGTGGGTGAAGACAGTAGGTGGAGGGTGTCTAGGTTGGGCGTAATTAAAGAGAAAGATCAGAAAAAAAGGCAGTGGTGTTTACATATGCACTGACAAATCAGTGATTAAAAATGCTCAGTTCCTTCAGTTTGCTGTTGACATGAAGATTCATTCATTTCAAATGGCTGTTACACCCGTTTCCTTTTTTCTTTTTTTTTTTCTTTTTTTTTTTGGTAAATACTTTATTTGGAAGAACAACATGCAGCTAGCTAACAGGTGGAAGTCTGAAATTGCCATTTTTTTTTTTTTTTTTTAAAACAAAGGCTTCTTCTACAGAAAGAAGTCTTGGGGGCAGATTTACTAAGGCAGCGCAAATTAGCGAGTGCGCAATTTAGACAGTGCCTAAGGGAGTGGCCAATTTTTGCCAGTGATCTACTAACAACACGCAAAATTTTGAACACAGACACTTCATTTCAATAATAACCACCCATCTACCAAGAGCATCACAAAATTGTGTGCAGGCACGGCTGATGAGGAAATGGGTCATCAGGCACAGCCAGTTCAGAGGACCATAATACCTGTATATAAAGCTTTTTTAACCTCTTGCACTCCGGTGTACCGCGGACGGGCATATCTCTGCGTCCCAGAGCGCACGAGGGCGCTGCGTCCAAGCACGCACTGAAAAAAAAAAAAAAAAGTTCTTCCACTACAGACACAGCCGCGAACAGATCAGATATGATTGACCTCTCATTCGACTATTAAGAGCCTTGAATTGGGTTTCTGAAACCTTGAAGAACCAATGACTGAAAACCTAGCAAGAAGGACCCGCCTACCAACGCTGTGAATGCAGCGAGCCAATTGAAGCACAGAAGTTCGGGCTGGGTGAAGAGAGACTGACTGCTGCAGCAGATGAATAAAAGGACCCGCAGGAAGAACCTGCTACAGACCCAGCAGCACGGAGACCACCCACAAGTGCGACCTGTACTTATTCCAGCAGAATAGACGTTTAGGATTCTCTTCCATGGTCATCATAGACCGACGGAGGCCGACGACAAAGGTCGTAAATCATTCGCCAAAACCGCAATCATGGAAGCACAAAACCGCAATAATGGAATTATGTTTTGACCGGGAACCACGAGCGGACCAGCGTCGCGTTTGTCTGACAATGAGGAAGAGAAGTTTGCCAGGACAATGCTGCTGTGAAGAGGTAAGTGTTATAAGCTAAATTATTCTTTATCCCTGAAAATTGTAATCAAAAAATGACTTTTGACCGATCGGTAAAAAGTTAACTTACAACTGTGCGGCGCACGAAGTCCGAAGTGCGTGCGCCGCGGTACATGGTTTGTTCGCCACGTCCGGACCGTGAACACCCCCCCCCCCCCCACCGCTACTCTTCTGTAGCGAGGGGGGGGGGAAGCCACGGTGACTGCGCCGCGGTCGCCACATAGCCACATGAGTCTATTCCGTCATGTAGCGATGGCCGATGTCCGTCCTCTGTAGCGAGGGGGGGGACACCCCCCCCCCCCCCACACACACACACAGCCGTGAGTGTCACCTTTCATTAGAGCCCAAGATGAAGCTTCTATATTGAATCATTCAAAAGTTAGACGTTTTTCCAAACTGTGCCATTTGGCACAATTTGGCACAGTTCAAAAACGCCTGGGAACTACCTGAGGAAAAAGCTGTGTAATATATTCATTTTTTTGTGGTATTGTTACAAAATTTTGACCTCAGCTGGATAACACTTGATTCTACATTTCTGTTGCATTTTCCAGCCCGGATCTGAAGCTGTGTGTTATTTGCAAGCATTTGTATCCAAAAAAACACCCAGGCCAAATTTATTTTCTTCAAGTTCAGTATGTTTAGATGACTGTAACTCAGTGGCCGGAGAACTTAGAGAGATTATGACTGTTTTGCCAAAAAATTCAAAGTATTTTCTTTTAAATGAGACCAACCCCATGAAGATGCTGCAAAGGGTTGAAGAACAGCTTTCGATTTACTTTGGGCACGTTGTTTTTTGGCGTTTTTAGGGAAATTGACCGGAGTGCAAGGGGTTCAAGCTTTTGTTTAAGTGCCTACCCCACTAAAATAGTTTATTTTTGTTTGTCATATTTCAGAATTTAGATTTTCATTTAACATGGCAGACTTTTTTTTATTTAATATGTATCAATGAAGCATTTGTATCTCATTTAAAAAAGGACAACTCATGAATAAATTGATTATTTAACCAACATATTTATTTTATTAACACTAGAACCATCAAAATGGTCTGATGGAGACTCGGGTTTTATTATGTGAATAACTTTGTTTTAACAAAATCTACAGGTCTCCCAGTTCACAACTTTTTATCAATTAGTGCATGCCCGTCGAACGCAAGTATTCCTGTCTGAAACAGGTGTCCCAATCAGGCTTTACAGGCCCAAATATAGGCTGTTTGAAAGTGGAATACAAAGAGGCGAAGCCTATATATCGGCAATCACATGTTAGACTTTGACAAATATAAAAGGGACTAAATGGTACTAAGATTTATTTGATTGTGTGACTATTAATTACAGAATGCCTAAATATTGAAAATGAATGGGACATGCAATATTAGCGACTGTTTCAGATCCCTTGTTTATTTGTTTGTCAGATCAGTTATTTGTGTGATCTTTTATCACTTATATTCAAGATAATGTTGTATCTTGCACTTTGGGGAATGGGAGTTGTTCAGTCATCATTATAATTTTTTTAGTTTATGTCACTGTTCAGTGATGGAGTTCAGTGTAATATTGAATTTCATCTGTGTATCGTCAATAAACTCATGCAGTACTATAACAGGACACGTTTACAAATATTTGAGACCCATTGTAGTGCATCATTTTATATTTAAGCAATATTTTGTCATTAAAAGGTTTTTTTAAAACTTCAATGCTAAGATTGAGGCGGTGTTATATTGTTGCGCTGGGGCAATACTGAGGCCAAGTAATGATCTGAACCTTGAGGACGTGACTGGCAAAGACTAACAATGTGAGCACCGCGGCTCTATTGTAAGTGCTTTGGTTTTTATTGATGCCAGAAGATTATTTATTATTATTATTATTATTATTATTACGCCTAAACAGTCGCATTTTTGACCCTCTAAATGTTAACCAAAACACAATTTTTTTTCGCACACACCTTAGACCCGGTGAAAAATTTTATAAACTGGAAAAAATATGTGCCCCATACTGAAAATTTTCTGATGTATCTAGCATATGGTGCCAAAATGTTAGAACACCGGAAGAGGTGGATCCAATCAGCTGATCACTCAAATCACAGAGCTCAGCTGTTTTCCATGATAAATCAGCCTCAGGGCAAAAGCACATTCCATGCGTTATCTTTTTTTTCACTTTATTGAAAATACCATTTTTTTTTTTTATCGCCATCATTTAGCGCGTCTTTGAGCCAGGTCGTGTCTGGCCGCTGCTTCTCCCAGGATGTTCTGTGTTGATTTGTCAGACCCGGTCTCTGCTGATGCTCCGCCCAGTCTGCTCGTGCACCTCATGTTCTCAACATATGCCGAATTATCCTTTAGACCTACGCAATGACGGCAACTTTATGGTGTAATTTTTTTTAAGCATCAAATCTTCAGTATTATGTTTTTCTAGTCAAATTTGTCCTTTTTCACTTCCTTGTTTTGTCCAGGGAACACTGTGGTGACTGACGGGTCTTGATGCCGCGTATTATTCAATCAGCACAAATTCAATCCGAAACCCCACCCACACTTCTTGAAGCCAGGTCATGAAGAGACACAGAGCAGTGACAGAGTGGTGGCTAAACTTTTATTGATAAAAATTACAGATTTTTACTGAGCGGCTCCAAATTCGGAGATGCACACCCTTGTAACCTCAGCAAAGCACGCTTAAAATCGTAGGCCAGTTTGATGAATGGTTCAAGAGATATATGTGGAACAGACACAGAGATAGAGATTTGCTGCATTCATAGAGAGATGCCATTGAGCTATGGTATTGCAATTTCGGGGGACATTTCTATGGATCTGTGTGCTCTTTTTGTTAATAATCTCATTGTTGTTTTCTTCCTATATTGTGTATCCTGAACTGGGAGAGAGAAATGGAGAGAAGAGGGAACTGAATTACCGTTTTATGCACAGCGAAAAGAAATACTGTAAATATAGAAATATGGATAGAGGGAAAAAAACCGAAGAAAACAGACAATGTGGAAGATTTTGCTTCAAGAGCAAGGAAGAGCTGATAAGGGAGAAAAACTCCAGAGGCTGAGTCTGAACCTCTGCAGAAAAGAGGAAAAAAAAGTCACTATTGGCTGACACCATCTGTATGTTCACTGCAGGTGGGAAGGGCTCCTATATTCTCTTTTATGGATATAAATTCATGTAGTAGGCTATATACATTATAAACAAATGAAATTTAAAAAAAATTGCCGGTTGATGTCCAGTTTAGCATAACACTGATCTCTGTCAGACCATTGATATTCGTATAATCTGTTCTTCTGCCATGCCAAACAAAGTCACATGCAGAGAGAAGCTTCTGTCTCTTCAGTCACATGTTCTCCGTTCTCACTGGTGTCTCGGCACCAACAATCGCTGTCAGGCGCAGCTGAATTTATACAAGTTCTTTTTTTGGGGGGGGCGTTAAATCCTGGTGCATTTAGCAGGAGACTGACAACCGTAAACCTTAGTAAATCACCTTGCGCCAGTCGTTTAAATAGCCCCCTCCCTCAAATTTGCGCGTTGTCTTGACAACTCCCACAAATACATATGCAATGAGGTCAGGCACAAAATTAACATAGTCCACGCCTTTCCACCTCTAATTTTGCCCTGCACCCTTTAGTTAATCTCTACAGTAGTTTTTTAATGCCAAAACAGGGTTTTGATATGGCGCAGCACATTAGTAAATCTGCCCCTTGGTCCTTTAGCAGCCATGATTTCAGATCTTAGAAACACCCTAAGGCTGGCTTTATGCTCTGCTTGTCTACAGCCCCGTTTCCATTACCAGGAACCATCTGAGGTGGCCTGGAACTTCTTAAAGGCTGTGCCTGTATTTGGCCTTCTCACTCGTCTCCATTATGGTGGTAGGAACCATTGGTTTCCAGAGGATTTGTTGGTGACATAATCGTCTGACAGTTTATGCCCCGACGCAGCATGGGACAAGTGCATTAAAATTTGGTGAAATCATACAAAAACGATTATGCCCTGAATGAATGTAAAGTGGAGTGTATGGGACCAACTTGGCATTGTTTAGGAATTGCGGAGAGGACGGGAGCTGTCCAAGCAGCATCAGCGAGGCACTCTTTCCCCAGCTGGCTGCTGTCTGGTTACAGACAGCCCGAGCTGCTGGTCTTGCCTCTCCGCTGTGTTCATGCCACCCCAATGCATGTGTGGCTGCATATGATATACAGTTGATCTGGCCATTCTGCTCCACAATCATGGCGGTATTATCTTTAAAATTTTCTCAAATTACAGCCATGCAAGCACAACGAGTGGAGCAACAATGACCAGGACTTGCAGTCAGCCGTTGGTTGGATCTCTGGGTTCACATCTCAGGGATTGACAGTGGTAGCAGCCGGTGTTATATACCATTCCGCTCAGCTTTTATGCTTGTGTTTTCCACATATGTTCATAGTCTTTTAGCTCCTCTGTCAGACTTCCGGTTTGGACACCATGGTGGTAGCCGCTTAACGCTGAAGCTCCCAGATCCCATCCGTGAAAATACCATGAAAATCGGATTTAACGGATTTATGGAAGAGTGAAAATCAAAAGACAAAGTTATTATGCTTGAAGGAAAACGGAAGAGATCAACATTTACCAGGCCAAGACACGCATTGGGCGGAGAAACTGACCTCGAAGACAGTAACCTCTCGGAAATGGAGGAGCAAAATGAGGCTAGCAACACGGCTAGCTTAAAAACGATACTTCAAGAATTAAGAGAATTTCGTTGAGAGTGTGGGACCGAATTTCGTGAAATCAAAGACGAAATAAAAAGGACAAACAACAGAGTGGACCAGGCTGAGGCCCGAATCATGGAAGCAGAGGAAAGAATAAAAGGGCTGGAAGAAACCACGCTGGAATTACTCAAATGACAGACAAGACTGGAGGCTAAGTTAACCGACCTGGAAGGAAGACTGAGAAGGGACAACATAAGAATTCATGGTCTGAAAGAAGGAGTCGAAGACGGTTTCACTACAATGGCTGCATGCGTGGAAACCATACTGAGAGAAAAGTTGGAAATTCCCCAATCCACCGACTTGAAGATAGAAAGGGCGCACCGTTCATTAGCCCCAAGGCCATTGGCGGAAGCCCCCCCGCGATCGGTGGTGGTGAAGTTTTCCAACTTCAGAACAAAAGAAGAGGTTTTGAGACTGGCTTGGCAGAAAAAAGGAGTTATGCACCAAGAAAGCAAAGTTTTGGTGGAGCATGACTACGCCCCGGAGGTCCTTAAAAAACGTCAGGAATACAATGACGCTAAAAAGGTACTAAGAGAGAAGAAACTGCACTTTCAAACTCCATTCCCGGCGAAGCTGAGGGTTTCTTACGGGGAAGAGACGTGTCTCTACAACTCGGCGGAAGAAGCAACCAGGGATATGGCGAGAAGAGGGCTGCCAGTACCGGTGTATAAACCCGCAGCAGACCCGATTGAAAGACTCAAGGCTCAAACGTGGTGCACACAGAGACCCTCAAAATCCACAGGCCAGCAGCGGGAAACCCAGCGTCAAGGCTATAAGGAAAAACTGGACGCTTTCAGGAGGGAATAACAATATTTTCAGTCAATCTGCACATCCAACCCTCCTGCTACAAGGAAACAAACATTAAAGGAGATGCAGAATCAGCAAATATGAGGTGGTAAAATATTTCATGGAACAGTCATAATATTGGAAACAAATAAGTCTTAAAAAAAACTTGTTAAAATAGAAATGTGACAATGAACCACTTGAACTCTCCACACTAACAAATACTGTATTACCGTGATTGTTTGCTGTGATGGTGGTGGGAAGTAGCGCATAATTTCATAGGGTATAGGCATAAAAAAAAAAAAAAAAAATCTATACAAGTTCGGATTGGGATTTGAAAATCACGTTAAAAACATGGGACAACTTACAGGGGTAAGAGACGGCCCTCAACACGTAACAAAGATTGAGGAATTTCCCTCAGAGCTAACACACCATCAAGGCTCCTCTAAGGTCGCTAAAAAGACCTCAGTTCAGGAAGATCTTTTGACAGTTTTTTGTTTTAAAGTTTTATATGCTATGTTCTTAATGTTTTTTATGTTCTTAATGTTGTTTCAGTTTTTGAGTAGCATAAGAGAGGGCCACTATACAATTATACAAAATAAGACAATACAATGGAGAAACAGGGTTCAACCAAAATAATCTCATATAATGTAAAAGACACATCCAAAGCCTTCCTAAATACATTAAATCTTCCCCAACTTACGGAGTCACAAAATAAAAAACTATTGACAGAAATACAACCTAAAGAATTAGAAAAAGCAATTATGAAACTTAAAGCTAACAAATCCCCAGGAGCAGATGGTTATACAGCAGAGTGGTACAAAACTTTTAAACAGCAACTATCTCCTCTCCTCCTGAAAACATTTAACTATGTCCTCCACACAGGGGAAATCCCCCCCTCCTGGTGAGAAGGGGTCATTGCAGTCATACCTAAACCTGAAAAGGATAAACTAGACTGCTCCAACTTCAGACCAATCAGTGTGTTAAATCAGAACTATAAACTTTTTACCGCTATCCTTGCCAAAAGGTTAGAAAATATACTGACAGACTTAATTCATTTAGACCAAACAGGTTTTATAAGACAAAGACAGACACAAGATAACATCAGACGCTCTTTACACATAATTCATCACATAAAAAAATATAATTTAAATGCAGCCATACTGGGATTAGATGCTGAAAAAGCATTTGATTTGGTTGACTGGTCTTTCCTATATAGAATCTTGTCCAGTTTCAATTTTCATAACAACTTCATTAGAACTATCCAGGCATTATATAAAAAACCAACAGCTAAAATAAGGATTAACAGTAAATTATCATCATCTTTTGAACTGGAAAGAGGATGTCGTCAGGGCTGCCCCTTGTCTCCACTGCTCTTTGCAATCTTCATAGAACCTCTGAGCCAATGGATAAGACAGAATCAAAAAAATTCAAGGTATTACACTTGGTCAGAAGGAACATAAAATAGCACTCTTTGCTGATGGCATTTTAATATACCTGGGGCAGCTGGACACCTCTTTTCCAGAACTAATCTCAGTTCTTTCAGAGTATGGAGAGTTATCGGGGTCTGAATTGAACATGCATAAAACCCAAATTTTAACATTCAACTATAACCAAAATCAATATTTACTAAGCAAATTCAAAACAAACTGGGAGGTGGAATCTATGAAATATCTGGGGGTCAATATCCCGAAACAACTCAACAAAATTATAACACTAAACTATGATCCACTGATGGCAAAAATAAAATCTGATCTGGCAAGATGGAATACGATACCATTCTTGGGTACTGCACAAAGAATTGAAGCAGTCAAAATGAATATACTTCCACGTCTTCTATACCTTTTCCAAAAAATACCGGTAGAACCTCCCAAAAAAACATGGTAAGAACTGGACAGAAGGATCTCATGATTCATACTGCAGGGCAAGAGACCAAGAATCAGGTATAGAACCCTACAGCTAAACAAAGACAAAGGTGGGCTTGCACTGCCAAATATCAGGGACTATTTTAAAGCCGCACAAATTAAAACTTTAGTAGAGATATGTAACCCAGTCTACACTGCACAATGGAAGGAGATAGAATGCCAAATAACAAGTGACATTCCCCTACAGGCGATAATAGGGAATAATGCCTTACCTAAACATTCGAATAACACTAACCCGTGGATAGAGACCCCGCTAAAAATTTGGTTTAAGATAGTAAGAGAGAATCAAACAAAAGAACCCTATCGATTATTGCAATCCTATGATCAGGATTTTACTCCTAATAAAACAGACACTAGATTTAAAAAGTGGAAAGAGAACAGACTGATAAAATATTACGAGTTTTGAAGATTTGAGAAAACAAGGTCTAATAAATCAAGACCTTTACAGGTTCTTTCAGCTTAGACACCACATAAACAAAATACTTAAAAAGGAGGCTTTGGAAAGGGCCCAGTCAGGTGTTCTGAAGGTTTTCTTAATGGCATATAAAGGGATCCCAGTGATCAGCTACATCTCTAAAATATACCATGGTCTTCAAGATTTAAAAGGAGACAACACATCATATACAGTGGGGAAAAAAAGTATTTAGTCAGCCACCAATTGTGCAAGTTCTCCCACTTAAAAGATGAGAGAGGTCTCCAATTTTCATCATAGGTATACCTCAACTATGAGAGACAAAATGAGAAAAAAAAATCCCATTGAAGGATTTTTAATTAATTAATTGGTAAATTCCTCGGTAAAATAAGTATTTGGTCAGTAACAAAAGTTCATCTCAATACTTTGTTATATACCCTTTGTTGGCAATGACAGAGGTCAAACGTTTTCTGTAAGTCTTCACAAGGTTTTCACACACTGTTGCTGGTATTTTGGCCCACTCCTCCATGCAGATCTCCTCTAGAGCAGTGATGTTTTGGGGCTGTCGCTGGGCAACACGGACTTTCAACTCCCTCCAAAGATTTTCTATGGGGTTGAGATCTGGAGACTGGCTAGGCCACTCCAGGACCTTGAAATGCTTCTTACGAAGCCACTCCTTCGTTGCCCGGGCAGTGTGTTTGGGATCATTGTCATGCTGAAAGACCCAGCCACATTTCATCTTCAAAGCCCTTGCTGATGGAAGGAGGTTTTCACTCAAAATCTCACGAACCATGGCCCCATTTATTCTTTCCTTTACACGGATCAGTCGTCCTGCCCCCTTTGCAGAAAAACAGCCCCAAAGTATGATGTTTTCACCCCCGTGCTTCACAGTAGGTATGGTGTTCTTTCTCCTCCAAACACGACAAGTTGAGTTTTTACCAAAAAGTTCTATTTTGGTTTCATCTGACCATATGACATTCTCCCAATCCTCTTCTGGATCATCCAAATGCTCTCTAGCAAACTTCAGACAGGCCTGGACATGTACTGGCTTAAGCAGGGGGACATGTCTGGCACTGCAGGATTTGAGTCCCTGGCGGCGTAGTGTGTTACTGATGTAGCCTTTGTTACTTTGGTCCCAGCTCTCTGCAGGTCATTCACTAGGTCCCCCCGTGTGGTTCTGGGATTTTTGCTCACCGTTCTCGTGATCATTTTGACCTTACGGGGTGAGATCTTGCGTGGAGCCCCAGATTGATGGAGATTATCAGTGGTCTTGTATGTCTTCCATTTTCTAATAATTGCTCCCACAGTTGATTTCTTCAAACCAAGCTGCTTACCTATTGCAGATTCAGTCTTCCCAGCCTGGTGCAGGTCTACAATTTTGTTTCTGGTGTCCTTTGACAGCTCTTTGGTCTTGGCCATAGTGGAGTTTGGAGTCTGACTGTTTGAGGTTGTGGACAGGTGTCTTTTATACTGATAATGAGTTTAAACAGGTGCCATTAATACAGGTAGTGAGTGGACGACAGAGGAGCCTCTTAAAGAAGAAGTTACAGGTCTGTGAGAGCCAGAAATCTTGCTTGTTTGTAGGTGACCAAATACTTATTTTACCAAGGAATTTACCAATTAATTCATTAAAAATCCTTCAATGTGATTTTCTGGATTATTTTTTTCTCATTTTGTCTCTCATAGTTGAGGCATACCTATGATGAAAATTGGAGACCTCTCTCACCTTTTAAGTGGGAGAACTTGCACAACTGGTGGCTGACTAAATACTTTTTTGCCCCACTGTATAAAAGAGAAATGGGAAAAAGAGGGGAATTTCACTTTACAACTGGAAATATGGGAAAAGCTAAATAAACAACAACGGAAAAGTACCTCATCCCTGCTGTGGAGAGAATTTGGATGGAAAAATTTGGTAAGATTTTTCAGAACACCTGCACAAAACAAATTTACTCGTAAAGGGTTGAATTGCTGGCGCTTGTGTGGTGAAAAGACTGCAAATCATTTTCATGTGTTTTGGTCATGCCCAGTTATCCACCAATATTGGACTAATGTACAGACAGTATTGGGGAAAATATTCAAAGTAACAGTTCCCTTTTCTTTTGTAACTTTGTATTTGGGTTTACTACCGGAATCACTGGAAAGACGAGGAGAAAAATACTTATTCACTGTTTTAATATTGGCAAGTAAAAAAGCATTAACAAAAAAATGGACGTTGAGAGACTGTCCTACACCTGAAGATTGGATTAACGTGATTCAGGACATTTATTTGATGGAAAAGTTGACATTTGCACTGAGACAGGACATGGATGGGTTCTTGAATTTTTAGCAACCCTGGAACGCATATGTGTCTTCCATCAGATCTAATCTTTGACAAACACCATTTCAATAATGGCTCCTCTCTTTGTTCCAACGCTACTCAATGTTCCTTTGTTTTTCTTCTCTTTTTTTTTTTAAATTTTTCTTTTCTTTCACTTAAATTTTTGTTTTTGAATTTTGTGTACTTTATTGATCCCCAGAGGGGAAATTGAGGGCATCCACCTGGATGGATGAAGCAGCCACGGTACGGCGCTATCCCTTAACCATTCACACACACATTCACACCTAGGGCCACTTTAGAGTCTCCAATTAACCTAACCTGCATGTTTTTGGCCTGTGGGAGGAAACCGGAGAAATCCTGGAGTAAACCCACGCAGACACGGGGAGAACATGCAAACTCCACACAGATCACTGTTGGTCAGGGGCTGGGATTGAACCAGGGATCCCATGGCCAAGGGTGAGTTGCTGAGCTGGCACAGTGCTAACCACTGCTCCACCGCACCGCTGGGTGTTATAATAATTGGGGTGTTATAAGGGGGTGTTATAATAATTTTCTTTTTCAATCTTGTCAAAAGACAAAAAAAAGGGAATATGTGATGAAAATGTAAACAATGCAATGCTGTAATGACATGTATACCCTTTTCAAAAACTTAAATAAAAACCACCCAAGAATGGCTAAGAGCGAAACATTGGACTATTCTAAAGTGGCCTTCTTTTTATTGAAAATCTGTGGAAGGAGCTGAAACATGCCGTCTGGAGAAGACACCCTTCAAACCTGAGACAACTGGAGCAGTTTGCTCATGAGGAGTGGGCCAGAATACCTGCTGAGAGGTGCAGAAGTCTCATTGACAGTTACAGAAATCATTTGATTGCAGTGATTGCCTAAAAAGGTTGTGCAACAAAATATTAACTTAACGATACCATCATTTTTGTCCAGGCCTGTTTCATGAGTTTGTTTTTTAAAATAATTCCATTGAACCACAATTCAAAAAAAAAAGAAAAGAAAAGCATGATTGTCACACATTTTAGCAACAACAGTGGCGACTGCACGAAGGTGAGAAAAGGAACTCCTGTTTTTACTACTCTACTGCTAAATGTCTTTTCTTTTTCTTTCTCATCACCTTTCTTTTTAATTTTTTGTCTTCTTTCTCTTCATCTTTGTATGCTTTGTTGGTGGCACCACTTTTGAACGGGAGATTGATCGTATGCATGCATAGTCAGCATGCACAATCAGCATGTGCAGTCAACTTGACAAAATTTAGACTGCATGCACTCAGCTACATAGGGACACCGCAGAACCTAGTGGACAGGAGAGGATGATGGAATTTATGTCACATAAACCTCACGCTCAAGCAGATGCATAGAGCGGAGGTGGAGGATAAATCCAGCTTAATTTACTAAATGTTTGTAGGTAGTAGGTCTACACAATTAGAGAAAAATATACAGTTGGGATTATGGTTCTACATTTTGCCGTTTGGTAAGGGTACCTTTTGCATAGCACAGAGATTGTTGAGAAATTAGACCAATTTTTGATTTTTGGGATTGTTTGTGTGTTTTGGACTGAGTCAGAATTTTGAGGAGACCATAGTGACTGTGGCGATAAGTGAAGATCATTGACAGATCAAAAATTGGCCAGATCTCTCAGCAATCGCTCAATGATCTCCACCCCGTGTAAAGGGGAATAAGCAGTTGTGATTATTTTATATTATTTTATATTAAGTTTTTTCTTAAGCAGATTGTTTTGCGTTTACCCTTTTGTTACAGAGGAAAATGCAGAGTAATTTAATAATTTTTAAATGGTTTATCTCTCAACTCAAATATTAAGTTGTTTGTCCTGTGTGATTGCGATATGATTGCGTAGCCCTAGTGTGCACTAAAACGCATACAATGTGCAAAGCATGCACAAAAAAGTAGCAGAAAGATTTACAGATCCCACAATTAGGAGTGTATGCCTCAATGAACAAAATTGTGCACAGTGTAGATTTTGCACCTTTGCTTTAATGAATATGTAAAGTGGGGTGTTTGTAAGCACACTCTCTGTTTGTCATGAATTGCCCAGGCGGGGCAGAAATGGAGACCCAAATGCTGGCTGTGAGTTGCAACGTTTAATGAAAACATAAAATATAACTGAGGCAAAAACTACAAGGCAGGATAATGATGAGAGAAGCGTGGGACACACGCAGGATGATAACGAGAGAAGCGTGGGACACACGCAGGATTATAACGAGAGAAGCGTGGGACACACGCAGGATAATAACAAGAGAAGCGTGGGACACACCCAGGATTACAAAGATGAGGCGTGGGACACACGCCAGGTTAACATGAAAATGTCGTTGCCCCGAACTGCAAGGCAGCATCACTTAAATAGCACGAACAGTAAATTACAAGACGATAACAGGTGTGGATAACAAGGAGACAAGAGCGAGGATAAGCAATCAGAATAAACAACAGCTGAGACAGACCGCGGAAACTAACTTAGAGAGGAAGTACACAAAGGTGGCTGTCAAAATAAAAGTACAGACCGGATACACATGAAGTACAAAGAATGACAACCCACCAAGGTGACGATAAGATAAAATACAAAAACCAAGAGATGCTAATAATGCTAGAATAACAATAATAATAAATATCAATACTTCACAGAGAGAACTAAAGACGAAGGCAGAGAAGGCTCAAATTCAAACACAGGAACTTTCATAGACAAGCAGGAACAAATAGCAACCTCAAATAACATAAAACAGGCAACACCAACTCAAATGCATTAATAAAACTAAAGTGGAAAAAGTACAGAAAATAATTAGAAATAACTGAAAGCGTGAGCATGGTTCTCCCACTGTTCTCAGCATCATGACAGTGCCCCTCCCTCAAGGGGTGGATTACAGACACCCCAACGTAGCATCAAAGGGAAAAAGAACACCCACCCCCCCAACAAGAACAAAAAGATCACCGTACCAGGGAGGGTGGTGGGGGGAAACAGGCCAGGTGGGTCAAAAGAAATTTCTAGCTCAGCAGAGATTAACAACACAAGACGGGTCAAGTGTCCTACAGATTTCCCAGGACCACCGGGTGAGATGATAAGGCAGTTCAGGTGGTCTGCTGTAGTCCCAAGACCACCAGGTCAAAAGCTGAAATGTGTTGGGTGTCCTCCCAGAGTCCCTGAGCCACCCAAGCAGAAGGCATAGTCCTATCAGGTGGTCTCCCAGTATTCCAAACCCAACAAACCAGAGAACACGATCTGTCGGGTGGCCTCCCAGCATCCCTGAGCCATCGGACCGTGGAACATGATGCGTCTCCCCCTGGAGACGGCAGCTGGACCACGTGCCGCAGGGGCTGAGGCGTAGATCATGTGAGCCCATAGCTAAGGAGCACTGACCCCTGACGATGACTGCTGACCGGCAGCAAACCCAGACAGCGATGGCGGCTGACCAGCAGTGAAACCAGATGACGATGACAGCTGACCAGCAAGGAAACCAGATGACGTGATGGCTGACCAGCGAAGAAACCAGCCGTCGGAGATTGCTGACCAGCAAGGAAAGAAGACGATGAAGATGGCTGACTGGCGACAAAGCCAAGCGAAGAGGATTGCTGACCCTCGGCGAAGCCAGACGAAGAGAATTGCTGACCCTTGGTGAAACCAGACAAAGTGGACTGATGACCATTGGCAAAACCAGACGAAGTGGACTGATGCCTATTGGCGAAACCAGACGAAGTGGATGACCATCGGCAAAACCAGACAAAGTGGACTGATGACCATTGGCAAAACCAGGCGGACTATCAGGGGCAGGGTGAAATGTGAGGCGCCAATTAGACTGTAAGGTGCAGTATGGTAGTATAGTTATGATCAGAATTCAACATTAGAGTGAGTTATTGTACAGTGAAATGGCATGTGGCAGGAAAGATTTTCTGTAGCTAACTGTTCGGCAGCGATGTTGTAGCAGTCTGCTGGAGAAAGTGCTCCACTGTGTCCAGTGTGTGGTGGAGGGGCTGATCAGGATTGTCCATGATGGATTGCAGTCCATTTAGTGTCCTCCTCTCAACCACAGTCTCAAAAATCTACCGACTGAGACCAATTACAGAGCCAGCCCTCTTGATAATCTTATTCTTTTCTTTATGTATTTGATTAATTATGTGTAATGTTCTCCTGATATTATCATATGTTTGGCATCCCTCTATGAAACCAGTTTGATCATCCTCTATCAATTCCGTCAAGAATGTCTTTATTTGTTTACAGATAATTGTTGTATATATTTTATAATCCACATTTAATAAAGAGATTGGCCTATAGTTTCCGCATTGTTCCCTATCTTTCCCTGGCTTTAAAATAACTGAAATAATGGCTTCGTCCATGATGGAGGTATTTTGTTGTTGTTTAATGTCCAATTAAATGACTTTAGGAGCTGTGGCGTGAGTTCTTCTATAAACAGTTTATAAAACGCAGACGGGTATCTGTCACTACCTGGTGATTTACCGTTTTTAAGTGACTTAATCACATCTTTAATCTCTTGTGGTGTTATTTCTGCTGTTGGCTTTTCTTTTTGTTGGTTTCCTATTGATGGCAAGTCCAATGTGCGTAGAAATTTTTTAATATCCTTAACATTTGTCTCTTCAGGTTGCGAGTATAGTTCTTGATAGAATTTATGGAATATTCGATGTTTTCTGGGGTAACTGTGGTTTTATTTGTGATGGGGTCCTTAATCTTATATACATTATTCACTGTTTGTTGTTTTCTTAACCGTTTTGCCAGCAGTTTTGTGGCCTTTGGCCCCGTTTCATAATATTTTTGTTTTAAATATTTTTCCTTTCAATTTCATCTGTTTGTATTTCTTTTATCTTTATTTTTTCTTCCTTAATTTCTTGATATATTTTTGGGTCATTTGTGCTTTGATGTTTACGTTCCAGTTCCCTCAGTCTCTCACATCTTTGTTCATATGATTCCAGTTTAGACTTTTTTGCTTTTCCCGATTCAACAATTAATTTACCTCTTAACACGGCTTTTAGTGCATCCCATAGTATTGTTGGGTCCACTTCTCCATTATCATTCTCCTCGATATACTCATTTATGTTTACCTTTATTCTTTCTTTCATTTTCTCATCATTTAATAGTCCTACATTAAGTTTCCATGTTGTCTTTTTCTATTGTTTAAATATATTTTCATGTATATAGGATTATGATCTGATATTTCTGCCCCTCCAATCCGACAATTTCTGACCCTGTGTCTGTCACCTTCATTCATAAGGAAGTAATCTATTCTAGAGTGTACTTTATGGACTGCTGAATAATGTGTATAGTCTTTTTCGAGTGGGTGCAGGTCCCTCCATATGTCTACCATACCCATTTCTGCCAGTGAGGTTCTTATGAACTTTGTTACATGTTTTTTTGTCATCTTAACACTTTTGTCAACTTCATGATCCATGACGGCGTTTAAGTCTCCTCCACAAATTAGGACTTCTTCACTGTGTGTTGCTATGAGATCAAACAGTTGTTGAAAAAAACCCTTGTCACTTTCTGGTGGGGCATAGATGTTCACTAATGTGATCTGCATACCATCTATTCTCCCCTTTATTATTACATATCTGCCTTCTTTATCCTGGATTTCTTGCTCACATTCAAATTGTATTTTATTTGAAATTAGTATCATAACCCCCCTTTTAGTTCCTCCCTTAAATGAACTGTAGTAGGAGTTCTTATAGCCAAATCTCTTTAGTTTCTCATGTTCTGTCCTGTTCAAATGTGTCTCTTGTATAAATATAATTTCGGCTTTTTCCTCCTTGAATTTTCTTATTATTCTTTCCCTTTTAACAGGTGAGTTCAGACCATTCACGTTTAATGTCATTATCTTAAGATTTTTACCCATATTCATGTTTTTCCATTTTTTTAACTTGTGCTCCTAACCCCTTTAACAACAAAACTAACACATATATGTACAAAAACACATTAAAGAACCTCGACCTCCGTACTTTGGGGCTTTCTTCTGCCCACTGGTCCCTGTTGGTGGGTGGAGGGATTGTCCTCACCGAGTGAGGGGCCCTCCCTAGATCTGTATTTACTATCCAAGTAATAGTCATTAGTCTAGAAATGTCCAACAAAAATCACTTAAACCTCTCCTAGCCGTTTGTTTCCCTTTTACCTTGTCTTCTTGGCCTTCATTTCTTCTGTGTCCTTCTTAATCTTGGTTATAAGCTAGGCTTTCCGTTGAAAGCCTTGCAGTTTTTCTTGGGCTCGGTGCGCCACGTCCGTCTCCCGCCTTCTGCCGCTCACTCGCCTCCACTCCGGCTGTCGCGGTGCGTTCCGTGCCGCCGCTGCTCCAGCCGCTTCCTCCGGTACGCTCACCACAAAGCCTCGCTCCGTCATGTCCCGCGCTGCCTCTCTGGCCGTGTTGTAGGTTTTCACGCCATCCTCCCAATAAATTCTCATCTTCGTTAGCGGCGTTTGGAATCTAATTTTTTTCTCTTTCAGCGTTTTTTTAATGTTGGCATATTTCTTTCGCTGCTGCACAATTTCTGTCGGGTAGTCTTGGTCAAAGAATATCTTTGTCGCCAACTCGTATCTTTTTTTTCCACGCTTGTCAGGATTCTTTCCTTTACGTCGTATTTTAGAAAGTTTACCACAACTGACCTGGGTGTAGAGTTTGGATTTGGGTTCTGTGCCAAGGCTCTGTGCGCTCGTTGGATCTGCAGGTCTGTTTCATCGGGCAGCTCAAGCTGTTTTTTTAAGAATTGATCCATGAATTTCGTCATCGAGTTGCCTTCAATGCCCTCCGGAATCTCGAAGATGCGTATATTGCTCCGCCTCGACCTGCTCTCCAAGTCGGTTATTTTTTCCTGCATCCTCTGTATTTGTGCCGTCAGGGTCTGCAGCCGCTCGCTTGCCTCGGTCTTCCAGTCTTCCAACTCTGATATTCGAGCCTGTGCTTCTGCCAAACACGCCTGTTGAGTGCGCAGTTTCTCCATGTTTTCACCTAGCTTGCGTTCCATTTCTTTTCGGAGGCCCATGATTTCCTCCTTCATCTCTTTTTTCAGATCTTCCTTAAGAGCCGTTAAATCCTGTTGGAGTTGTTGCTTGAAGTCTTTTATGTCTTTACTTATATTGGCGAAGCCAGTGTTCATAACATCGAGATTGGCGTCCTCCATTTTCTCTGCTGTAATCACCTCGTTTTTTTTGGGCCTCGTGTTCAGCGATTTCTCCTGCATTGTTGAAGAGGGATTCTTTAGTTTTACCCTGCTTTTGTCCGTGTGCCCGGGTTCTTCGTGTTTTCATCCCTTGGTTTATTGTTCCATTTATGTCGAGTTGGCCATTTACCAAAGATTTTAAATCCGACTAGGGAGAGCTCTCTGTTTAAGCGTTATGTCTCTCCGCCATCTTCCCGGAAGTCATCCTCTTGATAATCTTATTAAGTCTGTTGGTATGGGGGCAGTTGCTTTTTCACATAGGGCTAGGTAGGTTTGGATAGTTTTTTCCCCCATAATTAATGAAATCATCATTTAAAAATTGTATATTTTATTTTAGGGCTGCAATTGACTTTTATTTTAGTAGTCAACTCTTCTAACCACTATTTTTTTTGATTATTCCCCTATTGACGATTATTTCTCAGGGCTCCAGGCCATTTTATTTACCTCACCTGTTTAAGTCTGCACACCTGTGAATATCACTTTGTTGTCAGTCTCTGATTTAATATAGTGTAGCCTATTATAACAAGTTCCCATAGCTAAATAAAATAATGACCTATCAAACATGAGTTGGAAACTTGAACTTGCAAAAAGTTCAATTTCGGTCTCATCTGACCAGACTATATTCTCCCAGTATTTTACCGGCTTGCCCAAATGTTGTGCAGTAAACTTTAAACAAGCTTCAGCATGCTTTTCCTTCAGCAATGGCATCTTGCGAGGTGAATGGGCATAGAGCCCATGTGGTTTGAGTGCATTACTTATTGTTACCTCTGCCAGGCCGAAAAGGCCAGGAGGAGGTTATGTTTTTGCCGAGGTTTGTCTGTGTGTTTGTTTGTCTGTCTGTCTGTCTGTTTGTCTGTTGGTTAGCAAGATAACTCAAAAAATCTTGGACGGATTTCCATGAAACTTTCAGGCATTGTTGGAAATGGTACAAGGAAGAACTGATTAAATTTTGGGGGTGATCCGGTTCACCGTCTGGATACAGGAATTTTTTAAAGCATTTTTCATTCAACACTGTGACATACAGCCATTTTCAACATGTGCGCAGGCGCAATGGAGGGCGCTGGTCGTCGTGTCTGCAACACAAACTCTGCGTTCTTCAACGTTTTAGGCACAAAAGGACGCAGAAAACACTGCTGGCCTGGGCCCGCCAGCGTGCCTGTGTTTGCGCGCAACTGCAAAACCTCACACGGGCAGCTGTCCGCCGACGGATTCTTTGGCAGAAATTCCCCGGCCAGCCATAGGAGCTGCGCATTTGGCAGAAATTCACCGGCCAGCCATAGGCGCTGCGCAAAAACGAGCTCTCTGCCGACGAAGCTTCTAAATTCTCATTTGCCGCGGAGCGCAACCCCCAAAAAAATAATATTGTAGCGAACTCAATATGAGCACCCTACTTGGCTTGCCAAGTGGGTTGACCCTATTGGCGACACAGGTAGAGTGCGGGACTCCGGAGCGGGAGGCGTGAGTTCGAACCTCCCGGTGGGACGTCGCCATGTCGAGCAGCACGTTACAACATAATATAAAACCCACGGCAACCTGTCTACCCAATTTGCATCCGTCAGTGGAGGAGATGGACACAACAGCAACACTTTAGTTTATTACCTCCGCCAAGGAGGCAATGCTTTTACTACTGAACCACTAATCCTATCACTATCAGATTGATTGTTATTGATTAATTGTGTGTTTATTGCACTGTCCCTGTCAAATAAACAAATAATCATTGTGAATCCAATTGCTAGTCATATGTTTACATGCTCAAGGAATCTGAAAACGTACACACAAACACTGTATGGGGGGAATTGTGGCGCTTGGCGGAGGTCTGCGCTCTCCGAGTGCTTTTCTAGTTTTCTTTGAAACAGGAGTATCTGCTAACTCCAGGTCTTTCTGGAGCTCTCCACTAGTGGTGTTTGGCTCTTGAATAACTCTTCTGATAATTCTTTTGACTCCCCTGTTAAGAAATTTTGTGAGGAGTTCCTGGTCGTGGCCGTTTTATGGTAAAATGATGTTCTTTCCACTTTCAAATGATGGCTCCAACAGTGCTTACTGGAACATTCAGCAGTTTAGAAATGCACCTGTAACCACTGCCATCATTACCTCCGCCAAGGAGGTTATGTTTTCATCGGCGTTGGTGTGTCTGTCTGTCTGTTTGTTTGTTAGCAACATAACTCAAAAAGTTATGGACGGATTTTCATGAAATTTTCACAGATTGTCAGAAATGGCGTATCCTACAGATGATTAGATTTTGGTGGTGATCCGGATCACCGTCCAGAAGAAAACTGCCATTACGGAAAATGCGATTTTCGTGAATAACTACTGAACCACTAATCCTATCATTGTGAATCCAATTGCTAGTCATATGTTTTCATGGTCAAGGAATCTGAAAACGTGCACACAGACACTGTATGGGGGGAACTGTGGCGCTTGGCGGAGGTCTGCGCTCTCCGAGTGCTTTTCTAGTTATGTTTTGCAACAATAAGGTTGCAAAGGTCTAGAGAGAGAGCTCTTTGGTTCTACCACTGGAGTGGTGGCTCAGTTGGTAGAGCATCCGCCCCACACCCGGGAGGCTGGGGTTCAAATCCTAGCCAGGTCATACCCAAGACCATATAAAAGCGGAACTTCCTGCCGTCCAGCTTGGTGCTCAGCAATAATGGAACAGAGGAGGGAAAAGTTGTGGCGGTGCCTTGCATGGCAACAACCCCTCTGATTCTAGATGCGATTAACATTGTAGATAAGAGAAACGTAATTTTGTTCTATTGTACATGATTGGCTGTATGGATTGAATGACAGTAAAGTTGGCTTTACCTTTTTTTTTTACCGTTTTACCTGTCATGAGTTTTTTGAAGGCTATCAGTCAAGACTTAACCAGTTGAAATTAATTTTCATTGATGGGGGATGGGATTGCTTCCTAAATTCTGATGGATTTCAGCTGGTTTCTTGGCTTTCTATGCCTTTTTGCACCTCTTTTTCTTCATGTGTTCAATACTTATTCCCTGTGTCATTCAACTTTATTAAATATAACTTGTTTTGTGAACACAGTTGCATTGATTTCTTTGTTTGTATAGATTACTTGGGTTGTTACTGATATCTGGTGAAAATCTCAGGTCAATGGCTCCATCAGAAATATGTTTAATGAAAAAAATATTGACGTATTCAGTACTTATTTTCCCTGCTGTATGTACATTAGGGCTGCAACAAACAATTATGTTGGTAGTCGACTAATCTATAACCACTATTTTTTTTGATTAGTCAATTAATCGCGATTATTTCTCTCATGTCTGCCATCTCCGCTTCCCTTTGGGGCTCTAGTCCATATTTTACCTCACCTGCTGTTTAATCCTGCACACCGGTGAAAATAACCTTGTTGTCATTCCCTGCTTTAATATAACATTTTATAAGCAGTTTCCAGAGCTAAATACAAAAAAAACCCACAACAAAAACACAACAAAGCTGTATTAATTATCACAAATTTAAGGTTATATATCAGTTTATCACAGACAGCATAATGCCTAATGTCAATTAAACAATTGATTAAATATCTTACAACTGAATTACTGATCTGCTCCAACCCACAAACTAACATAGGTGGAAGTTTGCTCTAAGTGCATTTTTTAACAATATAATTCAGTATTCATTGCACTTAAGAGTGATATTTCAAGCTGTTTGATTTAATTTTGATGGTTATGGTTGTAGGTTTTTATTTATTAAATTACAAATTAGGCTTTTCTAACTAACCCAGATGCACTAATATTCAGAATGAGGGCGAATATTTTAACAAAGATGAGAAAGATAGCGACTCCTGTAATTCAATCATTTACTGCATTCAACACATTAGCCATGACAGCTCAGCCCTCAGCAACCAGAAAGCTTATTGTCAAACAGGTAAGCTAACATAAACGGCACGTACTAAGAGTATTGTCATTTTTCTAAAGCTTGAAACAGTTGGCCATTGACTTTCTTTACTCGCTAAAACTTAACCAAGCAGAAGCAGGCACTAGACGTTGCAACTCCGGGATGTCTCTATTTTAGATGCTTATGCATCACTAGTGCTGCCATGGTAAGGTAAGTTTGCTTTGTAGAGTCTGCGTTTTACTTGTTTTGTTTTCTGTGAAATGTTCTCATACTGTAGAAAGTTTGGGTCTGCTTTTTTTAGCTGCACTTCGACTTGTCTTTTTGCTTTGCCATGCTGTGCTCCTCTTCTTCTTTGCTGGAAATTGTTTACACATGCCAGACAACAGAGGCGCTACTGCCTGCAGCAGTTCCAGTCGTGCATTGCAGTTAAACTGAACATTTCTGCGGCATGCATATAAACTTTAAAATTAAACAATTTGTCGACAATAAAAATCTGCATCGACAAATTTTTATTATCGACGTCGACTAATCGTTTCAGCCCTAATGTACGTAAGAGTGCGGAGTGCAGAACACAATTGAACACACAATTGAGTAAATTGACCCAAGGATTATGGAAAATATACATAGTAGTGGTTTCACGGATGCATCAATATACATGAAAGTGCAGAGTGCAAAGACAGGTGTGTGTTATTGTGCTAATTAAAGAGGTCCTCAGTTCTGTGCATGTGAGCGTTCGGAGGGAGAGGGTTGGGGCCTCTGACTGTTTGCAGTTCGGATGGCCCAGGGAAACAAACTGTCAGTCTGGAGGTGTGGGACCTGATTGACCTGAACTAGGGTTGTAGCTAATGACTATTTTACGACTCAGGTAATCACCCACTCTAATCAAAGATTACTCAAGTAATCTGATACTTTTTTTTTAAAAAGAAACTCTCATTGACCAACATTTGTGGAACTTTCTTTCCTAAAGAGCAGTAGTAATTGTGCCAAACACTCAATAACACAGGTACACATTTATTGCAATGCTTATTACAATGCTTATTGCATAGAAAGTAACTAAACGGTACATTACACCGTAAAGTTCTTTTTGCTAGCCATTAGCATCCAGATGCTAATGGTGGTGGCTATATTGGTCACAACCCTTTCTATTTGTTCGGGGGGGGGGGGGGCTGGTATGGTGACACTAAACACAGCAGGGAGACATTCTTCTGGAACTTGCCTCACACCCAGCAGGGGCTTGGAGGAAGCAGAGGACAGCTGACACACGACCAAAAGAACCACAGGAGACAGACGGGACTGAATGCATGCATCTTTGTGCCAACCAATGTCATGCTAATTATGTGTATTGACCAATGGTATTAGATAACAATTGATATGCTAATGTGCCATGCATTCTCTCTGTCTGTATAAGGTATAAAAGTGCTGCAATCCCTCATCTCGCTCTCTTAGCTCTTTGACTCTCACTTCTACTCTCATCACTACTCAACCAGGCCCCAGCGGCCACGCTGGGGCCAACAGGCTGCATTCATGTTAGAGGGTAAATAAAGAATCTGTGCTGACCTACGCTCGTGCCTCGCCTCCACATCCTTTCCTTCGCACCCTCTACATTGGTGACCTGACTTGAAATGGACTATTTCTCTCTGTCGCCGCGCTGTGGACTCCTTTTTCTCCAATGTGGAGATGCTCTCTACTCCACATTGCTTCAGGAAGAAGATGGAGGACAAGCTGCAACAGAGCGACATCGGTGGGGTCTGGAGAAACCTTAAAACCATCTCTGGGCTCCAGAATACCTCCTCCCAGGCCACGGGGGGCAGGGAGTGGGCGAACAATCTGAACCTGTTTTTTAATAGGTTTGACCAACTGCGCCCCCCCCCCCCCGACTGCACAACAACCACTGCAGCCTCTAAAGACATCGAGTCCTGCTGCCCACACCCCACTCCACCAACCCCCCCCCCCCCACTCCCAACACACAGCCCCCCAACATGACCCTCACTAAGACCCAGGTGAGGACGGAGCTGAGGAAGATCAAGGCGAGGAAGGCGTCGGGACCGGACGGCATCAGTGCAAAGCTCCTCAAGTCCTGTGCAGATCAGCTGTGTGGGATTGTGGAGGTCATCTTCAACCTGAGCCTGAAGCTGGGAAGGGTATCACAGTTGTGGAAAACATCTTGTGTGGTACCTGTACCAAAGACTTCCCGCCCCAAAGACCTGAACAGCTACAGACCAGTGGCCCTGAGGTCCCACATGATGAAGACCCTGGAGAGACTGCTCCTTGCTCACCTCCGCCCCCTGGTGGGACCAGCGATGGATCCACTCCAGTTCGCCTACCAGCATGGCATTGGTGTGGAGGATGCAGTGATCTTCCTCCTTCACCATTCTCTGTCCCACCTGGAGAAGCCCGGGAATGCGGTGAGGATCATGTTCTTTGACTTCTCCAGTGCTTTCAACACCATCCAACTGATGATCCCGAAGGACAAGCTGCTGTGCGCAGGGGTGGACCAGCACCTGTCATCATGGATCCTGGACTACCTCACTAACCGGCCACAGTTTGTGAGAACCCGGGACTGTGTGTCCAACACGATCATCGGTAGCACGGGGGCCCCCCAGGGAACGGTTTTGGCTCCCTTCCTGTTCACCCTTTATACTGCGGACTTCTCACACAACACAACACACTGCCATCTACAGAAGTTCTCTGACAACTCTGCGATCGTCAGCCTCATCTCTAACAGAGATGAAGCTGAGTACAGAGGACTTATCCAGGACTTCGTGGACTGGTGCCATCGGAACTGCCTCCAGATCAACGTGAGGAAAACTAAGGAGCTGGTGGTGGACTGCCGCAGGCAAGGACAACCCCTTACAGCACCAGTAAACATACAGGGAACAGACATTGAGATGGTGACATCCTACAAGTACCTGGGTGTTCATTTGAACAATAAACTAGACTGGTCACACAATACCGACGCACTCTACAAGAAGGGACAGCGTAGGCTGTTCCTACTGAGGAGACTCAGGTCTTTTGGTGTACAAGGGGCACTGCTGAAGACATTCTGCGACACGGTGGTGGCATCAGCCATCACTTTTGGAGTGGTCTGCTGGGGCAGTGGCATTACAGTAGCCGATAGGAAGAGACTGAGCAAACTGATCAAGAAAGCTAGCGCTGTCCTGGGGCAGCGCCCTGACCCAGTGGAGGAGATAGGAGAGAGAAGGATGGTGGCTAAACTGTCACCTCTGCTGGAGTCCGAGTCCCACCCTATGCAGGACATACTGACCGCACTGAGGAGCTCATTTAGCAGCAGACTACATCATCCTAGGTGCGCAACCGAGAGATTTCGCAGGTCCTTCCTACCTACGGCTGTCAGACTGTATAAGCTAAGCAGGGCTGCTCGCAGAGATAGCAAAAAAACGTGACGACCTAATAGTATTGAATGCAAAAGACGCAATAGACTTACACAATGGTCCCCTCCAGTATACAACTAGGACAATATCGGTCGCTACGGAGGGTGACAATATGTATGGGTACATATTCATACTATGTAGGATAACTAAGTAGACGGTTATGTTGTTTATTCCATCTTGCTACAATGCTCCGCACTTTGTATATATATTTGTATATTTATGTGTATGTATGTATATCCACTGCTCTTAATTATATCTTCCGTATCTTCTTAATTATTGCTCAGAGTGTTGCTATCCCTGTGCTGTTGCAATCCTGGAATTTCCCCATTGTGGGACTAATAAAGGCTTATCTTATCATATCTTATATGTTCTTTGGTCATATAAGCATAGTTAGCATAGCTGACTACATTCTTTCATTCATTCATTCATCTTCTTCCGCTTAATCCTTTTCGGGTCGCGGGGGGGCTGGAGCCTATCCCGGCGTCTTTGGGCGAGAGGCAGGGTACACCCTGGACAGATCGCCAGTCCATCGCAGGGCCAACACAGAGAGACAGACAACCATTCACTCTCACAGTCATACCTAAGGACAATTTAGAATCCCCAGTTTGATGCCAATTAACCTATCTTGCATGTTTTTGGCATGTGGGAGGAAACCGGAGAAATCCCGGAGTAAACCCACGCAGACACGGGGAGAACATGCAAACTCCACACAGATCACTGTTGGTCGGAGGCTGGGATCGAATCCAGGATCCCCCGGCCAAGGGTGAGTTGCTGTGCTGCCGCAGTGCTAACCACTGCGCCACCATCTCAATCATGTACCTTGTCTCGGGTGCACTGGCTGTGCGTGATGTGGAATGTTTTCTGCTGAGACACAGTAACAGCCGACATTGTAGCATGCTAACTCGCCGCTCGGCTTTACCATGTACACACTGCACAATGTTTTCCTTCAATTTGAGCTTGAAATAATTCCAGACTTGAGGTACTTTTGTCATTTTTAAAAAAAAATTCTTTATCTTTGCCGCCTTGTCACTATACTGCTCTGACATGGCACCGTTAAATAAATCTGCGTTTTGTTTAGGTAGTGTGACCGGAACAAGGTCATATTGACCGAAAGTGCTACATTAAATGACATGTTGACACATAAATTTTGAATCGAGAATTTTTTATAACCGAATAATTGTTGTAGTCCTAATGCGAACCGTCATCCAGAGGGAAGTAGGTCAAACAGATGGTAGGCAGGATGTGAGGGGTCTCCTGTGATGGCCTTGATCTTTCTGAGACAGGAGGATCTGGAGATGTCCACCAGGGAGGGCAGAGGGCTGCCAATGATTTTTTTTTTTTTTTTTTTGGACGCTGTTGATGACCAGTTAGGTAGTATTTTCATGCAAACAAATAAAAAAATTAGTGATGTTGGCGTTATTGCGTTAATCGTCCGTTAATGCTTTGCCCCCATTAATGGCGACGAATTTTGTGATCGCAGTTAACTGTAGTTAACAGCAGAAAGTGCAAACAGTACTTTTTTGGCCTAGCTGCACTCCGTACGCTGCTCTGCAGCTGTAGACACTGGCCACACCATACAGACATTGTAAAGTCAAACAAGCTGGATCACAGCTATGGAAATCCCCAAAATGCTGTCATGTTTAAGTTTATGTTATCTGTCAGAGCGCTCACCTGGATAATTGTCACAGCTTCCTCCAAAACTTGAATGAATGAATGAATTTATTTCGGATAGTACAGTACAGGTTAAAAGAAACTGTATAATATAACAACAAGGTCAAATTAGACAAAGACTCCTCCTACTATACAATTCCACGTAAGTTATCCGAAATGGGTGATGGCTGAAGCCGCAGCTTATATTGCCCACCCATATTCCATCCAAGAATTCAAAAGAGAAAAAAGAGAAAAACAAGACAAGAGCGATTACAATTTAAAACAAAGCTAAGACAAAATGTGACAAGAAAAAAGAAAACTAAGCTAGGCTAAGTTAAGCGGTTACTATTCAAAAACAAATCTAAGACAAAATGTCACAGAGAAAAAAAAAAGAAAAAAAACTAAGCTACAACACAACACAGGCTGGATATGTCAATCCTTAAGTGAGCTTACATGTCGTCTTGTAAATATGTTTGGAGTATCTCTTCCTTTAGTTTTTGTTTAAATTGTCCAAGCGTTGTACATGATTTTAATTCAGGTCCAAAATCGTTCCATAATCTGACTCCTTGCACTGAAATACAGTGTTGCTTGGTGGTTGTTCTCACTGTAGGCTTTTGAAATATACATGTTCCTCTGAAGTGATATCGTTTCTCCCTTGTTTGGAACAACTTTTGGATATTTGCGGGCAGTGATAAATTCTTCACTTTGAACATTATTATTGCGGTTTTCACCAACTTCACCTGGATGTTGGTTGTCCTTCTTTGGAAACCGGCTAGCAGTATAACCGGCTACGTGCTAGGTTGTAGCTGGCTGCCAGCCTGTTTCATCCTCATAGTTTTGGGTCCAACTGTCAGTAAGTGAGTAGCAGTCTAAAATTCTCAAGCTGTGTTTGTAATGTCCATTCACTCCCACGCTGTGTTTTTGCGGCACGGTTGGTGACGTCACAGGTGAGATAGTTGTTTGTTTATGTTTACAATTTTTCTGCTAAAAGGGAAATTGTATCTGTGACACACGAAGTACGTTGTTTTGTGTTGAGCTGCTTAAAAGCGGTGGATGTTTTTCTTGGGAGTGGAGTTGGATTTGTGTTGCCAAGTTGTGTTGCAGTGAGCTTATTGAGCCCTGCCATTCTCTTGTTTGCACATGCAGTAGTACTTTTGAGAATTTTGTGGAGAATACAGGGTTTAAAGTTTTCCGGCACCATGCCGGATTTCTGGCATGTGACTTTTTTTTTTTTTGGCTGTGGGGAAATGTACTTACTATTTCTGTACGCAGAAACACTTTTTGTCCAAGCAGAGCTGCTGTATCTAGCAATCCAAGATGGTGAAATATATTGAGTGATACTGAGTTTGCGCACTCCACTGATCTCTATAGAAAACCTGGATAGCTCACGTCCCATTATCGAGTACAGAGCTGAGTGAAGCCACCTGGCCGCCATATTAGTACACCCAAAACACTACTAATATGGTGGCCAGGTGGCTTCACTTCTGGTGGCCAGTGATTCATCCAGTTTTTCTACAGAGATCAGTGGCGTGCTTCTAGTTGGATAGTGATAGTGACAGTGAGTGACTAGAAACACGATGTGAAAACTTCTGATTCCAGTCCCTAAAGTAATCTGTAAACTTGGTGGATCAAACATCTGATGAAAAGACTTTCTTTCTTTCTTTTTTTTTTAAATCACACTGAGCAGAGTTTTGATTTGTTGCTTTTTCCTTCCTTTAACCCCTTGCACTCTGGTCAATTTCCCTAAAACGCCAAAAAATAACGTACCCAAAGTAAATCAAAAGCTGTTCTTCAACCCTTTGCAGCATCTTCATGGGGTTGGTCTCAATTAAAAGAAAACACTTTGAATTTTTTGGCAAAACAGTCACAATCTCTCCAAGTGCTCCTGCCACTGAGTAACAGTCATCTAAACATACTGAACTTGAAGAAAATAAATTTGGCCTGGGTGTTTTTTTGGATACAAATGCTTGCAAATAACACACAGCTTCAGATCCGGGCTGGAAAATGCAACAGAAATGTAGAACCAAGTGTTATCCAGCTGAGGTCAAAATTTTGTAACAATACCACAAAAAATGAATATATTACACAGCTTTTTTCTTAGGTAGTTCCCAGGCGTTTTTGAACTGTGCCAAATTGTGCCAAATGGCACAGTTTGGAAAAACGTCTGTAACTTTTGAATGATTCAATATAGAAGCTTCATCTTGGGCTCTAATGAAAGGTGAAGGGCTGTGTGTGTGTGGGGGGGGGTTGTTTATTCATTCATGAATGAATGAATGAACAAACAAGCCCCCACACACAAAGAAGCATGCCACGTAAAAAATGTGTGGCTTTTTTTACAAGAAAAAATAACCTACAGTGCACTAAAAATTATACTAAAATATTTGTAATGTAGAAGATAACAACTCCCCCCCCCCCCCCCCCCCCCCGCTACAGAGGACGGACATCGCCCGGTGCGCAGCGGTCACGGTGCGCCGCGGTCTACTACGCACAGTTGGACTAAAATATCTGCAATATATCTGCAATCCGCTACAGAAGAGTAGCTGGGGGGGGCGGGGGGGGCATTCACAACATGACGGGGGGGGGGGCGTTTGCACAGTTGTAATTTACCGATCGGTCAAAAGTCATTTGGATTACAATTTTCAGGGATAAAGAATAATTTAGCTTATAACACTTACCTGTCCACAACAGCAAAGTCGCTGGCGAACTTCTCTTCCTCATTGTCAGACGAACATGAAGCTGGTCCACTTGTTACGGACTCGTGGTTCTGGTCACGCGACCCGGTCAAACCATAATTCCATTATTGCGGTTTTGCGCTTCCATGATTGCGGTTTTGGCGAACGATTTTTCAAAACAAATAACAGTAGTAAGAAAAAAAGACTGGCGAACGCCTGTGTGTCACCCAGCCTTACACAAAACAGCTTTCGAACTTCTGTGCTTCAATTGGCTGGCTGTATTTGCAGCCGTTGGTAGGCGGGTCCTTCTTGCTAGGTTTTCAGTCATTGGTTCTTCAAGATTTCAAAAACCCAATTCAAGGCTCTTGTTAGTCGAATGAGAGGTCAATCACATCTAAACCAATCAAAGTACTCCTTTGGCTTTCTGTTCGCGGCTGTGTCTGTAGTGGAAGAACGGAAATGCAGCTTTTTTTTTCAGTGCGCTCTAGGACGCAGCACCCTCGTGTGCCCTCGTGCGCTCTAGGACGCAGAGACGTGTCCGCCCGCGGTACACCGGAGTGCAACAGGTTAACTTGCTGTTTATATGTCCACATAAAGCCTGCAGGTATCAAAGTTATGTGAGTACACAGTAGTATGGTTTAACATCCATCCATCCATCACCACTTAATCCTTTTTGGGTCACGGGGGGGCTGGAGCCTATCCCAGCATCTTTTGGGCGAGAGGTAGGGTCCACCCTGGACAGATTGCCAGTCCATCGCAGGGCCAACACAGAGACAGACAACCATTCACTCTCACATTCATACCTAAGGACAACTTAGAATCCTCAGTTGATGCCAGTTAACCTAACGCGCATGTCTTTGGCCTGTGGGAAGAAACCAGAGTATCCAGGGAAAACCCACGCAGACATGGGGAGAACATGCAAACTCCCCACAAAAGGTTCACCAATGGTCAGGGGGTGGGATCAAACCCACGATGATCAAGGGTGGGATCAACCCCGCGACCTTCTTACTGTGCTGCCACAGTGCTAACCACTGCACCACCAAGCTGCCCTTTGTTTTAACATAGGAGGGGAAAAATAAATAATTGACACGGGTTGATGTTGATTAGATGTTCTCAGTGTTGATTTTGATCATATTTTGGCAAACGTCCAGCTGTGTTTTTATGCTGTGTCACTGAAACTTCTCTCTTTTTTCCCTTCCAGATGGGGATGATGGGTAATTCAGGGGCATCTTTTGGAGGTCCATATGGAAGTCAGGGCAGTCAAGGTCTGGGAGGTACAGGGCTGGGCCCTCAGCTCCAGAATAAAGCTCCCTTGACCAACAGCCTGGGTCAGTTCAGTGTGGACAAGAAGAGCCAGCCCATGCAAGGAATGGGTTCCATGGTAAAGGTTATAAACAGAAATACCTCAGCTCCCTGATTCTCTTTTCCTATCTTATTCATACATTTTCTCATTTCTTCACACAATACTTCTAGGGAACCCAGCAGTCACAAACTGGTGTCAGTGGTTCTTCTGGTGCACCTGTGGGAGGTGCACCAGGGATGGTGCCCAGCGCTCAAGCAGCTCTCGTGGGGCCGGGTTCGCAGGTCTCAGCAGCATCAGCTGCAGCTGGAGCACCACCCACAGCTGACCCTGAAAAACGCAAGCTGATTCAACAGCAACTCGTACTCCTGCTTCATGCACACAAGTGCCAGCGGCGGGAACAGGCCAACGGTGAAGTTCGGCAGTGCAACCTGCCCCACTGTCGCACTATGAAGAATGTCCTCAACCACATGACTCACTGCCAGGCTGGCAAGTCTTGTCAGGGTAAGCTGAAGGAAGGTGGCATGCTCTTGAACCCAGTGTGTGATGTAGAACTCTGATTGGTATTTTCAGGAGGCTCATTTTTTTTTAATCTACAGGGTGTTCTTTTTCTAATGAAGCATGTAATACCTCTTGAAGCAACAGCAGTCTATAGCCCAATTTCCACTACAGGAACCAGGAGCCAATTTTACAAGAACTTCCCCCATGGTGTGTGTCTCGACTACAGGAACCTCCCTGAAAAGGGAAGTTTTCAGGAACTTGTAGCGGCTGAAATAAGGCCCTGGTCAGGGGTAGGAGGATTGATTTGGTGCTGAATCTGATTGGATAAAATTTGGCATCCCGACCAGAGCACTGTGTAAACAAAGCACACGGAAATGAAAGCACCAAATTTGACCAGAAAAAAGATAATCGTGAAGATCTAATGCTTAAAAGTTTGTAATATAATGCTGCTGTGATTACGGAGGGATCTAAACTATTATTCAGTATATGTGGAGGACATGAGCATTGCAGTGGAGTGGCACAGTGCATAACACCGGCCACTACCACTGGCCTTTACCAGGATGTGAACCCACACATCTGCCCAACAGGAGACCAAGGCCCTGCTGGTGCTTTTCCCAGTGTGCTTTTGCAACTCTGCCATATAATATCTAAAAATTTAAAAGCTAATACCACCATGATTGGAGGAATGCCATAAAATGGTACAGTATAGCCAGAAAGTGGAACATACGGTTGGCCAGTTGAAGACAGAGTTCCCCACTGGTGCTGCTCACACAGCTTCGGTCCGCTCCTCAATTATTGACCAACAACATTGGCAAGTTGGTCCCATGCATTCCACTTTACCTTTATGCCATGCATGATCATTTCTATATGATTTCAGCGTATTTTACTTTGCTTGATTACATCACGAACAAATCCTCCAGAGACTGATGGTTTCTACCCCCATAATGGAGACACGACAAGGGATAGGACTAGATATGGGGCCAGCTCTTATGAAGTTCCTGTCCCCTTGGTTCCTGGTTTCTGTAGTGGAAATGGGTTTTGTCTTCAAGTTATCGTTTTTCCTTCTTTGTTTTAGCCTCCCCTCTCATATACTGCTGTTTCCTGATTCTTAATTGTTTTCACTCTTCCTTGTCCACAGTTGCTCACTGTGCATCATCGAGGCAGATCATCTCCCACTGGAAGAACTGTACGCGACATGACTGCCCCGTCTGCCTGCCACTGAAGAATGCTGGAGACAAGAGGAACCCGCAGTGTGAGTGTCTGTATCCGACCAAAAACATATGCATTTTTTTTCTTACGTTTTAAAAATTAAAGATTGTATACTGTGGTATAATAAATATGTGATTGTTGTAAATATATTAAAGCATGGGTCTCAAATTGTGTGTCATGGAGGGGAAAGACCCTGCAGGTATCTTTTCAGCCAGTCACTAAAGGTATTGTTATCCCTGAATTCCTTCAATCAGTCAGTCAATCAAAGCTTTATTTATGTAGTACTTTTCATACAAAAAGATGCAATGTAAAGTGCTTCACACATTGAAATAAAACACAATTTAGCCCCCCCCCCCCACACACACAAAGAAACTTTCATCAGTGTAAAACTTATGGCTTAAGGCTTATGGTTGGGCAGTGAGGATCCAAGTGTTGGAGCACCATCGCTAGGGAGCTATCACCAGCAGGGAAAGTGCCAACTTCATGGCTACAGGAACACCAACTCTGAGACCGCTCAAGTTCAACCTGAGGGCTCGACACCGCAGGCACGGCGCCACAGCGCACGACCCCCTCAGCCGGGCAGACCAGGGCAATCACAGGCCAGCGCCCCACAGAGAGAAAACAGGCACAACCCCCACGGGAGGGCCCCTCATGAGGAAATGCCGGAGCTTGGACAGGGTAATAAAAAGTCACTGGTAAATAATAAGATAGTTTGCTGATTAAAAAGACTAGGCAGTTAAGATGACTAGAAAAATAAAACAACACCTAAATACAACCTGCTAAGGAAATTCCCAAAATAACCTCATGCTTAGGTTTACATTATCGGGGGGGGGGGGGGCTCCAAAACTTCACAAGATGATGGTTGTTTACACTGCTAATCTGCTTGCCTTCTTACCACATCCGTGGCAGGAATCCGTGGGTAAATAACTCTGACATCCTGATTCAGCTGAAGAGCTCCTGGTCCTTCTGTTCTGCAAATGAGTGGCAGTCTCATTTTCAAACTAGTTTACTCCCCAGTGTTGATACTTTTACTCCGATGACGGCAGAATCTCAACGCTAGCACTATCCCTCGGACTTGAACGTGCGAATGCATGATTTCGTGTGTGCTCGCCTCTTTCCATTGACTTTGTATGCATTTACCCCGCCTGTTCACGTTTGGTGTGAAGGCACCTTAAATTGCAGAGAACAGCGAGTTCAGAATGGAAAATTCTTATCATTATGTTGCGGTCAGTAGTGTTTTGAGGCACTTTCAGCTGGACAGTTAACCCCGCCCAAGGCAGTGGACGTAACCAACGTCAAGTGGTTCGCAGCTCTGGCCCAGCAAGAAGTTGGAGCCAGCTTAGCACCAATTTTGAGAGCCTGGAGCTAGTGCTTAGGCGGTTGAAAAGCAAAGAACTGGTGCCAAGTCAGGCTCTCGCTCCAGTTAAGCCCGGAACCAGCTTGGTGGAAAAGGGGTATTAGTGACTGGCTGGAAAGAAAACCTGCTTGGTGTTGGCCCTTCTTGGCAAATGATTTCAGACCCCTGTATTAAATATTGCTGTAATGTTACGGAGGACCTTATCCGCCCATATTTTGTGGTAGATTGGGATAGGGCTGGGCGATATTGTGATACTTTAAAATATATCAATATATTTTCACCCCATGAAATAGGATGACTCAGTATCTTTTATATCGGGTGCCAAACTCATTCCATTCTGGGCCAAAACCCTGCAGGCTTTACCTCCACCCAGTGTCTTCCACAGGTGATTTAACTGAATTTCTTCCCACTGATTGCTGCTGAAGAGACTGGGTGGAAGTAAAATGTGCAGGGTCTTGGCCCAGAATAGATTGAGGTTGACATCCCTCGTCTGCTTTCTTCTTTCGATCTGCCCCGTAACTTCATCTTGCTCTGCCTCCACCTCTTCTTCCTCACTCCCAACACATAACACCCCTCCCCTACCCACTCACTCCTGACCTAGGTGGAGGATGGCTACCAAAAAAATTCACTTTATAAAGCAGCAGTTCCCAACATTTTTTGCTTCATGGACGGGTAAAAAAACATTTGCAGGGGGGATGAATGGAGTAAACACCCGAGTAAACTGAATAGATCCGCAAGCTCTACCCTGGCTGGCCTGTACTTCAGCAGAGAATGGGTGGGGGAGGCCACAGCTGGAGCATTGTTCCTGCGGGAATCCCGCACAAAATTTTAAGCCTCCATTCTCCAGACCAGTTATTTTATTTTATACGGTAGCTGCAGTGCTGCAATTGGCGTGTCCACTGAGCGTGTTTTTTTTTCTACACTCTAAGCATCTGTTTTCTGTTTTAGTTGAGCATTTAATCCACTCCGCAAAAACACTCTTAGTGGTGAACGTTTTTTGTCACTGTGCTACCGGTGCTGAAAATTGAAAAACGCTTGAACTAGGGATGCAAGTTATTGATTAATTCATTAGTTGATAATTGATTCACCATACCGATTGATTAACGACTAATATATAAGCTGCATTTTTCCTGAGAATCTGAATTTTCTTCGGTACAATATGGTCTATCTTTAACATATAAAAAGTTGGTTTTTTTTCATATACTGAATAAAACATGAACATCATATTCCTCAATGATTTATTGTACCATTTGCATTTTTTTTTACTACAGACAATTGCATTTTTTGTAGTTTAACAAATTTTGCACTGTATCGTGTGTACTACCGTATGTGCTGGTACGTCTCAGTAAATTACAAATGTCATGATTTTTTATTTATTTTAAAAACTACTACCAATATCAAAATTTATCTTTTTTAGTTATATTAAAAAAACTTTCACATTCTAATTTACTAAGATGCATTGGTAGACTGTTTTAACAGAAAAATAAATTGTGAGCTGCTTCATCTTTTGCATGTTAAACATTATCACAGTGCCTCGGCAATCCAGGCAAACCCAGTATGATTTGGGCTCCTCTGTTGTCTGTTACCTCAGTGGCAGCTTGAGTCCGGTCTGCTTTTCCGTCTAGCAGCAGGTTGAAGGGAGCCAGCGGGGATATGTTTTTGCACTCGTGTAGCCTGCTGCAGTCTGTTTCTCTGCCCTGTTGATTTGAAGTAGGTGGGTGGACACTGGAACATGCCATTGGAACTTGTTGTGGCTCTCCGACGTAACCCGAAAAGGCGTATTTTTCGCTCTGCACAGCACATGTGCTCTGAGGGCTTAGCATCATCTTCTGATTTTTTGGTTGAAATGCGGCAGTTGGTGACCGCGTGTGCCCCCGCCTGGAAGCTTCCATTGAAAAGGACTGCTGGGTTATCAGTTAATTGACAACTAATTTAATTGAGTCAACTAAATTCTTATTGACAATTAATTGAAAGTCAATTAATCATTAACATCCCTAGTTTTAACTTTTGGAGTGCCACAGCACTCAACAGCACACTTCTGTAACCACCTGATCAGAATTAAACTAAAAGAATACCGTGATCATGTTTTTTAAGAGCGCTTGTGAAGCACCCACAAAAGCAGGTCTAGAGTACGAATAAGTGGGTGGATGCAGTGTTTTTAGCCACAGACTTCATCTCTCCATTGGTGAGTTGAGTGTAGTACTGAATGAATTTATACAAAATGAAAAAAAGAAAATACCAGTGCATTATGCTCAGTAAAACTTAGTTTACTGTAAGAATAAATTACTAGGTTAATATCCTAATATTGTCCACAAGATGAAAAATCTAGAAATGTGTTGTCTTGCACAGCGGCAACTGCTAAAACTAAAAGTTTGTTCCATAAACTATCAGACCTATTAATGTGTGCATGTCTGTGAGAGAGAGAGATCGTGTATTTATACAACCTGCTGTTGTCCTCTCCTGTGGAATCAGCTGCCAATCTGGATTCGGGAGTCAGACTCGATCTCTGTTTTTAAGAATAGGGCTAAAACCTACCTTTTTGATATAGCCTACAATTAGGGAGGGATCATGTGTTTCTGAACCCTCCCTTAGTTATGCTGCTAATAGGTTTAGTCAGCCGGGGGACCTCCAGTAATGCACTGGGCCTCACTCCTTTCCTCACTCTCAATGAAATATTTTTTTTGCTGGTCATTAACATTTGTTCGTTCTCTCCCATAGATTGAGTCCCCATTGTGCTGTTTGCTCTCTACATGTCTGTTCTTTTCATCTTCTCTATCCCCTCACCCCCCAGCCAGTCGCAGCAGATGACTGCCCCTCCCTGAGCCTGGTTCTGCTGGAGGTTTCTTCCTGTTAAAAGGGAGTTTTTCCTCTCCACCGTCGCCAAGTGCTTGCTTACAGGGGATCACCTGATTGCTGAGGTCTTTCTGCAACTGTGGGGGTTCCCCCTACAGTTGATAGTGCTATGAGATGACTGTTGTTGTGAAATGGCGCTATATAAATAAAGTTGAATTGAATTGTTTAAATTTAAATTACACATACACACAACTGTTATTTGCTGGTGATTTTTACCAGAATAATTTATTCAGCATCACTTGTAGTTTACATAACACATACAGTTTTTGTATCGAGATATACAGTATCTCACAAAAGTGAGTACACCCCTCACATTTTTTAAATATTTTATTATGTCTTTTCATGGGACAACACTGACGATATGACACTTTGATACAGTGTAAAGTAGTCAGTGAACAGCTTGTATAACAGTGTAAATTTGCTGTCCCCTCAAAATAACTCAGCACACAGCCAATAATGTTTAAACCGCTGGCAACAAAAGTGAGTACACCCCTAAGTAAAAATGTCCAAATTGTGCCCAATTAGCCATTTTCCCTCCCCGGTGTCATGTGACTCGTTAGTGTTACAAGGTCTCAGGTGTGAATGGGGAGCAGGTGTCTTAAATTTGGTGTTATCGCTCTCACACTCTCTCATACTGGTCACTGGAAGTTCAACATGGCACCTCATGGCAAAGAATTCTCTGAGGATCTGAAAAAAAGAATTGTTGCTCTACATAAAGATGGCCTAGGCTATAAGAAGATTGCCAACACCCTGAAACTGAGCTGCAGCACGGTGGCCAAGACCATACAGCAGTTTAACAGAACAGGTTCCACTCAGAACAGGCCTCGCTGTGGTCAACCAAAGAAGTTGAGTGCACGTGCTCAGTGTCATATCCAGAGGTTGTCTTTTGAAAATAGACGTATGAGTGCTGCCAGCATTGCTGCAGAGGTTGAAGGGGTAGGGGTGGGGGGTGGGGTCAGCCTGTCAGTGCTCAGACCATATGCTGCACACTGCATCAAATTGGTCTGCATGGCTGTTGTGGCAGAAGGAAGCCCTTTTTAATGATGATGCACAAGAAAGCCCGCAAACAGTTTGCTGAAGACAAGCAGACTAAGGACATGGATTACTGGAACCATGTCCTGTGGTCTGATGAGACCAACATAAACTTATTTGGTTCAGATGGTGTCAAGCGTTTGTGGCGGCAACCAGTTGAGGAGTACACAGACAAGTGTGTCTTGCCTGCAGTCATGCATGGTGGTGGGAGTGTCATGGTTTGGGGCTGCATGAGTGCTGCCGGCACTGGGGAGCTACAGTTCATTGAGGGAGCCATGAATGCCAACATGTACTGACATACTGAAACAGAGCATGATCCCCTCCCTTTGGAAACTGGGCCACAGGGCAGTATTCCAACATGATAACCACCCCAAACACACCTCCAAGACGACCACTGCCTTGCTAAAGAAACTGAGGGTAAAGGTGATGGACTGGCCAAGCATGTGTCCAGACCTAAACCTTATTGAGCATCTGTGGGGCATCCTCAAACGGAAGGTGGAGGAGCGCAAGGTCTCCCAACATCCACCACCTCTGTGATGTCATCATGGAGGAGTGGAAGAGGATTTCAGTGGCAACCTGTTAAGCTGTAGTCAACTCCATGCCCAAGAGAGTTAAGGCAATGCTAGAAAATAATGGTGGCCACACAAAATATTGACACTTTGGACACAATTTGGACATTTTCACTTAGGGGTCTACTCAACTTTTGTTGCCAGCGGTTTAGACATTAATGGCTGTGTGCTGAATTATTTTGAGGCGACAGCAAATTTACAGTATTAGGCTGCATGTCCACCAAACGTGTTTTTTCCACTCTGGGTGACTATTTTCCATTCATTCTCTATGTGGTCCAGTGTTTACAGCGCTGAGCGCCCTCGGCACTGAAATGCTCTCGGCGGTGGCCGTTTTTTGTCATGGCGCTCAGAGTTCAATTCAATTCAACTTTATTTGTATAGCGCCATTCACAACAACAGTCATCTCATAGCACTTTCAACTGTAGGGGAAACCCCCACAGTTGCAGAAAGACCCCAGCAATCAGGCGATCCCCTGTGAGCAAGCGCTTGGTGACGGTGGAGAGGAAAATCTCCCTTTTAACAGGAAGAAACCTCCAGCAGAACCAGGCTCAGGGAGGGGCAGTCATCTGCTGTGACTGGCTGGGGGGTGAGGGGATAGAGAAGATGAAAAGAACAGACATGTAGAGAGCAAACAGCATGATGGGGACTCAATCTATGGGAGAGAACAAACAGATGTAAATGACCAGCAAAAAAAAAAAAAAAAAAAAAAATTCATTGAGAGTGAAGAAAGGAGTGAAGCCCAGTGCATTATTGGAGGTCCCCCAGCTGTCTAAACCTATTAGCAGCATAACTAAGGGAGGGTTCAGAGACACATGATCCCTCCCTAATTGTAGTCTATATCAAAAAGGAAGGTTTTAACCCTATTCTTAAAAACAGAGATTGAGTCTGACTCCCGAATCTAGATTGGCAGCTGGTTCCACAGGAGAGGAGCTTGATAACTGAAGGCTCTGCCTCCCATTGTACTTCTGGAGATTCTAGGTATTACAAGTAATCCAGCATTTTGGGAGCGTAGTGCTCTGTTAGGATAATAGGGTAGTATCAGATCTTTTAACTAAAAAGGGACTTGATTGTTTAGAGGTTTGAAAGTGTGAAGAAGGATTTTAAACTTAATTCTAAACTCTATGAGAAGCCAATGAAGGGAGGCCAGAACCGGAGAGATATGATCTCGCTTTCTAGTACCTGGTAAAATTCTTGCTGAAGACTTTTTAAAGATGTTTTTGGACAACCTGATAATAAAGAATTACAATAATCTAATCTAGAGTTAACAAAAGCGTGGATCAGTTTCTCAGCATCACTCTGAGACAAGATGCTCCTAATCTTGGCAATATTATGCAAATGATAGAAGGCAGTCTTAGAAACGAATTTAATATGTGAACTGAAAAACAGATCTTGATCAAAAATAACTCCAAGGTTCCTCACAGAACTATTAAGAGAGTATCTGCATCCAAACTAAAAGTTTGATTTGGAAAGGTATTTCTAAGGTTTTTTGGACCAACAAGATTGACTTCAGTCTTATCTGAATTTAATAGTAGCAAATTACAAGTCATCCAAGCTTTGATTTCCTTAAGACAGGCTTCTAACTTGGCTAATTGATTACTATCATCTGGCTTCATTGACAGGTATAATTGTGTGTCATCTGCATAACAATGAAAATGTATACAGTGCTTTCTAATAATGTTGCCCAACGGAAGAATATATACTGTAAACTAAAAAGAGTAGGGCCTAGCACAGATCCCTGTGGAACTCCACAACTGAGCTTTGAGTTGAAAGAAAACTCATTATTTACATGAACAAACTGGAACCTATCAGATAAATAAGATCTAAACCACTGCAACGAAGTTCAATTAAGTCCAGCATAGTGTTCTAATCTATCAAGTAGAATATTATGATCGATAGTATCAAAAGCTGCACTAAGGTCTAAAAGGACAAGTATAGAAACAAGTCCATTATCAGATGCAATAAGGAGGTCATTAGTGACCTTCACTAAGGCTATTTCAGTACTATGATGGATTCTAAACCCAGATTGAAACTCTTCAAATAAACCATTTTCCTGCAAGTGGTCAAATAATTGCGTAGCAACAACTCTAAGATTTTTGAAATGAAAGGGAGATTAGAGATTGATCTATAGTTAGCTAAAACTCCTGGATCCAGCGTTGGCTTTTTGAGTAAGGGTTTAATTACAGCAGTTTTAAAAGCCTGCGGTACATGGCCTAAAGTTAATGAAGAATTGATTCACACAGCTCTGTCCTTAGCTTTCCGCTGCCAGGAACTCCTGTCTATGTCCAACTTCTTCAAATTTCTTTTTACAGTGTCTTTAAATCTGAGCCTTGGTCTACCCTGCTTGCGTTTGCCCTCGCATAACTGAGTAGAGTAACTGCCAAGGGAGACGCTGGTGGATTTGAAGACTAAAGCTACCAATAAATGGGAAGACTTCTTTAAATAACCTGGTAGGAATAGGGTCTAAAAGACAAGTTGAAGGCTTGGATGTGGAAATTATTTTGTCTAACTCTAAAAGGTCAATTGGAGTAAACTCATCCAAACAGATATCAATTGAAGGAGTTGTAGTAGTTACTGTATTTAAGTTAACGATGGGAAGAATCTGACTGATTTTATCTCTGATAGATAAAATTTTATTATTGAAAAAGTTCATAAAGTCTTGACTAGTAAGCTCTAAGGGAATACTAGGATTGACAGAGTCCTGACTCTTTGTCAGCCTGGCTACAGTGCTGAAAAGAAACCTGGGATTATTCTTGTTCTCTTCTATTAAAGGGCCTATATCATGCTATTTTAAGCCTTTCAGAGTAAATTACTGTATATGCATGTATGTAGTATATTATCTTTGGTACACTGGAGAATGAATTTCTTATGAAATATGAGTTATTTTTGCGAGCCCGGAAGTAAGGTGCCTCGATCTCTGAGGCTCTGCCTCTCCTTCTTGTGGCTGCCGCCCATTTCATGACGTAACCCCTGAGCCGGCTGCTGCAGCGTGTCACTGGGTTCCGCCCACGAAAACAAGGAAGGCTGAACAAACTCCTAAATCTCTGACAGCCAAAGACACATTTACGCCACTTAGAAGACATTGTCTTACGTAAAAAAGCAAACAGTTGTTGTCACTGAGCAGATTAGGTGCGAGAAGAACTACTTCTTCACAGCGTCAATGCTACAGTGAAAGAGTTTTGCCGATCACTGCTCTGTTAGCTGCGCGGAGAAAGTGGGTGTGTGCGTTAGCCTGGGGGTGGTGCTGGCAGCACAGGCACTTCCTGGAGTGGGCGGCTCACCCACGTTCATATGTATGAATGTGGGGACCCAGTCATTATCAGGGACAGGGCGGAGCAGCAGCTCAGAATCAGATTTATTGCCATTGTTCATGTAGTACACAAACTAGGAATTTGTCTCGGTGCGATGCTGTAACATTAAACATGATAAAATAAAAGAAATTAAAAAAAAAAACTATACATGCAATAAAGTGTAGAATAGGAATGAGTAATACTAGTCAAAGCAGTTTTTAAATATATTAGCGAGCAGCAGATATTGTGGAGTACCACATAGTGCAGTCGGTAATGCAAAAAGAAAACAGTGATGATTGACATGAGTCTGGTTGAGCTGCTGTACATAGTGCACGAGAGTCAATAAGTCACTTAATGTTCAGCAGTCTGATGGCAGAGGGGAAGAAGCTGTTCATGTGACGGGAGGTTTTAGTCTGAATGGACCGAAGTCTTCTACCTGAGGGGAGGGGGGCAAACAGTACATGACCAGGGTGTGAAGGATCGGCTATGATCCGGCCTGCATGCCTCAGGGTCCTGGAGATGTACAGGTCCTGGAGAGATGGAAGCTTGCAGCCGATCACCTTCTCAGCAGCGCGCACGACGCGCTGCAGCCTTAGTCTGTCTCTGGCAGTGGCTCCTGCGTACCACACGGTTATGGAGGTGGTGAGGGAGAGAGCAGAGTTGAGGAGGAATACTCAGAGATGCGTGAATGGAACAAAATACCACTTTGAGGGTGTTTTTGGTGAGGAATTAACATTATAACAGGCTTAAAAGCTCAAAAAAGTCGATTTTGCATGATATAGGCCCTTTAATGCAGAATAATAACTTGTTCTAGCTTTTCTAAGAGATTTTTTATAAATTAAAAGATGATTTCTCCAAGCTAAATAGATTTCATCTAATTTAGTGGAGCACCATTTTCTTTCTAATTGACGAGTCTTCTGTTTTAAGCTGCAAGTTTCTGTATTGAACCAAGGAGTTAGAAATCTCTGATTAGACTTTTTCTTTTTTAAAGGGGCCACCATGTCTAGAGTCTGATGCAGAGAAGCTGTAACACTATCTACCATGCTATCAATTACAGAAGGAGCAAGCTGTCTGTAGCTTATTTCCGTTGTGTTGACACATGGCATAGAGGAAACAATCTGCATAAATTTGGTAACAACATCATCTGAGAGGTATCTGCTGTAGTAATATTTTTCTTTAGGAGCCAAATAGTCCGAAATGGTAAAGTCAAAGGTTAACAGACAATGGTCTGACAGTACAGGGTTATGAGGAGACACTACCGGATTTTCTATTTCTATGCCATATGTCAGAACAAGGTCCAACGTATGGTGGAGATAATGGGTAGAATTTCTTATTTTCTGAGAAAACCCCATCGAGTCTAATATTGAATTAAATGCCACATTAAGGCAGTCACTGTCTACATCTACATGTATATTAAAGCCCCCTACTATAATTATTCTATCTGATTTCAGCACTAAATCAGCTAAGAATTTGGCAAATTCGGATAAAAACTCTGAGTAGTTTGATGGAGGACGATAAACTATGGCAAATAAAATTGGGTTTAGCCTAAAATTGCTAAAGTGCCCAATACTGAGGACCAGGCCCTCAAAGGAATTATAACGTGTTTTTTGCTTTACATTAACTAGTAATTTGGAATGGTAAATTGTTGCTACTCCTCCTCCACGACCCGAACTTGTGGGATTTTGACAGTTCAAATGACCAGAGGGAGCTGATTCATTTAAACCAACATAATCCTCTTGCCCTAACCAAGTCTCTGTAAGAGATATTAAATCAATCTGATGATCAATTAACAGATCATGGACTAGCAGAGACTTGGGAGTTGGAGACCTAATATTTAACAAACCACATTTAATTTGTAAATTATGAGGAGGAAGAGAGGCCAAATCATTCAAGTTAGAGACTTCATATTTAATTTGTAATTTACCAACTTTTTGTTTAATCACTTTGGGATGCTTATACATTATATTTTTATTTACTTTGGAGGGAGCAGACAATGATTCTGTGATTGGGAAGACAGGGGCTAAGTTGAGGGGTGGCGGATGAAGAGGAGCTGCAGAGAGGTGTGTAAGACTGCGACTCTGCTTCCTGGTCCCAACTCTGAGTTGTCAGTGTTTTGGAAATTTGGATAAAAATTATGCCAGATTGTTAGATAAAAGAGACGCACCATCCAAAGTGGGATGGATGCCGTCTCGTCTAATAAGACCAGGTTTTCCCCAAAATGAGTTCCAGTTGTCTATGTAGCCCACATTGTTTGCAGGCCACCACACAGACAGCCAGCGGTTGAAGGATGACAAGTGGCTAAACATGTCATCACTGGTCAGATTTGGGAGGGGCCCAGAGAATACTACAGAGGCAGACATTGTTTTGGCAAAGTCACACACCGATTCCACATTGTTTTGTGACTTCCAACTGCCGGAGTCGGATGTTGTTAATGCCGGCATCTGTTGTTAGCGCCCTCGGCACTGAAATGCTTTTGGCGGTGGCTGTTTTTTTTTGTGGCGCTCAGAGTTGAAAAAAGTTCATCTTTTCAGAGACTGCAGCTGAGCTCATCAATGTCAGACCTTCAGCAGCCAATCAGAACTGCTGCGTGGGCGGGACATGGGACGCCGGTACTAGTCTGTACTCAGACTTCTGTTTTCCGTGTCATCATATTTTACATCCAGAGCTGCTAGAAAATGTTTCTTGTCCATTGTTATTTAGCGACTGCTAAAAAAAATCAGTAGAAAGTCTGACAATAGGAAAAGCGGAAGTGGTGAGCTGAGAGTGACAAGCTGTTACTGGGATACAGGGCACAGACTTTTTTTTTTTTGCCAGAGCGCTGCGCACAAACGCTGGAAAAAAAAAAAAATGCTCAGGGCGGTCGGGTAACAAAAAGCACGTTTGGTGGACACGCAGCCTTATACAAGCTGTACACTGACTACATTGTATCAAAGTGTCATATCTTCAGTGTTGTCCCATGAAAAACTGTAATAAAATATTTACAAAAATGTGAGGGGTGTACTCACTTTTGTGATACTGAATAATTATTATATCTTGATATGATTTTTGACCCATATCGCCCAGCCCTAGATTGGAACCAACAACCTAAGTAGATTGTACACTCAGCATACTTTTTATAAAAATAGTTGAGATATACTATTGAACTTCTTCTATTTCCTCACAGCTCTTCTCAGTGGGACTGGTGCAGGACTAGGCAGCTCTCTTGGAACAGTCCCTGGTAGCCAGCCAAGCGCTTCGAATCTCAACCCACCAAGTCAGATTGACCCCAGTTCAATAGAAAGAGCCTATGCTGCCCTGGGCCTCACTTATCAGGGGAACCAAATCCAGGCTCAGACTGCCCAGCCTAACATACCTAACCAAGGCCTGCAGGGGCAGGCTGGCATGAGGCCTCTGAATCCAATGGGTGAGCCTACTTCATTTGCTCCAAGAATTATCTTAAAAATATACACTTTTGTCCTTGCATTTAAAGATAAGAAAATGTGCTTGTCAATCTTGAGACTTTAAGAAGTTTTCTGTTGCTACAAGAAACTATATAAAGTGCCACACTGTCTTTTCTGGTGGTTCTAAGTAAAACAGGGAAACTCTGTAGAGAGCACACAATAATATTTGCTTAGTGCAGTATATGTAGTTGTCGTGAGTCTCATGACTCTTCCTCATTAAGCTTTGTTGACATTTACTGAGGAAATTTTTAAGAACTTCATTTATCTTTATTGAGGAGATCAGGTGAGGGTTGCAGCAACAGGTTTTATGGCCAATCTCAAATCAAGCCGCTCATAACTTTGCATTCTAAATCTCGTCTTGTTGTTGCGTCAGTTGTGCAAACAAATTGTAGGCTTTCTACTCATTACAGTGGTCGAAAGATTATGCCTAGTCAGAAGCAGGCATGAAGTCAAGTGTAGGTAGTTTCTGTTCAGCTTATAATGCAGTAATGTGACAAGTCAAGTATGGTTTTAGATCTTGCAAGTTAGGTAGAAGTGACAGAAACAAAATGTTAGAAACAAAACAAGCAAAGATAAGCACCTAATTGAGAGCTTTTGATACATTATAACTTATCGGACAGCCATAAATGGGCTTGCTGGGTCATGCTCCTCAATGTAACAGATAGATTAGTTGACTCAACGTACTCATTTCATCTTGTTGCTTGTTGCTGTAATTATTAAGACTTCCATCTGCACAGCCAGCAGATGTCACTGTTTTGACTGTATTGAATTCTTTGAAGCAGTGAATCATTTTTATTGCGAATGGTTCAGAGTTTGAGAAAAAAAAATTGATTTCTCCATCACTAGAAACAATACCATCATTCATGATGTTCACCAACCACTGTGGGTATGGACACCAGCCTCCCTTTGAATCTTGTGCAGGCAGTTGCTTTTTGGCTTGGGACATTATTTGTAGGATAATATTTGCAGCGCACATCATGATAAATTATTTCCTGTTTCCAATGGTGTAGGTGTTAATCCTATAGGAGTAAATGGAGGAGTTGGTGCCCCCCCTCAAAGCCAACAAACCAGTCTCCTGCAAGATACCATGATGCATCTTAATGTGAACAACCAAGGGTAAGAAGTAACATGAATACCATGGAGCACCTTAACAAACCTTTGATTTTAAATGTCTACCGCTGCTGTTTTTGTTGTTTTGTTCACAGCACATCTTTTTTTCTGAAGTTAGTAAAACTGTACCTTCTGCTGTCTTGCAGCCTGAATGATTCTGGTGGGGTTGGGTCCATGCCTACAGCAGCCCCTTCCTCAGCCACAGGCATTAGGAAAGGCTGGCATGAAGACATTACACAGGACCTACGAAACCACTTGGTGCACAAGCTGTAAGTATTAAAGAGGATGTTTTTGCTAAATGACTTTTTTTTAATGATGCCCTTTAGATTAAAAAAAAAAAAAAAAAATTCCCCACTTAAATTCATCCCCCATTTCTTTCTTTACCATCCATAGTGTCCAGGCCATCTTTCCGACCCCAGATCCCGCTGCCTTAAAGGACCGTCGGATGGAGAACTTGGTGGCCTATGCCAGAAAAGTTGAAGGAGACATGTATGAGTCAGCCAACAGTAGAGTAAGTTAATATCTCCTTTACTTGATGCATTCCTCAGCAAATGATGAGGAAACCACTGGAAAGCGGATTCTGTTCTTTGTCTGCTGAAGACCCCTTCTGCCAATTATGGATCTTTGAATATTTTAAATTATGTGGTATTTCAGGATATGCCTTTAAACCTAGAACATACAGTGTGAGACCAAAAAAAAATGACAGGTGCAGTGTTTCCTCTGGCTTAAAGATCTTGGCACAGTGGCAACATATTTTCCCGGGGGAAGGGGGGGTGGACACATGACACTATTGTAATTGAGATATGTTAATTTTATACCATTTATTTATTTATTTCGCACAGTAACTTTCAATATGGAACTTACCATATGAAGTATTGTACAACCAAGGCTTGAATCTTGGAATATTGGGCCATTTGGGGTCCCATCCAGATGTCCTGTCTTTAAACTTGTTACTGGTGTCATCCTTCTCTCCTTCCTCTGCTCTCACCTGTTCTGGACCCTCTGCCTGAACACTTTCCTCTCCTTGGCTCATCTTGTCTGTCACATCTTTCCCTTTCTGAGCTCTGTCTAATTCAGGTTCTCTCTCTGTCTTTGGTGGTATACAAACAGGTTATAAAATACCAAGCATCAGGTTTTGTCCTGCAGGATTTTTTTGTTGTGGTTTACATAAATGACAAAAATATGTGTATTTTTATCCTAGTGTTTCTTTTTTTTTTCGATTGAGAAAGAGTAGGAAAGAGAATGGGGGGGACCCGATTCATAATAGTAATTTACTCATGCATACTTGAATTATATGATCAGAGGTGGGTATAGTAGCCAGAAATTCTACTTATATAAAAGCAGTGCTATGAAATTAATAATTAAAAGTAGACACCCAACTTCTAGTTGAGTTGGGGTGGCCCAGCTGGCGTCCTGGTGCAACAACAACAACCTGCAGCTGAACGCTCTGAAGACAGTGGAGATGATTGTGGACTTCAGGAAAGTCACAACCCCTCTGCCCCCCCTCACCCTCACAGGCTCTCCCATCACCACTGCTGATTCCTTCCGCTTCCTAGGCACCACCATCACCAGGGACCTCAAGTGGGAGCCGACCATCAGCTCCCTCATCAAAAAGGCCCAGCAGAGGATGTTCTTCCTGCGGCAGCTGAGGAAGCTCAAGCTACCCACCAAGATGTTAGTGCAGTTCTACACAGCCATCATCGAGTCCATCCTCACCTCCTCCATAACCGTGTGGTACGCAGAAGCCACTGCCAGGGACAGACTAAGGCTGCAGCGCGTCGTGCGCACTGCTGAGAAGGTGATCGGCTGCAAGCTCCCATCTCTCCGGGATCTGTACATCTCCAGGACCCGGAGGCGTGCTGGCCGGATCATAGCCGATCCCTCACACCCTGGTCACGTACTGTTTGCCCCCCTCCCCTCAGGTAGAAGACTTCGGTCCATCCAGACTAAAACCTCCCGTCACATGAACAGCTTCTTCCCCTCTGCCATCAGACTGCTGAACACTAAGTGACTTATTGACTCTCGTGCACTATGTACAGCAGCTCAACCAGACTCATGTCAATCATCACTGTTTTCTTCCTGCATTACCGACTGCACTATATGATTCTCCACATTATCTGCTGCTCGCTAATATATTTTAACTGCTGACTAGTATTACTCACTCTTATTCTACACTTTATTGCATGTATAGTTTATTTCTTTTATTTTATCATGTTTAATGTTGCAGCATTGCACCGAGACAAATTCCTAGTTTGTGTACTACATGAACAATGGCAATAAATCTGATTCTGATTCTGAGTTAAGGGTACAAAGAGCACCCACTTAAAAACTTGAGTAATGACTTCAGTCTTGAAGGTTTGAGGTTTTCTCCAAAAGTTATAACAATTTTCTTATAGTTTTCTACTTTTCTCTGTAAATCTATCTAAATCTGCAACCATTTTCCTCATTTGTAATTTTTTCTTGTAAAATTATTACTTTTCTTGTATATTTGAGACTTTATTATAAACTTGTGGATTATTTTAGAGAAATTTTTTTGTCTATTTTTTTTTTTTTATAAAACTAGTGCATGGCCGTAGAAAGCAAGTATTTCTGTCTGAAACAGGTGGCCTAATTAGACTTTACAGGCCCAAATGTAGGCTGTGTTTGAAAGTGGAATACAGAGGTGTAGCCTATATGTACTGTAGGTAATCCCATGTTAGACTTTGACAAATATGAAAGGGACTGAACACCACTGAGATTTATTTGATTGTGTGAGTATTAATTGCAGAATTATTGAAAATGAATGGGACAATCCAATGTTAGTGACTGTTTACGAACCCTGGTTTATTTGTTTGTCAGATGACTTATTTGTGTGATCTTTTGACTTATATTCATAAGTGTTGTATCTTGCACTTTGGGAAACGGGAGTTGTTCAGTCACCATTGTTTTAGTTTATATGTGTAGTTTATAGTGTATCATCAGTAAACTCATGCAGTACTATAATAGGACACATTTACAAATATTTGAGACCCATTCTAGTGCATCCTTTTTATATTTTAGCAATATTTGAAGTACAAAACACCCAACATTATTATAGACAGCACAATGACCCGTTTGGCTGCAACTGTTGCATCAGTGGTGCCCATTTGTCAGTAAATATTTAAATAAAAATGATTTATTTCATTATTTGGGCATCTTTGTGTCCTGTTTGGTCACGATCATTGTTTAGTCAAAGTGTGCATGTGTGTTCGCATATGATATGCAGTTGATCTGACCATTCTGCTCCACAATCATGGCGGTATTATTATTATTATCGCTCGGTCAGACACTGGTGTTGGAGAAGCAGCAGCTGAACTGGCGGATGGCAGTCCTTCACAGGTAGCCAAGCCCAGTCTGCCCAGTTAACGGGAGTCTTGGCTGCTGCTTCACCAGTGTGCCATCGCTGTCCTTTGCGGCACCATGGGTCACTGTGCCCCCCCCCCCCCCGCACACTCACGCACTTGTGTTCTCCACATATGCCAAATTATCCTTTAGACCTATGCAATCATGACAATGTTATGGTGTAATGTTTTAAGCATTAAATCTTCTGTATTATCTTTTAGTAAAATTTGTTGCTTTTGGCTTCCTTGTTTTGCTCACGGAGCACTATGGTTACTGATGCCGCGTATTATCCAATTAGTATGGAGTCAATCCGAAACCCCGCCTACACTTCTAGAAGCCCGAGCATGAGGAGAGAGTGATAACTAAACTTTTATTGATAAAAATGACATATTTTGACTGAACAACTCCATACTTGGGGATGCACACCCTCCTAACCTCAGCAAAGGACTTATAAAATCTGAGGCCAGTCTGATGAATGGTTTGAGAGCTATGTGAGGAACAGACCGAAATTTGTTGCAGTTATAGAGAAATTACCAGTTTTTTTATTAATAAATTTGAAACAGATTGTGGTAAAATTTTGACTTTTCTCCTTACACAATTTAGTACAGCTACAGTATCTCACAGAAATGAGTACACCCCTCACATTTTTGTAAATATTTTATTGTATCTTTTCATGGGACAACACTGAAGATATGACACTTTGATACAATGTAAAGTAGTCAGTGTACAGCTTGTATAACAGTGTAAATTTGCTGTCTCCTCAAAATAACTCAATACACAGCCATTAATGTCTAAACCGCTGGCAACAATAGTGAGTACATCCCTAAGTAAAAATGTCCAAAATAGTGCCCAAAGTGTCAATATTTTGTGTGGCCACCATTATTTTCCAGCACTGTCTTAACTCTCTTGGGCATGGAGTTGACTACAGCTTCACAGGTTGCCACTGGAATCCTCTTCCACTCCTCCATGACGACATCACGGAGCTGGTGGATGTTAAGAGACCTTGCGCTCCTCCACCTTCTGTCTGAGGATGCCCCACAGATGCTCAATAGGGTTTAGGTCTGGAGACATGCTTGGCCAGTCCATCACCTTTACCCTCAGTTTCTTTAGCAAGGCAGTTGTCGTCTTGGAGGTATGTTTGGGGTCATTATCATGTTGCAATACTGCCCTGCGGCCCAGTTTCTGAAGGGAGGGGATCATGCTCTGCTTCAGTATGTCACAGTATATGTTGGCATTCATGGTTCCCTCAATGAACTGTAGCTCCCCAGTGCTGGCAGCACTCATGCAGCCCCAAACCATGACACTCCCACCACCATGCATGACTGTAGGCAAGACACACTTGTCTGTGTACTTCTCACCTGGTTGCTGCCACACACGCTTGACACCGTCTGAACCAAATAACTTTATCTTGGTCTCATCAGACCACAGGACATGGTTCCAGTAATCCATGTTGTTAGTCTGCTTGTCTTCAGCAAACTGTTTGCGGGCTTTCTTGTGCATCATCTTTAAAAAGGGCTTCCTTCTGAGACAACAGCCATGCAGACCAATTTCAATTCAATTCAATTCAATTCAGTTCAACTTTATTTATATAGCGCCATTTCACAACAACAGTCATCTCATAGCACTATCAACTGTAGGGAGGACCCCCACAGTTGCAGAAAGACCCCAGCAATCAGGCGATCCCCTGTGAGCAAGCACTTGGCGACGGTGGAGAGGAAAAACTCCCTTTTAACAGGAAGAAACCTCCAGCAGAACCAGGCTCAGGGAGGGGCAGTCATCTGCTGCGACTGGCTGGGGGGTGAGGGGATAGAGAAGAAGAAAAGAACAGACATGTAGAGAGCAAACAGCACGATGGGGACTCAATCTATGGGAGAGAACAAACAAATGTTAATGACCAGCAAAAAAAAAAATATTTCATAGAGAGTGAGGAAAGGAGTGAGGCCCAGTGCATTACTGGAGGTCCCCCGGCTGACTAAACCTATTAGCAGCATAACTAAGGGAGGGTTCAGAAAACACATGATCCCTCCCTAATTGTAGGCTATATCAAAAAGGTAGGTTTTAGCCCTATTCTTAAAAACAGAGATCGAGTCTGACTCCCGAATCCAGATTGGCAGCTGATTCCACAGGAGAGGAGCTTGATAACTGAAGGCTCTGCCTCCCATTGTACTTTTGGAGATTCTAGGTATTACAAGTAAACCTGCATTTTGGGAGCGTAGTGCTCTGTTAGGATGATACGGTAGTATCAGATCTTTTAAATAAAAAGGAGCCTGATTGTTTAGAGCTTTGTAAGTAAGAAGAAGGATTTTAAACTTAATTCTAAACTCTATGGGAAGCCAATGAAGGGAGGCCAGAACCGGAGAGATATGATCTCTCTTTCTAGTACCTGTTAAAACTCTTGCTGCAGCATTTTGGATCAGCTGAAGACTTTTTAAAGATGTTTTAGGACAACCTGATAATAAAGAATTACAATAATCTAATCTCGAGCTAACAAAAGCGTGGATCAGCTTCTCAGCATCACTCTGAGACAAGATGCTCCTAATCTTGGCAATATTACGCAAATGATAGAAGGCAGTCTTAGAAACAAATTTAATATGTGAATTGAAGGACAAATCCTGATCAAAAATAACTCCAAGGTTCCTCACAGAGCTATTAAGAGAAAGAGTAACTGCATCCAAACTGAAAGTTTGATTTGGAAAGGAATTTCTAAGGTTTTTTGGACCAACAAGAATGACTTCAGTCTTATCTGAATTTAATAGCAGGAAATTACAAGTCATCCAAACTTTGATTTCCTTAAGACAGGCTTCTAACTTGGCTAATTGATTAGTATCATCTGGCTTCATTGACAGGTATAATTGTGTGTCATCTGCATAACAGTGAAAATGTATACAGTGCTTTCTAATAATGTTGCCTAATGGAAGCATATATAAACTAAAAAGAGTAGGGCCAAGCACAGATCCCTGTGGAACTCCATTACTAAGCTTTGAGCTGAGAGAAAACTCATCATTTACATGAACAAACTGGAACCTATCAGATAAATAAGATCTAAACCACTGCAACGAAGTTCCATTAAGTCCAACATAGTGTTCTAATCTATCAAGTAGAATATTATGATCAATAGTATCAAAAGCTGCACTAAGATCTAAAAGGACAAGTACAGAAACTAGTCCATTATCAGATGCAATGAGGAGGTCGTTAGTGACCTTCGCTAAGGCTGTTTCAGTGCTATGATGGATTCTAAACCCAGATTGAAACTCCTCAAATAAACCATTTCCCTGCAGGTGGTCAAATAATTGCATAGCAACAACTCTAAGATTTTTGAAATGAAAGGGAGATTAGAGATTGGTCTATAGTTAGCTAAAGCTCCTGGATCTAGCGTTGGCTTTTTGAGTAAGGGTTTAATTACAGCCGTTTTAAAAGCCTGCGGTACATGGCCTAAAGTTAATGAAGAATTGATTGTATGAAGAATAAAGCTACCAATAAGTGGGAAGACTTCTTTAAATAACCTGGTAGGAATAGGGTCTAAAAGACAAGTTGAAGGTTTGGATGAGGAAACTATTTTGTCTAACTCACAAAGGTCGATTGGAGTAAACTCATCAAGACAGACATCAATAGAAGGAGTTGTAGTAGTTTCAGTATTTAAGTTAACTGTGGGAAGAATCTGATTGATTTTATCTCTGATGGATGAAATTTTATTATTGAAAAAGTTCATAAAGTCCTGACTAGTAAGCTCTAAGGGGATGCTAGGATTGACAGAGTCCTGACTCTTTGTCAACCTGGCTACAGTACTGAAAAGAAACCTGGGATTATTCTTGTTCTCTTCTATTAATGCAGAGTAATAACTCGTTCTAGCTTTTCTAAGAGATTTTTTATAAATTAAAAGATGATTTCTCCAAGCTAAATAGATTTCATCTAAATTAGTAGAGCGCCATTTTCTTTCTAATTGACGAGTCTTCTGTTTTAAGCTACGAGTTTCTGTGTTGAACCAAGGAGTTAAAAATCTCTGATTAGACTTTTTCTTTTTTAAGGGGGCCACCAAGTCTAGAGCCTGATGCAGAGAAGCTGAAACACTATCCACCATGTTATCAATTACAGAAGGAGCAAGCTGTCTATAGCTTATTTCCGTTGTGTTGACACATGGCATAGAGGAAACAATCTGCATAAATTTGGAAACAGCATCATCTGAGAGGCATCTACTGTGATAATATTTTTCTTTAGGAGCCAAATAGTCAGAAATAGTAAAATCAAAGGTTAACAGACAATGGTCTGACAGTACAGGGTTATGAGGAGACACTACCAGATTTTCTATTTCTATGCCATATGTCAGAACAAGGTCCAATGTATGGTGGAGGTAATGAGTAGAATTTCCTACTTTCTGAGAAAACCCAATCGAGTCTAATATTGAATTAAAAGCCACATTAAGGCAGTCACTATCTACATCCACATGTATATTAAAGTCCCCTACTATAATTATTCTATCAGATTTCAGCACTAAATCAGCTAAGAAATCAGGAAATTCGGATAAAAATTCTGAATAGGTTGATGGGGGACGATAAACTATGGCAAATAAAATTGGGTTTAACCTGGAATTGCTAAAGTGCCCAATACTGAGGACCAGGCCCTCAAAGGAATTATAACATGTTTTTTGCTTTACATTAACTAGTAATTTGGAATGGTAAATTGATGCTACTCCTCCTCCACGACCAGAACTTATGGGATTTTGACAGTTTAAATAACCAGAGGGAGTTGATTCATTTAAACCAACATAATCCTCTTGTCCTAACCAAGTCTCTGTAAGGGAAATTAAATCAATCTGATGATCAATTAACAGATCATGGACTAACAGAGACTTGGGAGTTAGAGACCTAATATTTAATAAACCACATTTAATTTTTAAATTATGAGGAGGAACAGAGGCCAAATCATTCAATTTAGAGGCTTTATGTTTAATTTGAGTTTTACCAATATTTTGCTTTATCACTTTGGGATGCTTATACATTATATTTTTATTTACTTTGGAGGGAGCAGACAACGATTCTCTGATGGGGAAGACAGGGGCTAAGCTGAGGGGTGGCGGATGAAGAGGAGCTGCAGAGAGGCGTGTAAGACTGCGACTCTGCTTCCTGGTCCCAACTCTGAGTAGTCAGGGTTTTGGAAATTTGGATAAAAAAGATGCCAGATTGTTAGATAAATGAGAAGCACCATCCAAAGTGGGATGAATGCTGTCTCGTCTCATAAGACCAGGTTTTCCCCAAAAAGAGCTCCAATTGTCAATGTAGCCCACGTCATTTTTAGGACACCACACAGACAGCCAGCGGTTCAAGGATGACGAGCGACTAAACATGTCATCACTGGTCAGATTGGGGAGGGGCCCAGAGAATACTACAGTGGCAGACATCGTTTTGGCAAAGTCACACACCGATTCTACATTAAGTTTCGTGACTTCCGACTGCCGGAGACGGATGTCATTAATGCCGGCGTGAATAACAATTGTGGAATATTTACAGTTACTTTTAGCCAGCATTTTCAAATTTGACTCGATGTCGCCTGCTCTGGCCCCAGGAATGCATGTGACTATGGCCGCTGGAGTCTCTAGGTTCACGTTTCTGACTACAGAGTCGCCAATGATCAGAGTTTTTTCCTCAGCGGGTGTGTCGCTGAGCGGGGAAAAACGATTAGAAACGTGAACAGGTTGGTGGTGAACCGGGGCTTTGCGACTAGGCTTCCTTCTCACCGTCACCCACCCAGTCTCCTCGCTGCAGAGGAGAGCCGGGGAACCGGTGACAGGGGGACCTAAGCTAGCTAGCTCCGCTGCAGCTAAGGGGCGTCCGTCGAGATTAACTGGCGCAGACGGTGTTTCAATGCAGCGGAGCCGGGATTCCAAATCAGACAACCTCGCCTCGAGCGCCTCAAAAAGACAACATTTATTACATTTACCGTTATCACTAAAAGAGGCAGAGGTGTAGCTAAACATCTGACAGAGAGAGCACACCAGAGGAGGAGAGGAAAGAGAGCTAGTAGCCATAGCTAGTGGCTCGAGAGCTGGAGAGCAAACCACACAGGCAGACAGCAAAACAGGAAGTGACGATACGATGCAGTGTGCAGCGTATTGGCTGAGCACTGACAGGCTGACCCCCCCCCCCCCCCCAACCCCTTCAACCTCTGCAGCAGTGCTGGCAGCACTCATACATCTATTTTCAAAAGACAACCTCTGGATATGACACTGAGCACGTGCACTCAGCTTCTTTGGTTGACCACAGTGAGGCCTGTTCTGAGTGGAACCTGGCCTGTTAAACTGTTGTATGATCTTGGCCACCGTGCTGCAGCTCAGTTTCAGGGTGTTGGCAATCTTCTTATAGCCTAGGCCATCTTTATGGAGCACAACAATTCTTTTTATCACATTCTCAGAGAGGTCTTTGCCTTGAGGTGCCATGTTGAACTTCCAGTAACCAGTATGAGAGAGTGTGAGAGCGATAACATCAAATTTAACACACCTGAGACCTTGTAACACTAACAAGTCACATGACACCGGGGAGGGAAAATGGCTAATTGGGCACAATTTGGACATTTTTACTTAGGGTGTACTCACTTTTGTTGCCAGGGGTTTAGACATTAATGGCTGTATGTTGAGTTATTTTGAGGGGACAACTGTACACTGACTACTTTACATTGCATCAAAGTGTGATATCTTCAGTGTTGTCCCATGAAAAGATATAATAAAATATTTACAAAAATGTGAGGGGTGTACTCACTTTTGTGAGATACTGTATCTTTCATACAATTTACACTTTTGACCGTAATTTTGCAGAGCCAGAACAGAACAATAATTTGTCTGATTTCAAAGTAAAAAAAAAAAATTATCCATCCCATCCATCCATCCATCTTCTACCGCTTTTCCGGAGGTCCGGGTCGCGGAGGCAGCAGTTCAAGCAGAGAAGCCCAGACTTCCCTCTCCCCAGCCACCTGCTCCAGCTCTTCAGAGGGGATACCAAGGCGTTCCCAGACTAGCTGGGAGACATAGTCTCTCCACCGAGTCCTGGGTCTGCCCCGGGGTCTCCTCCCAGTGGGACGTGCCTGAAACACCTCAAGTGGGAGGCGTCCAGGAGGCATCCTAATCAGATGCCCATACCACCTCAACTGACTCCTTTCAATGTGGAGGAGCAGCGGTTCTACTCTGAGCCTCTCCCGGATGACTGAGCTCCTCACCCTATCTCTGAGGGTGAGTCCAGCAATCCTACGGAGAAAGCTCATTTCAGCCGCTTGTATCCGCGATCTCGTTCTTTCGGTCATTACCCAAAGCTCGTGACCATAGGTGAGAGTAGGAACGTAGATTGACTGGTAAATCGACAGCTTTGCCTTAGAACTAAGCTCCCTCTTCACCACAACAGACCGGTACAACGTCCGCATCACTGCAGATGCTGCTCCAATCCGTCTGTCGATCTCTCGCTCCATTTTCCCCTCACTCGTGAACAAGACCCCAAGATACTTAAACTCCTCCACTTGGGGCAGGAGCCTGTCCCCAACCCGGAGAGGACAATCCACCTTTTTCCGGCTGAGGACCATGGACTCGGACTTGGAGGTGCTGATTCTCATCCCAGCCGCTTCACACTCAGCGGCAAACCGTCCCAGCAAGAGCTGTAGGTCATTGCTGGATGAAGCCAACAGGACAACATCATCTGCAAACAACAGAGATGAGATCCTGTGGTCACCAAGCATGACACCCTCCATTCCCTGGCTGCGCCTAGAAATCCTGTCCATAAAAATTATGAACAGGACCGGTGACATAGGGCAGCCCTGGCGGAGTCCAACTCTCACTGGGAATGACTCCGACCGAGTGTTGGCAATGCGAACTAAACTCTCACAACGGTCGTACAGAGACCGAATAGCTCGTAACAACAAGCCCGATACCCCATACTCCCGAAGCACCCCCCACAAAAATCCACGAGGGACGCGGTCAAATGCCTTCTCCAAGTCCACAAAACACATGTAAACTGGTTGGGCAAACTCCCACGAACCCTCAAGAATTCTCGAGAGGGTAAAGAGCTGGTCCGATGTGCCACGGCCAGGACGAAAACCACATTGCTCCTCCTGAATCCGAGGTTCGACCAACGGCCGGACTCTCCTCTCCAATACCTTGGCATAGACCTTCCCAGGGAGGCTGAGGAGTGTGATCCCTCTAAAGTTGGAGCACACCCTCCGGTCCCCTTTTTTGAAGAGAGGAACCACCACCCCGGTTTGCCATGCCAAAGGCACTGCCCCCGACCTCCACGCAATGTTGCAGAGGCGTGTCAACCATGACAACCCAACAACATCCAGGGCCTTGAGGTACTCGGGGCGAATCTCGTCCACCCCCGGGGCCCGGCCACCAAGGAGATTTTTAACCACCTTGGCGACCTCAGCCCCTGTGATAGGCGAGTCATCCCCCTCGTCCCCAAACCCTGCTTCCTCTGTGGAAGGCGTATCAGTGGGATTGAGGAGATCCTCGAAGTATTCCTTCCACCGCCCGACGATATCCCCAGTTGAAGTCAACAGTGTCCCATCCGCACCATACACAGTGTGGACGGGGAGCTGCTTTCCCCTCCTGAGCCGCCGAACAGTTTGCCAGAATCTCTTTGAAGCCGACCGAAAGTCTTGTTCCATGGCCTCACCGAACTCCTCCCATACCCGGGTTTTTGCTTCAGCAACCACCCGAGCTGCACTCCGCTTGGCCTGCCGGTACACCTCAGCTGCTTCGGGAGTCCCACAAGCCAACCAAGCTTGATAGGACTCCTTCTTCAGCTTAATGGCCCCCCTCACCACTGGTGTCCACCACTTGGTTCGGGGGTTGCCACCACGAGATGCACCGGCCACCTTGCGGCCGCAGCTCTGGGCTGCCGCTTCAACAACAGAGGTGGAGAACATGGCCCATTCAGACTCCATGTCTCCAGACTCCCTCGGAATGTGGTTGAAGTTCTTCCGGAGGTGGGAGTTGAAGACCTCCCGGACAGGGGCCTCAGCCAGACGCTCCCAGCACACCCTCACTATACGTTTGGGTCTACCAGGTCTGAATGGCTTCCTCCCCTGCCATCGGATCCAACTCACCACCAGGTGGTGATCAGTTGACAGCTCTGCACCTCTCTTTACTCGGGTGTCCAAGACATACGGTCGCAGGTCTGATGATACGATAACAAAATCGATCATCGACCTGCGGCCTAGGGTGTCCTGGTGCCAGGTGCACATATGGACACCCTTATGCTTGAACATGGTGTTCGTTATAGACAGACTGTGGTTAGCACAGAAGTCCAATAACTGAACACCACTCGGGTTCAGATCGGGCAGGCCGTTCCTCCCAATCACCCCCCTCCAGGTTTCACTGTCGTTGCCCACGTGCGCATTGAAGTCCCCCAGTAGGACAATGGAGTCTCCAGGAGGAGCACCCTCCAGCACCCCAGTCACAGACTCCAAAAAGGGTGGGTACTCTGAAACATCATTTGGTGCATAGGCACAAATGATGGTCAGGACCCGTTTCCCAACCCGAAGGCGCAGGGAAGCAACCCTTTCGTCCACCGGGGAAAACTCCAATATAGAGGCAGCAAGGTGGGGCGATACAAGAATACCTACCCCTGCTCGTCGCCTCTCGCCCGGGGCAACTCCAGAAAAGGCCAAGCTCCAGCCCCTCTCCAGGAGACTGGTTCCGGAACCGGAGCTGTGTGTTGAGGTGAGGCCAACTATATCTAGCCGGTATCGCTCAATCTCGTACACCAGCTCAGGCTCCTTCCCCACCAGAGAGGTGACATTCCACGTACCAAAAGCCAGTTTAGAAAGCTTGGGATCAGTCCGCCAAGGTCTCCGCCTTTGACTGCCACCTAATCCACATAGCACCGGACTTCCATGATCCCTCCTGCAGGTGGTGAACCTACTGGAGGGCGGACCCATGTAACTCCTTCGGGCTGAGCCCGGCCGGGTCCCATGGGTGGAAACCCGGCCACCAGACGCTAGCCCAAAAAAAAATTATATTTAATGAAATAAATTAACTTAAATTACCAAAGATTCTGTTATTTATGTTATAATATTTCTATATATTTATAGTTTTTTAGAAATCTCCTCACCAACCAGACTACGATAAACCTCCTTTATTTTGAAATTCAAATGTTGGCCTGTTTAGTTTATTTGAAGGCTGCTGATGGATTAAAGTCATTGACTTCGTGAATTTCGGTCATCTTAACTTGCCAGGTACAAAATAATGTACATAAATCAGTTAATATTGTAAGATAAGATAAGATAAGCCTTTATTAGTCCCACAATGGGGAAATTCCAGGATTGCAGCAGCACAGGTATAGCAACACACAGAGCAACAATCAGAAGACAAGAAAAAACAAGAGCAGCGAATATACATACACTACCGTTCAAAAGTTTGGGGTCACCCAGACAATTATTTTGTGTTTTCCATGAAAAGTCACACTTATTTACCACCATGAGTTGTAAACTGAATAGAACATATAGTCAAGACATTGACAAGGTTAGAAATAATGATTTGTATTTGAAATATAAATCACACACCTACTAACGCTGTTGGTTAGTGAGACGCTGTTGGATCGTCACTTCCTTGTGGTAACGTATCGTCACTTCCTGTTTTGCTGTCTGCCTGTGTGGTTGCTCTCCAGCCATTAGCTATGGCTACTAGCTCTTTTTCCTCTCCTCCTCTGGTGTGCTCTCTCTGTCAGATGTTTTTTAGTGATAACGGTAAATGTAATAAATGTTGTCTTTTTGAGGCGCTCGAGGCGAGGTTGTCTGATTTGGAATTCCGGCTCCGCTGCATTGAAACACCGTCTGCGCCAGTTAATCTTGACGGACGCCCATTAGCTGCAGCGGAGCTAGCTAGCTTAGGCCCCCCTGTCAGCGGTCCCTCGGCTCTCCTCAGCAGCGAGGAGACTGGGTGGGTGACGGTGAGAAGGAAGCCTAGTCGCAAAGCCCCGGTTCACCACCAACCTGTTCACGTCTCTAATCGTTTTTCCCCGCTCAGCGACACACCTGCTGAGGAAAAAACTCTGATCATTGGCGACTCTGTAGTCAGAAACGTGAACCTAGAGACTCCAGCGGCCATAGTCAAATGCATTCCTGGGGCCAGAGCAGGCGACATCGAGTCAAATTTGAAAATGCTGGCTAAAAGTAACTGTAAATACTCCACAATTGTTATTCACGCCGGCATTAATGACATCCGTCTCCGGCAGTCGGAAGTCACGAAACTTAATGTAGAATCGGTGTGTGACTTTGCAAAAACGATGTCTGCCACTGTAGTATTCTCTGGGCCCCTCCCCAGTCTGACCAGTGATGACATGTTTAGTCGCTCGTCATCCTTGAACCGCTGGCTGTCTGTGTGGTGTCCTGCAAATGACGTGGGCTACATTGACAATTGGAGCTCATTTTGGGGAAAACCTGGTCTTATGAGACGAGACAGCATTCATCCCACTTTGGATGGTGCTTCTCATTTATCTAACAATCTGGCATCTTTTTTATCCAAATTTCCAAAACCATGACTACTCAGAGTTGGGACCAGGAAGCAGAGTCGCAGTCTTACACGCCTCTCTGCAGCTCCTCTTCATCCGCCACCCCTCAGCTTAGCCCCTGACTTCCCCATCAGAGAATCGTTGTCTGCTCCCTCCAAAGTGAATAAAAATATAATGTATAAGCATCCCAAAGTGATAAAGCAAAATATTGGTAAAACTCAAATTAAACATAAAGCCTCTAAATTGAATGATTTGGCCTCTGTTCCTCCTCATAATTTAAAAATTAAATGTGGTTTATTAAATATTAGGTCTCTAACTCCCAAGTCTCTGTTAGTCCATGATCTGTTAATTGATCATCAGATTGATTTAATTTCCCTTACAGAGACTTGGTTAGGGCAAGAGGATTATGTTGGTTTAAATGAATCAACTCCCTCTGGTTATTTAAACTGTCAAAATCCCAGAAGTTCTGGTCGTGGAGGAGGAGTAGCAACAATTTACCATTCCAAATTACTAGTTAATGTAAAGCAAAAAACATGTTATAATTCCTTTGAGGGCCTGGTCCTCAGTATTGGGCACTTTAGCAATTTTAGGTTAAACCCAATTTTATTTGCCATAGTTTATCGTCCCCCATCAACCTACTCAGAATTTTTATCCGAATTTGCTGATTTCTTAGCTGATTTAGTGCTGAAATCTGATGGAATAATTATAGTAGGGGACTTTAATATACATGTGGATGTAGATAGTGACTGCCTTAATGTGGCTTTTAATTCAATATTAGACTTGATTGGGTTTTCTCAGAAAGTAGGAAATTCTACTCATTACCTCCACCATACATTGGACCTTGTTTTGACATATGGCATAGAAATAGAAAATCTTGTAGTGTCTCCTCATAACCCTGTACTGTCAGACCATTGTCTGTTAACCTTTGATTTTACTATTTCTGACTATTTGGCTCCTAAAGAAAAATATTATTACAGTAGATGCCTCTCAGATGATGCTGTTTCCAAATTTATGCAGATTGTTTCCTCTATGCCATGTGTCAACACAACGGAAATAAGCTATAGACAGCTTGCTCCTTCTGTAATTGATAACATGGTGGATAGTGTTTCAGCTTCTCTGCATCAGGCTCTAGACTTGGTGTCCCCCTTAAAAAAGAAAAAGTCTAATCAGAGATTTCTAACTCCTTGGTTCAACACAGAAACTCGTAGCTTAAAACAGAAGACTCGTCAATTAGAAAGAAAATGGCGCTCTACTAATTTAGATGAAATCTATTTAGCTTGGAGAAATCATCTTTTAATTTATAAAAAATCTCTTAGAAAAGCTAGAACAAGTTATTACTCTGCATTAATAGAAGAGAACAAGAATAATCCCAGGTTTTTATTTCAGTACTGTAGCCAGGTTGACAAAGAGTCAGGACTCTGTCAATCCTAGCATTCCCTTAGAGCTTACTAGTCAGGACTTTATGAACTTTTTCAATAATAAAATTTCATCCATTAGAGATAAAATCAATCAGATTCTTCCCACACTTAACTTAAATACTGTAACTACTACAACTCCTTCTTTTGATGTCTGTCTCTTTTACTCCAATCGACCTTTGTGAGTTAGACAAAATAGTTTCCTCATCCAAACCTTCAACTTGTCTTTTAGACCCTATTCCTACCAGGTTATTTAAAGAAGTCTTCCCACTTATTGGTAGCTTTATTCTTCATATAATCAATTCTTCATTAACTTTAGGCCATGTACCGCAGGCTTTTAAAACGGCTGTAATTAAACCCTTACTCAAAAAGCCAACGCTAGATCCAGGAGCTTTAGCTAACTATAGACCAATCTCTAATCTCCCTTTCATTTCAAAAATCTTAGAAAGAGTTGTTGCTACGCAATTATTTGACCACCTGCAGGGAAATGGTTTACTTGAAGAGTTTCAATCTGGGTTTAGAATCCATCATAGTACTGAAACAGCCTTAGCGAAGGTCACTAACGACCTCCTCATTGCATCTGATAATGGACTAGTTTCTGTACTTGTCCTTTTAGACCTTAGTGCAGCTTTTGATACTATCGATCATAATATTCTACTTGATAGATTAGAACACTATGTTGGACTTAATGGAACTTCGTTGCAGTGGTTTAGATCTTATTTATCTGATAGGTTCCAGTTTGCTCATGTAAATAATGAGTTTTCTTTCAACTCGGAGCTTAGTAATGGAGTTCCACAGGGATCTGTGCTTGGCCCTACTCTTTTTAGTTTATATATGCTTCCGTTAGGCAACATTATTAGAAAGCACTGTATACATTTTCATTGTTATGCAGATGACACACAATTATACCTGTCAATGAAGCCAGATGATAGTAATCAATTAGCCAAGTTAGAAGCCTGTCTTAAGGAAATCAAAGCTTGGATGACTTTAATTTCCTGCTATTAAATTCAGATAAGACTGAAGTCATTCTTGTTGGTCCAAAAAACCTTAGAAATTCCTTTCCAAATCAAACTTTCAGTTTGGATGCAGTTACTCTTTCTCTTAATAGCTCTGTGAGGAACCTTGGAGTTATTTTTGATCAGGATTTGTCCTTCAATTCACATATTAAATTTGTTTCTAAGACTGCCTTCTATCATTTGCGTAATATTGCCAAGATTAGGAGCATCTTGTCTCAGAGTGATGCTGAGAAGCTGATCCACGCTTTTGTTAGCTCGAGATTAGATTATTGTAATTCTTTATTATCAGGCTGTCCTAAAACATCTTTAAAAAGTCTTCAGCTGATCCAAAATGCTGCAGCAAGAGTTTTAACAGGTACTAGAAAGAGAGATCATATCTCTCCGGTTCTGGCCTCCCTTCATTGCCTTCCCATAGAGTTTAGAATTAAGTTTAAAATCCTTCTTCTTACTTACAAAGCTCTAAACAATCAGGCTCCTTTTTATTTAAAAGATCTGATACTACCGTATTATCCTAACAGAGCACTACGCTCCCAAAATGCAGGATTACTTGTAATACCTAGAATCTCCAAAAGTACAATAGGAGGCAGAGCCTTCAGTTATCAAGCTCCTCTCCTGTGGAATCAGCTGCCAATCTGGATTCGGGAGTCAGACTCGATCTCTGTTTTTAAGAATAGGGCTAAAACCTACCTTTTTGATATAGCCTACAATTACTCACTCCTTTCCTCACTCTCTATGAAATATTTTTTTTTTTCTGGTCATTAACATTTGTTTGTTATCTCCCATAGATTGAGTCCCCATCGTGCTGTTTGCTCTCTACATGTCTGTTCTTTTCTTCTTCTCTATCCCCTCATCCCCCCAGCCAGTCGCAGCAGATGACTGCCCCTCCCTGAGCCTGGTTCTGCTGGAGGTTTCTTCCTGTTAAAAGGGAGTTTTTCCTCTCCACCGTCGCCAAGTGCTTGCTCACAGGGGATCGCCTGATTGCTGGGGTCTTTCTGCAACTGTGGGGGTTCCCCCCTACAGTTGATAGTGCTATGAGATGACTGTTGTTATGAAATGGCGCAATATAGATAAAGTTGAATTGAAATAATAATTTTTTCCAGATACTCAGCCTGCTCAAAGGAAGGTCAGTTTTATAGCTTCTCTAACCAGCTAAACTGTTTTCAGCTGTGCTAACATGATTGCACAAGGGTTTTCTAATCATCCATTAGCCTTCTGACGCAATGAGCAAACACATTGTACCATTAGAACACTGGAGTGATAGTTGCTGGAAATGAGCCTCTATACACCTATGTAGATATTGCACCAAAATCCAGACATTTGCAGCTAGAAAAGTCATTTACCACATTAGCAATGTATATTAGATATTAGAGTGTATTTCTGATTAGTTTAAAGTTATCTTCATTGAAAAAAACAGTGCTTTTCTTTCAAAAATAAGGACATTTCTAAGTGACCCCAAACTTTTGAACGGTAGTGTATGTACATATAAATATATAAACACACAGTGTGGAGCATTGTAGCTAGATGGAATAAATATATAAATATATAAACACACACAGTGCGGAGCATTATAGGTAGATGGAATAAATATATAAATATATAAACACACACAGTGCGGAGCATTGTAGCTAGATGGAATGAATAGCATAACCATCTACTTAGTTATCCTACATGGTATGATTATGTACCCATACATATTGTCACCCTCCGTAGCGACCGGTATTTTCCTAGTTGTATACCGGAGGGGACCATTGTGTAAGTCTATTGCGTCTTTTGCATTCAATCCTATTAGGTTGTCACGTTTTTTTGCTATCTCTGCGAGCAGCCCTGCTTAGCTTTTACAATCTGACAGCCGTAGGTAGGAAGGACCTGTGAAACCTCTCGGTTGCGCACCTTGGATGATGTAGTCTGCTGCTAAATGAGCTCCTCTGTGCGTTCAGTATGTCCTGCATAGGGTGGGACTCGGACTCCAGCAGAGGTGACAGTTTAGCCACCATCCTTCTCTCTCCTATCTCCTCCACTGGGTCAAGGCGTTGCCCCAGGACAGAGCTAGCTTTCTTGATCAGTTTGTTCAGTCTCTTCCTGTCGGCTGCTGTAACGCCACTGCCCCAGCAGACCATTCCAAAAGTGATGGCTGATGCCACCATCGTGTTGTAGAATGTCTTAAGCAGCGCCCCTTGTACACCAAAAGACCTGAGTCTCCTCAGTAGGAACAGCCTGCGCTGTCCCTTCTTGTAGAGTGCGTCAGTATTGTGTGACCAGTCTAGTTTATTGTTCAGATAAACACCCAGGTACTTGTAGGATGTCACCATCTCGATGTCTTTTCCCTGTATGTTTACTGGTGTTGTGAGGGGTTGTCCTTGCCTGCGGCAGTCCACCACCAGCTCCTTAGTTTTCCTCGCGTTGATCTGGAGGTAGTTCCGATGGCACCAGTCCATGAAGTCCTGGATAAGTCCTCTGTACTCAGCTTCATCTCCGTTTGAGATGAGGCCAACGATCGCAGAGTCGTCAGAGAACTTCTGTAGATGGCAGTGTGTTGTGTTGTGTGAGAAGTCTGTAGTATAAAGGGTGAACAGGAAGGGAGCCAAAACCGTTCCTTGGGGGGCCCCCGTGCTACCGATGATCGTGTTGGACACACAGTCCCGGGTTCTCACAAACTGTGGCCTGTTAGTGAGGTAGTCCAGGATCCATGATGACAGGTGCTGGTCCACCCCTGCGCACAGCAGCTTGTCCTTCAGGATCATCGGTTGGATGGTGTTGAAAGCACTCGAGAAGTCAAAGAACATGATCCTCACCGCATTCCCGGGGTAGTGGATGGTGAAGTAAATCCTCAGCGATTCAGTCACTCTTTTCTTTCCCTGCATATCCACACCTGTTTCCTAAGCGACTCTTCATGACTTCATTAGGTCAGAATTCAGTTATCAAGCTCCTCTCCTGTGGAACCAGCTGCCAATCTGGATTCGGGAGTCAGACTCAATCTCTGTTTTTAAGAATAGGGTTAAAATCTTCCTTTTTGATATAGCCTACAATTAGGGAGGGATCATGTGTCTCTGAACCCTCCCTTAGTTATGCTGCTAATAGGTTTAGACAGCCGGGGGACCTCCAATAATGCACTGGGCTTCATTCCTTTCTTTACGCTCAATGAAATATTTTTGCTGGCCATTAACATCTGTTTGTTCTCTCCCATAGATTGAGTCCCAGTCGTGCTGTTTGCTCTCTACGTGTCTGTTCTTTTTAACTTCTCTATCCCCTCACCCCCCAGCCAGTCACAGCAGATGACTGCCCCTCCCTGAGCCTGGTTCTGCTGGAGGTTTCTTCCTGTTAAAAGGGAGATTTTCCTCTCCACCGTCACCAAGCTCTTGCTCACAGGAGATCACCTGATTGCTGGGGTCTTTCTGCAACTGTGGGGGTTTCCCCTACAGTTGAAAGTGCTATCAGATGACTGTTGTTGTGAAGTGGCGCTATATAAATAAAGTTGAATTGAATTATGGTTCCTGTTACCAGTGGGTTAAAACCACGATAAATGCCTCCGTTGCGTCCATACCTCTTCTGCTTTTTTCCACGTTTAAAGTACTTCCGCATTTAAAGTACTTTAAATGTGCTCATGCTTCTCTCAGACAGTGACGCTAAATAGACATGTCTGCCTGTCAACTGGAATGGTCATGCGGGTGGGGTGCTTCCGAACTCCGACGTGTGGATGACTGTCACGCTCGTTTGTGTGCGTGCTTGCGGAGTGTCATTCCTTAATTTATTTTTCCAAAGTTTATATTTCGTCTTAGCGTGGCGGCATAACTTCAAGGGTGGCAGTTCGCCACACAGAAATGTTACCAGAGGAAACCCTGCAGGTGAGTTAGATAGTGTACTGTAGATGCTGTAGCATTATGTGTTGACATGTTATTAACTTTCCCCAGCTCTTAAAAATTCACAGGAAATGTAAATTAGTGTGTTTTCGCTTGTTTTTTTAAAATGATATTTTATCTCATTCTGGCCAAGACAAAAGGAACTAATGCAATGACGCAGCATCCATTGTCTGTCCATCCATCTGCCTGTCCATCCATATTTCACAGGAATCACCACTCCTAGGCAGTTGCCCTGAAGGTCGTCAAACTCACTCATAATGATCCTCTGGTGGGTCTCCATACAGGTTGTGCTCAAGGTCCAGATCAATGTCAAAGGTCAAGAGATCTGGGCACTTAAGTAATTTAATGAAAATTACTACTGCTTGTAGGCAATTGCCCTGACAGTCAACAAACTCATTGACAATGATCCTCATGTAAGTCTGCGTCCAAGTTGTGCTCACAGTCATTGTCATTGGTCATGATATTTGGGAATTTGTTATTTTAGAAAAAATCAATACTCCTCCTAGCTAATTGCCCTACTTGTCAACACACTCATGCACAACGACCATCACGTGGGTCTGCGTCAAGGTTGTGTTCATTGTTGTGGACAAAGGTCAGGAGATCTCAGTATTATAATTATGTGATTTTATGAAAATTGTTACTCCTCCTAGGCAATTGCCCTGTTTCTCAACAAACTCACACACATTGATCCTTAGGTAAGTCTACATCCAGGTTGAGTGAGCACAAAGTCATTGTCAAAGGTCAGGACATCTGGGCATTTTTGATTCCACAAAAATCGTTACTCCTCCAAGGCAGTTACCCCAACGTTCAGCGAACTCATGCGCAATGATCCTCAGGTGGGTCTGCATCTAGGTTTTGCCCAAGGTCAACCAAAGGTCAGGAGATCTGAGCACCCTCAGGGTGATTTTATCATGCCAGAGTGAGCTACTCCATTGATGACTTGTTTCTTGTCCACATTTATTTAAATGTGTTGCATTCCTTTATCTCATTCCATGTGTTTGGCAGGCTGAGTACTATCACTTGCTCGCTGAGAAGATCTATAAGATCCAGAAGGAGCTGGAGGAGAAAAGGAGGACCCGGTTGCAGAAGCAGGGCTTGGGCCTGGGGCCTGCCGGAATGGGTCAGCCCCTCACTGGACTGCCTCCAAGTGAGTGGATGTGGCTTGTGAAGACAATGATGAGCAAATGTTAACAATGGCTGGATGTTATGTGGGATTTTTTAATAACTCGTATCTCATACAACAGGTTTATTCTAAGCACAGTTTTCTTAAAATAACAGAAGAATAATAGTTTCTAAAGGTTTAGTTTAGGTACTTAATAGAACAAGCAGATGCAGTGTCAACAACAAGGAGCATTTGATTTGTTTTTTCTCAACATGAAAAAAATTAGCTGGGATAACAGATCTTTGTGTGTAAAACGCTCGCCTCTTACCATGTTGGCGAGAGTGAATTTGTGCTACATGGTTATGAAATAAGAGTCCAACTGTTTGGATAAAGTTTTAGAGGTCTGGGCCATACTCATTCAGGTGCATTTCCTCCTGTGCCTTGTAACAGAGAGATGCTGTGGCTAGGGCTGGGAACGATCCCTAATTTACAGAATTGATTTGATTCTGATTCTTGAGATTCTGAATCAGTTCAATTCCGATTCGATCTGATCTCGATTCGATCTGAGAAATTACCATTTTAATAGCCATTTTACTTGCCAGGAAAAAAATCTTTGAGACCTAATGCTGCAAATTGTACCAAGAATATTTTGTTAATATGTAAATTATCACGTAAAGAACTGACCCCAAATCAGTTACAATGATGCACTTTTTATTATTTAACTCATGATTTCACAAAGTGCTCACAAGTGCTTTCTTTAGTACAAAGGGTGTGTAGTGTCAAGTTAGCAACCCAGAATCGGTAAACAAATTCAGTGCATGAATCATGTATACATAATCTCACTGTATTTCAGTCCCTCCAGGATTTCGTTCGCTGTTTTTGTGATTGTTGTGGCCCAAAAAGCCTGAATTTGTGGGAGCTTTTCCAAAACGTTGACATTTTTAGAGGTTTTTTTTTTGCACTGAAAGTTGTGTGAAGAAGTACAGATTTTAAAGTAGCTGCTTTTTTCATAGTTTACATTGATGCTATTCTATGTAACACCACAAGAAAAGCACAGGATTGCCAAAAATTTCCCGTTAAACAGTGATTAATGTAGAATTAAATGCTCAGTAAAGTTGTCAAAAAATGACCAACATTGTATTCTTGCTGAGAACTTAAATTAAAAAAAGAAATAAAAGAATTAGCCATTACAAGAACTAAATTGTGTTGAATGCATATTAGATTATGGAGAAAATTATGGCAGCACCTTCTTGAATCTTGAATTTATAAACTAAGACCCTGAAAATTTTGAGGTATTCTTCTGTGCTGAAATCCACAATGAAGCAGGGATGGTCCTCCACTGACAACCTGGGCGGCAGTGGCTCAGGAGGTAGAGCAGGTCGTCTAATAACCCGATGGTTGGCGGTTCGAATCCCGCTCTCCCCAGATATCCTGCCGTTGTGTCCCTGGGCAAGACACTTCACCCGCATTGCCTCCAGTGCCCATAACACTGGGTATGAATGTGTATAAATGTATAAAATGTTCGGTGGTGGCCGGAAAGGCCGTTGGCGCAGATTGGCTGCCACGTTTCCGTCTTTGAGTATATATGATAAAGCGCTATATAAAACCGATGCATTATTATTATTATTAACCTCTTCCCTTCAGAACGTCTCAGTGCAGGATGGATCTTGGAGTGGAAACCCAGTCTTCACAGATCTGGAAGGGAGATGAAAAGGAGAATAGATTTCAAAGTAAAATTAATCATATTTTTAAATCCCCACACCACAGTAGGGTTTAATAATTTAGTTTATTTTAGTTTTTGTTGTTTATATTTTAACTACAAATTAACTTTCAATTTTTGAAAAGGGTTTCATTTCATTTTCTGAGAAAATTTGTTCATTTCAGTTTAGTTCAATTGAGTAAAAATGGCTCGTACTGCAGCCTTCATTAATTCTGCCATTGTCATTTTATTGTGATTTTTATTATTATCTTCAAATCTCTCACTTAAGTGCTAGAAGTCCATAATCTCATAAAATGTACCTTTATTCTACATTTATTCACAGCGCTTAACCAACAGTTAACTCCTGTATCCATAGTTTGTAAAAGAAACCACCATCATGCCGGATAAATTATTAATCTATGACACAAATGTTAAAACAAACAAATGATATTTTACTTACAATCTCAGCAGCTCCAAGTCTCCTTCTCTGTTCACGAGTTTCAGCCAGTGTTCGTGCGTTTTCCGTTTGAAGTGTTTATCAATCATCGACTTTATGTTCCAACTCAGCGCTGCACGTAGTACAAAACCGTTTATCCCCTCTTTATGAAAAATACTTGGAAACTATTGAGGACAGTCTTTACGGTGGCTTTTGTTGGTAAATTAAGAGACACGCACGTCAACAACTCCGCTCATGTAAACATGGAAGTAAAGGTGTGCGCATGGGCTGCAGAAAACTCTTGCTGGATGAGAACCGTTTTAACGCCACACAAGAAGAACTAGCATGCTTGTTAGCTGTTAGCTCCGTTAGCGCTCCGGGTGTTTCTGGTTCTTCGCCGCTGTTCCTGGCTCAGTGACACGGTTTTGACCCAATCAGACTCGGCAGACGTTCTCAGATGTAAAAGCATTATATTAAAAGATCAATCCGCGGATTTTGTGGATCCATATCGGCTGAGTCACGTGGATCGATCCAGATCGTTGAATCGATCCAGATCATTGAATCGATCTTTTGAACCCACCCCTAGCTGTGGCTTGTTCATGACAATTTTTTTAAATTCATGGTTCTTCATTTTCATCCCTAGTGGTGACGATGGCCTGCCATGTTTTCGAGCAAGGAGTTGGAATTATTGTCATTATTAAATTTCACTGTTGCCTTTAGTGTGGTGGCATTGTAGCTGGGTTTTCCGCAGCAAGTGGCCTTATTGTGAAAAAGAGCCAAGAACAAGCAGACCTTTTAAACAAGATGAAAATGTTGACCAAGTCTGCTTTTCTTTGCATGAGTAGTAAAAAGGTCACCCCCCCCAATAATCGAATATTTATCTTTTTAAGATTTGAATCGCCCTTATAAAAAATATATCCTAAGATGTAAGTGATTATAGAATAGTTATTGACAGCCCTAATGTTCTACATTAAGGAAAGAGTCTGGAGTACACTGTCCGATTTACAGGCTTTATTGGTGCAAAGACTAATGTTTCGACACTCTGTCTTCTTCAGAGTCACATAAAACTGAACAAAATGGCTGCCATTAAATAGACAATAGACCATGTGTGAGAAACTCATTGGTAAGACCATAAAAGTTCAACTCCATTGGTTGATGGAGTGGGGTGGGCGTTGCCACATAAACTTGATCCACCCCAACCATTGATAGACACACCTCTAGAAGCAAAAGTAACGTGACAAAACATGACCTCTTTAAGACATTTTTAAATAGTATAAAAACATATTCACAAAAAACATTTCACAATAAACAAGATAAACAAAGTTCCTCATTAAGTCCAAAGGGCTCCACTGTGCTCAGGGTATAGATCCAATATACTTTCCTGCAGCGCGGAGTTTTGATGATGTCCCCACCTCTAAGGGGAAGCATAATTCTCTCAATTTCCCAGAATTGAAGTGAAGCTGGGGAACCATGGTTGGCCTGAACATAATGGCGAGCAATGGCATAGTCCATATTTTTAGTGCGACTTGCAGTCTTGCGTTCTGATATTCTTACTTTTAAAGCTCTTTTTGTTTGTCCCACATAGACCAGGCCACACGGACTCTTTAACGAAATCACATGTACTGTTGCATTTAATAAAAGATTTAATGCAGTATTTTTTACCAGTCCAGGAGTGTGAAAAGTTGAAAAGTACTTGGTGTCTGATAAATTAGAGCACTGAACACAATGAGGCACGTATGGGATACAGGTTGATTTATAAATTGTGAGAGATCTTCAGCAGAATTAATCATCACAGCTTTGCATGTGTATAACAATAAACGTACCAATTTTGATTTGATGTTGGTGTCAAGATAGTAAACTGTATTTCTCATTTTGAGAGAGCGTGGAAAATATAGATTTTTACCCACCCACTGGGCAATATCAGGCTCAAGTTAAACACCATTCTTTTTGCTTTGCAAAGTAGAATATAATAAAAGCATGCAAGTGTTTACAAAGGGAGGGAGGGCTGAAAAGTTCATCGTGGTCAAATTTGACCAAATGTGGTTTATATTTCAACCAGGGGGATCCAAGCGCTGCAAAACCGATGGAAGAAGTGTGGGGACCGAAGGGGAGACTGTTGAAAAATAAACCACATTTGGTCATATTTGACCACTATGGACTTTTCAGCCCCCCCCCCCCCATATTTAAGATAAGATAAGATAAGCCTTTATTAGTCCCACAACGGGGAAATTCCAGGATTGCAACAGCACAGGGATAGCAACACTCAGAGCAACAATCAGAAGGTAAGAAAAAAAAAAACAAAAAAAAAAACAAGCAAGCAAGAGCAGCTAATTTATTTATTGATGCAGGACTATATACTGTACATATTTCATTAGAAATCATCCCTTCATCAATTTTCTACTTATCCAGCAGTTTGAGTCAGGTTGAGCAGAGATACCCGTACTCCATTCCCCCTAGGTCTTTTGGAGGGATTCTTTGGCACTCTGAGAGACATGATTTCTCAAGTGTGCTGGGGTCTTGTCCTGGTGGGACATTAGCAGTAAAACCCCACCCTCCCTCATACACACTGCTGAATTTATTTTCCTGTTACTGTCTTCACAGATGGTCCCATACCTGACCCATCCATGGTACGACCAAGTGGACCAAATCAGATAGTCAACAGGATGCAAGGCCCAGGTAAAAGATAAGTTAAGATGGTCCTGTAATTATTTTATGATACCGAATGCTATAAATCAGAGGTAGTCAAACTTTTTTTTACATTTTATTTTTTTTCCAGTGAGCCAGAGGTCTGGAGCAGTGCCAGTATGCTCCATAGGTGGATATTTCATTTTCCTGTATAGAGGAACAATTAACAGAACATTGTCTCCAGAGTAAATATTGAGGGGATACTATGAGTATTATTGTAGTCAGTCAGAAATTTATGAAAAGAAGTACACTGGAAAAAAGCTGGTAATTTACAAGAAAAAAAAAGTCACAAGTTTATGAGTAAAAATTACAAATTTACAAGAAAAAGTTGCAAGTTTACAAAGTCAAATTTACTAAAGTTGCAAATTTATGAGGAAAAAAATTAATTTACAAGAAAAAAACACCAGTTAGAAAATGTTTAAAATTTACAATAAAGATTTGCAGATTTACGATACAAAAGTAGCGGATTCATGAGGGAAAAAGTTGCAGATTTATAGGAAAAAAAATGCAGTAGTACAAAAAAGTCAAAAAAAATTATGAGAAAAAATTTTAAAATTTAAGATGTAAAAGTAGTTAATTTACAAGAAAAATGTAAGTTTACAAATAAATGTAGTAAATTAATGACAAAGAGCTACAACTATATGAGAAAAGCTGCAAATTTTCAAGGAAAAAAAAATGCATTATTACTTAGCATCGGTGATTACGATGCATTTTATTCAGTTACGCAACATGATATAGAAAGGTATAGGATGATTTGGGGGGACATGTCCTCCCTTGATTTATGCCTGTTACATACTGACAAAAATACAAGTCACCAAGCTGCCTATACACGTGGACAAAATTGTTGGTACCCCTCTGTTAATGAAGGAGAAACCCACAATGGTCACAGAGATAACTTGAATCTGACAAAAGTGGTAATAAATAAAAAGTCTATGAAAATTAACCAATGAAAATCAGACAATGCTTTTGAATTGTGGTTCAACAGAATTATTTTAAAAAACAAACTCATGAAACGGGCCTGGACAAAAATGATGGTACTCTTAACTTAATATTTTGTTGCACAACCTTTTAAGGCAATCACCGCAATCAAATGATTTCTGTAACTGTCAATGAGACTTCTGCACCTCTCGGCAGGTATTTTGGCCCACTCCTCATGAGCAAAGTGCTCCAGTTGTCTCAGGTTTGAAGGGTGCCTTCTCCAGACGGCATGTTTCAGCTCCTTCCACAGATGTTCAATAGGATTTAGATCAGGGCTCATAGAAGGACACTTTAGAATAGTCCAATGTTTCGCTCTTAGCCATTCTTGGGTGTTTTTAGCTGTGTGTTTTGGGTCATTATCCTGTTGCAAGACCCATGACTTGCGACTGAGACCAAGCTGTCTGACACTGGGCAGCACATTTCTCTCTAGAATACCTTGATAGTCTTGAGATTTCATTGTACCCTACACAGATTCAAGACACCCTGTGCCAGATGCAGCAAAGCAGCCCCAGAACATAACAGAACCTCCTCCATGTTTCACAGTAGGGACAGTGTTCTTTTCTTGGTGTGCTTCATTTTTGCGTCTGTGAACGTAGAGCTGATGTGCCTTGCCAGAAAGTTGCAGTTTTGTCTCATCTGTCCATAGGACATTCTCCCAGAAGCTTTGTGGCTTGTCAACATGCAGTTTGGCAAATTGCAGTCTGGCTTTTTTATGATTTGTTTTCAGCAGTGGTGTCCTCCTTGGTCATCTCCCATGAAGTCCACTTTGGCTCAAACAACAACGGATGGTGCGATCTGACACTGATGTATCTTGACCTTGGAGTTCACCATGAATGTGTTTATAGGTTGTTCTGGGCTCTTTTGTTACCATTCGTATTATCCGTCTCCTCCTGCGGCCACGTCCAGGGAGGTTGGCTACAGTCCCATGGATCTTAAATTTCTGGATAATATGTGCAACTGTAGTCACAGGAACATCAAGCTGCTTGGAGATGGTCTTATAGCCTTTACCTTTAACATGCTTGTCTATAATTTTCTTTCTGATCTCCTGAGACAACTCTCTCCTTTGCTTCCTCTGGTCCATGTTTAGTGTGGTACACACCATGTCAATGAACAGCACAGTGACTACTTGTCACCCTTTAAATAGGCCGACTGACTGATAACAAGTTTGTAGACACCTATGATGTTAATTAGAGGACACATCTTGGTTGAACATGTCCCTATGGTTACATTATTTTCAATCTTTTCTAGGGGTGCTATCATTTTTGTCCAGGCCTGTTTGATGAGTTTGTTTTTTAAAATAATTCTGTTGAACCACAGTTCAAAAGCATTGTCTGATTTTCATTGGTTAATTTTCATAGAATTTTTATTTATTACCACTTTTGTCAGATTCAAGTTATTTCTGTGACCATTGTGGGTTTTTCTTTCATTAACAGAGGAGTACCAACAGTTTTGTCCACGGCTGTACCATAAGAGAAACTGAGCGAATAAAACGGCTTTTTATAAAACCTAACTACTCATTCAACACCAACACATCACGGTGGTTTGAGTTAATGAGAGAAATGTTTGATGTTCACATGTAATCAGTGCATTAAACCTAGGAACAAAAGGTGGAATGAGGTGTTTTTGTGTCCTCACCTTAGTGTTCTGTGGATGGTGCTGTTCAAAATAGTCATGTTTGGTCTCAGTAACATTTTTCATTACCACTCTTTATGACGGCAACTGTGTCACTGTAAATCAGGTGCATGGGTTTGCTGCTGGACCTTTTTTAAACGAGTGCTAACTTTGAAAACAGCATCTTGTGGCTGGTATTAGCTTGCTTGACAGTGGCAGTTAGCTAAAATTCATGTACGTAATTGTACCACCGGTGATGATAGGTGCACACACGCCAGTGACGGACGTGCTCACGTAAGTGATGAGTGCGATCTCTATGGGTGCGCTCACACAGACCGATGGTGGCGGCATGGTGAAGTTTGTAGTGGCGGTTAGGGGCTGTGTTGTGTGGAACATGGAGTGAATGCGCACATACACAGATGATGGGTGTGGTCACCAAAGAACGATGGTGTTGCTCAATGCGTGTACGCAGCGCTGACATATTCAGTCACTTTGGCAGTGCAGCAGGATTGGTCTGATTTTGAGGAGCCCAGAACTTGATTGTCTAGCGTTACCATGGCAGTGTGTTTTGAGTAAAACCTTAACATGTAGTAACGAGTACATACAACTCCTGCATGGATTCCATATAATGAACTTTTAATTTTACATGGTAACGGTCTCTCTGTTTTGGCAGGCATGAACCAGTTCAATCAAATGGGGATGCAGTCTATAGGTCAGAGATCCACTCCACCTCTCCCCATGGGAACAGCAAGCAACCAGGTCAGTGCTGTACATAGCATTTATCAGTGTTTACTGTATGCTGTACAGTTAGGAATTCATCTGCACGAGATCAGTTAAACTTGATTCCCATTATTACATTTTAAGAGTCATGCAAATGCATTATTTAAACATCTAGATGGGAATGGTTGGACCCAGGATGGGGCAGTCCAATGCCAATCAGCTACCAAACCAGTATCTGTCCCAGGGGCAGTTTCCTAGCTCAGGACCCATAGTCGGAACAGCTCAGGCTGGTATGACTCCTCCTGGAACACAGGGTGGCATGGCACAGGTAAGAAATCCTTTTGTCATCGATCTATAAATTAGGGATGTGATTTGGGGTTGTGGAAATTATCTGAAAATTTAGCAGGGGGTCTGGGGGACACAGTCCCCCAGCGGGGTCCGGGGCAGAGCCCCGTTGGGGGGGCAAGGGGGGCTCCTGGGTTTTTATGATTTTTAAGTACCAGAACTGTGCTTAAATGACATAACACAAACAGCTGAATGTCACTTATTACTGTATAATATTGACTTATGTTCCAAGAAGATAGCATTCCTAAATAAAATATTCCAACAAGCATTATCCATCACATGTGTGGCATTAAAAATATTTTTTAAATAAAGTCCAAAACATCTTCAGCAGGCAAGATGAAGAAAAGTGAAAAGTGAACTCCTGTGGCAGCTAGAAAGGTCTACATTTAACCATGAGAAACTCCAGGTTAGCTGAGCAGTGTCTCCCAACAGTGACAGAGTTCGTCCACCAAGCCTTGTTAATATAAATGCACACTCCCCCACCTCTGGTCTTACCGGAGTCATCAGCTGCTCTGTCTGCCCGGAGAGTGTGCCGTCCGGCCAGCTCGACAGCACCGTCAAGTACTCCACTATGTAGCCATGTTTCTGTGAAAATCATGATATTGCAGTTCATAAGTTTCTTATTGTTGGTGATCCGAAGCCATAGCTCATCCATTCTGTTCGCCACTGACCGTACATTAGCGAGGAAAATACTGAGTAGAGAAAGCCAGTGCGGTGTTAGCTTTAGCTTAGCTCTTAGCCCTCCGCGCTTCCCCCGCCTTTGTTTACGGTTTCTACACCGCCTGCGAGCACTTCCGGTCGGCCGGGTAGCTTACCTAGCGTCGGGTGTTCTCCAGAGCTCAGGGATGAAACGTAGGTTGCTGATAAAAAGATCGTTATTTTGTAATCCAATGTCCAAAAGTTCATTTCGGGTGTAGGATGTAAAAGCGAAGCTGTTCTGAACGAACAGACCCGAAATGAGCAAAAATATTGCTGCTAATCCACAAAATCTGAAGAGACGCTGAGCCTCGCGTTGTGCACGCGCCGCCATCTGGTCTGAAAATTTTTGGAAGATTAAAAAAAGTGGAATTCCGCGAATTAGCAGAAAAATCACATCCCTAATAAATGCAAGGAATCTCTGTGTGTCTGTTCACTCACATGTGTGAAACCGTTTGTTAGACTGACCTCAGGTGTTTGCTTCCTTCCTGATTTCTCTTTTTTTTTTGTATGTTTGTCACCCTTAAATGTTTCAGATCATCGAACAAATTTAAATATTAGACAAAGATAACGCAAGTAAACACAAAATGCAGCTTTTAAATGAAGGTGTTTATTATTAAGGGTAAAAAAAAAAATCCAAACCTACATGGCCCTGTGTGGAAAATGTGATCTCCCCCCCCCCCCCCCCCGTTATAACATAAATTAACTGTGGTTTATCACATTTTTGGAAAGCTGAGTTCAATTTCTCTAGCCACACCCATACCTGATTACTGCCACACCTGTTCTCAATCAAGAAATCACTTCATTAGGACCAGCCTGACAAAGTAAAGTAGACGAAAAGATCCTCAAAAACAAGACATCATGCTGCAACCCAAAGAAATTCAGGAACAAATGAGAAACAAAGTAATTGAGATCTATCAGTTTGGAAAAGGTTATAAAGCCATTTCTGAAGCTTTGAGACTCCAGCATACCACAGTGAGAGCCATTATCCACAAATGGTGAAAACATGGAACAGTGGTGAATCTTCCCAGGAGTGACCGGCCGACCAACGTTACCCCAAGAGCACAGTGACGACTCATCCAAGAGGTCTCAAAAGACCCCACAGCAACATCCAAAGAACTGCAGACCTCACTTGCCTCAGTTAAGGTCACTGTTCATGACTCCACCATAAGAAAGCGACTGGGCAGAAATGGCCGGCACGGCAGAGTTCCAAGACGAAAACCACTGCTGAGCAAAAATAATAAAGGCTTGTCTCAGTTTTGCCAGAAAACATCTTGATGATCCCCAAGACTTTTGGGAAAATACTCTGTGGACTGACGAGACAAAAGTTTAACTGTTTGGAAGGTGTGTGTCCCATTACATCTGGCAAAAAAGTAACGCAGCATTTCAGAAAAGGAACATCATACCAACAGTAAAATAAGGTGGTGGTAGTGTGACGGTCTGGTGCTGTTTTGCTGCTTCAGGACCTGTAAGACTTGCTGTGGTAAATGGAACCATGAATTCTGCTGTCTACCAAAAAGTCCTGAAGGAGAATGTCTGGCCATCTGTCCGTGACCTCAAGCGGAAGCACACTTTGGTTCTGCAGCAGGACAATGATCCAAAACACACCAGCAAGTTCACCTCTGAATGGCTTAAGAAAAACAAAATGAAGACTTTTGAGTGGCCTAGTCAAAGTCCTGACCTGAATTTGATTGAGATGCTGTGGCATGACCTTAAAAAGGTGGTTCATGCTCGAAAACCCTTCAGTGTGGCTGAATTACAACAATTCTGCAAAGATGAGTGGGCCCAAATTCCTCCACAGCGCTGTAAAAGACTCACTGCTAAGGGTGGCCCAACCAGTTATTAGGTTTAGGGGGCAATCACTTTTTTAACACAGGGCCATGTAGGTTTGGATTTTTTTTTCCCTTAATAATAAACGCCTTCATTTAAAAACTGCATTTTGTGTTTAGTTGCGTTATCTTTAATATTTAAATTTGTTTGATCTGAAACATTTAAGTGTGACAAGCATACTAAAAAATGGGAAATCAGGAAGGGGCAAACACCTTTTCACACCACTGTAACTGCTTTGCTGAGGTTGTGAGGGTGTGCATCCCCGAGTATGGAGTTGTTCAGTCAAAATATATAATTTTTATCAATAAACGTTTAGCCACCGCTCTGTCTCCTCATGCCCAGGCTTTTAGAAGTGTGGGCGAGGTTTCAGATTGACTCCATACTGATTGGATAATACGTGGCATCACGACCAGTCACCACAGTGCTCCATGAACAAAACAAGGAAGTGAAAAGTGACAAATTTGACCAGAAACGGATAACACTGAAGATTTAATGCTTAAAAAAATTATACTATAATGTTGCCCTGATTGCTTAGGTCTAAAGGATAATTGGAGAACACGAGGTGCGCGAGTACAATGGAAGGAGCACCAGCAGGGACCCAGGGTTTGACAAATAACACCGGTGTTGAAGAAGCAGCAGCCGGACTGGCGGACCGCAGTTCTTCGCAGGGAGGCAAGCCCAGCCTGCCCGGTTAGCAGTGAACAGGAGTCCTGGTTGCTGCTTCACCCATTTGCTCCCACTGTCCTTTGAAGGAGTTAATAATAATACCGCCATGATTGTGGAGTGGAATGGCCAGATCAGTTACATATCATATGCGGACACATATACACGCTTTGACTAAACGATGACCGTCACCAAACAACACACAAAAATGCCCAAATAACGAAATAAATCATTTTTATTTAAATATTTACTTACAAATGGGCACCACTGATGCAACAGTTGCAGCCAAACGGGTCATTCTGCTGTGTATAACAATGTTGGGTGTTTTGTACTTATAATATTGCTAAAATATAAAAGGATGCACTAGAATGGGTCTCAAATATTGTAAATGTGTCCTGTTATAGTACTGCATGAATTTATTGACGATAGACTACTATAAACTACACATATACTAAAACAATTATAATAGTGACTGAACAACTCCCATTCCCCAAAGTGCAATCGTCGTCGGCCTCCGTCGGTCTATGATGACCATGGAAGAGAATCCTAAACGTCTACTCTGCTGGAACAGCACCGCCTGTGGCTGAACAGGCCGATGCGCGAATGGCAGTCCCTGTCACATAGGTCGCACTTGTGGGTGGTCTCCGTGCTGCTGGGTCTGTGGCGGTTCTTTCTGAGGGTCCTTTTTTCATCTGCTGCAGCAGTCAGTCTCTCTTCACCCGCCTTGAGCTGTCTGGTCAGGGTGCCTCTCCATTTGGAGCGGTCTGTTGCATGGTCCTCCCAGCGCTCTGTGTTGATCTCCAGGGCCTTCATGTCTCTCTTGCAGATGTCTCTAAAGCGCAGCTGTGGGCGGCCAACGTCTCTCCTGCCAGTCGCCAGTTCTCCGTAGAGGACCTCTTTGGGGATTCTGCCATCCTCCATACGGTGAACGTGGCCTAGCCAGCGGAGCCTGTGCTGCCTGAGTAGAGTGAACATGGAGGGAAGGCCGGCGCGGGACAGAACTTCTGTGTTGGGCACTTTGTCCTGCCAGGATATGTCCAGGATGTGGCGAATGCAGCGCGAGTGGAAGGAGTTCAGACTCTTTTCCTGCCGGGCGTATGTTGTCCACGTCTCACTCCCATAGAGCAGTGTGCTGATGACGCAGGCGTTGTACACTGCCATCTTCGTCTTGACAGAGAGTTTGGGATTCTCCCACACTCGTGTGGTGAGGCGAGCGAGTGTGAAGGCTGATTTTCCAATCCTCTTGTCGATCCCTGTATCAAGGGAGAGGTTGTTGCTGATGGTGGACCCCAGGTACGTGAACTGATTCACGACCTCCAGCTCGTAGTCGTCGATGGTGATGGTTGGTGGTGCTTCCGTGCCTTGCGCTAAGACGTTAGTCTTCTTCAGGCTGATGGTAAGCCCGAAGTCCTTGCATGCCTGGGAGAAGCGGTCCATCAGGGTCTGAAGCTCCTGCTGTGTGTGGGTTGCGACTGCAGCGTCGTCTGCGAACAGCATGTCTCTGATTAGAGCCTCGCGTACTTTGGTTCTGGCTTTCAGGCGGGCGAGGTTGAAAAGCCTGTCATCAGATCTTGTGTGCAGGTAGATTCCCTCTGTTGCTGTGCTGAAGGCATGCCTCAGGAGCATAGCAAAGAAAATCCCAAAGAGGGTTGGCGCAAGTACACAGCCCTGTTTCACTCCGCTGCGTATGTTGAATGGCTCTGAGACGTTGCCGTCGTGCTGCACTATCCCCTGCATGTTGGTGTGAAACGAGTCGATGAGGCTTTGCAACTTTGGTGGGCATCCTATCTTTGGCAGGATCTTGAAAAGGCCCTCTCTGCTGACCAGATCGAACGCTTTGGTGAGGTCGATGAAGGCGACGTACAGGGACATGTTCTGTTCTCTGCATTTCTTCTGGAGTTGGCGGATGGAGAATATCATGTCTACCGTTGATCGCTCAGCGCGGAAGCCACACTGAGACTCGGGGTAGACACGTTCGGCAAGCTTCTGTAGACGAATGAGAACAACTTGTGCGTAGACTTCGCCAACAGCGCTGAGGAGGGAGATGCCCCTGTAGTTGTTGCAGTCGCTTCTTTCCCCTTTGTTTTTGTAGAGGGTGATGATCTTGGCGTCCCTCATGTCCTGTGGTACGGCACCTTCCTTCCAGCACTGGCAGAGGACGTCATGCAATGGCAGCAGTAGGGCGGTCTTGCAGTGCTTGATCAGGTCGGGGGGTATGCCGTCGTTGCCGGGTGCCTTGCCAGTGGCCAAGCTATCAATGGCCTTGCTGAGTTCGTCGATGGTTGGCTCGGCGTCAAGTTCGTCCATGGATGGCAGGCAGTCGATGGCATCAAGGGCTGACGGTGTCACGGTGTTCTGTCTGGAGTAGAGGTCGGAGTAGTGTTCCACCCATCTCTCCATCTGCTTGTTCTTTTCTGTGATCATCTCCCCAGTGGAGAATTTGAGGGGGGCCGTCTTGCTCTGAACCGGACCAAGTGCTTTCTTGATGCCATTGTAGATACCACGGATGTTCCCTGTTATGGCAGCGGTTTGAATGTCTTGGCTGAGCTGAGTCCAGTACTCGTTGGCACAGCGCCGAGCAGTCTGCTGAACTTTGCTTCTCGCAGCCCTGAGAATCTGGAGATTCTTCTGGTTTTGGTACTTCTTGTACTCAGCAAGTGCTGAGCGCTTGGCTTCAATGACGGGGGTCATCTCGGTCAACTTGGCATCAAACCAGTCCTGTGACTTCGAGGTCTTCCTCCCAAAGGTAGCCAAGGCTGTGCGGTGGATGGTGTTTCGCAGCTCTTCCCACTTCTGCTTTGCAGATTCTCCTTCTTGGTGGTACACCGAGTTCCTTCTCAAAGGTGGAGGCAAACTGCTCAGCAAGTTCTGGTTGGGCCATCTTGCTGGTGTCAATCCGTGCCTTTCCAGGCTGTCTAGCACGATTGAGTTTCTTCAGCTGCAGCTTGACCTTGCAACACACCAATGAATGGTCTGTGTCGCAATCTGCACTCTGGAACGAACGGGTGATTAGCACGTTCTTCAGTGAGGTGCGCCTGGTCAGGATCAAGTCCAGCTGGTGCCAGTGCTTTGAGCGCGGATGTCGCCAGGAAACCTTGTGTTGGGGCTTGGTCTTGAAGAACGAGTTTGTGATGCACAGATCGTGATATGTGCAGAACTCGAGCAGCCACTGTCCGTTGTCGTTCATTCTGCCCACGCCAAATGGTCCAAGACAGGAGGGCCAGGAGTCGTGGTCAGCGCCCACTCTGGCATTGAAGTCTCCAAGGAGAATGAGTTGTTCAAAGTTGGGGATGATTCTGACAGTTGTTGCAAGATTCTCGTAGAACTTGTCTTTTGCCTCTGGTGTGGCTGTCAGTGTTGGGGCATACACACTGACGAGGGTGACTGGGCCTTGAGTGGTGTTGAGGCGGAGGGTGAGGAGTCGTACAGAGCCATTGCTGCCCGGTTCCACCATCTTCAGCAAGGTGTTCTTCACTGCGAAGCCCACTCCGTGTTCGTCACTGCCCTTTCCCTGCCAGTAGAATGTGTAGTCCTTCTCTCTGTGTGCCTGCGTCAGCCAACCGTGTTTCCTGGAGAGTGGCGATATCCACTCCCAGTCTCCTCAGCTCATTATTGATGATGGCAGTCTTCCTGGTGTCGTTGAAACAATTATAATTAAACAATTAAACTAAAACAATTATAATAGTGACTGAACAACTCCCATTCCCCAAATTGCAATATACAACACTTATTTAATTTAATTTACATAATGTAATGTTTATTTGAAAGGGACAGTGCACAATAATGAACATTAGTACAAAATACTAGTTCTTTTTAAATCAAGCTCAGAAATATTAGTAGGTTTTAGGGTTGAGGAAAATTGCAGTCAGTTTTCAACTAAAGACAGAAATTGTATCGTCGGTGCACAAGGAGCTTATGTATCAGAGCTGTAGCAAAGTGTTGAAGGTACTTAGAGCCCAATATACAATAAATGTAATTATACTCCTAAAATTTAGACAAATAGTCTTGAAAAATAATAAACTTGCTTCCAGTTGAGGCTATGTGAATGAAGCGTCTTTGACACAAAATTTTTATTTATTCATTTTTCTTGTATGTTATGTAAATGTACTGATTCAAAGTCTATTGAAGCCAGTAATATGTCAGTTTTTTTACTGTATAGATGCTGCCAAAAGGCCTGTGTGACCTGTTGTTTTTTAAATCCAGTCATTGTTTTTATAATTTTCCTAAAATACAAATTATAACCTTATTAAACATTAAGGGAGCATTATGGACCTGGAGTGAAATCTCTAACCACAGCTTCCTTTACACTTTGGTTTTCTTCTATTCTCAGACACAGATGGGCACCCCGCCCCCTATCGCAGTTGTGAGTCCTCTGCCACAGGTGGGTCCAACCAGTGGCTCCAGTGTGGTCCAAACAGTGGGTTCATTGGGTCCCCAGAGTGTTGGTAGTGGAGGTCCAAACTCAGTTGTTGGCGCTTCTGCCTCTTCAGTGACTGCTTCAAATGTAAACCAACAACCCAACTCCATCCCGCATTTGGGATCCATGCGGAGCAGCTCACCTTCTCCTGCTCACAGTCGATCTCCTACCCCGCACCAAACGCCGCCCAGACTACCGGGATCTCAGACGCCACAACCACACACCCCCAACGCTCCACAGTTGGTTCCACCTCCAGCTCCTCAGCAGAATCAGTTGAGCCAAGGACCTGGCTCCAACAAGCCGCTTCAACAGCCACACATGGGGTCAGCCGGTTCAACCACTCCATCTCACCCTGGGCAGGTCTCCAACTCAACATCGCATGGAAGTCAGCTGCCACGCACTCCGGTCAGTTTGATGTTTCTTTCATGTTTATTAATAACTCCTAAGCTTCTCTGATACCTAAAATGTTACTACTTCAAGCTACGTGTCCACAGAGAGCCGTTTTCCCCCCGGAAGCATGTATTTTCTGTTCATTTTTTATTAGGGCTGCACAATTGGAGAAAAATGGGTGATTGCAATTATGGCTTCAGATATTGCAATTTGTGATGTGACTTTAATTATTTATATTTTAACTCCCTGTAAAAGTTGATTAAAATTTCTAGTCGTGATTAGGGCTGCAGCGATTACTCGAATAATTCTCATAACTTGACTATAAAAATTGGTCAATTCAAAATCTATGATTCGACACTTGATTTTAATTGTCACTTCGGTCTATATGACCTTCTTCCTGTATGACCTTCCAGTCACGCTGTGTAAACAGGACATGGCTTTGTTGAATGGTGCCATGTCAGAATGACTGCAAAAAAAGTCAGAAAAACAACAAAAAGTTTCTTAAATCTGGGATCATTTCAAGCTGAAATTGAGGAAAACATTGTGCAGTGTAGTGTGTACATTGTAAAGCTGAGTGGCGAGCTAGCATACTACAACGTCGGATGTTACACTGTCTCAGCAGAAAGCATCCCACATCATGCGTGGCCAGTGCACCCAAAATAAGGTACGTGATTGAGATTTTAAATTAAGATGAATAGATTGTAGTCAGCTACGCTAATTATGCTTATATGGTTATAAGAACTTCAGAACTTTATGGTGTAACTTAACGTTTAAAGTTATGTTGTATGCAGTAAACGGTGGCGCAGTGGTTAGCACTGTGGCAGCACAGTTTACCCTCGGCCAGGGGATCGCGGGGACCGTGAGATCGTGGGTTCGATCCCTGCCCCCGGCCAACAGTGATCTGTGTGGAGTTTGCATGTTCTCCCCGTGTTTGCGTGGGTTTACTCCGGGATTTCTCCGGTTTCCTCCCACATGTCAAAAACATGCAGGTTAGGGAGTTAAGGGGCGCTTGCGCACGCAGCGACCAGCAGCTGGTGGCTTGTCACCAGACTGCAAAACAAATCTACCTATGGGTACAAAATAAGTAATTTAAAAAAAATAATAATAAACATTGCAATAAGCATTGCAATAAATGTGTACCTGTGTTATTGAGTGTTTGGTACAATTACTAGTGCTCTTTAGGAAAGAAAGTTCCAACACATGTTGGTCAATGCAAGTTTCTTTAAAAAAGTGTCCGATTACTCGAGTAATTGTCCATTAGAGTGGTCGATTACTTGAGCTGTAAAATAGTTGTTAGTGGCAGCTCTAGTCGTGATTAATCTCAAAAAATTGCGGATTGGTCGAGATTATGCTTGCTTTGACCACAATTTGTCATTCTTCAAGTTTTTCATACTCATAATAACATGGGAGTGGACAAATGTGCTTTTCTGCAACTGCGGGTTTATTTTTATTTCAACATAATGAAAAATACTACCCAGAATGTTCTCCACAAAAACTTCAGAAGTACTGTTTGTGCAACCTTTTTCCTCATATCTTTTATTTTTTTTTTAATTAAACCTTGATTTAACAAGGATAAGACTTGTTGAGATAAGCAGGGATGAGAATCCTCCGCGGATCCGCGGAATTCCTCGGATTTGATCATGTCTAGGGTCATTCTTGTGAAACGTCTAAATTCGAGGAGAAAATTTTAGGGGGGGTGGTATGTTAAGAGCGGCGAGTCATATTTTCGATCGGCTGCTCAAATCCACCGCGCAGAACGCGCTACCCAGCGAGATCAGTAATGTAATGTAACAAGGCCACTGATTGGCTGATACTTATTGAAGCAACCAATCGGTGATTTTGTTATTCCTTTGTCATATCCAACACACGGAGCGAAATGCAAATGGCGGACAGTTCAATCAACTGAGTTTTCCCAATTTCGTGAAAATGGTGAACCTAAAACTCACGAAAGACAACAAAGCAAGAATTTTAGAAATCAACAAAGGGATAAGGAACAAGTTTCGTTGGGAATGGCTCGAAAAAACTGTGTCAATGACTGTAAAGATCGGTAAAAATACCGAAGTTGTGGTTGAAAAAATGGCCGACTTCATAGTGAAATGCGAAGTATCAGGGAAAGCCCAGTGTGTTTATTGTAACGATTTCTTGAGTTATGGATCTCGGGGTTGTGTTGCCTTAGTTGAAGACTGTTCAAAACAGAAACATCTCAAAATTGTGGCTACAAGAGATCGAACTACTCGCTCGTGCTGCATTCAAAACGATCGATGGACACGGTCAAATTCAGATGCCAGTCAATCAAAGTTCATCACAATCGGCCCCGATTACAGCAATTAGTGATCGGAAGACACATTCCGAGGTAAGATTTTTTTTCTCGTTATAAGTAATGTACTTGAGAATTTTCGCGTAATGAATTTGTTATGAAATAGCATGTGTAAGTTGTGACGTCATGCCTGTTTTGAAACACTAATTGCATTGAATGTTGATTATCGATTGTTAATAGATAAATGTTATTACGTATTTTCTCACAATTTGAAATGCAATCTAAGAATTTTGAATATAATTTATCATTTTTTGTTTCACTAGGAGGAGTTACATAATGCATGTGTAAGTTTTTTTGTCATGGGTGGTGATGGGTTGCCTTTCCTAAGATATCTTTGCTTTTATTAGTAAACATAATTTCTTTATGGTCATTGCATAAAAATATTAAACATCTTTTAGATTTTACTTACTTTCTTAGATTATCTTTCAAATATTAAAATATACTAATATGCAACTTTTTTAATATTCCTAGTAACACTAACAAATGCACACATTAATAAATCAAAATGTTTGCAGAATGTCAGTATATTTTAATAAATGGGTGATTGACTTGGTGATGGAATTTTGTTAATATTTATAATTTATTTTACTTGGTTAAATTATTTTGTCTGTTCTAGAACTATGTAAATGTAATTCTGTGTCAGTTCTAAACATATTAAATAGTAGTAAAATATAATTTAGTATTATTACATCAACATACCATTCAGATATCATAAATTTACACATGTGATGCAGCAGCAGATTAAAAAGGTAAACTATAAATGCATTTATACTTACTTCTAACTTTAAATATAAGACCACATAGGAGCATTCTAAAACACCAGATTTTGTTAGCTTCTCCGCCTTGGATCCGACTTGGGGGCCTGCGTCCCCCAAGACCCCCGGCTTAGTTTCCTCTTTTTTTCCCAAACCCCATTCTCATCCCTGGATAAGAATCTCTTTTACAAGAGTGTCCTGGCCAAGACTCAGCAGCACAAATTACAAGTTACAGACATTAACAACAGCATTAAAACACTACCATGATTATCATACATATAAGAAATAGTCGATAAAGGTACAAGTGCTCAGCAGATCTAGGATCGAGGACATCTATAACTTTTTTCCACAGAAACTGCTCATCTGTTGCAAAATTTACATCAAAAAAGTTGCAATTTTACATGAAAAGTCAAATTTACAGAGAAAAAATTTGCAGAAGTTTGAGGGGAAACATAGCAAATTCATGAAAAAAGATGCTAAATTAGAAGAAAAATGTTGTAAAATGTTGCAAATGTATTTGAAGATCTTGGCCACAAATTTATGAGGGACAAAAGCTCCAAATTTGCCTTGAAAAAGTCATGGATGTAACTTTAATGACTGCTGTTTTTTTTCTGCTTATTTTAGTTTCCCCAATATTAAAAGCTTTAAGATAATATCAATAGTGTTAAGACCTTTGAAAGTCAGAATTAAGGATTGATTGACATTTTAAGGATAACTAAGGCCTTTATTTTGTATCTATCTATAAATTCAGCAAATCTCTGTTTGTGTGTGTGTCTGTTCCATGCATATCTCGAACCATTTGTCAGACTGGCCTCAGATTTTAAACATGGTTTCCTGAGGTTACTAACTAACTAACTAACTAACCTGCACTTATATAGCGCTTTTCTAGTCACAAAGACCACTCAAAGCGCTTTCATTAATACTAACCCTCTATTCTAAGGGCCTATAGGAAACAGATATCTAGGGACAATTTAGAACAGCCAATTAACCTAACATGTTACCAGGGTGTGCATCCCCAAATGTGGAGTTGCTTGGTCAAAATATGTAATTTTTATCAATAAAAGTTTAGCTAGCGCTCTGACATCGCTCTGTCTTTTCATGCCCTGAAGTGTGGGCGGGGTTTGGCTCTGTGTGTGTGTGTGTGCGCGCACGCGCATGCGTGTGCGCACTCTGCAGGCATCAGATGAGCAGAGCTGTGTACGGGTGTTTCCTGTGAAGAAACACTACAGATATGCCATTATAGGGTAGCTCCAAGTTAGAATCCTGTTCAGTTATTTCCTTTATCACTGGATTGTAATTTTGTGGGCTCCTACTACACAACAACTTCAAAAAATTTTTTTTATTTTTTTTTTGGGGGGGGGGGGGGTTCAAGCCAGGCACACAGTAACGGCACATTTACTGGATGCTGCAGATCTTTTTCCCTTTAAATGGCACATCGTGAGTCCTGACCGCTGTAATATCTGACTGGAGCAGAATTACGGATGGGCAGATCAGTACTCAAGTATCGATACTTTGATACCAGCTGGTTGATATTTTGGAGTCGATACTTTTTAAAATATTGCGATACCACTATGTTTTTACAAAACATGCAATTTGTTTTCACCTCTGAGAGTTTTAGGCATTAAATTTATGTGTGAAAACTGGTGAAAAGCCAGCCCAAGCATATTGGCAGCCTATTAGACTCTGTGCACTGCCCAGCCAAGCACTCCCATGCAGAACGAGCTCAGCAGCGTTGGGGGTGACAGAAATGTTGTACCATTCATCCAAATTCTATGATGATACCAAGCAGCATAACATTTGAAAAATAAACAAAGTAAACACTATTTAAGTTTGTAAAATAATAGTGTAAAAATAAATAAATAATTTAAAAAAAAAGTTGCACTGTGAAAAAAAATTACACGTATAGGAATGGTTAAACATTTCAGAAGTAAAAAAAAAACTTGAATCCAGTTGAGAATCTTCATCAAATTAAGAAATTGAAATAATTTTGCATTTATTTTAAGTCTTAATTATTTTTATTATAATTGAAAAAAGCCATTTTATTTTTATTTACTTTGCTCATTGTTCTATTTTATTATTATTTTATAAGCATTTCTTTCAACTGTTTATGTTCATGAGTTTTATTCATATTTCATATTCCCCTTGCAATAAAGTTGTTAATAAAACTGCAATCATGTGATTTTGGGCAAAAAGTATCTGTCTTAGTATTGAAGAAAAAGTCCCATAAATTAATGCTATTGTATCGAAAGGAAAAATGCAATCTGAAGCGGAATGGCCAGAGGACCCACGGTTCAGGAGAGGGGAGTCTATGGTGGCTTTTCCTACCTGTGCGGTACCAGTGCTGCTGGTACTAGCCACGCTCTATATTAGGGTCCAAGCCACTGACAACATCAGTGGGTGAGAGCCCTATTGTAATCGCTAGGATTATTTATTATTAACCTTAATTATACAGGTAATCCCATTGAGACACGGGGTCTCATTTTCAAGAGAGCTGTTTAATCGATCAGTTCTGTCAAAGCACAGCTGATCACAGCGGTCATCTGGCCTGTAGAGGAATGAAGCTGGTCTCCTTTATTTTTGTACATAATCATTTCTGAATGATTTTAACATTTTATTTTGCTGTGCTGCATCAAGGTGAAGAAGTTCTGTCGCCCTCAATTTGTTCAGGGCTCAAACACAACGCTGTGTCTGACGTTAGGTTTTTTCTGCTGAAAATGTTCAAAGGAGCTTAGCGAACTGTGCTGTATACCAGCGTGCTTCAGGGTGCTTCAGCATGCTCTTAACTTAGACAAAACTTAGCCATAACTGATTCGACGTATGCCAGCGTATCATATTATAATGCAAGGAATCTCTGTCTGTCTGTCTGTGTGTTCCATGCATATCTCCCGAACTGTTTGTCGGACTGGCCTCAGATTTTATATGTGTTGTGCTGAGGTTACGAGGGTGTGCATTCCCGAATTTCAGCCTCCCTGGATATGGGGAAGTTTGGGAGGGGGAAATCTTTAATGAATGTCCATAGGGGAGCTATGGGTATTTATAGCTATGACATCATAGATGCACAGATGTTGCCATGGTTACTGTTGCCAGGCAGACACATCAACAAAGATCAAAGGCAGGCATCACTGAGCGAGTGGTGACGTCAAAGATCAAAGGCAGGTTTCACCGTGTTTACTGTTGCCATGATAACCATGTCAAAGATCAAAGGCAGGCATCACCATGGTTATTGTTGCAATGGTAACAGTAACTTTCTACGGGCATGCAGAAATGCTTGCTTATACTTGGTTTCTATGGGCATGCACGGGTATGCACTAGTAAATTAATAAATTAAGAAGAAGTGAACTGTGGAACACAGCTACATGCAGAGCTGTATCCATGGTGACAAGAGCTGAGCAGGAGACATACAGCAATTTTGATTCAGAATTTGTGAGGTAGTTTTTCAGTATTTTTCAACATTTTTTAAAAAAACTACAGTCAGCTCATTTCCTCTGTTTTCCCTAATTTAACTGATTTTTACTATTTTAGGCTGCGTGTCCACCAAACGCGTTTTTCCGTTCTGGGCGACTGTTTTCTAATCATTTTCTATGTAGTCCAGCGTTTACAGTGCTGAGCGGTGGCTGTTTTTTGTCGCAGCACTCAGAATCAGAATCAGAATCAGAAAAAGATTTATTGCCAAGTACATTAACAGATCACTGATAACATACGAGAGAATTTGACTTGACACAGAAAATGAACCTGCATTTCCAGTGACACGGCTGCATCGGGGACGCGCCTGCCAATAGGATGGTACAGATAAGAAATCATACAATAGGAAGGAGCAAAAAAATCATTGAATTCAGAATATTGACCATAAGTAATCAATATTATGATTACAAAGACAAAAAAAGCCCACGATGCACATTCAAGACCAGAGTCCACAGGACACAAGGAGAGCAGTGAATGTTATCTTGTTGTCAGTTTCTGGGTCAGTGTGGATGTAGTGTTGAAGCAATGTTGTATCAATATGAGCACAAGGACACTTTGGCAGAAGATGTTTTGTCTGGCTGCAGCAATTGTCCTTGGCAATTGTCCCAAGCAGCTACTGTCCAGAGGCCGTGTGCTCAGTGTTTTGAAAAACAAAGACTGGGGATTATCAGGAGGATTTTTGTAAGGGAAATTGAGCCAAATAGACTGAACACAGAGAAAGAACTTTATTTTCTTCTGCAGATTCAGTGCTTAATCCTTCATTGCGAGGGCTATGAGTCCGTCGTGGATAGACTTAAGCGTAGATGTAATCCACCTTCCGAGACAGTTCTCCATTTGTCGCTATCAAAGTCTCCTCCATTTTTCCAATTTGATGGATGCACCTCGCGTGGCCAGCATTTTGATAGGTTGTATCCATCTTCAGCAATTTGCGGTACACCAGGACAATCCCAGTTCCAATCAGAACGATCCCAGTCACCATTATTACGAAGATATACAAATCTTCAATATCTTCGATAGAGAGATTACTCAGGCACAAGATCCTCCAAACACTTGTCACCCGTAAATAGCCCGCTGGAGCCGTCCCTGCGGGGCAAACAGCTTCCCCCGGAGCACTGTTCCTTGTTGAAAAAATAGTGTCAATTGCGTTCAAAGCCCAGCTTATCAATTCCATAATTTCTTTTCGATAATCAGCAGTAGACGCAGACAGAGGGCGCTCAGCGTTGAAAAAAAGTTGAACTTTTCAGACTGCAGTTGAGCTTGTCAATGTCAGACTTCTCTAAGCAGCCAATCAGAATTAAGGAGGGGCGGGATATGGGATGCTGATACAGTCTCTACTTAGATTCCTGTTTTCCGTGTCGTCATATTTTGCATCCAGAGCTGCTACCAGTGCTAGAATATGTTTCATGTCCATTGTTATTTAGAGATTGCTATTAAAAAATAAGTGGAAAGTCTGACCATAGGAAAAGCGGAAATGCTGAGCTGGGAGTAGCAAGCTGTTGCTGGGATACAGGGTCACAGACTTTTTTTTTCTCCCAGAGTGCAGCGCACAAATGGTGAATAAAAACGCTCAGGGCGCTCGGGCAACAAAAAAAGCATTTGGTGGACACACAGCCTAAAGCCATTGTACACTGTATTCATCTAATTACAGATTGTTTGGCTATGCTGTGAATTTAGTTACCATTCAAGCTTATGCCTAGCATTTTTTTTTTTATTTAAGTTTTTGTAAAGGGTATACACGTCATTACAGCATTGCATTGTTTACATTTTCATCACGTTCCCGTTTTTGTTTTTTTGACAACATTGGAAGAATAATTATTACAACACCCCTTTTTTTAAGTGAAAGAAAAAGAGAAATTAAAGAAAGAACAAAAAAAAACAAAACAAGAAAAAACAAAAAAACAAAAGAGCAAAAAACAAAAAAATAAAAAAAAATAAATAAAAAATAAAGAGCATCTGAGTAGCGTTGGAACAAAGAGGTGCCATTATTGAAATGGTATTTGTCAAAGATTAGATCTGATGGAAGACACATATGCGATCCAGGGTTGCCAAAAGTTCAAGAACCCATCCATGTCCTGTCTCAGTGCAAATGTCAACTTTTCCATCGAGTAAATGTCTTGGATCACGTTAATCCAATCTTCAGGTGTAGGACAGTCCTTCAACATCCATTTTTTAGTTAGGGCTTTTTTACTTGCCAATATTAAAACAGTGAATAAGTATTTTTCTCCTCGTCTTTCCAGTGAATCCGGTAGTAAACCCAAATACAAAGTTACAAAAGAAAAGGGGACTGTTATTTTGAATATTTTCCCCAATATTGTCTGTACATTGGTCCAATATTGGTGGATAACTGGGCATGACCAAAACACATGAAAATGATTTGCAGTCTCTTCACCACACAAGCGCCAACAATTCAACCCCTTACGAGTAAATTTGTTTTGTGCAGATGTTCTGAAAAATCTTACCAAATTTTTCCATCCAAATTCTCTCCACTGCAGGGATGAGGTACTTTTCCATTGTTGTTTATTTAGCTTTTCCCATATTTCCAGTTGTAAAGTGAAATTCCCCTCTTTTTCTCATCTCTCTTTTATATATGATGTGTTGTCTCCTTTTAAGTCTTGAAGACCTTGGTATATTTTAGAAATGTATTTGATCCCTGGGATCCCTTTATATGCCATTAAGAAGACCTTCAGAACACCTGACTGGGCCCTTTCCAAATCCTCCTTTTTAAGTATTTTGTTTATGTGGTGTCTAAGCTGAAAGAACCTGTAAAGGTCTTGATTTATTAGACCTTGTTTTTTCAAATCTTCAAAACTTCTTAAAATTTGCCCTTTAAAAAAATCGTAATATTTTATCAGTCCGTTCTCTTTCCACTTTTTAAATCTAGTGTTTGTTTTATTAGGAGTAAAGTCTTGATCATAGGCTATCCATTGCAGAAATCGATAGGGTTCTTTAGTTTCATTCTCTCTGACTATCTTAAACCAAATTTTTAGCGGGACTTCTATCCACGGTTAGTGTTATTCAAAAGTTTAGGTAAGGCATTGTTCCCTATTATCGCCTGTAGGGGGATGTCACTTGTTATTTGGCATTCCATCTCCTTCCATTGTGCAGTGTAGACTGGGTTACATATCTCTACTAAAGTTTTAATTTGTGCGGCTTTAAAATAGTCCCTGATATTTGGCAGTGCAAGCCCACCTTTGTCTTTGTTTAGCTGTAGGGTTCTATATCTGATTCTAGGTCTCTTGCCCTGCCATATGAATCTTGAGATCCTTCTGTCCAGTTCTTATCATGTTTTTTTGGGAGGTTCTACCGGTATTGTTTGGAAAAGGTATAGAAGACGTAGAAGTATATTCATTTTGACTGCTTCAATTCTTTGTGCAGTACCCAAGAATGGTATCATATTCCATCTTGCTAGATCAGATTTTATTTTTGCCACCAGTGGATCATAGTTTAGTGTTATAATTTTGTTGAGTTGTTTCGGGATATTGACCCCCAGATATTTCATAGATTCCATCTCCCAGTTAGTTTTGAGTTTGCTTAGTAAATATTGATTTGGGTCATAGTTGAATGTTAAAACTTGGGTTTTATGCATGTTTAATTCGTACCCCGATAAATCTCCATACTCTGAAAAAACTGAGATTAGTTCGGAAAAGAGGTGTTCGGCTGCCCCAGGTATATTAAAATGTCATCAGCAAAGAGTGCTATTTTATGTTCCTTCTGACCAAGTGTAATACCTTGAATTTTTTGATTTTGTCTTATCTATTGGCTCAGAGGTTCTATGAAGATTGCAAAGAGCAGTGGAGACAAGGGGCAGCCCTGAAGACAGCCTCTTTCCAGCTCAAAAGATGATGATAATTTACCGTTAATCCTTATTTTAGCTGTTGTTTTTTTTATATAATGCCTGGATAGTTCTAATGAAGTTGTTATGAAAATTGAAACTGGATAAGATTCTATATAGGAAAGACCAGTCAACCGAATCAAATGCTTTTTCAGCATCTAATCCCAATATGGCTGCATTTAAAGCGTACCTGTGGTGGTCGTGAAAAAAAAAGATATTATATTGAGCCCCTGTCTCACGTTCTAGTTCAAGTTTAAGTTGAAATTCACGTTCAAAGCAATTTGATATAAATCCATTGCTGATCTGCTGGTTCAGCTATGTCAGCAAAACATGGGTACAGCCATACTAGCGGCTACAGGGACTTCCAGGACGCTTCCTGTGATGTAATTTCGTTGACACGACGGTCTGGATCAGTATTGGCTGAGCCTCGAGTACCCGGATGTGGAGCGGCTTCGGGGATATTCAAATTCAAACGTTTATTTCAAACTCAGGATTCATATTAAATGCAGAACTAAAATGAGTAGAAAATAAATAAATAAATGTTTAAATTCTGCGAGCCGTCTTTTCTGATCTGAGCTCGTAAATGCCGATAATTCTGACACTGCGATCTGAGTACCCGGATGTGCGGCGGCTTCGGGGATATTCAAATTCAAACGTTTATTTCAAACTCAGGATTCATATTAAATGCAGAACTAAAATGAGTAGAAAATAAATAAATAAATGTTTAAATTCTGCGAGCCGTCTTTTCTGATCTGAGCTCGTAAGTGCCGATAATTCTAAAACTTGCGATCTGAGTACCCGGATGTGGAGCGGCTTCGGGGATATTCAAATTCAAATGTTTATTTCAAACTCAGGATTCATATTAAATGCAGAACTAAAACGAGTAGAAAATAAATAAATAAATGCTTAAATTCAGCGGCTTGTCTCATCTGATCTCGGAAGATGATTCTAAAACTATCTACAGAGCAGCAGACACTCGTTGCTCTTTTAAAAACAAAAACATACAATGCGATATGGATATCGCAACATGGCGGAATGTAAAGCCTTTGGATGTCTGAATAATAAGCGAAAAAAACAAAGAAACACTTTTTTTGTGTACCCAAACCCAGCTCACCTTGTCAGAAGATCGGAGCGGAAACAGGGCACAGACGAATAATTTCAGACGAAATTGCGTTGTGTGTGAGGACCACTTCGTCACTTTAACCCTCAGAAGACCTTTCTGGCTCAAACCTGTAGCCATGTTGGACAAATTCTTCCTCAGAGTCCGACAATTCAGCCATAATAGAATAAAAACACTCACAACAGCACCCTAGTCTCTCATACAGGCGGAGCATTGACTGTTGAGTATCAACGAAGTGACGTCACATCCGCATGTGTCATGGCTGCGCCCACAGTTTTCATTGGCTGCCCATGGCCAAGGTCCTATTTGAATATATGTCTGGTGGTATATGGCTGGCAAAAATTATTTACCAAAATAAGAAATACTTTTTCATAATGTTTTCAAGTCAAATGCGTCTTCACGACCACCACAGGTATGCTTTAAGTTATATTTTTTTATATGATGAATTATGTGTAAAGTGCGTCTAATGTTGTCTTGTGTCTGTCTTTGTCTTATAAAACCTGTTTGGTCTAAATGAATTAAGTCTGTCAGTATATTTTCTAACCTTTTGGCAAGGATAGTGGTAAAAAGCTTATAGTCCTGATTTAACACACTGATTGGTCTGTAGTTGGAGCAGTCTAGTTTATCCTTTTCAGGTTTAGGTATGACTGCAATGACCCCTTCTCTCCAGGAGGGGGGATTTCCCCTGTGTGGAGGACATAGTTAAATGTTTTCAGGAGGAGAGGAGATAGTTGCTGTTTAAAGGTTTTGTACCACTCTGCTGTATAGCGATCTGCTCCTGGGGATTTGTTAGCTTTAAGTTTCATAATTGCTTTTTCTAATTCTTTAGGTTGTATTTCTGACAGTAGTGTTTTATTTTGTGACTCAGTAAGTTGGGGAAGGTTTAATGTGTTTAGGAATGCTTCAGATGTGTTTTTATGTGTTTTGAGGGAGTACAAGTTCTTGTAGTAGTTCTCGAAGCTTTTAAGAATATCCTGAATTCTAAATTTTATTTCCTTTGATACTGGGTCTCTGATTTTGTAGACTGCTCTCTCCGTTTGTTGTTTCCTCAATTTATAGGCTAGTAATTTGGCCGATTTGCTGCCTGCTTCATTGTATTTTTGTTTCAGAAATGTAAGTTTCTTCTGGATTTCTATTGTGTAGATTTCATTTATTTGTTTTTTAATTTCCTTAATTTTGAGCAAGTCATTAGAATGAGTGTTGTCTTTGTGCTCTTTTTCTAGGTTCTTAAGTTCTGACTCTAATGTGGTTAGTTTTTCTTGTCTCAGTTTCTTTTGGATTGCCAGTTTTGCAATAATCTTTCCCCTTATTACAGCTTTGCATGCGTCCCACAGTATTAAAGGGGATACTTCTCCATTATCATTTTCTTCCAAATATCTGAGAATATCTGATTCCAATTCATCTTTCAGTGGTCCTTTCAGGACATTTGAATTTAACCTCAAAGAAAATGTATTATTTGTGTATTTTTGGATACTTAAGTCCATATAGATCGGACTGTGGTCAGAGAGATCCATCAGTCCTATTTTACATGTTTTTACTCTTCCAATGTCTCTATTAAACATAAAAAATAGTCAATCCTTTAGTATGATGAATGTGGTGCTGAGTAAAATGTATAATCTTTTACACTGGGGTTGAATTCCCTCCACACATCAGATTCCCATTTCTTTTAGTAGCATCCGAGTTTTCCTACTTTGAGTGTTATTTTGATGTGGAGAATTACCTGATGCATCCCAGTATGGATTCAGTCTTAGATTGAAGTCTCCACCACATATCACTAAACCTTGGGCTTTAGTTATCATTAGGTCAAATACATTTTTATAAAATTTCCAGTTAGCCCCTGGAGGTGCATATACATTCAGCAGGGTGATATCTTCTCCCTCTAGCCGCCCAAGTACCATACTGTATCTCCCTTCTTTATCTTTGTGTTCTGATTTTTTTTCAAATATAATTTTGGTTGAGATCAATGTTGCTACTCCCCTCCTCCTCCCTGACTTATATGAGGATGAAGAGATCATTTTAAACCCTTGTCTATTGAGTTTAGTGTGCTCCACGTCTGTTAGGTGGGTTTCCTGTAAAAATATTATTCCTGCTTTGTCTTTTTTCATTTTGCCTAGAGTCTTGGATCTTTTAACTGGATTCAGGATCCCTTTTACATTATATG